>OY728143.1:1602991282-1604191282 GCA_963277665.1 Viscum album | reverse complement strand
CCAAGAATGGCCTATATACAATGCCCAAGGGCTCTCCTACCGATACGGGCCAACGCCCCTGAGGGTTTTCAAGCAACAAGCCGATACAAGTCCCGCGTTGCGAATTTGGTCAGCGGTCGATGCTCACTTGCTGCTCCCACAACGGGTCACCATAGGAACACTGTGTTTAGAACATGGTCAGCAGTGTCCTAGATCTTAGGGTCCACCCCGAGATGTCCCAGACATCGAGTGCAGTGATTCATTCTGCCCCATCCCGAGGTGACAAACATCCCCCAGGTGGTGCTAGCGATCGGGCCACGACCCAGGATTCCTCGTAGGGGTGTACGGTGTGATGTGGGACTACGTCCTCATTCACGTCGGGACCATGTACCATGCCGTACGACTCCCCCTACGAGGCCCAGCCTCAGGCCCCTTGGCCTTTTCGGGTCCCCGACCCTTGTCCTCATGTAAGACGTTAAACTACAAACCAGTTAGGCCTTCCTGACTGATGCCTAATCTTAGGCCCCTTGGACTTCTCCCCAATCTCTCACTCGGAGTGTACGGTGTGGTGTAGGACTACGTCCTCATTCACGTCGGGACCATGTACCATGCCGTACGACTCCCCTTACGAGGCCCAGCCTCAGGCCCCTTGGCCTCCTTGGGCCCCTGGCCCCTCGTCCTCATGTAAGACGTTAAACTGCAAACCAGTCAGGCCTTCCTGACTGAGGCCTGACCTTAGGCCCCTTGGTCTTTCCGGGCCACGGCCCAGGTCCCCACTTTCCCAGGGTGTATAGTGTGGTGTGGGATTATGTACTCATTCACGACGGTTTCGTAATGACCACGCCATGCTCCCCCCCTACTGAGCTGTTTCGTCGATCCCTTTTTCGGCGGTTCACCAATGTGCTTAAGAGTACTCTGGTTTATTACCTGTAATTCCAAGCTTTACTCGGACACGTCCGCACCCGCTTTCCAGGCTTTGCGTATCCCCGCATCAGGGCTTTCATCATCTTTCACACCCGGAGGGACCCCCAAGAACGACCTTGATACAATGCCCAAGGGCTCTCCTACCGATACGGGCCAACGCCCCCTAGGGTTTCGGACAACAAATCGATAAAATCCCGCGTTGCGAATATGGTCAGCGGTCGATGCTCGTTTGTTTTTCCCACCTCAAGCTAACACGATATGGACGCTGTGTTTCCGCCATGGTTAGCAGTTTTCCTCTATCGCCACGCCAACCCATTAAGCCCAAATGCCGGGTACACAATTCACACCCTTCATCACTTCATCATGTCCAAGTAGAGTCTCGGATCTCTTGGTACTTTTTCCCCATGCACGTCTGCACGTTGGAGGAACAAGATACATCAAAAGTGTCCTTCGGAACTCTCAGCTGACTCCCCTTTGGTGGACGCCCCAAGTATTGCGATGAGGATACCCCCCTTGTTTCCCACACCGAGTTTATCTCACGTGGGCTTAGGGATTGGGTTGACATATGTGCTTACTCGGGAGTTGTCACCACCCATGGTCCGAGCTCTAAGACCATAAACTAAGACTCTCATCTGGAACTACGTTCAAGACCCCTTGTCTTTGGGTCCAGTTTGAGTTCAGAAAGTTCACCTCTCACGGGTCCTACTATTGGGACCCCGGCCACGGGACCGCGTGGCGTAGTGTAGGATTACGTCCTCATTCATGTCAGGTTTGCAATAGCTTCACCACGCGCACCCCGTTCTGAGAGTTGGCCTTCCTATTCTTTGTCCTGCATGACATTAAAAGGCACCCTTCAGAACTACGTGTAGCTTGATTCCCATCCTCATGGGTTACGTAGGACCACCTGGATGTTTAAGATTCGGGTCCAGCCCCACCTCCTGGTGATCTCCTGATCTCCCAGTCACCTAGGCCACTTGTCCTATCCCTCTCTAGGAGGGGAAGGTGTAGGTATGATACAAGGTTTTGGGCACCGTGCCCCCTTCCCCCGGAAACCTGCCATCTCTCGATCACCCTCAATGTTGAGTCCCTTGAATCCTTGCAGTGGTTCACCCATGTATTAAGAGCACTCTAGTCTAGGACCAAGAGTGTCAGATTCAACTTGATCAAGTTCCTTCCACTTGTCAAGCTTCGTGTTCCCCTCTATTCGGACTTTCATCATCTTTCACACCCAGAGGGACCCCCAAGAACAGCATGGATACAATTCCCAAGGGCTCTCCTACCGATACGGGCCAACGCCCCTGAGGGTTTTGGACAACAAATCGATAAAATCCCGCGTTGCGAATATGGTCAGCGGTCGATGCTTGTTTGTTAGTCCTCATTTCAGGCTAACGCGATAGGATGCTGTGTTGCGAACATGGTCAGTAGTAATCCTCTGTCGTCACGCCAGCCCCTTCAGTCCTTGAATGTTGGTTGCATGATTCACATCATTTTCCGCCCCATCATGTCCAGGTGGAATCTCGACACTTTTGGCGCTATCCCTCAGTGCACCTTTGCATGCTAAGGGGAAAAAGCTGCAATCTGGCGCCCTTTGGGGATCCCATGGTCCGAGCTCTAAGAACATAAACTAAGATCCATTCGGGACTACATTTAACTTGATTCCCATCCTCATGGGATACGTAGGACCGCCCAGACGCCCTGTCTCCGGGTACAACCCATTCAGGAAGCCAGTCTTTCTCCCTGTATCACCTCTGTATAGGCCCCTCGGCCTAAGGTTTCCCTCTCCGAATGGCGTACAATTTGATGTGGGATCATGTCTCTGTCAATTGTGTTTTATAACACTGCGCACATTTCCCGCCTAGCATCGTCTCTGCTACGTCTGCGCCGCATGACGATAAAATGCATGCTTGGTCCTATCATACGACCCTAAACTGTGACGTTATCGTCCTGGCCGCACGATGAAAAACGGCACCGCATTGTGGTAACCTCGTTGTAGAGGACATGACGTTGGGTACTGGCCATGCGCCATACCATTTGTCAACGCCCATCGCGGCTTGATCCTTGTGGCGAAATCACGGCCTACTATTCTAGGCCTGTCGCTTCACAAAAAAAACCCCATTTACCCTAAAGAACAAACAAGATACATCAAATTCTGCTTCTTTTAGTGCAAGGGCCACGCCCGCACTCCACTTTTCCCCTGACACTGGTATCCTACCATGTCACTATCCATAACTACGTATGACTTGATTCTCATCCTTATGAGATACGTAGGAGCGCCCCGGGCACTTCCCCGCGGGCCCAGCCTAACCCTTTGTGTTCGGTCCCTCGACTCGAGCATTTCCTCAGAGAAGGCATGGTAAGTAGGGCTTAGGTCCTCCTTCACGTCGTGTTTTGATGCCATGCGTCCCCTGCTCCCTTTACCCAGTTATGGTCTAAGGTCCATCAAGAACTACGTAAGGCTTGATTCTCATCCCTATGAGATACGTAGGAGCGCCATGGCACTTCCCTGCGGGCCCAGTCTAACTTTTCATGGTCTGAATTCTATGACCCTAAACTAAGATCTCCCCAAGGGAAAGGAATCTGCTCCCTCTCTCTAATACGTTTCGATGCCGTATTCAGATGTGTTTTTACAAAGAGCCCGAAGCGTGGGATTTTCACAGGGACGTTCCCCTTATCCCATGACCAAGCTTCGTGAGCTCGCTATTTGGATCCTCATCCTCTTCCACATCCAAAAGGACCCTCGGACGACGTGGATACTAAGCTTAAGGGCTCTCCATGAATGCTGGACCTATGGGCCCTTCAATCGTTTCGGGCCAACGTCCCTATGGATATCTGACAACATTTGTGACACGGTCCCGTGTTTCGAACATGGTCAATGGTCGACCCCCATTTGTCTGTCCCCATTTTAGGCTAACGCGACAGGATGCTGTGTTGCGAACATGGTCAGCAGTAATCCTCCATCGTCACGCCGCCATCATCGTGATCCGAATCTTGAGCGTCATGATTCACACATTTCCACTCCCTCATGTTCAAGTGGAACTCCAGCATACTTGGCTCTTTCTCTTCGCGCATCTAGGTGCACTAAATGATCCTGTTAGTGTCATTGGGACGTTAGTCACCGAGCGTCCCTTTTCCCTAACCTTCCCCCTTTGTGTTAAGAAATTCCCACCACTACTTCTTGTTTCCCACACCGAGCACGACTCACGTGGGCTTAGTAGTTTTGGTAGGATGTGTGCCAATACAGTCGGGTTGTTCCTCGTCCTGCATGATGTTAAAATGCACTTTCATAACTATGTATGGCTTGATTCCCATCATCATGGGATACGTAGAGACACCCAGGCATTTCACCTAGGGTCCAGCCCCTGGAATCGCAAAATCCTATTCCTCCCCATTTCCAGCCCTCGCCAGAGAGGCCCTATCTGGAAGAAAGAATGATCCGTGATCAGACCGATGCGCCCATCTGGCGTACTCCCACCACGGTGGTGTAACTACCAAAGTGTTGGATTCTGTTTGAACAAACCATCACTCCATATTCCACGCTTTGCATGCCCCTTATTCGGACCCTCGTCCTCTTTCATGTCTGAAGGAACCCCCTAACGGTCTGGTCTCATGCCGCATCGGCTCACCTACCGTCCTGGGCCAACGTTCCGAAAGACGGGTCATGCCTGGAAGGACCCCCTAACAGTATGGATGTCTGACCTATTGTCCACCTACTATCCTGGGCCAACTTCCCGAAGGATTGATCGACAACACTTGTTACATGGTCCCGTGTTTCGAACATGGTCAACTGTCGACCCTCATTTGTTGTCCCCATTTCAGGCTAATGCAGTAAGGATACCATTTGTCCGCCACGGTTAACGGTTGTCCTTTATTGTCACGCCATCCCCACAGTGTTCCTAATTTGGGTATCGTGATTCACACTCCCCATTTTCATCTGTTTGGAACGATTTCAGCACCCCTGGTGCTGCCCCATTCGTGCATAAGAGCACGCTGAAGAAACGGTAATTTGGATATCTTGGAAGTACCTTCTCCGATCAAGCCAACTACCTCCTGCATCTCACATTGGGCTCAACCCATGTGGATTCGAAGGATTGTCGCCAAACGTCCCGCAAACATTGTAGGGATGTAACAAGACAATTCAACAGTGGAAATCGTGCGTGCTACGGCATTCAAAACAAAGGTAAAATTTGGAAGCACGAAAGTACCAATAAAAGGGTTTTGGATTTGTTACAATACTCGGGGGTTGACTTCCCCCATGGACGGGTTGACCACGTCAAAAGAGCATTGCAGCTCCGCCACCCGTTGACTCATGGCATCCAAGGCTTGCTGCCGCTGAACTTGCTCCCGCTCCTCCTCCGCAGCGGCGGGGCGCAGTTCGTCAGTCCTGGCTTTGGCCCTCTCCACATCAGCTTGAACGACAGCCATCTTTTCAGAGGTTTGCCTCATGCGCTCTTTTGCCTCTGCCAGCTGGGCCTTCAACCGTGAGACCAGCTCAGATTGCGCATCAAGAGAGGCTGAAAGCTCGTCTGCCCGGGTCTGCATCCGTTGAACCTCGCCTTCAGCCTCCTGGAGCTTCTTCATGCCAGTCGCCTTCCTCCGCTGCCAGCCCACGCTGAGCCCATGATCATGCTCCTGGATCTTCTCAGCCATAAGATCTCGGATGAGTGCATGAGGATGTTGGGCATCCACTCCCCCAGCGCACAGTTCGCGCAACCGCGAGCGAAGCCTATCCATTTTGGCCAGCCATTGTGCTTGGGGGAGTGTCCTTGATAAAGCGTGCGATCAGCTTCCACGACCGGCGGTGAACTATGCTGCTGTCTTCCTCGTCGGAGGCCGTTTCGTCCCAGTCTGCGCGATTAGAAGGATCATACGTGGGATACGCCTGCAGGAAATCCTCGGCAGGATCAACATCCGGCGTCGAATCCAGCGCGACACCTGGCGCCGAAGCAGGCGCGACAGAGCTGGGACCGACCGGTTGATCCTCTTCCTCAGAGTCCTTCTCAATGATTTCGGGCACGACCCTGCTGGCAGACCCGCCAGTGATGATGTGCGTCGCAGCTTGAGGAGATGGAGGGATTATTGCCACCATCACTGGCATTCCCCTAGGAGGGACGCCACCAGACATCCCGACCATCCTCGCCGTAGCAGCCCACGCCAGTCGAAGAAATGCACGACAAAGAGGGACATAAACGTTAGTTGGCGTGGCCTACATCTGACAACGAGGAGATCGGTGGAGGAGACTTACGAAGATCAACCTCCGACCGCTGCTCCTGAGCCGGTACTGATGGGACCCCGAGACGAGGCCCCCTGTTTACTGTTGGAAGGTCTGGAGATTCCGGAGGAGCCACCTCGGGCCCCCTGATCCCACGAGACGCAGAACTGAATGCAGCCATAGGCGCGGGTTCTGAAGGTCCCGCATCATCACCCGCCAAGGAGCGAGAACGAGGCCAACGAAAAAGTTCCTCCTGCATGGCTCAAACATTGGTGAGAAGTCCATAAGGATCCAAGAACAGATCGTAAGGAGAGAAGTTCGGAATGATACCTCGAGAGCCTCCGCGAAATCGTCGGATTCTGAGCCTCGGTCTCCGACCTCGCCCTCCTCCAGCGGGCTCCCTCCGCAAGCCTCATCCTCCCGAGAGGAGTCCTCTGATTCCTCCGGCAAGGGGAAGCGCTCCCTCAGATCAGCAGCCGATAACTATGGGGGGACCGTCTGATTCAACAGTACCCTCACCCGGTCTGTCATTAGGCGAGGGACACCACTGGAGTGGACGTAATCCTCCAGCTCTTCCAGGTACTGTTCTGCCTCCGCCGGAGACGCCATGAATCCAGCCCGAACTGGGCCTATACCCGGTAATTCCATCCCGAAGCGATTCAGGTGGTCCCATATCTCGGATGGGCTGAGGAATTTCCGGTTGACGTCCCAAATTTCCCAAGCCTCCGGGAAGACGGCATCCTCTTCCATGTCAATGTGATGCAGGCGCTTTCCTGGAGCCTGAGTGGATATCGCACGGAATCCCCTCGGTGGCCGCCCCTCCGGATGACCCTGCTCTCCCGGAATCACCGGATCCACCACTGCTGCCATACCCTCGGCCGGTGTGGGTCTCACCGCCATGGCAGCCCCGCTACCGCGAGCGGCCCAAGCTGCCCTCCGACCCTGACCTCAAGATAGAGGAGGCCCACCGTCACCAACCCGGATCGTTGGCTGCTTCAGCATCTCCCCCGGATAAGCGGCCTCCCAACTGATGGCGTACTCCTTCACTAATCCGAAGGCGGCGGTGGATGGAGGCAAGGAAATCTGCATCTTTCCATCTTCACGTGTGAACATGAGCCACAGCTGCCTCATCACACACGGGTGCTTCTCGTGACACAGCTCCCAGTAAACCTGCGGGGTCAGCCACCGGAGGCACCGGAACTGCCTCGCAAAACGATTCGGGGTGTACGGTTCGCAGATTGGCTCACGATCTATCCGAGCCACCAAAACTCCACCTCGGAAGGCCAGAAGGTAAGCCCGAGGTTCTTCCGTTCCTCGCCCGTCGTCAACAAGTATTCCCGTCGGCAACAGGAAGGGATGGAAATTGAACTCATTCGCCCTCCACACCCAATTCAGCACCATTGGAATGGCCAGTTTGAACGGGAAGCTCCCGACCGCGTTCAGGATGGAGGGGTGAAAGTTCGATCCCGGTGGCGAGATGGGGTTTGGATACTCGTAAATCCCCCTGATGTGCGCTGCGATCCACCCATACAGGAGGTGGAAGGGCCCACATATCCTTGGCAGCTTCTTGCCCTCGCTAATATGCCGCAGCATTCTGTACAGTTTGGTGAGCATCGGGATCCCCAGGTTGATCCGCTGCCCCATGGCCAACATCGACGCCATGATGAACGAGCTGGGTTGTACCCCCATGCTTGTATCTCTCACCGGTAGGATCCATCCACAGATGAGAGCCGCGATGAACACTGCCAGCCTGACTATCGGCTGTTGTTCAGGGCTGACGCTGAAACCCCAAGTCTTCCATTGGCTGTCCTCCAAGACCCGCCAATACGAGTTCCCTTTGCCCCGTTGGGCTGCCCTTGGACAAGTTCGAGGCCTTGGAGGGAACTCTCGATTCTCTGGGAAATTCAGGAAGCATTTGAACCACCTCCTGAAGTGGACGTCCCTCACTGCCTCCTTGTCCTCTCCAGGGACAAGTGCCATCAGCGCCGACGCCAGTCGTGGCATTTGCTCCGCATCTCCCCACGCACTGGCAATGGGGAGGAACTCGTCATACATGACCCCCAAGATTGGGACCCCAGAAATCTGGTGGACATCCCAGAGGCTGATGCCCACCTCCCCGTGATGAAGGTGAAAAGTGTTGGTCCTGGACGACCATCTACTCAGCAGTTCCGGCATCAGCTGCTTTGGTTGGTAAATATGGAATTGGGAGGCCCACGCCGCCTCATACAATCCCACTCTCCTCAGCTCGGCCCCGAACTCCTCGCATGAGGCGCCTACCCAGTAGGCCCAGGCCCAGTCGTCGGTAAAGTTGCCGCCCTGGCGCAGGTCCCACTCATCGGACCATCCCTTCTTCGGATCCTGCAAAGCCGCCTTCAGCATGGTGCGGTAGAGAGGAGGGGACGTCTCCGGTTGCAGCAGCCTCCCGTCGATATCATTCACATGGTTGTAGAGACAGTCAGCGGTGATGGGTGTGAAATCCTCCTGCGCATGACCATCGGCCGCCCTGAACCATTGGTGCTGGCACGGTGTGCTCCGGAACCAGCTTGCTGGTTCATCCCTTCTCGCCTCAGGGATGAAGACGTCATCCCTCAGCCCGAAGCCGTACAACGGCAGTTTCTTTCACTGCGGATAATATTTCTGACCCTCCGAGAGCAGATCCATCAAAGAAGTGTGGTCCGAGTGGATCCGGATCATCTCCTCCAAGCCTGGATTGTTGGCCATCTCATCTCGACGAGCAGCATCTGCAAGGACCCCCAAGACAGCTTCTTGATGGGCCATTTTAACTCTGGCCCTCAGAAAAGGATTCTTTCGGATGGTCGCGAAGCTTGACCGCGAAGCTCGACCACGAAGCTCGACCGCGAAGCCGGATCGCAAAGGTCGGTCGCGAGACCAAGCCGCGAAGTCTAGCCAAGGCAGACAAACAGAGGTTCGCTTAGCGCGGACGCAGAGTCGGAGACCCGCGGTTCGCCGCGAAGCTCGATTCGCGAAGGGCGGTCGCGGAGTATGCGGAGCTCCGCGAAGTCAAGAGCACAAAAAGACAAGGAAGGCACGTGAAGACAAAAGAGGGCGGACCCCCTATTTATAGGCGGTGACCCCGGAGCATCGCGGCGCGCCTCACCCGCGCGAAGCATCGCGGCGCGTCCGGATCCGCGGCCCCGGCGAGCATCGCGGGCCCCCTTCACGATGCTGCATCGCGAACCACCGACAATTTTGGCGATTTTCCCTCAGACATCGACCCTTCTCCCTCCACGGATCCAATTCTGAGGGGGGGCATTTGTTGGCCCCAAAAATGTGGCCCGAAAGAAAGGAACGAAAAAGGCTGGCGCGCTGCCTCGCGAAGCTCCGTCGCGAAGCGCCGCCACGAAGTGCCGCCGCGAAGCGTCCCAACCATGGCGGCGCCGCGAAGAACCAGAGGCGGTAATCCTCCGCGAACCCATTTGACGTTTGCGAGCCGCCACGAAGCACCAGAGGCGGTAATGTTCCGCGAACCCATTTGACGTTCGCGAGCCGCCGCGAAGCACCAAAGGTGGCGCGCGAGCCCTGCTTCGCGGCACCCCTTCCCTATAAATACTGGACCCCCCCTGAGTCCCAAGGATGGACAATCCGACCTTTCGGCTTCTCGTCTCCCGAATCAGGAAGCACTCTTTGCCCCGGGAATCATGAGCTCCGCGAGGTATTTCTACTTCGCGAAACGACTCTGCTTTGTCTCGTTTTGAACCCCTCTTCCGAGAGGGATTCCCTTCGCGAAGCTCAAGGGCGTTCGCGGAGGAAGGGGATTTCCATGGGAACCCGGGTAGCCGCGGAGCGTTTATGCTTCGCGAGACACCCAACCCATGCTGGTGATCCCTATGCCAAGGCAGGATCACTATGCATCGCGAAGCACACTGCTTCGCAGGACCCTGCTTCGCGAGGCACCCCTTCTTCGCGAGGCAGTGCTCCGCGAACACTGTTCCACTTCGCGAAGAACCTCCCACTCACACCTATGCCCCATGCTAAGGCCAAGGCACCCCACTTCGCAAAGAACACTCTTATGCTTAGCGATTCCTCTTTCCGTGCGACCCTCCAGGTTTTCAAGATGTGATTTCAAAGTCCCATGGGCAATACCACCCGTAGCGTTGCTTCGCCTAATGCTTCTTCGCATAGACACTCTAACGGATATTGCTTCTTTGAAAAGCCACCCTAACGTGGACCCCTAGATGGTTCGTCCCACGACCCCCCTTTACCATGGCCTTACCGGTACCTTCCTTTCCCCAAGGGCCAGAGGGTACCGGTTATGTAAGTCCTAGGGGTGGGGAGTGAACCCACCTCGTCAGAGCTGCAGGACGTTAAACTGCCAAGCACCACGTCTTCAACACATGAGGTTAAACTATGACCCAACTGCATCTCCCTCACCAAGGGTCCCCCCAGCTCGAACATTCTTTACACCACTCGTCTCCACGGGAATGGAACTCTTCCACACATGGAATGAGATCCTCCTTGTCGGAGTGGTGTATGTTCGTAGGGGAAAGGCTGACTCAGAGCGTAAGCCCCTAACCATTGGTACGGATGATTGCATCCGTGCATCTCCGTACTTCCCCACTACCAAGGATGGTGGAGAACGTGATAGGGAACGAGGCACCTCCTTGTGGGCCTCCATCCTGGAGTAAGTCCCAACACCATGGGCCGCCCAACGCGTAAGCCCCTTTTCGCTTCTCACGGACGCACCCTTCGCGACGTGATCGTCAGGTCCTTGCAACCTCTTGTTTCTCACACCGAGCATGACTCACGTGGGCTTAGAGTGAGCACTGACCCTGACAACATCCCTTTGAACTACGAGGTCTTTGATCCATGCCAAGGCATGGTACGTAGGAAGCCTTTACGAGGTTCAAGACCACCAATAGCGGACCCATGGGTCCACATTCACGTCGGTTCACCGAAAAAACCCTTTTAACTACGAGGGCTTTGATCCATGCCAAGGCATGGTACGTAGGAAGCCTTTACGAGGTTCAAGCCCACCAATAGCGGACCCACAGGTCCACTTTCACGTCGGTTCACCGAAAAAACCATTTGAATTACGAGGTCTTTGATCCATGCCAAGGTATGGTACGTAGGAAGCCTTTACGAGGTTCAAGCCCACCAATAGCGGACCCACGGGTCTACTTTCACGTCGGTTCACCGACAAACCCCTTTTGAACTACGCGGTCTTTGATCCATGTCAAGGCATGGTACGTAGGAAGCCTCTATGAGGTTCAAGCCCACCCATCATCCATTCACGTCAGGTCCCATTCTGGTCCAGTGGTAAGCCATTGCGACCCATCCCTTTGAACTACGAGGTCTTTGATCCATGTCAAGGCATGGTATGTAGGAAGCCTCTATGAGGTTCAAGCCCACTCGTCATTTCACGTCGGGTCTCACTCGGGTCCAGCATGACGTTAAACAGCATTCTGGTCCAATGGTAAGCTGTTGCGACCCTTTCCCACCTGAACTACGAGGTCTTTGATCCATGTCAAGGCATGGTACGTAGGAAGCCTCCATGAGGTGCAAGCCACATTGCTCAGTCGTTCATTCACGTCGAGTTTCACCCACATCCATCACGACGTTAAACTGCAATTCCCGTCCGACGGCAAGCCGTTGTGACCACCCCGAACTACGAGGTCTTTGATCCATGCCAAGGCATGGTACGTAGGAAGCCTTTACGAGGTTCAAGCCCACCAATAGCGGACCCACGGGTCCACTTTCACGTCGGTTCACCGACAAAACCCATCCATCATGAACTACGAGGACTTTGATACATTTCAAGGAATGGTACGTAGGAAGCCTTCCAGAGGTTCAAGCCCACCACTCATCGGACCAAGGTCCACTTTCACGTCGGTCCACCGACAAAGCCCCATTTGAACTACGAGGTCTTTGATCCATGTTAAGGCATGGTACGTAGGAATCCTCCCAGAGGCTCAAGCCCAACTCCCATCGGACCAAGGTCCCTCATTTACGTCGGTTCGCCGACACCCATCGCCCTTCGTTTATTCACGTCAGGGTTCACTATCGTCTTGCATGACTTTAAACTGTATTCCCTAAACTACGAGGACTTTGATCCATGTCAAGGCATGGTATGTAGGAAACCTTCCCAAGGTTCAAGCCCACCATTAGTGGACCCACGGGTCTACTCTCACATCGGTACTCTGACGAGGCCCATCGGACCAAGGTCCACATTTCCCTAACTACCCGGACTTTGATTCCCTGCCACGGGGATACGTAGGAAGCCTCGCCAAGGCTCAAGCCCAACTTCACTGTCGCCCCCTGCGATGGTCCCATTTCACTCTCCTTCCACTCCATTCACCAATCGCCCATGGGCTGGTCCCGGTATCGATATCCCTCCAAGGAGGATCCCTCAAATCCGATCTACCCTAGCTAATGCTCTGGTTGGGTTGATCCATCCCCGCTGGACGTTAAACTTGCGACATACCCTGTGTTGAACACGAGAAGCTGAGGAAAACCTCAGATATTTGTCTATGACACATAATTCCCCACGCTCGATGTGGGATGCCTCGGGATTCCACGCCCTCGAGAAGCCTTGTGGTCAAGGATAACAGACAGACAAGCCAGGTACCCCAGCATCCAGACACGGTACTGATGCCTCAACGTGACTACTCCCCTGACTGAAGGTTGCTGCTCTGACTGGACCCTTTGGAATGTCCCGACAGAAGCAGTGTAATTAACTGGCATCCATGGAAACATGGCACTGGGAAGAGTTTCACGAACTACGTATTAAATCTATAAGGGAGCGCCGGACTAGGTGATGAGTTCTGAGGAGGGATCCGCAGGAGGAAGAACTGACATCCCATCATCCCGTTTCGATCAAGGAGTAGACGTAGCTGAACAAGGAGCGAATGTCGCCCGCCTTTGGAATGAGGGAATGCGGGGCAACAAGCAGCGCGTCCTCACGGACGGACGGATGCGCGCGCCCCGGCGAAAGCGTCGGAAACAACTGGTTTGAACAAAAATTAGAGTTCTATAGTTCAAGAATATCTACAAATTTTGTGATCTTAAAAAATCTATAAGCCTATGTGAGTCCTGCTCGGTGTGAGAAACAAGATCATGTCAAAGATTCAATAACATAACTTAACACTTTTCCTCCTCTCCTGGTGGAAGAGGACACGCCTATAGAGGGCAGGGATGATGAGGGCGGGGAGACTATGGAAGAGGGAATGCCGATGAGCCTTACCTCTCTTCAATTTACATTAGACAAGGTCCAGTATATGGAAACATTTATGAAGGTCAGGGTCTTACAACAAGAAGACTGCCCTATGGGCGACAAAGTCAAGAGGGAGAGGGATGGGGTAATGAAGCTCCCAATGCCCATCTCTTCCCTGGTCATTTGTACGGATGAATAGTGGAGGAGTAGGGATTCTACCTCCCACAAGAAAGGATAGGGGATTACCCAAGGATGGTTTCCCAAGTGGATCATGGTAGGGGAAGGAGAAAAATTATTTTCTTGCATGGAAAAGAATGTGTAAACCATATATTCCATACATGCGACCTGATGTTCCAGGTCTTAAAGACAAAATGTGGAGGACAGACCCCAAACCATAATCTTACAAACTAGGAACATCCCAACACTATTTCTGGGAGAATGGTCCATGTGACTACAGATATACAAACCCATATACACTCCACCAATATTAACCCCATTGTGAAAAAAATATGGGAAACATCTGATTGAGGATATAAAACCCCAAATGGGAGACATGTTGATGTGCCTTTCCCAAAGGTTTGATAAGTCAAGATGTTTTGGTGGCACCTTTAATATAGTTCATTTAGATAATGAAACCATAGAAAGAGATACCCTACCATGAATGGACTTAAATAGGGAACATATATTGGTATGTAGTTCTTATACCAAGCCCTGCCGCATAGGTGTTTCGCACATGTGTGTCGCGTAAGTACCCCATGTTGATATTCCACACATTTGTACCACGAAGGTGTGCCACACATGTTTTTATGATGATTGAGAAATCTGTTTCAAATAGGGGAACCAATCCTATGTAAAATTTGAGAAAGACTTTCAAAACATTCTTATCTAATTTAATAATCTTATCTCCCGTGTTTTAGAGTTCTACCTGAGACAATTTGAGGGATCTGGGAAAAAGAGTTCCATAATCGGAGCTTCATGGAGTCTTTAAACTTCTTTAGTCCTTAAATGAGTATCCAAAGGGTCATATTTATAGGCATGTAGGGGGCTGGTTGAAATCAAATTTTTAGTGGAATATTTATCGCCCATGAAAATCCACCGTGTAGGACTTTTGAAATGGTGTCTTTGATTTGAATTAATTTAAAATTTTCTTGGTATTTTAAAACATTCAGGGCCACCTTCATAGTCATTTTGTATTACTAAGTAGTTTCAACAATAACCCCCCTTAGGATTGGATCCGATTAGAAAGATGGTCGAGTTCGGAGGTCAAATTTTGGTAAAAAGACCAAGGATGAATTACTGAACCATGTAGGTTTCCAGTGGAGCCTCTTCATGTAGGAATTCCATGTTTCTTTTCTATGTAGGCATGGCATAGAGATATGCGACTAACTATAAATATTTATGACCCTTTGTGATTTTATTCACTCGTGATTTCAGATTCGACGACTCTCATTGTGTAGCTCATTCGTCCAGCATCAACGCACTGTTCTCTATAATAGTTCCTTTGAAATTTAATCAAAGTAAAATCACTTGAGAAATGGAGATATGAAAAAAGCCTTGATCGAAGGAGATGCACTAGGTCACTGATCGTAGGACCTATCCAACATACGTTGTCGAAGGACCTACGTGAATATTTTCTTTTTTCAAATATTGAAACTCCATTATGTTGAAATTTGAGTTTTATTAAGTTAAAATTACAACCTAATAAAGGGTAATTATTTTGAAAGAAATGACTCACATAAAAACTACTACTAAAAAATATAAGGATTCTCAAATTGATATGATGATGATTGTTGGACCAGATTATTATGACGCTGTTGAAAGTACTCTCCCGGGACTGTGGAAAGGTTAATTCGGTATCAACCTGGATACCCACAATGTACATACCTACCCCTGAATGGGAATGGGATTTTACAATATTCCCATGTACCATCTATTAATAAGTACTTCCCAAATAATTGGTTACATCAATTATCAAATTGTAACTGCATAAATATTAGTGCAAGGTGCATGTCGGTTAATGAAGAAACAATACCTATTGGTTTCATCCTACATCATAGTGGTTTTACTCCTAATATGAAGGATCAAGTTGTAGATCCAAGGCCACATTTATATGATTCAACCTTTCAAGCTTCTCAAATAGATCAATCTAATGGTTGGAAGGAAAACATGGATCCTCGTTACAGGGGAGGTGTAAAACCTGAATGGATGTGGGAATATTGGTTGTGTCGGACATGTGAAGAATTCAGGGAAGAGTTATTATAAGTTGACGTTTATGAAACTATCTGGATGAGACAAAATTATGTTTAGAAAAACAATTTCATTCCTAAATTTTTGAGCCAATGGTTTCTGAAAATGAATTATTTATATTTGATGCACAATGAAGTTGAAATTAGTTTGTGGGATATCCACCAAATAGCTGGGGTTCCCATTCTCAGGAAAATGTATGAGAAGTTTATTATGCATGCCACAATAGGGGTGATGTTACCAGAACACCACCATTGTATCATGAACTATTCAAAATAGGAAATAAATTACCCAAAGACAAGAGAGATATTCATGCCAGGGTGTTGATGGAAGCCTTTTCAGAACCTACAACAGAGAAAGATCCCACATGTGGACGTCCTATTGTTTTTTCTTTTCTAGATAACTGGGGTTGTTAAGGCATATATTGGCCTATATTAGAGATAGGTGACTATAAGAAGTGGGGATTTAATGTCAAATCTGATATAGATACAAAGATATTTTTAGCCTCCTTTAGTTCCATGTGGCTAAGCATTTACTTGCTTCGAGTCCATGAGTCCGGAGGCGGTGAAAGGAGAGTGACTTTTTTCCTCCTAGCCAAATTAGTATAATGGATGTATATTGGGTTGGAAAATCATGTATTGGCAATAAGATACTATTCCATTCTGCATTTATACATAGTAAATGCTCCATTAATAATTACAGGACCATTTCAAGTGTTGTGGGGCTGGATTGCAGCACACTTTTCTTCAAAGTCAGTGTTGAATTCAACTAGAGTCCCCAATGGTCAATTCCCCCCATTTTTATTGAACATTTGTGGTATTCCACCTCAGAATTTTAGACATGATGTAGTCCTTAGGTAATTGAATGCGTCATGATAATTCATCTTCTTTCCTATTGATAACATGCCCATTAGAACACTTATTGATGATGGTAATGAAAAAAATTATGAGCTGAGGTATTATATGATGGAATTTAGGGATGGTGTATTATCGAACATGATTGATGGTGAAATTATTTGTGAGGCTTAAATCCATTATAGGTTTGTTTTCAGTTCAGATGTCTTCAAAAATCAAATACACATCCACCCACATATGTTATACACGAGAAATACCCAATGGTAGAGATACAATTATGGA
Organism: Viscum album; assembly: GCA_963277665.1. Taxonomy (NCBI): domain Eukaryota; kingdom Viridiplantae; phylum Streptophyta; class Magnoliopsida; order Santalales; family Viscaceae; genus Viscum; species Viscum album. The sequence goes on along the minus strand of OY728143.1, from coordinate 1,604,174,619 downwards.
TTCTACGGCTATAAAGACATCTAAGTTTTAAATAAAATTACCTCCATAAGATGCGTCAAACAGAATGGAAGCTGGATATGGCAAGTCTTGGGATTATTCATACCCTCAAAGGGATTTGACAAAAGATATATATCAATTGGCAGCTATAATGACAATTTTTCATCGCAATCGTGTCATGAAGTCCATGTACAGATATGATGCAAACGTTTCAGAGGTTTTAGAGCCTTGAAAACATCTTCTCAGAAGGTATACTAGGAAGACTAGGGCTAGATAAGAAATACCTCTGACACCAATGTAATCTAGAAAACCATCATCAGAAAGAGATTCCCACTTTATCTGTTGACCATTCTAAATAATAAGAGAGGACTGAAGTGGCTCACCAGTCAAAAGGTGTTGAACTTTCTCCACAACCCACCACAACGGGGTTGAATTATGAGGGACCTTCTTCCAATCACTTTTGGGAGATCATGAAATGTGATCTTCGAGATGCATGGGAATTCCTCTATCTAGGAATTAGAATAAATTATTTGGGTGACATTAAGGAACCTTCTAATTGATATCTGGATAATAACCTGGATAAAGTACATGAGTATATTACGGAGATAGAGGCTTTTATGTATGTTACTGATGAACAAATCTCATCCTCTAAATGAGTATCTCATATAATGGATGTAGGAATACCCGAAGGGGTAATTATTGACCATGAGGAGGAGTGGGATATATTTTTTAATACTAAAAACATATTTTCAATTTCTTTTTTCTCAATTTTGGTTTACCACTCATCATCATTAATTACGATGAAAAGCATTTTTTCGGTTCAATATAGGAAAGGAAACTCTGGACCGATTCTTGGATCACAAAGGAATGGGCCTGTAAGTTATCCAATTGACACATCGAATGATCCTCACGGGTCTTCATAAAATTATCCAGGAGTGATAATCACGACTGGGGTAGTGGTGAAAGATAATCCTTAGCCATTGCCTCAAGTGTCTCCTCCCCAGAGGAGAGTTTTTAGTTCTCCTCAAGCATACAAAAATAAATTCATAAAATCAATAAGATTAGTCTGACCTTTTCTCCAAAGGAGTATGTATTTATAATGTCATTGGGTAATTATAATTTGCACGATACAATCTCGTAATTGAATTTATCCTCTTGTAGGATCTATATGTCTGTCCTCTCTCAAAGGAATGAGAGATGATTCTTCAAGACTAGAGATGGAAAACCCAGATAAAACAAGGGTTCATGTTGATGAATATTCTACATTAACAGATAAAACATCAAAAGATCTAGCTGTACCCACTCCTGGCTCTATCGAGAGAGATAAAATCTATGGTAAGATCACGTATATTCCTCTTGAATATTAAATTCTTTTTTAATATTCATATTTTTAACATATCTCAGATCAGTTTCCTTTTCAAATAGATCCTACAACAATCAATACTAATATTCTAATTACTCTGGGAATATGGAATGATGATCTAAGAAAATCTAATGTGAATACTAATGTTGAGACAAACCCGACAAAATCTAATATTGTTGTATAAATTGAAGAACCAATAGAACAGAATGTCAACAGAGCCAATTAGGTCATCAAAAATAATTTTTTATATACCTTAAATGGTGAAGATGCTATAACATTCCAAGACACATACACTAAAATTATTTAATCCTTTAATCCAAATATTGATATTCTAGGTTCCATCAAGGACATTGGGGATTTTGATAAGGAATTGCAAGGATGTAGGTCCTTATTCATGGATTTTCCATACATAATATTTTTACTTGATACTTCACATTAAAATTCAGCTTATACAGCTTTGTCTGCTGAAAATGTTGTTAAGTCTCTTTAGGAGTGGGGCATTAAACTCTATCATTATTATGCGGAAGTTGGATAAGTACCTATAGAGAATCCCACATTGAGATATGTTCTAGAGCCTTCAAGTATGAAAATTGGGAAAACTCATGAGAATTTCCCTTATTAACAAACATCTAATCAAACTGCTAAAGCTGAGAATATTGGGGTTGAATCCAATCATGTGGTTGACTATTTATTGGGTAAATGTCATCAGCTTTCTAGATCATACTATGTTTCTGACATTTTTTTTAAACTGGAAATGATATTTATTTTTAATTTAGGATTATCAACTCCCACAGTTAGAACGGAAGGTGAAGCTTCCGTTTTGGGTAAGGCATCAGAAGAAGCTAATGCTTCTACTATTTCGAGAGAGGCAGAACAAAGGAGCTCATTGTGTGATAGGTTTCCAAAGTACATTTTACATCACAGTAGTTTCTCGGATTCAAACATAGAGATAAAATATTCTCTTGGCAGGTAATATAAGAATACATGGAGACAAATATGGAGAATCATTTCTTAAATGCCTTTGGATGAGCTGCTATCCCATTTTTTGAAACACCCAGCATTATTCTGCGTATTGGGATTTGGTGGATTTAATTATCGACCAGTCTAAGATGCAATCAAGGAGACCATTCGCCGATGGGATATGGAGCATAAGCTATAGTAAGATTTTGAAAAGGTTAAATGTCTTATCAATATTGAGAGATTCCATGCTTATTTAAAGCCAAGGTATATCATAATAAGAAGTAAATAAAAATCAGTCAACAAATTAAAGAAGCCAAAAATGAGTTGTTATATCTTCAACATCAGTTGGATGATGTTTATAACAAACATGAGAAATTGAACCAAACACCATGAGAAACCCAATTGGATGGGATAACATCCATTTCAACTTCTAAGGAAGCATTTCATCAAGACAAATAGGCTGAAGTTTCTCAATTGTATCAACTTCAAAAAGTTGTTGATAGGGCCCATGAGGCAGTTCAAAAAATGAGGATTCCTATTGAGAGTTTATTTTAAAACATGATAGAGAAGATTAATTTTGTGGATGTCAATTTTATTTCATATGAATGAATAAAACTTTGTCTTGAATCATATATGTTCTCATTATTGCTTTTTTTATTTCAATATTAAAGGTAATGATGATGATATTATTTTAAAACATCAAAACCTCATGTCAGATAATCATGATTACAATGGTAAGAATGGGGCTGCTCAAACATTTTTTATTAAGCCGATGGGCCTAATGAGAATAGTTTTATTTTTACTAGGGTTATATGGACAACCCAATAATCCTTGTATCTTTGGAATTTCTATTTCTCAATATTACCTAAATCATATATAATCCATGTTTAGTAAGATGATACTCTACTTTTGTTCAGAGTTCCTTTTGTAGGTTCACAATTTATTGAGTACCATATCTCTTGATGTTGGTAGTTTAGAGTCATTCATGTTGAACTATAAGGGGTTAATGCTTACGTTCAAATAACAATGACAATAAATCTTGAAATTTCATCCCAAAAAGACTCACTGTCTAAGAATTATTCAAATATTCTTTTAAGTATTTCCAAGAGAATCTTGAGCCATGATTTTTATGGTTATCAAATTTAAAACATTTATAAACATAATGGAAGTCTCTTAAAGAAATTATGTTACCATTATTCAACAAATCCGTTATGGGAAAAGTGTTATGTAGGGCAAACTATGGCATATTTTGCATAGTCAAAGAGTAGCATCTTTTGACTCACATGCCTATTATGTATGGAACATATGCAAGGTCTCCTATGGGCATGTACTGTATAGTCATGAAAATGAGATCTTAGGAATTTAACATTTTACTATTGATAGACAAGTGAAAATAATATTTTTGTGACTCAAGACCACAGTGAGTGGATTTTTTTCCAAGGAAAAGAATTTTGAGAATAAAGGGTTACCTTTGCCAACATATGTCATGAATATGAAAACCATTTATATTCAAATTTTGTGTATAATGATTGTTTAAAATTTATCAGAAAGGGGAATTTCTAATACCAAAATGTGTACTTTTAATTCTTGCAGCGAGGAAATTGTACTGTGTAGTATTAAGTCATGCATTGATGAAATTGTGTGGAATTAATTTAAGGTCTTTATTATTGACCAATAGTATGAGACTCTCCCAATTTCTAGATATTGTTTTTGGAAAAATATTACCATATTTAGGTATGAAATAAAAAATTTTAAATTATGATTTGAGAATTTTTGGATCAAAGGAATGAGATGGGAAAAGGGCTAAAAAAATTAGATGAATTTTTTTCCATGAATGAAGTTATCAATATTTGAAAAACCTGTTATGGGGGCTGTATTATGAAGGGCCAACTGGGGCATATGCTACATGGCCAAATAATTTATTCTTTTGACTGATAGACTTTTTATGTAGGCAACTTACACAAGGCCACCTAAGGGCACATACTACATAGTGAAGAAAAAGAGATCTCAGAAGATTGACATTATATTACTAAAAGATGAAGAATATTTATGAAGATTAAGATTTTCCAAATCATAGAGATTGGTTTATGTAGAATGGTACCTAATTATGGAGTGGTTATTTCCAGTCATGTTTTCCAAATAATCGAAATAATATGATTTCTACGAAATTTTTACCCAAACATAGGATGTATGGTGTCTGTAGTTTTAGGTCATATGACATGGACCAGAAATGGAAACAATATATGATATATGGTTATGTGATCCAAGACTATTTCAAATTGCTTCGAACACATAGGGAGATATTTGTACACCATTGTCTTGAAGACATTCAGATTGAGAGAAAGATAATGGGACAAATATTTATGATAGACTATTTTAAAATACATATTATTGTATATTTTTATCTATGTTTGATGTGGACAGATACACTGCAAACTAAGATTAAATTACAATCATTTTACATATCTATTATATGGGCTATAATATGTAGCGCAAACTAAGGCATATGCTTCATAGTCAAATAGTGTCATCTTTTGATTGACTTGCCCGTTATGTAGGAAACCTATGCATTGCCACCTAAGGACACATACTAAATTTTCAAGAAAAAGAGTTCATAAATATTACAGACTTTTTCCCCATAAACTCTAAGAAAGATTATCAAGATCTGAAAATATTCAACATTAAGAGTGTTAAATATGGAAGGGGGTTAAGCTCATTTCACATGAGAAATACTTGAATCAATATTATGTTGTGCAGTTTAATTTATTGCAACAGGGACATTGTACTGTGCAGTTTGAAGTTATGTAGTGATGACATTGTGTTGTGCAGTTTTAATTCATTTAGTGAGGGCATTGTCAACCCCATATTAAAATAAGACACATTATTTATTCAAAGAATCATTTTACCCAATTCCAATGCCCACATGATCTGTGCTCATTGTGAGGAACAAAGAGCATTACGGGTTTCTTATGTAACACAAAAGGTGACACAAGTGAAGAATATGGTTATTATAATTATGTGATGGTTGATCCAAGGCATGATACTTGGGTTCACTGCATATTTTTTGGGAGGAATGAATCAAGCCAACCGTAGTTCTTAGATTTCCATGTATTTTAACGTCATGTGGTAAGGACAAAGATGAACCACTACGAAAATAAATAAATATTGTATCTTTTTTAAGGGATAAAACCAAAGTGTCAATATGTGTCTTAGTGGGGGAAATAATCAAGCCATATGTAGTTCGTTAAAAATTCCCTGTGCAGGTTTGATACTTAAATAAAGAATAAAAGGGGTTTTTTATATCATGGTTGGGACTGAGATTTGAGATATGTACATCTCTACATATATCATATAGATGAGACTGAAGAGGTATGTAGTTATTTAATCATTACTTTCTCACACCAATCGAGTTTGATATGGGAGACATGGATGTTTGACACATTTTAGAAGATCAGTTAATTATAAGAGAAAAATGATATAAATACCAGGCCATGTTCCTAAGGGAACACACAGTATAGATCATATTCATATACAGGAGGAGAAAAGGAAATAAAATTTTTTGGTTACGACTAGTCCCGATATTGAAGATCCAAGGCTCTCTACGTATCTCAAAATAAGTGAGAATCAAGCCACACATAGTTTTTGAATGAGGTTACTCTGCAGATCTGATTCAGACATATGGAAAAAAGGACTCATGTGCCACTATGGAGTAGCAGTGATATCAATGATTCTTGAATAAGGAAGCTCCTTACGTCAAGTAGAGAAGATGTTAGCTGTATATTTTAATTTCGTGTAATGAGGAAAAATGATTTCATGCAGTTTAACATCATGAAACAAGGGGAAAAATGCTACTTATTTTATCATCATACAACATGGACGCTTATGGTTGTTATGTAGTTTAACATAATGCAACTAAGACATTGTACAGTGTAGTTTAGAGTATTGCAAGTAGGACGGTGAGTGAAATTAAACAAATTATTTGTTCAATAATTTCGCGTTAAATGGAGTTGTAATAAGTTCTCCATCCTTTGAGATTAAGGAATAATATCCTTTTAATTAGACCTTATGTATGGAATGAGGTCCTTCCCACTTTGGCTCAAGATTTGGAGGTTTCTATCCTGGTGTCTTTGGAGTTGTGAGGACCAATACCAATTCTCCGTGAAGAAATTAATTAAGGAAAACATTATTGTTAAAGGGTTATGCTATTATATTATGATAGAATTTTAAATGATGCAAAGTATGCTATATTTTTTCTTCCAATCATTCTAGATCATCAAACCATTTATGATACATCTCATATACAGAAAACTGATCACAGATTCCAACTCCGAGTGAAGGAAATTGAATCTAAATTGGTAAAACTATTTCTGTTTCATACACCAACGAATAAGGGGTTTCCTAGGTGGTAGTGCAAGTAGTAGTTTGATAAGCCCATAAAGCATGTAAAAGTTTATCTGGACAATATTTATTATCTTTATCCACCATCTTCTGGTGTATATTAGATAGAGTCTTACTGAACGCCTCTAACTGTCCATTGGTCGTTGCATGATAGCAAGATGAATGGTTGGATTTTATTTTGTTCTCATGATTTAACTTCTTTACCTTAATAGAACATAAATTGGTTCCATTTTCCATCAATAAACTTTGAAGGACACCAAATCTGTTCATGATGTTAGTTTATAAAAAAACTAACAATGCATTTGGATCTGATTTATTTCAGTATAATTGTCTCATCCCATTTAAAGAATATGTGAGTAGTATAAATAATATACTTGATCTTCGTATCTGTAGCTGGAGGATAAGGACCTACTTCATCCATTCCCCCTTTGGAGAATGACCAGGAGTATTTAGTTGTTCATAACAACACTAGGGGTTGATGAATGAATTTGGAATTAACTTGGCAGGTTTGACATTTCCTACTGAAATCTGTGCAATCCTGATACATTAAAGGCCAAAAGTATCCAAGCCTTCAGATTTGATCAGAAAGCCTATACCCAGACTGGTGAGCACCACAGTCCCCTTAATGTACTTCTTTCATGGAAACTATATTTTCATCTGCATTAATACACCTAAATATAATTCCCTCAAAGCCTTGTTTGTAGAGTATCTTCATGGGATTTGGACTATCAGAAAGAGTAAAATTGGCTACTCATTGTTGGATCTATTCTTTTTCATCCATATCTGGTTGAATTACTCCATTTTGATGATATTATATGATGGGTGTTCTCCGACCTATGGTATGACCATAATTATTATAAATATGGATAATTTTGATAATTTACTCTATTCTAGTTTGAACCAAAGGTGATACCATAGGACTATGGGCTATACTGATAACTATCTCATCCTAGTTGGGATCTTCCAAGGCTGTAGCTACAGTAGCGAGTGAATTAGCTTGGGGATCTTGTCATCGTGGTATATAGGACAATGTTGGCTTTGAGATAAATTCAGCCATTGTCCCCCTGATGAAATCAAACAAAGAGATTAACTATTTTTTCTAATATAATAATCTCCATTTATTTGTTTGATTACAAACTCTAAATCAACTTTTACTTTCAAGTGGTTCACTTGTACCAAATGTGCCAATTCTAGGCCTAATATGAGAGCTTGATATTCCCCATAATTATTTGTTCCACCTTTCAAAAATAGGATGGAATAAAGTAAAAAATTTCTTTTCAGAGGATATTAGTACAATTCCATTCCCAATTTATTTGATTTTACTGTTTTACATTCATTTCCCTGTTGGTCTTTTAGAGGCACCATAAACTACAGTTCCCATGTTTAAGAATTATCTCGAATAGAGAAGACATATCCATTAGGAAGTTCATGATTCAATGATGTATCTTCGATATATTGGTGTTTAGCAAGGAAGTCGGCCAGATCTTGGCCCTTTATTGCCTCATGGGGCACAAACTGGATATCAAAATGCTGCAAAATAACACCCCACCGAACAATATGTCCAATAAGAATAGGACGACTGAGGATAAATTTGAGCGGGTTTTTGCAAGACACCAATTAGACCTCATGATGTTGTAGGCAGTTCCTCACATTCTGATCTACAAATATTAATACCAGGAAGCACTATTCAATACATCAATATTGAATTATTGCATTAAGAAAAGTTCAACTAAGATAGTAAAGGGTGTTTTTATTCACAAAATTGTTCTTTTGGGAATGAAAAGCACCCTGTGAACACTCTAAAGCTGTCACATAGAGAATAAGTGGTCTTCCATCAATAGGTGGAGTTAAAACTGGTGGACTCCATAGATATATTTTGAGGGTATAAAATGCTTATTGGTATTCTTCAGTCAATTGATAGGTGACATCATTATTTATTAATTGGGTGAAGGGAAAACACTTTCCTACTAAATTATTGATAAATCACTGAATATAGGCCATGTTTCCTTGGAGTTCTCTTAATTATTTCAAATTCCAAGGAGGTGACATGATAGAGATTGTTTTTCTCAATATCAACATGATACCATGATGGCGTACAATGAGGACAAGGAACATCACTAATAAAACCCCAAAATAACATTTCAAGGGATTCATCATCAAATTGTGTTGCAAATGTTTATTGAATCTGGTCTCCAGATCAGCCATGTGATTGGAGTGTTGTCTTTATTTAACCACCAAATCATCAACATAACATTCGTCAAATTTCCCTAATTTGGGTTTGAAGATATGGTGTATGGATCGTTGATATGTTGAACCAGCATTCTTTAAGACAAAGGGAATTAACAAACAGTAATACAGACATTGAGGGGATAATAAGGCTATAAATCCTTCATCCTCTAGGACCATGGGGATTTGATTACACCCAGAGTATCCATTTATAAATGAATAAGCTTCATAGCTAGCTGTTGCATCAATTAAATTTTATTGTGATCAGAACCGGTAAGTCATCATTAGGATAATGTAGATTAACACCTCTAAAATAAATTAAAACACTGATTTCCCATTCTTCTTTCTCATAGGGTCAATGTTGGCCAGCCATTTGGGATATTGAAACCTCCCTAACAATGTTATACTTTATAATCTTATCTAGATCATCTTTAATTTTAGAGGCATGATTTGGGTGTGTTCTTCTTACTACCTTCTGGATGCCTTGATGTTCTTTTGTAAAACCCAAATGATGAGTAACTACATCGAGATTATGACCTAGAATTTCTGTATAATTCAAAGAAAATATATCTCAATGTTTCTTTAGAAATTAATTATCTGCCCATTTCACTTCCGAAGTCTTGGCCGCACTAATTAAGGTTGGGTGTGGATCTTCTTCTATACCCCTATTTATTTCTTTGAGCTCGTCAACAATGGTTGAGACACATTCATAAAATATTGGTGGAGTATCGATGATATCTTACTCTTCTTCTTCATTAAGTTTTACTTTTTTGTTTCTTGATGAATAGTATATGATGAAGAATAACATCCAGACTTAAGGTAGGAATCAATACTTGAACATCTTGAAGAAGAGGTCATGGTTTCAGATCGTACTGATGATGAAGGGTCTTCCTGCGGTAATAAAGAAGATATTATGGATTGAGAATAAACATCACTATCTTCCTCTAGTATTTATAAAACTTCTACTAATATGATTAATGAAGTAGGGGCTTGTTGAAATTCTATGGATGAAATGAATACATCTTCAATTAAGCTTCCATCACAGTATTGATGTTACTAGAAAAATTATTGGATTTGGGTTTACCCTTTCAATTTGATAGATTGGTAACACATAATCTATATTAAATTGCATGAATGTGTTTTCTGGGATCCTTTCTATGCCATTAAGAGCATTGATTCCAGTTACATCCTTTTCCATAAACATCATTCCCTCTGTGTGATAAAATTCTACCTCAATGTATTGAGATTCACATGTTTTGAACGGAGCCTTGTAACCATAAATTTCACGATTTGACCATTGAAAAAGTATTTGAGGCATTGGTGGTATGACAAAGGTAAGGACGTATGTTGATGCATCCAAGGCCTTCCAAGAATAATGATGAAGGATATGTCCAGAAGAACAACCATAAAATCTAAATTAGACACAAATTCCCTAAACTGAGTTTGGAGTGTAATCTGGCTTAGAGGTTCTTGATCATTCATGTCATATCCTTGCAACATTAAAGTGGAAGGTGATAAAAAAAATTTAGTGAGGCCCAATCAATGATGTGTACAAATAGAAATAAGGTCGACTCCTAGGACATTATGAGTGAAGGCTCATCGGAGGTCAATATCATTGATCCTACCATATAGATACAAGGTCCTATATGTACATGTACAACAACATCATCATCATCATCCATAAAATATATTACAAAATGAATTTTTTTTGGATCATTTTCTATATGGAAAATCTCAACAGCAGCAACTTCAATATCAAACTCATGGGGACTTGACAAAGAATCAATAAGTTCTTCTCAAAGATCTTTTTGGAGATTCATGGAATCCATAATTGATACTTGGCTGATTCATGGGGCATCTATTTAATAACATCATTATTTTGGTTATAGGTCTAATTTTCCCAGCATGGATATGAGGTTTCATAGGTTCATTGGAAGATGAAATTCCTAGTGTGGATGTACTTTTTGTTGGAGTAGAAACTAGATATAATCATAGTTTTGGTAGATTAGACCGACAAGTTCTATCCACTTTCATAGAAGAATATGGTGTGACATCTAATCAGTCCTTCAAAATAATCATGTCAGGACCGAACCTGTCATGTGTGGAATAAACTCTTTGTTCTTATTGAGCCTTCTGAAGGGATCTTCCACAACTTTCCACCATAGATACGGTTCAAGAAGGGGTAGAGTTAAAATAGTGGAGGCTATAATTCCCACGTATTCCCATGTATCCTAGATCTTGGCCTCTTCCTCCAGTTCTCCAGTTAGGTACATGGAACTTTGGAAAATTAGAATCAGAATCACCATTGGCATAAGGATCCGTTAAGAGGATAATGTTGACAAAACAAAAGGTAAATTCTTCATTTGATGAAGAATATTCTTGAAATGTTAGTTATGATTGCATCGTTTGGAAGTGTAGTGCTCGTTCATTTAATGTGGATGTCATGAAATATATGAGATTAAAAGGAAACTATGGCCTTGAAACAATCTTTGCTTCTTCATGACTTCTCCTTAACCTTATGATCACTTTTCTTATTTGAGGATTGCCCTTTGGAGGACTAATCTTCTATGGAAGGTGGTTTTGTTGTGGTGGAAGCAGAATAAGACACAATAAGTTGATTCAAATTTGTTTGTAAAAAGTTATGTGTTTTGTTGATCATTATAATGATCATCCAATTATCATATTTATATATATTTTTACCTTTTACATCCTTTCATTCATCTTCATCCATTATATCAGTAGTAGTAACATATGCTACTTGAGTTGACTGACTTTTCACTTTCACATGACTATAGTCTTCCATTTTTGGCAGGAGGTCATAAAAAACACTATTAAATGAGATTCCCCAACATCTAGTGAAATGGATAATAATTTAGAATATCTTCATCGCCATCATTGTTTGGTTTCTTTGGCCTTGGAAAATGAACCAAATTGTTTTCCAAAGCTGAGATAATGTAAACGGGACCTGTTCATTCTGGAGAGAATAAACATTTTTTTAACTCCTAAAATTGTTTCATCCTTTTGTCTCTTTGATCATATTGATGATATAGTCATTGATTTTTTCAATCAGGAGGTGGAGCCCTTCGATGTGATGAAGGTTTTGAAGTGGAAGTATGTATAGGTTTTTACTTGAGTGTAATTGTAGATGTATGTTTTATCCCTGTTCTACTTCCCAGAGATGATGGAATTATGTGAGTTTTATTCTTAGTATCCATAATGGAATCTTCTATCTATTGAGAAATTGAAGCATGGTCACAAAACCCACCTGTGTATTTCATAGGGATCAGTGGTGTGCGTATCTCACCACACATATTTTCCATACAAATTGACAGAAAATATTCCTAAGAGAGTTACATATTTAAGGAATATGTTAATACTTTCCAACGAGCAATGAAATATGAAGCTCTTTCATTTTCCCTTTGGTTTAAATTTTTATAACCAAAAAATGTTGTCTAGTTTAGTGTTGAGATGAATTGGATATGGATTTTCTGATGGAGATATTCTCATCTAGTAGTTGATCAATATTGAAAACTTGTATACAAAACAAAATCTGGTCCTTATAATAACTACACAAAAAACCTACACTTTACTTCTTCTTTTTGTTGAGGATTTCCCATCATAGGATCACACTGAGAAATGACATTCATTAAGTGTTTCTTGAGATCTCTTAATCAAATAATTAGTGGGAATGTAGATTTAAATTAATTTTTTGGGGGAGGGATTAGATCCACCCATTCAGGGTAATCATTCTTTTCCAGCTAAACCAGTGCCCACCATTTTATTTTCTTGGCGTCAAATAAAGTTTTAAAGGACTCAATTTTGTTCATAAAAACATGGGGAATATATAAATGATCTTGGACTTGTACAGGTACAAAATATGGAGCCTGAACTAGGGCAATGATCGAAAAATCCACTGGTGGTGGTGCTGGTATTTTCCTTGGATTATCCATAGGAATAAAACTATAATGATATGTCTGATCCTGTCCTACATGTGTACCCAATGAAGAGAACTAATTATCTGTATCTATAGTTACCACAAATCCTCGATGCTGAGGAGCTCTTACAGGATGTGCAAGTTAATGATTTTCTAGGGGAGTATGTCTACCAGAAATGCAGCTTCAAAGTAACTTTATATTGAGTATTTTCAACTCTTTCATCTCCTCTTATTGTTGTGAAAATCATTATTCAAGTGAAATAGATTTACCCTCTATAGTGGAAAAGTGAGATGCAATCTAACTTCTTTACATTCCCCTTGTTAGATTCTTTACGGAGGGGTGTGAGTTGGTTATTTGAGGGCATACCTAGATTCTATGTAAGCCTATGACTTTGGGTACACACACCTTCTTCATTTGATTCAGTGTGTACCATATTATGGATAAGAACTTCATCTTATGATACCTCGGAGCAAGAGTCACTATTTTTAGGATCTTCTGCAATGGTGTCAAAAACATTAACTGATGCATAAGGCATTGATGACATTTTTTTGTGTATTTGTAAGATCGTCTCCTTTGTTATCTTCCATGAGACTCTGCTCTCATATATGATGGATTCCAAGGATCTTTTTGATGGACTATTACCCAAAGGATATCCTTGGACAATTCATTTGTGCACTCACATTGTAGCTTCTTCCCTAATCTGGATAAAACAGACTTTCATTTAGGTGGGGATTGTAGGTGTGAAAAAGCCCCCAATCCTGCAAGTTGGGGCTTTTCATATTTCTCTTCTTCAACCCTTTGAACATTGTTAAATGAACATGAAGGTGGAATTAAACATGCCCCAAAGAACTACAAGCTGGGGTGGATCTTTAAATACTATGGTTTTGATTTTCACATCTACTCTTCTGATTTTACAAATTTTGGTTCAGACATTACCAGGGTGCATTATTCGACAACCACTCTAATCACTTGTTTCAAAATACCGATGTGCTATTTCAGAAATTTGTGTTATCTGATGGTTGACATCCTCTAAGAGGGAGGCCCTCTAAATATTCATATATGGTTGATGAAAATGCAACTCAACATCATTTTTTCTTTGGTAATGGATATGATGAGATATTTTTAGGCATGTTATTGAGCTTATAATTGATTACATAAAAAATCTATTGATTGTAACAAGTTGTGGTAAATGACATTGCATGAGACCACTTTCGATAGGATTTGCTGATTCTGGAGTGTAGTGATATGCAATGCTCCATGTGAACCCCATCCTCTAATACAGACACCAGATTTGGAGTGAGAAATTAACTGGTGTAGCCTCTTTATAATATTGAAGCATGCACGCTGAAGGGTTCTCTGTTGCTTTTCATCCGTTGAATTTTAGAAAAATAAGAGGGATTACAAGTCAATTTGGCTTGACCACCCTTCTATTAACTTTACATGATTCCGATTTTCATCATATGGTAATAATATAGTTTTCAAATAATGATGAGTCTCCCATAAGTTATGGATAATATCATGAATGCAATCTTCTGCCATTAAATTCTGTATGTTATATTGAGAATTTTCCAAAGGAAAGAACATGACTAGTATTTCTCCTTAGCCAATTGTTTTCTCATGATTAACATGTCTTCATCATATTTCAATAGAGGTTTATCCAATTGGTCTTACCAATGTTGTTTCTCCTTGATTGTTTTATTAAAAAAATAGAATTAGTCACATTTTCATATTCTGTTTTATAAGACATGTGACGGAATGGAGGTTTGGAGAATGTTTGTTCCCTTTATATATCTTCAGGTTGAGAAAGTAGTTCATCTATTAATGACAAGGCATCAAACATGACTGTCCTTGTATTGGCTTGTGCCTAGAGATAATAGGTCTTTCTCATCACTAAATTGCCAATTGTAGAATTATCATGACATTGTAAAATACTACTACAGAGAGTAATTTAAAAGGAAATGCAATCATGAGGAGGACCACCATTGTGAATTATAGCGTGGTCTAAATCCTATCACTCCTCGGTCTTGTGTCCACACATAGGGTTTCCGTGGAACTCATCTAGAGATAGGATCTCTATGTTGACCGAATTTTCATAAAGAAAGACTTCATGAGGATGTGAACAATAGACAACTTCAGAATTACTGCTACCACTCCCATAATTTTTTAATGAGTGGTTATGATCTTACGCTTCAACAGATAAATGTCTGAGGGATTCAAGAACAATAGCATTAAGAGGATTTAAATTGCATCTTGACTCTTGGTTTTCTAACTTTTCTTGGCGTGATTTAATCATGGATGATCTCTTATACTTAGTTGGAGGCACTTGCTGGGAGAAGGGGTTATCATGGGTAGGTGTATGTGCCAGCCTTGAAGCGGTCACCAAAACAGACTAATTAACTCCAATTGGAAAGGTTGTATGTTCCTGATCCTATTGTACGTATGATATGGGGGAGTTTTCACCATGACCCTCCTGTACTGGAAAAAACATTTTGTATGTTCTCCATGATAGTATAATGATGTATCATCCAATGTGGGGATAGATTTATGGGTCTGTTCTGCTGGTACTCATGAAGTTGATGTTATAGTATTCTGACATGCTTCCAGAATATGTGCAAGAATTTGTGTCGTCCCTTTGGCCATTGTTAAGATGTGTTTGGTGACTTCAGCAGCTAGAATGAGAATATACATCCATTCCGTATCTGGAGTAGGTATATGTTCTTACTCTTGTCTTGTTTTTCATGTCAATGGGTATCAAAAGTACTCATGTATGGGGGCACACAGTTGAGTCTGCCCTAGATTTGTCGTTAGATCTTTTCAACTGACTTCTTCGGGTGCTGCCAAACGAGACTGTTGGCCGGATTGATGAACGTTAGCCAGTGTATGTTCCTAATGGATGATTTCTCTCATGAATTGTTGATGAATGTTCTTAAATATCTTTATATGAGACTGCTGGTATAATTTTTTATTATAAGCAGGTGTACGTTCCGGTTTACCAGTTTCCACCATATTAGATTGGCTAGATTATTTAAATGCAGTCATATGAGCCTACTGACAGGATAATAACATTTAAATAGTTTTATGTCATGTTCATGGTAATCCACAGAATTTAACTGGTGGGATTGGTAGGTTACTTCCAGACAACTCTGCTAGGCATCAGAATTAGGACAGATGGGTGTATGTGCCCACTTTTTGATCACCATCAAGTTAGGTTGATGGACTTCTCCGGAGGGGGAAGTGGTGAGAACCATCTCCATATTGGATGGACGTTGTGGAATGTGGTTTGTCTTGTGTGCCCAGGTCTGAGGGGCCTCGTCCAAATGTCGAGAGCCAACACCCCCGTCATGTTGGTGGTTCACTACCGCATGATTTACTGGCAGCGATTGTTGGTTGGAGTCCTCATGAAGGACCAATGAATCATTAGATTGAGGCCCTGAGTGACCTCTTGATCTACCTCGATGTAGTATGGAAGGAACTATTGTTGCGTTCTGAGGATAAGGACCCGAAATTATTGAAGATGGTGGTTGGCACTATCTTGATCATCTGTTGTCGTAGGCCGGACAATCGAGGATTGTTATTAACCTAGAGAGCCTATCAGGTAGACTCCATAGATGGGATTGTATCGTGATGATAGTACTCTTTTACTAGCATGTTAGAGATCTAGGGTTGAATGTTCTAGGTCGGTGATAACATCCTTCCGGTGGATGAAGCTCCAGCCTGAGCAATAGTCAGGATGTTCATAGATGTCCCCTTGTAGAAATCCTTTTTGGACTCAAGGGAGTTCTGAGAAATGAATTGGAAACTAAAATTAAACTCCATTAAAGTGAAATTTGTTAGATGGATATATGTGTCATAGATTACTTTGTATGTTCTTCCTTTATAAATTGATAGGGTCCTAATAGATAGGTAACATTATTAATGTGATTAAGGATTCACAGAAGGTTAAACATTTTTGTTTCGTAGTTCCTTAAAATGTGTGTTCATGTTTTAAGAATCACTACTTGTAGGTGGTTTCCATTAGATATCGTAATGGAAACGGTAAACCAAACAATTCATTATCAAAAAAGGACCCTCTTTCCAGAGGCATGAATTTGTTATGTTTGAACTTTACGATACATAAGAACTTACTTTGGTCGAGAGGATGGGAGGTTGGTCTCATAACACCCTTTTGGGGAGAATTATTTTCTACTATGAGACTCTCTTTATAAATATAATATATTTTCATGAATACTTATAAATTCACCAAGTCTAACATAATATTCCATTGTAATTTTAAATCACTTATTAACATGTGTGAAATTTATAATCCACCATATATATTCATGGTTCTTCATAAACGAAGATATCTGTTTGTAGTCGAGGTTCTCTATCAATGGTATCCTCTCATATACAACTTATACATTCTTTAAACCATCATTATGAGGATACTGGTTTTTAATCCAATCAGTGGGGAACTATGGAACTCATTGATTCCCAGGGAGATGAAGTTTTGGTTTGATATTGGGATCATACCCATAACATGGAGTACCTATGTATCCTTGTGAACGGAATCAGAACCCAAGTGGTCCAGTGCCACTTAACAAGACACATAATACCATATAAGATCAGGTGATAAGTACCTAACTGTACGGTTTAATGTCATGTGCTAAGGACATGTATGCAAAATGTGCGTAGTCAATGTTTGGTGTTGGACTTTTGCTGAAGCAGCCTAGGAAACTTGGAACAGATGTGGGTTTCCATGTAATATTAGACCTTTTTCGGGATATGGTCTAAGGAGAGAAGGGTATATTTGAGGTGTTCGGTTGGAACCCCAAGGATGATTCCTAAGTATCCCATGTGGATGGGAATCAAATCCCACATACTTCGATAAGTCTCATAGTATAATATATTTTTTAGAGAGAAATGTGTTTGTATTACCTCCTGAAAAGGATGCTTTGAGGATTTGAGGGTTTAATTTGGAGTTTATTCTTATGGAGGATTCCCAGATTGACGGAATTAGTGTTGGATTCTAGAAGAGGACATCTAATGATCTCGGGCACTGAGAAGGCTTCCTACATACCCCATTTATGGTGGGAATCATTGTTCTTATAGTTAATTCACCATGTTGAGGATTATGCATGACAACTACCCATTGGAGTGGACTGGATTGGGTAAAACCTTTTTGAAGGGCACACTTTTGAAATCGGGTCTTCAAGAAGAAATCCTATGTATCCTAGTCTGTACAGGAATATGATTTCTCATAGTTATAGACTTTTTGAAAATGTTGTGATCATGAAAAATCTATACGCCCATGTGAGTCACGCTCAGTGTGTGAAGCAAGAGGATGTCAATGATTCAACAAAGGCACTTCAAACATCTCATCCTTCGCTAGTGGAAGAGGATGCACCTATGATGGCCAAGGTGGATGAGGGTGAGGCAACCATTGAAGAGGGTGCATATACAAGCCTTCCCTTTATTTAATTCATGTTTGATGAGGGTCCACTTGAAGGAAGAAGGGGTGAAGGTCAGGGGATTACACCGGGATGGCTTCCCTATGGATACCAAGAATGAGAGGAGAGGGATGGGATAACAAAGTTCTATGTGCCCATCTCTTTCGTGTTATTTGGCATAGAAGAATAGGGGAGGAGGAGGGATGCTACCTCCAACATGAAAGGCTAGGGGATTACACTAGGATTGTTTCCCATGTAGATCTTGTTAGGGGACAAAGACATCTTATTTTCTTACATGGAAAAGAAAGGGTGAACCATACCTTCCCTATAAGAGAGCCGAGGTTCCCTGTCATCGATATGAAAAGGGGAGGACATACCTCATACCCAAATCATCCAAACATTCCACTTCCCAGCTCTATTTCTGGGATAAAGGTCCAAGTGACTATGGATATACAAACCCAAATACACTCCATGAATATTAACCACAATGTGAAACAAATGTGGGAAACCTCTGACTGAGGATATACAATCCCAAATAGGAGACACACTAATGTGCCTTTACCAAAGGTTTGATATGTCATGTGGTTTTGGTGGAGGCTTCAACATATTCCCATTCAGATAAAAGAACTAAAAAAGGGGATACCTAGCCATGAATGGCCTTAAAAAGGGTATATAAGTTGGTATGTAGGCCTTATACCAAGGACTACCATATAGCTACTTCACGAAAGTGTCCTGCGTAGGCACCCCATATTGATGCGCCACACATCTATACCATGAAGGTGTGCCATGAAATTCTATATGATGACTAAAATATATGTTTTACATATGGGAACCAAGCATATGTAATAATTGTGAATGACTTTCAAAATATTCTTATACCGTTTAATTATCATTTCTCTCGTGTTTTAGAGAGATATTTGAGACAATTTGAGGGATATGGATGAAAGAGCTACGCAATGGGATCATTAGGGTGTATTTCAAAAAACAATCATTCCACAAATGAGGAGACCAATGGTCCTATTTATAGTCAATGAGGGGGCTCTTAGAAATCATATTTTCAGCAGAGGTCCGCCACACCGCCCCTCCCCACTGGTCTGTCGCATAGGGGTTTAGAAGGAATTTCAACTCTGAGGGTCACCACATAGATCGCCCGCACATATCCACCACGTAGTAATTTTGAAATGTTGTGATTGATTTTAATTATTTAAACTTTGTCCTTGGGATTTTAAATCATTCCAGGTCCACCTTTATAGTTTTTTGTCTTCCTAAGTAGTGTCACCAGTCATACCATTTCATACTATGAAGAGGTAAAGAGATATCTTAATGGGGATGCATGTGGAATTTCAGAAGGAGAATGAAACTGTGTCCTTCATAATGAGATGATCTGATAAGGGGTACTATTCTGATTCATTCCTCTATCATTGATTTTATTGTTCAGATAGGAATGATGCTGATTGAAAGGCCATGATTATCATTTTAACTATAGGTTGATGGCTTCTATGGCAGTCCAGAAATGATAAGAGACATCATTCCACAAAAATATACACCTCAAGAATCTTCTTCAACACAAAAAACCTCATTATAGACCTCTCTAGGTTATGTTCATGTTCAGATTTAATTCCTTCCCTCTCCCCTCCTGTGCACTAAAATTCCTCTCCCTCCAATTCCTTGTGCAACCCGGGGAAATGGATCATCTAAAAGCCTCATATATTAGGGATCAAGTTGAACACTGATGACTAATTCTGTTTGTGGGTATGGGTGGAAGAGGAGTTATTAATGATCTCAAAGGGACAATTATTGTTTCCTTCTCTATTTTCTTTGGGGTTGGTGATTATCCTCAAGCGGAAGCCCTCGCCATGCTCATAGGGATCCTTATTTGTAACTAGAATAATATTCCAATTTGGGAGGATAATATTTACTCTCTTATCATCATCAATTCTATATAAGGTAATGTTTTTATCACTTTTTCCATTGAATATACTATGAGGAGATTCAAGAGACTTATGGATAATCACATGTCCATTCTATATACCTGGCATGAAGGTAACATGGTGGCTGACTACCTTTCTTCTAGATCTTCTAATGATGATTGTCTTATTATCTTATCTAACATGGGATCATTACCTCCTAAGGGTACTCAGTTTTTTCAAGGTGATGCTCTAGGTTTACATAATTTTATCCCACCCTAAGTGTGTTATTTGTAGGATTTTCAACCATTTTCCTTCATAATAATTAAATATTATTATGTGGTGGTGGTATTATGATGAACCCATGAATATGGAAAATATATTGTAAATTATATCTTTATAATCCACTCAATCATGTATCTCATTGAAGGAAATGAAGTAAATTGAGAAATCTGACATTGTAGAAATAACTCTCAAACCTACAAAGAATATTACCACCTGGATTCTTGATGGTTGATTATCATCCCATATGAAGGGAAATAAATATTTATTGAATAAATCTAAAACAATGGTTGATTGAATATTGAGGTCCATCATTTATGGTACATTAATATTCAATGGTATTGGAAGGATAGAACAGGAAAATGATGATCTATGGAATACTAGATTTCTCTATATTGATGTTTTTCATCACAATATCTTAAGAGTGAGTGAACACTATAACATGGTATTGATAGGGAAATTCAATCTAATGTGTTTCACTATAAATAGAAATTCAATTAATTATCTCATGAAAGGATTCGAAAAATATGTATATTTATACCAGATTTGTAGAAAAGAAAACATTTTATATTTTAAAGTTGAAGAAAAAAGACACTTGTGGCACTAATAGTTGGGTGACATTTATCAACTTATCACTAAAAAGACATATAAGATAAATATAGTAATTTATATTCCCAATCATCAGGGTGAAAAATAAAATAAATGTGATGCTTTCATGTGAGGAAAGATGATCTGGAGTTCAAATTGGTTGAAGAAAAAACATGAAAACAATCTGCTTGACATCCTCCACACAGAACTATATGGTCCAATAAATGTGTTTGGAACAAATGGATAGAGGATATTGATTTTTTTATATATGATTTTAGAAAAATATGTTATGTAATGATTATATAGCAAAAACATAAAGTGCATGATTTCATGATGATTTATCATTGAATTGTTGAGAATAAAACTAGACACATAATCAATATTCAATGATCTAAAAATGGAGGAGAATACACATCTATTGAATTAACAAATTACATATAGAAACATGGAATAAATCATGAGGTGGATATAGTGATAAACCCACAATAGTGGAGGTTTTGAATGTAGAAATTGTCAGGTAAATAATATAGCTATAACTATGATAACATCAAGTCATTTTTCTCATCATTAGTGGAAAGAGGATATTCAAGTAGCAATGTACAACAAAAAATGAATAGGGATTTTTATGGGAGAAACCAAGACACCGTATGAGGTATAGTATGGATGTAAGGCCACTATGAATAATGTTTTTGTTCATGGAAGAAAATGTTTCATCTGAATCAAATAAGGAAATCATGGAAAATATGGTAATACTGCATACAATAGAATATTCATACGATAAAAAATTAATAGTAAGCCCAAAAAATGATATAATATTCATATTGGAGTAATTATATAATGTATTTATGTCCGGATCGTTGAAGATAAAACCATAAATACCTATAGGATATCATTTGATGATATGATAGAATATAGAGAACAAAGTAGACAAGGGATAAATTGAAATGTAGTAATAGTGGATTGCTTAGAAAAAATTATGGTCTCACAAAATGATGTTTATTTCAATGAAGAATCGGAAGAGGAAACCATGGATAAATAAACATCAGTAGAACCACACATGATAAATAGAAGAGTAGAAATTTATCAATCCAACATCATTGGGGATTGGACCACACCCACATATATAAGAAGAATGAGGAGTAAAACACATTATTCAATTCTATAAATTGTTGACACAAACTGATTTGAAGAATCATTGGATGCTAAATTATGGGTTAAGGCCATGAATGATGGATTGGATTTTATTGATAAAAATAGTACATGAGAACTTCTCAAGAGACCCAACATTCAAAACAAAATTGTAAAAATTTAGATATTTTCAAAATAGTTTGATGAGAATTAAATTTTTATTAAAACAAGGCACAAATATTGTGTAATAGATATGAAGATAATGAAGGCATTTAGGTTTAAGAAACAATTTCTCTAGTAGCTAGACTAGATCCAATAAGGCTTTCATTTTCCATGTAAATTTAGAGAGAGTACAAATATGACTATATGGATAAAAAAATGTAATTATTAAATGGAGGCTTTTAATAGCTTCCATGATTGGGACTTGGTTGGTAACATGGAAGAGGCACATTTTAAAGACCTGTTGGTAGGTCCTAAAACTCACATGATGGAGGGTTTTCCTAACGGACATGAGGAGTTTAATGAGGTGATTCCAGTCATCGTCTCTTGCTAAGACAATGATATTTTGGGATCTATCCTGAATGAGAAGGATCTTCACAAGGTGACGATGAACATTAATACAATGAGTTCCCCCATGCCAAATGGTTTCTCAGGTGATTTCTATAGGGATTCTTGGGAGTTGTTTAAGGGAGACCTGATTGAGGTGGTCCATGAATTTTTTGAGGGGGGAAGCCTACTCCATGAAGCATACACCACCACTCTGGATCTGATTATGGAGATCACTTACCCCTTATCCGTCCACCATTATAGACTTGTGAGTATGCATAATGTACCTTGAAGAATACATGCATCAGTCATTAACATAGGACTTGTGGTTCATCTTACCAACCTGATTTCAAAAGAACAACATGGATTTGTTAATGACAGATCAATATAGGGTTTGATTGCTTTGGCCCAATAGGTTGTTGGATATCAAAACATGAAAATTCATTTATAAAATATTACTGTTAAGACATACATGGACAAGGGATACGACCAAAATAAGTGGAATTTTTTTATCAAAGTTCTTTCTATCTAGGGATTCTCTACTTGGTATATTATCTTATTTTTCAGGTGCATCGGTTCTTCATGGATGACTGTATATTTAATTCGAATGAATCATGGATTTTTTAAGATGGTTTATGTCTTGAGACATGGGGACCCCTTTCACCAAGCCTTTTCATCATGGCCAATGGCATCCTTAGCCGTCATATAAACATGAGCATCAATAGTGGTAGAATTTCTCTTTATCATTGTGGGAAGAGACAGATCTACATTTCACACATTATTTTTTTCTAATGACATATTTAGTTTTATTAATTCTAATAAGTGATCCATACGGGTCGTAAATATAATTTTGGAGGACTACTGTTAATGGATTGTCTAGTACATCAACCGGAACAAGAGAACCTTCTCAATCATGAATCGATGCCCAGAATCCCAAAGTGAATCCCTGAGAAACTAGTTGAACATGAAGCATGGAACTTTCCTAACAATCTGCATAGGTTCCCCAATTTCTTTGAGAAGGCCGTGTGTCCCACATTTTTATCACATCATTTCTCACATTATCGGATGTGTGACTAACTGGAAGAGATGGTTCATGTCATTCATAGGTAGGATCATGTCAGTTAATAGTGTCGTCTCCTCAATTCCAATTCATGTGCTTTCTACCACTAAAGTTCCAAATGGGAATTCTTTATATCATAAGAAGGATCATAGTTTCATTTATCTGGGACACACATTTGGATGGGAAGCATTATTGGGCATCCTAGGAGAGACTGCCCAAGCCGGTTTAGAATAGAGGCCTAAATGTGAGGAGCATATCTGGCACCATGCATGTTTTGAATGCTAATCATTCCTAGGATATTATCTAAGTGCACTCACTACGGGGTAGGTTTATCGATGCAATGTAGAGTGAGGGTCATCAGGGTGGCCACACATCCTCTATTTGGCTTGTGGATCTCCCGTGATTGTGTCCCATCAACAACACTGAAGATGGGTTTTGGGGAGTGGGGAGATTTCATTTTGGCATCAAAGCTAGACTGGATCATGTCTTGGGTTCCTATGTTGTCCCATGACCAATATATCCTTCCACCAAGCCATATTGTATCCAATATTTTTTGTGTCTATTTTGAATAGTGATTAGTGTGAAATATTCGACCTTATTAATATTAACAATTATTGGGACAAATGTGTTTTCAATGCTTCAAGTTATGTGGAATTTTCAATGAATGATTTCTATAGGGTCTTTACAAATTCAGTGTAGAATGATGCATCAGAGAAACTCTCTAGTGAAAATAAATCCTGGAAAAGTATAACATCATGGTTGGAGGATCAAGTGTTGTGAAATATCCACTATTGAAAACATTAAAATGATGGTAATCCACATGGTGTCACAATGGTCCCATTGTAGGGAGAAATGGTAGGAAATTACAGACCATCTCTTCTCTATGGGAGACTAAGACAATGCTATTTTTTCAGCATTCAGAGACATTACTGGTTATGCTTCTAGGGATTGTATGGAGACACCTTTCTTGAGTGATGGTTCCATGGTGCATGTATTAAAATCCCCGAGTTGAAATCTCGTGACTTGGTGCTAGTGGAAGTTTGTTGGTGCATCTAGACCACACAAAACAAGGCCATTTGAGAGGGGGATATCTGTTCTCAAGGGAGGACATGAAAAAGGCCAGATTTTTTTTGATCGATCAATCCAACTAGGAAGAGGCTGGTAGGATGACCCCACCACTAGGGTGGTTGTAGGCCAGAATCAATCTTTATTTCCTATCGGCATTTGAAGGTGGGCGAAATGTGTTCGATGGTTCACAAATCATTTGGTTCCCAAACTGAATAGTGATGGATTTTAGACTATGGGAATACTAAAGGGGTGATTTGTGACATAAAGGTCATGGTTATGGATGATTTTTCTGCCCACTATGTTATGGGTCAATCTTTGTAGGCTGAAGCCTTGGTGATACTCTCCGATCTATAGTTGTCCAGGAAGAGGATAATTTCCCTTAGTGTAGTGGTAACAAACTCCATCATTTTATACAACACGCTGTTAGGTAAGAGATCCACCCCTTGGTACATATCCTACATCATAATAAATGCCTCAGTCTAATGGATACCAACACCTTCATTCTCTATACATGGCATGAGGGAAATAAGGTTTCTGACTATCTTGCTTCCTTGTCAAACCATGGGAATAGTTCCATTGGTTCTCCAGATATTGTCTCAATGTTTTCTGAGGGGATCATCTGGTTAGAGGGGATTATCTAGGGTTGCACTATATTAGACCCCATAGTTCATAACTCCTTGATCATTTTGAACCTTAGATCCTTGTTTTTTTCTCATACCTCAGTTTCTATAAATAAGTAAATGATGATGATGAATTTAAATGGATTTATTGAAGAAGAAGTTTAAATTCAACATCCATGGGGATTTATCATTGTAAATTATGGTAATAAGGTTTTCATATTAAATAAGGATTTCTATAGTCTCAACCAGGCACCATGACCATGGTATTCATGACTCGATGTTTATCTAAGGATGCTTGAATTTAGAAGACGATGTGTCAACCATAATCTCTATGTGAAAAATTCTCAAAATTGTCAATTTATGCAGATGGTGTATGTGGAAGATATTTTTTCTGCCGATGCAGGATAGGGTAAGTGAATGAAATTTCAAATCAAATCAAATCAGAATTTGAATTTCATTCGATTAATGAACTCACATACTTATTGGAGATGTAGATGATTTAGAAGATGAATTACACCTTTATTTATCTGGATACATATGCAAGAGACCTTCTAAATAAATTCAACATGCATAAGTCAAAACCAATTTTGAATACGATTGTAGATTGGAAAAAATCATGGAAATCATGGGGGTTGGACATCTTTGGGTCCCACCCTGTATAGAAGAATATTTGGAATATTTTTATACATGACTCAAACACTTATAAATATCATATTTGCTACAATCATAGATTTTTGATTTCAAAGAAATATTAAGGATGTGAATTTGGAAGTAGTTAAAATAATCATTAGGTATATTCAAGGTCCACTAGATTTTGTCTTACACTTTTCTATAGGAAGATACAGTAAATTTTCAAAATTTTATGATACCGGTTGTTCTATAAATGTGGCGAATAAAAAGGAAACAGGTGGTGGAGCATTCTTCATAGTGCATAGATTTGTGGGATGGTTAAGAAAGAAACAAGAAATCACTTCTCTTTGTTCAACTAATGTAGAGTACATATCTGATACAAAGGATTACACTCAGCTATTGTGGATAAATAAACAACTAACTAATATTGTTGATCACGTGAAACAACTGATGGAAATATATTGTTCTTCATGACTATGACAAGAATCACGAGTACATGATGTGTGGATGGTGATTCTTCACAACTATAAAAATATTTGTAAATGGGTTAAATTTTAATCGAACCTCTTGAATATGTGAACATCGAGAATAGATTTTTGTAGTTTCATAAAAACTAATTATATATATTGGGATCTTCAGGAAAGGTTGATCCTATAAATGGATGGCTTCCTCCATTTCATTTTACATGAAAATACTTTGAGAAAATTATGAATCACTCTGAATTTTTGATGATTTAGAACTTCATAAATATTCTATTCATTGTGATCCTAATAATGAATAAAATTAAATTACTAGTCTTGACCAATTCATAGGTATCTTTGAAAAGGGAGATTCGTGATGACTAGTTACATTATGATGACATAGTTTTATATGAAGGTTGTTTTCCTAATGAATGTTGTGAGCTTCACGAAGTAGCTTCACAAAGTTGCATCACAAAAAACAGTGTTGATCATCTTTTTTTTAATTGGATAGTAAATTTTGGAGCATCAACATATTACTATGTTGCAAGTAGATTCTAGTTCTAGTTAGGGACAATGAAGTAATGGAAAATCGACTAAGGTGACCATCAAGTCATTAAATTGGGTAATTTTCCACCCAAATATGTGATCTAGGGGGATTCAATGTAAATGTTTCGAGGAAGGTAGTGTGATTTTTCTAAAATAGTTTAAAGGGACTATACCTAGAATAGATTAAATGAGTATAAACTACTGTATTCTGCAACAATTGAATATAGGTGGATTTAGTTATGATTGAAACATTGTCAACAAATGCTCGTTGGACTACCACTTAGTGTTGAACTATGTAAAACTAGTAGTATTTATCATGGCATGTGATTATTTGATTACTTCATGATTCTATCTGGTAATTTAAACAAGTTCTTATGAACATGGGAACAAGATCAATCAATTTAAATGAATAATTTAACACCATGACTCACTCCTCCACTCTCAAGGTGTTATGGGGTCCATTACATATATCCATGACCAATATTTTAATCTAGGGAGGAAACTGAAATTGAAGATACATGCCATGATTATAGATTGATCGTTGTTGAAGAACATGTTCACTAGTGGCGGAGAACACCATCTAAATTTTCATCCTCTCAATACACCTCGATCTGATCATCGTTATTAATTTCACTCCTATTATTTAATAATGAACACTCTAAACCTATCCTCAAAGCTCCAAGGGTTATGATGATAACCTGGGTGAATTACAATAGAAGAAATTATATAGAGAATAATAGGTTATGGTTTTTATAATAATTAGAGGAATGAATTAATAAATTAACATACTTAACCAAGCCTCAAACAGTAGCCTCATCTGAACATTCGACACCAACCAACATTGGGTTGCACCTACGGTTAACAACACAATCTGAACTCAATCTGGGTCATTAATTTCTTATCCAAGTTTATTTTTTAATGTTATTCTCATTTTAATGAAAACTAAACATGTGTGAAAATAATATATCTAATAAATTTTAAATAACAATTTTAGGCACGTCACGGATTTTAATATTATATATTCTCCATTATTAGATTAGGAAATATTCTTGAAAATATTTCAATGTCTGCCAATGAAAAAATAAGGTCACTGTAGTGGTACCTAATTCTTCAAATATAATGATATGTTGAAAAACATTCCATGTATAAAGCTTTTAAAAAGTGAAACAGTTCTAATGAAAGATGTAAATATAGTAGAAAAATAAATAATAAGAACACACAATAAGATAATATGAGATAAATCTATATTAGAGAACAAATAGAACATGAAAAGTCATCCCTATAGACACCATCACATTCAATCTGGGGCCACTCCAAATCTCATACAGAGCTAGTCCATAAAATGTAGAAAAATTCAAACTAGATCTATAATGATAGTATACTAAGGGCTTCTAGATAGACTCATAAAATCCCTACAGCATCAAAACTATGGTATACCATGTTTTTTAGACCATATTATCCCTAGATAGATCCTTAGGGAAGTATATCATAATATGGTTGGTCGTTACACATTAATTATACTTAAACAACTCGAACAAACTACCACCATTATCATCTTTTCATTTTCCTTCAGGTTGAATCTTTAAATAGAAAAAATCAAGCTAAATTCATAGCCCATTATGATCCATATTCAAATAATTATTTTTAATATTCTATGAATTGATAATTGATTCTAATTTCTATAAAGTTATTGAATCCTTATCATAAATCATGGAATCTCAAACCAGATTAAATTATTCAGCCAATGAATTCAATAATAAAAAATCTTGGTCCTGATAAAAAATATCATCATCAATATTATATATTTAATTTAATATCTCACTAAAAATATAAATGGGTCTTCATAGATGTTCCTAGGATCATATTGAAATTATGAAGATGCATTTTATTTTTTAACCTTCCAAATAGAGATATTGTCATGAATATTGCACTATGTTCAACTAGATTTCAATTTAAGGGGACTCATGGGTCACTTATCACAAAAAATTATGACCTTGGGTCAAAAATATTTGAGAATGAGAAATCATTAACATGGTATTGTCAGTATCCTCAAAACAGTTCAAGGTTAATCTAGTAGATGAGAAACTGATGTTATTTCTCGTATATACTGACTAATCATTATTAAGTCCATTTTAGAGAAGAAAAAAAGTACTTTAAAATATCCTAAATATGAAATTATTATCCTCATTGAACATATCATCCTCTAATATTATTGAATTCATCATTACAATCTAAGAACATCACTTTAGTACCACTAGTTATTAAGAGGATGACATTGGTGACACATAATTCTACATAGTAGGAGGCAATGTCACACGATCCACCAAAAATATATATGATATGTGAAAATATATAATTCCAAAAGAAAAATATATTAAAAAAATAGTAAATTCAGTGGGAAAATAAATATACAAACATTTGAAGTGAGAAAAATTAAATAATTGAAATAAATGAAAACAATATTTTACATTGTTTGAAAAACATTGGTCCTACTCGATATAAAGAACACCAACAATACCCATTTTATTTTTATTATGAAAATATTAACATGGAAGAATAGAATAAAACTTTTAGGAAGAAGAAAAAAATAAATAAAACAAGAGTAATATGTTGTATCTTATGAGAAAAATGCATAAGAAAACAATAATGAAATTTCCTTGTAAAAATTCATTAAAAACACAACAAACTAGGCCAAGACCCTATTTCCATTCATGGGATCACCTATAGAATAACCATAGAAGAATCATTATATTTGATAGATCTATCCTATTATATTCAAAATCTATGATCTCTCCATGGGAAAAATAATCTATACAGCAACAACAATCAGAGTGACTAATGAGCTCTCTCTCTATAGATCATCTCATTTTCCTTTGATTTTTATTGGATTCTAACCTCTGATATTTTCAATCTATCTATCATGGAATGAGAATGGATATCAGGCACTAAATATATAAGAAAAAAATACCTCAATGAAACTCTAACTGCATTGGGACACATGGTTAATGGAAGATCTTTTGAAATAATTTTCTGAAAAAAAACTCGAATGCTCTGTACTGTGTGACCAGGGTAAACACGTATGACCAAAAAATGTTATAAATGTTTCACCCATACATTTCATTTATTACATTTAGATCTCATTATAAAAAATACATTTCTTCCATTTGAGAAGCTAAAATTTCTTTTTTAAAATTTTGTTTGGCTCATTACATTATTTATTTTCTTTGTATGATTGATTTATTTAACTTTCCTAATTGGATGATTGTATGAAATAATATTATTTGTATGATTTATTTTCAATATTAATTATAATGATTTTTATGATTTAATTTATATTTAATGATTTAGATATTTTAAATATAGTGTTTTCATAATCTAAATTATTTGTATTAAATAAATAAATTACATTTAAGGAAATATTATTGCTTAAAAAATTGCTTACATTTTTATTTTAAATAATGGGTATTTAGATTTAATTATATTTATTAATATAAATTATATTATATAGTATATTTAATGTGAAATAATTTTAAAATATAATATTATATCCAGATAGATAAATAAATTGAATCTGCCTAAATATTTTATAAATATTATATTTTTAAAATAATTTATTAAAACTATAAATATGTTTAATTTAATATAAATATTTATATATCTATGCAATATTATGTATTATATTTCAAATTATTTTAATATTAACCATATTATTTGATATATATATATATTTAATATTATTTATGTTAATGAAACTAAAAGGAAATTATTAAATAATAACAATTTCTAAATTATATTAATTATAAATAATTGTTATTCCAAGTAATAAAATATAAAATATATATATTTAAATTTTGGAATGTTTATTTATTTAAAAATATACATACATAAATTATTTTATAATATTGAATGTAACTTATGTTTATAATATTTTAACATATAATATATGAATGTTGTATATTAAAATTAAAAAAATTTACAGTTAAAAATTTTTAGAGTATTTATGTGTGTGTATGTATATATTGGTGTGTGGGCGTAAAATTATATTCAAACACACATAATCACACACTTCAAGGGAAGAACCCAGTCCATAGAATCCGAAGGGATAGTCAAGATTACACCTTGATCTTGTTTATATATATATATATATATATTATTTTCTTAAGGAACTCATGGCCACCCCTTTCGTTAGACCCCATCATCGAGGCGTTACATCTTTCTAGATGACCCAACCAACACCAAAGCCCCCATAATTATGGGGTGAATCATTAATCATTCAATTTTTAATTGTTGGACCCTATTATAGATGATGCCCCACAGCAGCACGCAACCACTTCCTACCATCATCAACTGCAGCACCAACCCAAACACATCACGACCTCCATGGCACTTCTACCACCGCTAGCCACTATTTCATGTTTGTACACCATTTCGTCCCTTTTCAAAGATGGTCTCACATCAATTTCACCCCACCTTCCTTCCATAAGGAACAATGACCACTTGTACCACCCCTTCCTTCAAAATGGGGTATGAGCAACAATCACACTCTCTAGTGACATGTGACCTTATTATGCTATCTTCTATTGATCCTTTCCACAATGCCACCAAAATTATTTAGGTAGTACAAACATTAAAACAGCAGAGATATGACCCCAACCACCTAAATGATATTGGGGATTATTGTACCACTTCATCACACCCCCATGTTCTTAGAGTAGTTATGTACAAAATAATAATATTGTTATTTTGGGAACTATAGTTTTTTTAAAATATATATACAATTATATTTAAAAAAATGAAAAAATATAGATGAATATATTTAAATATATATATTTACATTGAAAATTAAAAAAATTTCCAATATATTATTGCTTTCATATATAAATAAAATTTTCTAGCTATTTTTTTTAAAATATATCCGTAATAATTATTACATAAAAATGTATATCGTAAATTGACTAAAAAATATCTTTACTAATATAATATATGTTATATTAATTGAGTATAATATTTGATAAATTATATTATTCATATTTAATATACGTCATTAAAAATATATATATATATATATATAGACATTTTAAAATAGGTAATATAAATAGATGTATATATATGTGTAGATATTTATAATTTATTTGATATTGTTGTAAGTATGTTTAAAAAATATAGAATATAAAAAGTAACTGAAACCCCATGTTAAGAAAATTGGGTGATGACTAGTCTTGGCATGATAGGCCAATGTATTATTTGAATGACATGTCATAATTTTCTATGTGGTTATATAATTTATAACAATTGAAAATTATTATCCTAATTGATGACTTGTGTGTTATCCAACTCTCTATATATGTAACCACCAACGTATCCATGTAAAAATGTTATCTGTACCAATCAACAATACCTCCTACCATTCATCTGTGTAACATTATAATTAAACGATTCTCAACAAGTGGAATTACGGTTTGATTCTAAATTTTTACACCATGGTTGAAAAGATACTAGTTCTTGCTGAAATATGAGAAAATATAGGCTCCAAGAGTTCCCTCCTCGTATATGGTTTGTTTATCAAATAATGATAAATTAATTCATATAAAAATTCTTAGTATGAAGTCACAACTATTTAATCATAAATAATTCAAAATTGTTAAATATTTGATAATGTAGTATATATATAAATTTATAATTTTTTTTCCAGGTAACCATGTTTGAATCAATATACTTCAATGGTTAATTTTCTTATATCAAACATGGTTTTTACTATAGTTATCAACATTAAATATTAGAAAATATTCATGATTATCTAGACATAAATATATGAATATATATTTATAGATATTTATTATTTTTCAGATATATTTATAGGTGATTTAAAAATATGTAGAACATATTAGGTATCCCAAGAAGACTTGTTAAGAGTATTATATGATGAAAAATTATGAGATGACCAACCAAAGTATTATTGTAATTTCTTGTCATATTTTTCCATATGTAATTATTTAATTTGAAAAAAATTATTATATAGAGATGTACGATCAATTTTTTATTGAAAATTCAGGTTAGGTTTTTTGTATGGGATTATATAATATATTTTATTTTCCTTATTTATGCGATACATTTCATCCATCTACCTATGTATGTATGGAAATGTTTGTTCATGTAAAAATGTTATGTATCGCAAACCCCTAGACCCCCTCAATATTTTATGAGTAACATTGTAATAAAAGGGTGTTTGACATGATGAATTTTTGTTTGATGCTTGTTTTTTACACCATTACTTCAAAGCGACTGGTGGTTGCTGAAATATGAGATAATAGTGGTCATGTGACGCCTAAATTATTTGGGTTTGTTTAGAAAATTATAATAGACTAATCCATGGAAAAATTATCAAAATCATGTTGTAGTTATTTAATCATAACAAATTAATACATGTTATGAATATGATGATAAATAATAAATAAATATATATATATATATATCATTTAATTAAATTTCTATTCTAGTTAATAATTTAATATCAATATAATAAAATGGTGAGTTAATTTATACATGTCATGGTTTTATCTCATGTTTTTCACCTTTAGGTGCATAAACTATTCCGGAATGTGTTACATTGGATGAAGTACATCAAGAGATTCATAGTCCCTTAAAACTGAGGGATGATCAAGGTATTACTTCAATAATGTATCAACATCATCAAATTTTTTATCATCTATGGAAAATTGATTATCCTCTTCATAATAATTAGGATTTTGTGGATGCATTATATTTTTTTAGGCTCTAATGTTGTAATGTTTTAATGGAATTATATGTGTCTATTTCAATTATTGATAAAGTGTGACCTACTACTAAAAAACCTTGTTACAAGACATTTATTAAATCTGATCATCCAAACCAATATAATTAATTATCTTATCATATGACTATATTAATAGAATTTAATTATGAATAATATAATTAAAAAAAGTACTGAACTATTGTGGACATCCCCACTGATAATCCTGATTTAGTGAATGATACTCTACTTGTTGGGGAATTGTGTGATAATGTAATAAGAGATGATGTTGGTGAGTAAGATGTGTGGAATTATCCTTTTAAGGTTTATTTGATGGATATAAAAAAATTTAGTGGAAATCATTCTACATTATTTAATTCTATATTGATGGGAATATTTCATGAATTGTTTTTGATTTAGATCATTAAACAAACTATTGATTTCCATGGAGTTATAGGTAACACAAATTCATCAACTAAAAACACAATATATGTTGGATTTGTGTTTAGAAGTAAAAGTGAATTGAAAAATTTGATAAATTAACATAACATAAAATCAATAGTTTTCATTTGTGGTTTTTGTGTCTATGAATAAAAACTACCTCATTTAGAATGATAAATACTGGACCGAATGAAAATTTTGAATGAGGTTAATTTATCATGATTTTTATTTTCATGTTAGAAGCTAACTATTTTGGAAGTACCCCATACTTATGTATATCTAAAATTGTCATATGATCACTTCTCACTAGATATAAATTTTACATCAACTTTTATTTTAGATATGGTACGAATGTGTCATGACTTTCTAGTGTCCCTTACCCAAGAATTAATAAGACATTTTTTTAAATATAATAATCCTATGAAAAATCATTGAACACTAAAAAACGTCCAATAGGAAAGTCTATGGAGATTTGGATTAATCATATTTAGTGTTTCTAT
Source organism: Viscum album (assembly GCA_963277665.1). Lineage (NCBI taxonomy): Eukaryota > Viridiplantae > Streptophyta > Magnoliopsida > Santalales > Viscaceae > Viscum > Viscum album. The sequence continues at coordinate 1,604,139,768 of OY728143.1, read as the reverse complement.
GACTAATGAGATTTTTGTCTCTCAACAATCAAGTTATATATTATTTGGACATCAGTGAGTATGTCTTCCAAAATTAGTGAGTTAACAAGAAAATATTCTGTTTCATATGATTTTTAGGGAGTTTAGACAATGTATCAATGCTTTTCCATATTCAAAACAATTAATTCAATTATATGGAACATATATTTATAGAAACTAATCATGTATTATACTAATAACTTCTAAACGTGATATTAATTGTGATCCTCTACCACTTTCATTTTCCATTTGTTAAAAGGATAATTTTTAATCTTGGTTTTTTTTCTTGTAAACACATTTGGGTTACACAAATCTTCGTAGTATATATAATATCAAGTTTTTATCGAGAAATTTTAGAGGTTGTTAATAGTGATGGAGTTTCATTGTGATACCGGAAAGGTTATCATCGATATTACATTAGACATATTTCATGTAATGTGCACATTATTTTTCAAAGATAGGGAAATATAAAATATTAACATAAATTTGGGTATGATTCATTAAACATATATTTTTTTCAGAAAAAAATTAATATCTATTTAAGTAAATTATTCTATTTTTGTTCTATCTTATGATCCCCAATAATAAATGTTTCATCAATGACATAAATAAATTAAAAAGGTTAATCAATATGTATTTTATTATATTATGATTATTTCAAATGAGAACTTATTGTCATCATATTATTATAGAAAGATATATATGACCACATATATTATGTAGTGAATAAATGTTTTCATCGATGGATTTTTTAAACTACAAATCATCTGGTTTGTATGAGAGAAATTTTATAGGTACGTGATTTACATTGTTCAATTTTCAAAGAAGTCCTATCATAGGATGAAACATTTATTGAATTTTGTTCATTATATACAAAGAGACATTGGTAAGATACATCTGGATGCATCATCATTCAGTGTATAATTCATCGATAGAGTAGAGAATTTCTTTTAGGTAATAGAGTTCCATAACCTGATAATAGAAAATTTTTGTTTAGTGTCAGTGGTCATGCTATAAATTAGGTTATATTTTTTGTAGATATTTCCCGGAATTGAGAAATCAAGGTGTACATGTAGTTGTAGCTTATGAAGTCTTGAACTTATCTTGGGAACCTTATACTAGACTAGTTCATTAAATGATCACTATTTTTGACTTCTATAGTGTACCATGAATCTTTATTAGTGATTTTTATACTTTTACCTTGCTTTCTGATCAGAGAACTATGGTCTCTGATATTTCTAGGTTTCATATTTTGGATTATTCATTTATAGACACTTTTATTTCTGTATTTCTTTCATTTTTCTCTTATTTTATTTTAGGATTTATTTCATTTCTATCTTGGATCATGATTTTACCATGTTTCATACTTTTGTACAACTGATGTATAATCATATCATAAATTAGGTGAACTGGCCTTAAGAATGTTATGTGGGAGTATATCCAAAAAAATTCATATAGAATATAATTCTAAAAAATACCTAAATTTGAAATAAGGGGGTAAGATCATAGTATATTTGATTGATTTTTTTATTTTATAATTAATATATTTATTTCATATTCATGATTTCTCATTTTTAGATTCTTTTATTTATAACATGTTTCATTTTTAGAATGTTTCATTTACTGTTTCAATTAGTTTTAAATTTTTGATATATCAACTATCAATAAATTCATCACACAATGTGAATGGGTAACAAGAAGCATAACCTATAAAAAAATTCCTTTGAATCTATAATTGTAAAAACATGAAGAAACCTCGAGAAGTTTTTCTAGAAAAATGTTATATTTATAGAAAAATAAAGTATCATTGATTCATTCAAATAATGTTATTGCACAGAGAAGATTAATTTTTTTATAACATGGGTGTTTGTTCATGGAGTTTATTGAATTATGTCAGACATTCATAATGCCATGTATACATAGATTTATTTAAAAATAAATTAAACATTGTTGGTGATTATTAAAACATAAAATTACTAGATAAAGCCAACTACATCAGTCATAACTATTGTTTTACCTCATTTTTCATCAAAATACATAACTATGAACGATAAATGTCTACATAGATTTTTAATTTGTAGTTTCGTAAAAAATAATATAAAAATTGGATTTAATTAACTATAAAAGTAGTAATGAAAAAAATCTAGAGATGCTGAGCCTTCTACTGCTCAAATTATAGGGAATACATTTTTTACTACTAGTTAGGGAGGGGAATTTAGTTACTTCTATAAGTGTATAATGGTTTTATGATTTACATAAATTCAAACCATGGATTGTGAGAATAAAGGGGGTGGTAAGGGGTGGTATTTATACTTGAAGACGTGACGTTTAGAGTGATTAAACAATGATTGTTTTATATATAAATCCTTCCACATTTGGTTGGCACTAATTCAAAAAATTTGGTTGATAATTATTGTTGTAGAGGGCGGCTAAGGTTGATAACACATAAACCACCCATTTAATGTTTTAAATTTAAGTTATTTTAATCTCTTACCTTTTAACATTATCACACTAGATTATTTTTCCTATAGTGTGTTACATCTTCTTTTTTAACCAAGAACATTTTTATACCAATAAAATGAAAATTTCATTATAACCTAATTTGGGTCTGTGAATTTAAAATATGTAATCCTTTTTTAAAAATTCAAAAAACCCCAAAGTTGGAAAATAATATTTAAATTTAAATTTTCTAAATACAACGAATTTGTTTTTTTGGAAAATCTGTTTTTAATCCAAGAAATGTACTTCTTCCAAAATAATGTATAAATTTTATTTTAAATTTAATAAATTAGATTACATAAACCAAAAAAGAAAATATATAACATTGAGATCAATTCAATTTTCTAAGATTTCTTTTCAATATGATGAAAATGACGGTTATATAAAAACACTATTTTCACTATTCATTGAAATATTACACATTTTATAAAATTCTCAAAACATCATCCTGAGATAATTTTGACAATTTGAATGCAAAAATGATTTTAATTTTATAAAAAACGTTTTCCATAAATGTAAAAAATTATTTATATTTATTTTATCTTCCAAATCAACAATGTTTTTAAAGAAAACAAAAATTTGAATTATAAAATGGCTTTACTAAAAATTATATTGATATTATAAAATATTTAATTAATAAATTAAAAATGAGATAGAAAATTTTATATTTAATAATTTGTTTATTACTATTAATTTCCAACAATTTAACAGATATGTTATAATGGTCATGTTAAAATAATAATATTTTGAAGCTTGTTTAAAAAAACTGTTCCATGAAATGTAAGTTACCGAAGAGAAAAATTTTAATTTAAAAATTGACATACAATAAAAATTGGGGGTGTCATAGTCTACCAACTTAAATTGAATTTCTCCCTCAAAATTCATCACTGAATGATCAAACATTTGACATTTGATATTCATTAATAGAATCCCACACCATATAAATGAATAATAAAACATATCATAAAAAATAAAACGTTTGAAACAAAAATGTTACCTGAAGTAATGCATAACTAGGTTTTCACATAAGGAAAACATTTTTGGATAATTAAAATACGGATTTTTAAGGTAAAACTAGTCCTAAAGAAGTAACAGATAAAGATCAGGAACGTGGTTAAAATAAGGTTAATGGCCACAAAACATAGATTAAATATGGATGAAAATATTTCATTGATATCATCACCAATTATAATAATAGGATAAAATCTTATTTTAAAATAAATTATGAAGATATTAATACATGAATTCAACTCATAAGTATAATATCACACTTTAGTATTTTCATGAAGAATTTCCTCTTCATTTCTTACTTTGAGTAATTAAGATGAAATTTTATGGTGTAAAGAACTAGTGGATCATAAGATACATGATGAGATGATAAGTCACTCCATCTGTATTTAGTTATCATAATTAAAAAATGGTAACAATAGTTTAACCAACATGTGTAAATGTTTATATAGTTAATGAATACATTAATCTATAAAACCTCATCCAAATTTTAACATAAACTATTTCATAAATGGCCTTCTAAAATACTAACATCCAAAACATTCGAATAAAGGGGACTAAATTTTCAGAATAAATGTATCACTAAGACACCAAAAAACACGATGTATCCCTTGATTCTTGTGAACAAAAAATGTGAACATTTTTATCATATAGTTTATTAAAACATGGTAATACACCTGAATTACCATAAACTCTTACTGAAAATATTCATTCTTTCAGAAAATTAACTCTTTATTTATTCCATAATCCAAAAAATTCTGAAAAATCTATCCATATACAACATTTTTTTATCATAATACTAATCAGTTCTATGGTCATTGATACTATCCCATTTATTTATCATAATAAAACAACTATTTATATCATAATTATCCCAACACCATGCACATATTAAGGATTATCTTTACCTAAATAATGTGTTCTCTAAAAATATCACCTTACTATATCAATCAGAATATATGGTTACTATTACTGTTCAATATATACTTTCAGATAATTATGGAAAACCTACAGTGGAAGAATCCATAGAAGATTCATTATTCCATAATACCATAAAATTACTTCTATAAAATTTTAAATATACAATAAATCATTCCACTTCATTCTTATACAATTAACTAGGATACCTCATTTTATTCCTTCACATGTCTTTCAACTCATATTTCATTCCTTATCACTTCATCATACAAAATATTACCATTAATCATAAAAAATTTATGATTATCTACACGATCCTTCCCCCAAGAGAAATTATTTTCACGATTCCCTTACATTCATCATTTAAAACATTTCACTATCTATGATGCCTTAAAAATAACATTATTTTTATCCATTTAATTCACTAAACCGTTCAATTTTCCTTTGAAATTACTTTCTTTGTGTCCTTAATTTCCACTCCAAAATAATATTTCAGTTCTTTTGAAATATTATCCTTGATGCCTCTTACCACATTATTTACATGAGGAAAATTGAACTTTATTTCCTCCGCGATCAACATGAAACTATATATTTCTATTATTAGATGGCTTAGGAAGCTCACCATAATTGAGATTACTGATAATATGATGAGATTAATTATTATTCATAATAACAGGTTTTGTCCTTCATATTCTTGTTTCTTTTTGTTTCTCATAAGGAAGATTATAATATTGTCTATCACATTCATAGGGAACATAAATCCTCTTGGGTTCATCCATTGTATGAAACCCAAAAGGAATAGTGTGAGAAACAATAATCATAGTACGAAACCACATAATAAAAAAAATATTATAAAATTTTAATCTATGAAACCATAGGTTTAATTCTCGTTCATTCGTGTTTATTATAAATCATTAGGGTTTTTTCCTATACTAATTCATATCCCCAAGGTCCTCATAGTTTTATTTAACCCTAATATCCAATGATTTCCTAAAACCTACTCTGATAGGAACTATAATGGCACAAAATTTACTTCAAAAATATTAAATATATTTATATATACACTGATGAAATAAAAATACTACCCATTCCATAATCATAATGGATTATAGTCATTTTAAATTAGATATAAAATATTCATGTTTTAGGAAGAATATTTAACATCTCCCAAAAAGATCATATCATATAGTACTTCTCTTAGGCATACCCTACTAAAACCTTTCTTCATAAACTGTGGAAGGAATCATAATAATGTTTTAGTTCAAATTCTCTATAAGGATAATGATATGAGATATAAATCCCTGATCATATTAAACCTGAATATAAGAATAAGTTTTTCTGATCATGACCATATCTTAGGCATTGGAATTATCATTACAGAAACAATGGATACTAAGTGTGAGAAAACATTATAAATAAATCATTATACATAAGTTTGTGTAATAAAAGATTGGATACATCATCAATATATAATCCTATTCTGTCAGATATGAATAAGTTAAAGATATAAGAGGGTGGTGGTGAATTGTGATATTTTATAAACTCTGATGAATTAAATGAACCCCCATAAATAGGTATGAATTATTTATCTTTCAATTTTAAAATAAATTGTGTAGAAAAAATAAATAATGAAAATAACACAACAATGTATACTAGTTCTTTGATCAAAAATCACATAGTCCACTCCTCTAAAACTCTCTCAAAGAGTATAAAAATTTCACTATTAACTCCTCCATCCAAGTAATTACACAAAATAGTATATGCAGTTGATACATTTACAATAAGGATTTTATGAAGACAAAGTGTTCTTTTATAAGGAACCAAATTATCCTAATAATTGAACAATAATCTAAAACTCTTTTAGCTCCACAAATTAATTTAGGATCATGATAAGCCAATAAATCATTATAGATTGATTTGATTGAGAAAATTGTTTTTTCTCACTGTTTTTCAATGCAACTGATATATTTACTAGATCTTCAAAAATGTATAGTAGTAGAAAATTAATCTTCAATGTTGAATATGATTTATTCAAATAGAAGTAGAAAAACCAACCAAAATACATATAGAAATATTTATATAAAAGGCTGGCTCTAAATGAGATGATATTTTTTTTATTTACAAGAACTCGTATTTTCATATAAATCCATATTTTACGTATATATTCCTCCTATATTCATAATAAAATCATCTCAATATTTTTAATATTGGATGAAAATATATAGGTCAAACCAACTCTATAAATACCACATATTAAATTATAAATATTTGAATTTCAAAACATTAAATAGATTTGTAACTTCCCATATATATAGGAATCCTTTAATACATTGAGAAGAATACTTTAAATTGGTCTCAAAACATCTTTCAAATGATATGTACTTTTTATGAAACCATTATAGAAATCATGGATAATATCCTTAAATAAAAACATTATTAGTTGAATGGTGAAGTGTTGGATTCCTTCATATGATAGAAAAACAAAAAAAAGGGTTTAAGACATATATTTATTCACAAAAATAGGGTTAATGAACCTTTATTTTACTCTTTAAGTGTAGGGTTTCATCCAGATATAGAGTTTCTGATCTGTATGTCTTATTGAAAACGTAGGGTTTCCAAACCATGTGTCACAAATACAAATGTAGGGTATGAATAGCGTTTCGAGAATAAATTTAAAACTTGTTCACAATAATTTGAAAACAATTCGTCCATAAATCAATGATTTGTTCATGACTACATAATAAATATTCTAAAAAATATTATATTCCTCAAACCCATGTAATAAAACTCATTAGTAAGAAAAATGTGGGTGTTTGGAGGATAAAAACAATTAATAAATAAATGAAATTGATGACTCACCATATTCTCATCAATCTTCATCTTTTTCATGATCACAAAACATATTTCAAAATATAATTAAATAATTATTAAACTAATTACACATTATTAAAACAATAAATTACACAAATATAAATAAATAGTTTATTTGAACATTTCTCCCCTTTCACATACAAATATTTTATCATAATATTAAATTTCCCCCATATATAATTCTTCCACACTATGGTTTGCATATAAACTTATCCCCCTTTTATGAAATAAAAAGGATGAGGCTAAAATTTTTTAATATAAACACCTCCTAAATTCATTCTTCCATTAAAAATTTATCAAAATATATACAAGGAGAATATAAGAATAAAATGATACTATAGTAAATCATTTAGTCTATGTTACTAAAATATGTCCCCTATGATAAATAATTTTTATAAAATATATTCATATAATTAAAATATTTTTAAATATTGTCTTCACATGTAAAATTTTAATGAAATTATTTATGACACGTAGTAATAGTCTATTTTATCAAGTGTAATGACTCAAATATTTTAACTTTAAATACATACTTTTGATAGATAATCATTCACATAAAAGTTATAATTATATACTAAAAAATAAATTACAAAACAATTTTCTTCTAATTTTTATTAAAAAAAATATTTATGAAAAAAGATAAAATATTAAAAATAAACTATAATAATGAAGAATATTAAAAGTGTTTTGAAGGATTATATTGATGATTCGAACATTCCAAACATCAAATTTTTTCACAAAATTTGTATTTGTTCTATTCATCTATTAGCATTTATAATCTCTTTATAAATAGAAAACGATGAAAATTGTTCACCCAAGAACACTTTTAGTTAACCAAGGTGCAGCATAGCAACAAGTTCCCTTTTTGAATGCTTCAAAGTCTTCAATTGAATTTGAACATTCTTTTACATGCCGATGATCATTTTTTATGTATTTATACGCATTTATAGATGCATATATATTAGTATTTATCTTTATTTTTTTTATTCGGTGTATTACACATAAAAAGATTCTCTTTATAAGATAATATAGTTTTATAAAAATTTGATGATGAAAATTATAATTCATCACAACCATGAACTTCCATATTTTTTTGTGATATTTTTTAAATTAATCATTTACCTAGAAAACTGACTATTTTTCTAACCAATCAATAGACAGATTAACTTTCCATTCCTTTTGATAATGTCTTACCTCTAAAATTGAAGTTCGATATCATTTCATTTTTCTCAATTGTATTTCATATGTCTTTGAACAATATCTTTTGAAGAAGACATGTAAATTTTTTTTAATAATTAAACCATAAGATTCTAGGGTCATAAGGTGAAAATGATACATTTTTTTCTAACACTCTACAAACAATGTTTCACAATCTTCATTCAAAAATTAAAAATAATCATTACATTTTTAAATTTTTGAAAGGAATGTTTTCACAAAAGAAACCTATTCTGGTGAAAAACGTTACATAAAAATTAAAATTTTTAAGAAAAAGAAATATAAAGATGAAAATAGATTTAAAATATTAAATTATTAATTGAAAACCTCTCTATAATTAACCAAGTACATCATTATCTAAAAAATGATTATTTATTTTTCATGATTCTCTAAATTAATTATATAACAATAATATACTAATACATGATTCGATCATTCATGAAATATATATATATATATATATATCACCATATATCAAATTGTTAATTCACTAAAATCATATACATACATATTAAAACAATAATGAAATACATATTGGATCAAAGATTCCAATTCTTAAGATTTATTGATAATGAACTACTTGAGTGTTGATTACTCCTTTAGTAGTGATTTTCATATATCACCCAGATGACAAATTGAATAATTTAATTATGTAGTTATATGGTTTATTTCTATAAAAACATAAAACCCATTTTCCTTTTAGTGCCTATATGATTTTGTTTCAAGAAGTGTTAGTAAGTAAATATTTTAGTAACAAAATCAGTTTATTTTCTATAAAAATTAGAAAATTCACATTAAATAAATATTCTATGAAATAAAAATTTATTACACAGTATATTTGATATTTTTTAAAAATAAATCATTTATATAATGACCATTTATACCAATATGAAAAAAATTAATAGCATATATTCTTTTACTATTTGAACCATAAAACATAATTCAGACAAAATTTTAGTATTTTACCATTACAACCAATTCATTGTTTTAGATTATAAATATTATTTTTACAAAGAAGTAGATTTAAATAAATTTCTCATTTGATAAGAATTATGGAATATTGTTTTAAATAATTTTCTTCACTTAATAATTCATTAGTTTTAACATCATGTATATCACATGAAGCTTTGGACGTATTTGATTTTAAATCCTCAAGCTATTTTGGAAAACTCTCTTTTTTATAGAAATAATATTCTAAGATTTTATAAGATTTTTGTGGTCAAATTTTAATGATTCCTACTTATCTTGATGCATGAAAAAATAGATATAAATTTATCATAATTAATTTTTTATGAATTATAATTTAGAGTGAAAGAAGATTCTGCCTCATCAGTGTGAACCACAAGACATAGATTCCCCATTTGATTTTAATTATCAACCTTGTAGTCTGTAGTATATTATTCATTTGAATTGGATATATCACTCTCAATTTTCCGTATAAAATTATTTCATTTCCATTCATAATTATATATCCTTTGATCTTCTATTATAGACATTTAGACTTTATGTGTCATTTTTCCTTTCATTCATAGCATATATCAGCCTTATTATTTTTATTTTTTTCCTTCTATATATATTTTCAAATTATTTTGCAAGATCTCAAAATAATTTGTTTGAATTTTTATATCTTGATTCATATGATTCATTTATAGTGGTTATATGATAATATTCATAATTTTTGTCAAAACAAAGTTATTTTTATCTTCAACCTGAATCACGACTTCAAGCATCATCAATGTTCCAATTAGTTCAGTTAGTATCAATTTCATAATTGGTATGTACTATCTTATAGTGGCAGATATACCATTCCATTTATCTTGTAAAACTCTAAGATCTTTTAATGATTGATCTAACTGTGTAATTGGATCACCCATGGTAGAAATATTATTAATTATCTTAATCATTATATTATTCATTTGAGTTATTATTTCATAATCATTCATTTTGAAAGTATCAAATTTTAATTTTTTAGTAGTTTAACTTAATTGACTGATATTTTTAGTTCAGTCACGGGAAAATGAAATAGCTTGACACATTTGATAGGTTATAGAACCTGGATATACTATAATAAACTCATCAATTCATAATCCAAAAACAATAATATTCATTTTTTGAGTTGAGATCATATTATATTTCTTGATCAATAACCTATTTTTCCAAATACTCATTACAAATTTCATAAGGGTTTAAAACAATTATAAAATATCATATTTCAAAAAAATTTAAATAACTAATGTCAGATTTAAAACATCCATAAATATCACCTTTAAAATAACAATCACAGATCATTGACATACATATTCTATGAATATCAACTTTAAGATTTTACTTTGTCTGAATCTTTAACACTTGGTTTTAAGTGCCTAAGGATGTATTCAAAAATTTCAAGAGCCACAAACTCTTATAACAATTTCTTTTCCTTATTTTTTGATTTTGTAAAACCATTGTTTAGTATAAAATATAATGATATATCTTGGTACTCCAATATCACATATTAAAAATAGAATATTCAATAATTTTGAAATAGATAAATATATAAATAAAATGCTTCCTCTAATTAATTTTTTTGATATAAATTAGAAACAAATTTCAAGAAAGTGAAATATAATTAATATATTCCAACATCCGATAACACTTATTATGTCGAATAAGAATTATATGAAGATACACGAGGGGATCTAGAATTCAAATCTTTTAAAAACTCGAATGAATTAAAAGAAACCCTCTCGAGAAGAAGCGATTCCTTCTTTCTCCCTCACAAAATAGAGTATGAAGAATAAATAAATAATTAAAATAAACATTTATGAATAGTGTTTTTGGGAACAAAGATACATTATCCTACTCAACAAATACTCTCTCAGTGAGGTTGGCGATTTAACTAGTATGTGCTTTAACTATGGAATTCAACAACTGACTATAAGCCATTGGGAACTTCATAATAAGTCATTGCAATACCTTTTTATTATTTTACAAGGAACCGGATTATCCACATCTTAGTATGAGTTATTGACACTACTTTACTTCCATGACTGCATCTGATGAGTTGATACTCTAATACATCAATAAAGATTTATTTAATTGGGAAAACAATTGTTTCCCTTAGTCATTGTATGTAACTGATAGATGAAATTGGTTTCAATAATGTAAAATAGTATAAAAATAATCTTTGACATTTCCTAGGAATTATTTAAATTATTATAGAGAAACCACCGAGAATACGTATAAAAATGTCTGTCTCAATAGTGTAACTATAAAGGTAATGCTACATTTTTTATTTATAGGAGAATAACATTGAATATAACTCTATTTTGTATGTGTGTAGTTCTCTGGTATTAAGAAGATGATTTTCTCAATACTTACACTATAGGTCCAATAGCTCCAAATAAAACCAGATATAAAAATACCATATATTAAAATAAGAATATTATTATTAAAAAACATTCAATAGAGTCATAACATCCTATAGAAATACAAGTGATTCAATCCGTTGTTAAAGAGCATTTGAATTGGTCTAAAATGTATTGAAATGATATTTACTTCTAATGAGAAAATATCTGATTCTTTTTCTAGCTGTATCACCTGAATGTTAATGTGTGTTGGCATTCTTGTTACCCTATATTCCTTCATTCCAATTGTGGCCAACATTAACAATTTCTATCGTGATGTATGATCCTTTATCAAAACAGGATAAGGGGGTATATGTTCCTTCTTCCATTAATTACTCCTTGGAACTTGTCACATAGTCCGAGTATCCCTAATATAGTTATGTCATGTTCATGGAACTTGTTCTCAATTCGTTCTCTTTATGGATTTTGGTAAATTATACTGCTTCTGGCTGGACATTCTAGTTTTGTCTTGACAGGGTGGAAACCTTCAGTCAGGAGAGTATTCATGCTGGGCATCACTATCATATCTAGACATTGGAAATATTTATCCACTATAATATTTTTCATAGGAGGGTATCCCATGGAGTCATCATAGTCAAAGAAACCAATGAATCATGTTTAAAATATGAGGTATCTAATGATGGGTGTGTATATCATCCAAGGCATTCACTATAGGCATCCCATGTTTTTCATGAGGTAGCAGACCACATGGGTGTATATCTTCTATGGATTTCAACTTAGGAATTCCATGCTTTTTATGAGGAATGTATTTAGGGTCACACATTTAACATATTTCGGATATACAGTTTACTGATCAAAATGCACCATGAAGGATGATCAATGTGGTGTGTCCCTTAGAGGAAGTTGATAAACCTAAAAGTTTACTAGAGGATGGATTAGAAAACCCAGTGGATTTGGATCCCAGAGGTGTTTTGAAAATGTATATTTCACACCATGAATGATTATCAGATCACACCTAAGGGTGGATCAAGGAGGTATATCCCTATGGGAGATTACCTTGGTATACTGATGGATTGATCAGAATTCTTTATGGAGGTAGATATGGGTGGAATATCCCATAAAGGGAAGATGTCACACCATGAAGGATTATCAGAAAACCCCTTTTGGTTGATCATGTAGGTACATACATAGGGGGGAACACCATGGATTACCTATGGATGGACCAAAACACCCTTTGGGGGGAGATCAGGGAGGCATTAGCCATAAAGAAAGATGCCACACCATAATGGTTGATCAGAACACCCATTGGGGTGGATTAGGGAGTTACATAATTTGGAGTGAGAACCATTGTTTACCATTGGTCATTATTTGACCTCATAGAAGAATCATACATAAATTGTTAAAAATACTTGGATCAAAACCCATGTAGTTCAATTCCACAATTTAAGTTCATGTGACAAGATTGGCCCATGTAGTTTGACGCCATGTGCTAAGGACACTCTCATTAAGAAAATATAATCGAGGAGGGATGGTGTGGGGATCACACATGAATTATTACCTTGGAAATATGATTTATTTGGGATGGAGTATGTGTGGGGATTACTCATTTGGTAACTTGAGGAATCGGGAGGAGATGTAGTCTACCAGGTGATGGGAACTATCTTATTAGGGATGCGACCTAGATAAAATTAGGATGGATGTGGATTTTGGGTTTGAAACTCATGAGTCATTATGGTTTATCATAGTTAGTTGGGAATAAAATCTCATGCCATTCAGAATGGTTGGGGCTTATACGTAGAAGCGGGCCATGGGAGATTTTGGTATGGGATTATACGTGAAAGTGGTATATAGGATGCCTGTGGTTGATGGGAATTACACTCTTGAGGATTCCCATTTGAATGGTAGTTAGGGATTATATCTATATATACATTCCATGAAGGTTATATGGAGTATTTCGTGATCAATATTATCCTCTAATCCCTTGGGAGTCATGCTCGGTGTGAGAAATAAGAGGAATAAATTTATCTGATTCTCCTGTCCTGAAGAAAGCGTCAATAAGAGATGGTGTGGGGTTACATGTGGAATTTTCACAAGGAAAATATCATGAACTATGAAGAGGATTTCATTCCATGTGCGGGTAGTTAGAGTTGAGACTATCCCATGTCACCCATACATGTATCATCCTATGCGTATTTCCCAGGGAAAATCTGGAGTATAATATCATCTATTGGGGATATTGGGACTAGGTAGTTTTATATAATGTTGCATGGAAATGGTGGATCACTACTTACCCCTTGGGTTTATGTGGTCACTTCCCATGTGCCACTAGGAATAGAATGGATTTGGAAAATACAATGTGTAATTATAGGGAGTATTGGTCCATCATGAGGTCTACGTTAGTGTGCCTATATTTAGAAGAAATATGAAATAGTGTACCTATATTGAGATGATATGTTAGTGGGTGTCTCAGGATACACTAGAAGTGGTGTGGTCCATAATAATGGATAGAATATGACACATAGGGACTTGAGGTGTGGCTAATCTGATCATACATGGATTTGGGGGATATAGGAACTCAACCTTCATTAAGATGTGTCAACAGAAAGGAGGAAGGACCATGAGGACTAGGAGAGAGGCTTTGAGAAGCATAGGGACTCAAATATAGGTTATTTACAAAGATCAAGTTGTTCTTAGGGGATATGGGATTCACAAATAATGAGGATTCAGAAAACACGGTGACCATGACTCAAGATGAATCCCCAGTTAATTGGGGGAGTACTTGACAAAGGTGAAACTCTTTAAAAATCCTCATGTGCCCCATAGGGTATTCTTCCTTTATAAAGGGAATATTCCTTCATGAAATGTATCTCTACTTGGGGTGATATATTCAGAAAACATTAATGTGGGTTTCACAAATCCCATGATCCTTGTATGATCCATTCTTCACCTTGTTCATGATGCTCATTAGTGTCACATATTGGGAGAAATTAATAAGTTAAATGGTCAGATAAGAATTCCTAAAATATCAAAATGATTTTCTTATTTATAGGCATTGGGTTTTGTGAATATTGGAAGTAGTTCACAATGAATTTGATGGGTTCTAGAATGGGAATATCTCCATCAAAAATTCAAGGGAACATCATCAATCATTTTTGTTATCACACAGTGCTATCGGAATCATGGAGTAACATTACCAGAGATACACGTGTTCATAAAAAATTGTCAGACATATGGAGGAACACCATCATGGATTCATGTGGCAGTAGAGAGAAAATCACTACCGGGGAGCTTCATGAGATCATTCAATTTATGAAGGGTCAAGGCATCACAAAATAGGCTCTATAGAAGGTTTTGGTGCCATTTTGTTTAGATTTAGTCTGAACTGACTGTACTAGCTTAGACCTTTCTCATGACACACGTATTTCATGGTAAAAAATGTCCCCCACAGAATGGGAGCTGATTGGGGAATACATGGTCAGATTCTGAGGGAGAAATAATGAAAATTGGATATATTGTCTCTTTCTCAAATCTCACTCCTAAATTCAATTCATAGGTCTACTCATTTAAAGAAAAAATGCAGAGGGAATCATGAAACTAGGCCAGCCGTAGTACTAAAATTAGAAGAGGGTGGGGCCCTCAAAGGAAAAAAAACATTTATGAGAATAAAAACATTTTCTCACATTTCATAAAGGTCTTAATTTCTATGAATATTATCCATGAACTCTTATTTAGTGAAATTGACTTATAAAATTTCTATCTATCAACACCAGTTTGAAAACTAGAAACTATAAATCTTATGTTTGAAAAGTGATCCCTACGACCTCGGGCTCCATGAACTGATCACCAAAAACAGGCTTTGTGAACATACATCATGAACCATACTCAGAATAAGCATAATTATTCAATCCAATAGATTCTAAGGAAGTCAACACCTATGATTTTTGGATGGAAACTATGGCTGACAGCATCATGATCAGGGAGTGCATCCAAAGTACCTCAGACCAAAAAACACTCTTGGAACTACTGATAGAGGACTAGAGGGATTATAATATGTGAAAGAGGTTTCCTCTCAATGGATTTATACTGAGATATTATTTCATCATTCTAGATGTGAGCAGGGATGATCCAGCTTACTAGTTCATAGGCATATCAGGGCAATTCCTATGGCATGGGGATGATGTAGGCCATATCTGGGAGGACCATCCAACAAATATAGGGGACCATAACAAACATCAAATTAAAAATAAAAATATCAAGAATATATGGGATGAGGTATCCCTAGAATATAACCATATTAGCTTCAAGGTGTGTTTGGGGGATCCACTCAAAGGAAGGAACACCATGTGGGATTTTCACCGGGTTGTAAATTTCACATAATAGTGGGTCTGGGCCTACTGGTCATGCATGTCATGCAATAAAATTCATAGAATAGATGAATTAAGTATGAATTTATAAAAGAACACAGAATTTATAGTTCCATGTTTATTTGCTGCAGGATATCATACTTCATCTACAGAGAAGATGGACACCAAGGACTAAGAAATTCCACTTGCATCATAGGGAGGTCAGGGTCAGCCACTGGGACCATCACCAAATTGTTGTGATCCTGATCATGGAGTGATGTATGACGAATTCATTCCCAGATAATGTATAGGGGGGCCAAGAGAAGCTATATTCACTAGAGAAGGTACTTCTAGATCCTGTGAAGGGAACTAAAGAATAGAATTTGGGAATGAGGGACATTCCCTTTAAATAGTGTTTTGGATATTTTTTTAACGAACGAGTGAAAAAACCAGTTGAAGGAGAGGAACCATTAGAGAAGTTATCAACATGGACTCACACATGTCCCATGGAATACCAATGAGGAAAATAGCGATCTTTTTTCCTGACTTTGGAGACCAACTAGTGGATGTTCTGGGAATATGGTGCCACGAAATAGGATCAAACCATATTCTAGGTTTTGGGATTCATCAAAACACTTGTATGTGGATAGATTTTTCCCAGTGATGGATGCACACATGGGGGGTGAATTCAAGAACCACCATAATGGAAATTATTATAGTTATGGATCAATGCGCAAACATTGTTATCCCATTAATAAAGAGGTTATACAATGTACATCAGCATGTCAACAATGGGAAGACACCATTGTGTGGGGGGGATTTAATTTTTGAATAGATATATGGTTGTAAACAAGGGAGGTTATGAATTTCCAAACCATATTTATCTTACCTCAATAAAATCTTGAACAACAATAATGAATATTGTGGAAATTATCCCATTCATATTGGGTCTGGTGGAAGTGATAGATAATTTTGGGTTGGAAAAGAACTTCATATTTCATATATTCTTCTTTCGAGGGGAGTGGTGACCAATGATGGAACATGGGTCTTGGAATATAGATCATACATTATGGACTATAGAGTTAGGGTACTGATAAAATGAGGTGCCTATGATCTATGTTTTGAACCATATATTCCACATCATTTTGCAGGGAAATTAAGATTTCTATTGAGATTGAATATGAAGGTTCACATATAGGTGTTTCGTGACTGTCACCCTTTAGTGATGAGGTAGTTATGTTGATGAAAATATGTTGAATGTGTATAAATCTTCAACTGTTGCATATGGGTTCATTTATGATTATGTGCAGATTTCAGCGAGCATGTATCATGTGGTTATGCTAAGGCCTAAAACCACTCAAGTCAATGAAGGGGAGGTCCCTCAATCTGACAGTGGAGGCCGAAAAATGGTTGGATGACACTATAGAATCACAGTTGGTCAATTTCATTGCATGGTAAATATGGGTCCTATAGTTCCCTGTCCATTACAAACATGAGTTATAGGGAGAGGAACAACACTAGGATTGATGCTCCCATGTAGGTGGGTACTAGAGGAAGGGTATCCCTCTGGGTTGATCCTTAGGGTGAACATTCAAGGGGTATTGAAACAAGTTTGTCACCCAAATGATCCCAATGATATCATGTATAATAATGAATAGGAGGCCTAGGGACTTCACAAGCATATCACCACTCCTTAGGGGGTTTGGAAGTATCTTATTTCGAATGGGATATTCCTCTCTATACTATTCCATATAATGGTAGGATTATAATCTCCCCACACCGATGTGATGCAATACATGGTGGATATGTATGAAATTTTATACCCCCAAGGTACTTCACATCCTTCAACTGATCTGGTGAGGATGATGTTGTGAATGTCTTCCTCCCATCCTCCCTTGCAATCCATGTGGAAGCTAGTGCAACCAGAGGTTATAAATTAGAAGATTCCTAGGGGAGTGATGCTTGCCAGATATCATAATGAGATAGCTGTCGTATTGTATTCTAGGTAAAATAATTGATATGTGAGTTCATTCAAACACCACACCATCTTCTAGATGAATTCATGGTCCTATCATCACTTATGCACGAATCAGTGACCACTGAAGAAGGTGAAATCCGCAATAGGACACATTTACAGGGTGAGGGAACCTCAACCCTTGAAGAGGTGACTGTGTGGATCCTAAATAACATTGTGACCATGACAGATCAACCATCAGATCTTTCCACTGAGGCAGTGGTCACATGAGTTGAGGTAGTGATGACAAATGCCACTCTATCTGTAGAGATGGAAAGAGAGGATATGAAGTTAGATCCAACAACAGAGGATCTTCTAGAGGATAATATGGAGACCACATGCTTGGTTTTGTGGGGGGGGGGGGGTTCAATGCCCAACCCACATCTTGGATGGGTGAAGGTTTTATGACAGCTGATCTAATAAAATAGGTTCCACTAGATGTGGCTACTGAATCCAAATTTGCAGTGGAAGTTATAGTGATTTCATTATAGTGTACAGTAGTTAGGAAGGGAGAATTGGATGTGCCTCTAACATAATTCCCACCATTGGTGGTTGCGAGAGCTGAGGCTGAGGCCATGACACTAACATGGGCATCCAAGGAAGATGGGATGATGGAATCCACCTTAGTGATATACAATGCATAGTTGGAGCCTCTAATACTAGTGGAACATCTCACAAGGAACTATTTCCAATGATTGTTCTTGGGTCACATATGGCTGAAGACCTACAACTAGAAGATCTAGAAAACACCATACCAGAAGTCTTCCCTCAATACATGAATGAACTGGTAAAATATTATTGAAGATTCAGGACAAGAAGTCATGGAGGAAAACTGGTTTACCAGTCAAAAATCATGGAGGATTGGGTGGAATTTCATCACTCGCATCTATATATCTAAAATTATATAGTGGTGGGATATCCCTTCCATTGGTTAGTCATTCTGGGACTGGGGGTGAATTCTATCACTCTTTATGGAATGAACCAAGACATTCTCATCGAGTTGGAATGTGAAGTGTGGTAGGAAATCAAACTAGAATAGTGGAAACACAATGATGATGGATCCCATGTGCTTTAGAAAGATGAATAAATATTTTCCCATCTAGAGGGGTTGAAATTGGATCACGTAACAATCACCACTACTCTGGCTGAGATCATCAGAATTCATAAGTATCAATTGGAAGTGTTCGAGGCCAAATCAGTTGATGCTAAAAAGATAATGGCTGTGTATGAGGATGAGTATAATGGAAGTGGATAATCTTTTTAGAAGACTACTCCAAGGATGATGAGGATAAATAAGACCTAGTGGAACGACATCAAATCCTGGAGGCCACCAAGGAAAGACCAGTTAAGGTTGAGCGCTCAAATGCTGATGTAATTCCATAAAGGAAAACATTTCTAGAGGATATGATCCAATATGTGTATGAACATTTGAAACATTGGTTTAGTTTAATTTTTGGGATCGAAAATATTTTATTTCCTTACATTCATATGTCAGATATATTTATGATACAATCAACAACCAATCCCTATGCTCATGTGGGTCACTCTTGGTAGGAGAAAAAAGGGAGGACCATGTGATTTATATTCATATAATAGTGCAGAAAAGTCATTGAGCACTTTGGGTTTTCTATTTTTGACTACCACTAAGAGTGATTGGGATGAGAGAGTCTATGGCGGGAGAACGAGGCTCTCAGAACAGTCGATTTTCCTTTCCAATCTTCTCTAGTGCATGAATGGGGTAACAACAGGGGTGTAGAAATCTACCCAAAAAGGGGGAATAGAATGGTGTGAATCGAAATTCCTAAATCTTGGATCACATAGTGAGTGGAATCAAAATGGATAATTATTATTGAACATGTTTGAAACAAATCATCCATATCGCTTATCCTTGGATGGGTAAAGTAAAACATGGCATGATAGCTGAACATATTTGAATCATAGAACATGCCTTAGATTTTCATGCAAAGTATTCTAGGGCCTTGGTCCAATATAGAAGGTGGTATTTGGATAGAAACCATTGTATTATGGGGTCCATTCATACATTAAGTTGGATGAGTATCTAAACAAGGGGTACGCGAAGCATGGAAATGGAGTGATGAAATGTTCAAATGGACTCCAACACTCATGGAATTGTTCCACTAGGGATTAAATCATATTAGTGTGGGAATTTTGGTTTGATAAAGGTATGAATTATATTCTAGGGGAGTTCTATTTCATATACCATGTGATATATGAGAATGTATTGGTGTTGCATATGACCAGAACTAGAGGAGAAGATGTAGAGACCCGGAGCCTGACGTACATTGACATTACATTACATTTGCGGAATACTTAGTACATAACAAAAACACACACACAAGGATCGTAATAGTTTAGTGTCTTTGGAAACTCGGAATGTAATCTTCTAATCGTGGTGAAAGATCTTAAATATCTCCCATAAAGATCTTCCTTTTTTTTACCTAAAACCTTTCTTTATATCCTGGGGAAAATAAAACATAAAAGGGTGAGATCAAATGCTCAGTAAGGGTAAACAAAAGAAATATCAATCACATCATATTCATAAGAACATAACATTTTGGAAATCATAACCTGCAAAAGAGAGCATAATTTCATAATCATGGGATAAATCATGGAAGTGAAATGTAATCACAATAATCATAACTTAAAACATGAAACTTTGTGGCATTCACACATAATCATAGAGAATCATTTCTTGTTAGTCAAGACTCATTGCCAAGACTATCTTAGTGGACAAAGTCCCTTTCTGAATCGAGTAACCCTCGTTTCATTCCTGTTTCACTGAACCGGTATAACCTACCATTCCAGCCATGTCTATCTCATGGGATATAAAATCTTTACCCAATGCATTGGAGGGAGATATAGGTCCCACCCATCTCATAATGATACCATTCTTATGTGTGCCACAAAATCATAAATCCTACATCATTTCATAAACCATGTAATAAAAATGGGATTCTTAAACAACATGATATCATAAAACCATTCATATAAGATAAAGGAATTCATAAACATAATTCCATCACAACATAGTCAAATCAATGTAAAAATATGGATAGAAACATAACCCTTTATTATATTAGATGGAAAATAATTTTGATAAAACACTTGAAATGAATTCTTGAGGAAAATATCCTTTCTTATTCAAAATCAATTTCTTTTCACAAAACATCATGCAATTTTAAAAGAAAGAGATTTTATTAAAAATAGTCATGAAATTTTTTGGAGGAAGCTTCATGAAAATAAGGCTTTATAAAACCGTAAAAATCCGTTCGTGCCGTTTAAGTTAAAAAAACATTCTTCGTACTTTTGTCGGAAAAGTCAAAAAGTAGCTCGTACGAAAAACGAAAAAAGATTCCTTTCATATCCTTTACTAAAAACTCATCGAAGGGTAAAATTGGATTTAAACAATTGTAGGTGGATGGAAATAATATTACATATTGAGGAAACATGGATGTGGATAATAAAATACACCCCAGTAAATTTCAAAGTATAAACAATCTCGGATAAAAATGAGATTGTGATATTTCCCTTACCTTAGGTCCGATTTGCTTTGTACGTTTCCGAAGCTCCTATATAATGGTTTAAATAATGTTATTGACTTATTCCAGAATCATACATATTGATATGATATCATATATGGTCATATTCTTAGCTTCTTAGTAGTAATATTTCATTGCTACTTGTTATTTGGGTGTTTATAACTTTTTGTTCTTATGTGTGTTTTGTCGAATAAATTATTATTCTTTTCTTTAGGTTATAGATACCTCATTTACATAATGGTATTAGTTTAATATATATCATATTCATTCATTCAATTCATTTATATAATCAGTATGAAATGAAGATCATGTAGAACGAGTCACATCACATCGTGGAGACAGTATTCCGTACGTACGCACGAGTGATGATATCGTTCCTATGATCGTGGAATTGTATTTAAGTGTATTTATACTATTTCAGTATCAATATAACTTTATTATAATCATATATAGTTACTCATTACACCATTATACCCATCCTTGTAAGGTGATGGTGGAAAATAGAGTACACCACGGCGTGGAGACGGTATTCCGTACGTACGCACGCGCGGTGATTTCATTTTTCCGTAGGATGGATAGAAGGTGAATTTGGGTTGTTTCATATTTATAATAACATATCAGTATGTATGTAATACTTATGTTATTACTTTATCATGAAACAACTAAAGAAGAAGAAGTTGAAGAAGAAAGAAATTGAAAAGATCGGTAATGGATATTACCTCTTCTTTGGAACGCCTCTTTGAATCCTCCACTTAGGGAACTAAGATTGGTCTTTGAAGAAGACCAGGACCTCTAGGATTATTCTAGGGAAGTGGAGAGGAGAAAATGGCAGGGGTTGGACGAGCTTGAGTGCTCAAATTGGTGTGAGGAGGATGGGGAGGAGGTGCCCTTTTATAAGGGAGGAGAGGGGCACCTTAGGAATATCTCAAAATATTATTTTATATTAAAGTCAAAATCGGTTTATAATGGTTCCAAATGGTCTTATTTTGAAGCTAAAGTGGGGATGGGTCGAAATCCTATCAACCAATAGGATTTAGACAAGTTTAGGTTATTATTTTAACCTTATCAATTAGATTTAACTCTAAGTTAAATAATTTAACTTTTACCGTGTCTTTTTGTTTTCTTACACTATATGGTTAATACACTTACTATAACATGTCAAACGAACCCCATGTTATTTATTATTAATATATATATCCTTATATATGTTATTTGGCCGAACCTTAGATTTTGAGGAATAAAATAACAATTAATAATATAATATTTGATTTAAAAACTATTTTGTGTCAATTTTGACACTATTTGATATATGATTTTTGTGAAGGTCATAACAGAATTATATGTTCGAACCAAGTTGATTAAATCAACAATAATATATCATAGTAACCTAGAAAATTAGTGTAATTCATAAACAGTCTCAAATTACATTTATTTTGGTGTTTATAACATCAATTATGTCAATATTTCATTAATAAGATAATTACTGCATCATCATTGTGTCATAAATAAATGAATTTATTTAATGTCTAAAAATTATAAATAAAATACCATAATGTAGGACATCTTTTTAGCGTTCTAATGAATATTTATAGTCGAATTTATCTTATGTATAACCCCATATTAAAAATGATTTACTTATTAAACTTTGATTTTAACTATTCTAACCATTCTTTAAATAAATTAATAATAAATGTCCTAATCTAATCCATGTGGACCTAAAGGGGCATATTTTATTCCTAAGTTTGTTTTTGGTCGAATTTCACTTATCCAATAGAATTAGGACATGTGTTAGGGTAATAATAATATCATCTTTACCCTTAATTACCCTATTTACTTTTAACCGTGGTAAAAAAAGTAAAAAGTTACTATTCACCAAAAATTATTTTCATCTCATTGAACCACATTTTAGTCCTTGATATTAACCGTGTCTCTCGGATTTTCGAAATTCCACTCACAGAAGCGGTAAGATTAAGTTTTATGAAAAATTCAGTTTTTTTAACTACCACTTAGTGGTTTCACTATTCATCGAAAATTGAAGGTTTTCAGAAAAATACCAAAAATTAGGCCTAAGCTATATTTGATATTATGAACTCAAAAATGACGTCTATTTTACCAAATTCAAAACATATCAGTTGCATTAACTAATTTGAAAATTAATTCTTGTCGTCAAAACAAATAGCGTGTTTTTAAGAGATAATAACTATCAAAAGATTGACACTAGTTTATAACTGGTTTAAATGTGAAATTACATCCAATGACCAATATTGTATTAAATTGTAAAAATATATTCTAAATATACTTTAAAACCACTCGAATTAATAATTTATCACTATTAATTATTTCGATTGAAAAAGTTGTTTTTAATTAAAATTTAGTAATTTTCACTATTGATCAAAAATTGAAAGTTATCCGAAAAGTACCAAAATTTCACCTTAGGCTAAATTCGATACTACGAATCCATAAATGAAGTCCATTTTGAAAAATAAAATTTACAAAATTTCAAAAAGTGGTTATTACTATTCAAAACGGCTAGTTTTAATAATATCTTAATAGCATATCGTTGTTTAGCGAAACTTGGTGTTGCGTACAACACACGCTATCGTGGAAGGTCGCGATTGCGTGTAATTCAAGCCAGGTCAGAGATGTGTGTTGTGAAAGCTCCTTTTGTTGTAGCGTATAACACAAGACATTAATGAAATTAAAAATAATATTTTTCATTAAATCTCGGGATGTTACATTCTACCCCCCCTGAAAATGAATTTCGCCCTCGAAATTCGTCGGGGTTATAAATGGTTTACTATTCGAAAGTTTCTTTAATCGAAACCCACATCGTAAAAAGGAATACCAAAACCATTCTATAAAAACAAAAGTATGAAACGTAACGGTTACCCAAATAAACTAATCAATGGGTTTCCACATAGGTGAAAATATGGATATGGAAGAGAAATCTAACCATCATGTTCTGATGGAGAGTGGTAGAGAACATGGCTATGGAAAAGCCAACAATCACAAATCCATAAATTTGTGATGATCTAAGGTACCATCTGATTAATCAGATATAAGAGCACTAGGACAACATTTTTGGTTTTCAAGATCGTTTCCTTTAAGTTGAAGAATTTGAATTAGAATAAATACTTACTTTATTTTGGTACATTCTCACTATTGTTAGTGCCTTGAACAATTTCTACTTCATCTCATAAATAAATGAAGTTGAATTTGTTATTCGTGAAGTGTTAGCAGATCATGTGATAGAATGACGGGTCATTCCATCTGTCTCAAACAAAATGTTAGCAAAAGTTATTAAATATACATAAGTCATTCTATAGTGAGATTAATCATATATGGTTCCTTAAATGGACTTATACTTCATATATCATACTGATTAATATAATAAAACTATTTTCTACTAAACAGGGACTTCCTGTAGGCCAGTGGTAGGCGATAAAGGCCAGTCGGACTTCGGTTGTGGGTTCGATTCCCACATCCTTGTCCGACGCGATGGGCTGTCACCCGTCCTGCAGGTTTTCCTTTTTCTAAAACTATATTACTATAACATCCCATCAATAATATTGAAAAACGTTTTATCCTGACTTATGCCCAACATAATCCATTCTAATCTTTAGGATTATCTAAAATACTTCAGTCCAAGCTCATAGTATAAAGAAAATGATTACTTGAAATGTCACAGAATAATCACGTGAATGCCATCATTTATCCCCCATATATCATAAGATATATCTTGTTGGTCAAATTATAAACATGTGAATACCTTAATCATGTATTCTCTTGAATAATGAATACCCATTGAACCTTAGTGAAAACATGAATGCAGTTAAAAGTTACCACTTTCCACATACCAAAATCCTCAAAATTCTATATACTCAAACCATGATATCACTTAGTCCTTATATCAATCATGAGCTCATGAATACAATCAAACATCTTATTATCTTCTTATCCCTTCATTATGCTCATATCATCTATTTACCAAA
This sequence comes from Viscum album, assembly GCA_963277665.1. Lineage (NCBI taxonomy): Eukaryota > Viridiplantae > Streptophyta > Magnoliopsida > Santalales > Viscaceae > Viscum > Viscum album. Next base: position 1,604,113,983 of record OY728143.1, on the reverse strand, counting down.
AATGTCTCAATCACTTTTCATGGTTACTGGTACCATAAAATTATTGAAATCCAAACATAAATATTCCAATATTCCACGATAATATATACAACATTATTTTGGAATCCCATTACATAAACACTGAATCATTCCACCACATCGTTGTCATATTCAACATCGCCAATAGTGATCGCATGTGTCTTCCCTTTATCCTTTGCCTTAAGTGGTTGCTCATGTCGATCATCACTAACCCTTGGATTAGGGCATTTATTGGCATAATGTCCCATCTCCTTGCACTTGAAACATTGAAGTGTTGGTGGTGCGTTCTCTGCAGTCTTTTCTTTATTCACATCATTAGAAAACCTTTTCCCACTACTTCGACACTCAGCTGCTCGATGACCTTCTTTTCCACACTTAAAACATTTTCTAGTCCCTTTAAGACAATCTCCACCATGCTTATTTCCACACTTTGAGCATAAAGAAACATTCATCTTATTTTCACCATTATTCTGGGATTTCTCCTTGAACTCCATCTTTCGTTTCTTGTCAAATCCTTGAGATGGATATGTAACACCAACTTCCATTTCTACCTTGATAGCACAACACACAATTTCTTCATAGCTACTGAAGTCTCCTATAGCCAATGCCCTTCGAAGACTTGGTTTTAAGCCACTGAAAAATCGATCAACTTTACTTTCAGGTTGGATGATAATGCCAGATGCATACCTTGCAAGTCTTGTAAAATTAGCTTCGTATATACCAACAGATTCATCATCCTTCTGCTTCAGCTCAAGAAACTCCTTTTCCATCTTTGTTCTAAGAATACGAGGGAAGTACTTACTGAAAAACAAGTTCTTGAACTCATCCCATTCCATGGACTCAATTTCATCTCTTGGCCTCGTATTCTTGATAAGATTCCACCATTGATCAGCTTCACCTTCCAAACTATATACAGCTAAGATGACTTTATCATGTTCAGAACAGTGAAGAACTGAAAATATCTTTTCAGTGGTACTAATCCATTGTTCAGAAACAAGTGGATCAGAAGTCCCACTGAAAGAACGTGGACGTTGCCTCATGAAGGACTCAATAGAATATTGTTCCCTTCTCTGCTCATTTGGAAGCCCAGAATGATTCATAGCTTGTGTAAGTATAACAATAAGATTTTTCACTCCATCTCCCATAACATTTGTTTGTTCAGGAGGGAAATTATTGCATTGTCCATTGCATTGATCAACACGGTTCCTTCGGGTTCAAACCATCGTCTAAAACCCAAAAAGAATAGTGTGAGAGGCAAAAATCATGCTAGGGAAAACAACATAATAAAGGGGGAGTATCCCCAATATCTAACTTCTTAGGTTAAATTCTAAGATCTTTACCGTAGTTATAGGACTGTATCCTATACGTATACTTATCCTTAGGGACATCCCTAGACAAACCTTATAAATATTTCTAGGGATCTCACTAAAGTTCTCGCATCCTAGTTTCCAAAGGTTGACTAAACCTTTCCTCTGATACCAACTGTAGAGACCCGGAGCCTGACGTACATTGACATTACATTACATTTGCGGAATACTTAGTACATAACAAAAACACACACACAAGGATCTTAATAGTTTAGTGTCTTTGGAAACTCGGAATGTAATCTTCTAATCGTGGTGAAAGATCTTCAATATCTCCCATAAAGATCTTCCTTATTTTTTACCTAAAACCTTTCTTTATATCCTGGGGAAAATAAAACATAAAAGGGTGAGATCAAATTCTCAGTAAGGGTAAACAAAAGAAATATCAATCACATCATATTCATAAGAACATAACATTTTGGAAATCATAACCTGCAAAAGAGAGCATAATTTCATAATCATGGGATAAATCATGGAAGTGAAATGTAATCACAATAATCATAACTTAAAACATGAAACTTTGTGGCATTCACACATAATCATAGAGAATCATTTCTTGTTAGTCAAGACTCATTGCCAAGACTATCTTAGTGGACAAAGTCCCTTTCTGAATCGAGTAACCCTCGTTTCAGTCCTGTTTCACTGAACCGGTATAACCTACCATTCCAGCCATGTCTATCTCATGAGATATAAAATCTTTACCCAATGCATTGGAGGGAGATATAGGTCCCACCCATCTCATAATGATACCATTCTTATGTGTGCCACAAAATCATAAATCCTACATCATTTCATAACCCATGTAATAAAAATGTGATTCTTAAACAACATGACATCATAAAACCATTCATATAAGATAAAGGAATTCATAAACATAATTCCATCACAACATAGTCAAATCAATGTAAAAATATGGATAGAAACAGAACCCTTTATTATATTAGATGGAAAATAATTTTGATAAAACACATGAAATGAATTCTTGAGGAAAATATCCTTTCTTCTTCAAAATCAATTTCTTTTCACAAAACATCATGCAATTTTAAAAGAAAGAGATTTTATTAAAAATAGTCATGAAATCTTTTGGAGGAAGCTTCATGAAACTAAGGCTTTATAAAACCGTAAAAATCCGTTCGTGCCGTTTAAGTTAAAAAAAACATTCTTCGTACTTTTGTCGGAAAAGTCAAAAAGTACCTCGTACGAAAAACGAAAAAAGATTCATTTCATATCCTTTACTAAAAACTCATCGAAGGGTAAAATTGGATTTAAACAATTGTAGGTGGATGGAAAAAATATTACATATTGAGGAAACATGGATGTGGATAATAAAATACACCCCAGTAAATTTCAAAGTATAAACAATCTCAGATAAAAATGAGATTGTGATATTTCCCTTACCTTAGGTCCGATTTGCTTTGTACGTGTCCGAAGCTCCTGTATAATGGTTTAAATAATGTTATTGACTTATTCTAGAATCATACATATTGATATGATATCATATATGGTCATATTCTTAGCTTCTTAGTAGTAATATTTCATTGCTACTTGTTATTTGGGTGTTTATAACTTTTTGTTCTTATGTGTGTTTTGTCGAATAAATTCTTATTCTTTTCTTTAGGTAATAGATACCTCATTTCCATAATGGTATTAGTTTAATATATATCATATTCATTCATTCAATTCATTTATATAATCAGTATGAAATGAAGATCATGTAGAACGAGTCGCATCACATCGTGGAGACGGTATTCCGTACGTACGCACGAGTGATGATATCGTTCCTATGATCGTGGAATTGTATTTAAGTGTATTTATACTATTTCAGTATCAATATCACTTTATAATAATCATATATAGTTACTCATTACACCATTATACCCATCCTTGTAAGGTGATGGTGGAAAATAGAGTACACCACGGCGTGGAGACGGTATTCCGTACGTACGCACACGCGGTGATTTCATTTTCCGTAGGATTGATAGAAGGCGAATTAGGGTTGTTTCATATTTATAATAACATATCAGTATGTAAGTAATACTTATGTTATTACTTTATCATGAAACAACTAAAGAAGAAGAAGTTGAAGAAGACAGAAATTGAAAAGATCGGTAATGGATATTACCTCTTCTTTGGAACGCCTCTATGAATCCTCCACTTAGGGAACTATGATTGGTCTTTGAAGAAGACCAGGACCTCTAGGATTATTCTAGGGAAGTGGAGAGGAGAAAATGGCAGGGGTTGGCCGAGCTTGAGTGCTCAAATTGGTGTGAGGAGGAGGGGGAGGAGGTGCCCTTTTATAAGGGAGGAGAGGGGCACCTTAGGAATATCTCAAAATATTATTTTATATTAAAGTCAAAATCGGTTTATAATGGTTCCAAAGGGTCTTATTTCGAAGCTAAAGTGGGGATGGGTCGAAATCCTATCAACCAATAGGATTTAGACAAGTTTAGGTTATTATTTTAACCTTATCAATTAGATTTAACTCTAAGTTAAATAATTTAACTTTTACCGTGTCTTTTTGTTTTCTTACACTATATGGTTGATACACTTACTATAACATGACAAACGAACCCCAAGTTATTTATTATTAATATATATATCCTTATCTAAGTCATTTGGCCGAACCTTAGATTTTGAGGAATAAAATAACAATTAATAATATAATATTTGATTTAAATACTATTTTGTGTCAATTTTGACACTATTTGATATATGATTTTTGTGAAAGTCATAACAGAATTATATGTTCGAACCAAGTTGATTAAATCAACACTAATATATCATAGTAACCTAGAAAATTAGTGGAATTCATAAACAGTCTCAAATTACATTTATTTTGGTGTTTATAACATCAATTATGTCAATATTTCATTAATAAGATAATTATTGCATCATCATTGTGTCATAAATAAATGAATTTATTTAATGTCCAGAAATTATAAATAAAATACCATAATGTAGGAAATTTTTTTAGCTTTCTAATGAATATTTATAGTCGAATTTATCTTATGTATAACCCTATATTAAAAATGATTTACTTATTAAACTTTGATTTTAACTATTTTAACCCTTCTTTAAATAAATTAATAATAAATGTCCTAATCTAATCCAAGTGGACCTAAATGGTCATATTTTATTCCTAAGTTTGTTTTTGGTCGAATTTAACTTATCCAATAGAATTAGGACATGTTTTAGGTTAATAATAATATCATCTTTACCCTTAATTACCCTATTTACTTTTAACCGTGGTAAAAAAAAGTAAAAAGATACTATTCACCAAAAATTATTTTCATCTCACTGAACCACATTTTAGTCCTTGATATTAACCGTGTCTCTCGGATTTTCGAAATTACACTCACAGAAGCGGTAAGATTAAGTTTTATGAAAAATTCAGTTTTTTTAACTACCACTTAGTGGTTTCACTATTCATCGAAAATTGAAAGTTTTCAGAAAAATACCAAAAATTAGGCCTAAGCTATATTTGATATTATGAACTCAAAAATGACGTCTATTTTACCAAATTCAAAACATATCAGTTGCATTAACTAATTTGAAAATTAATTCTCGTCGCCAAAACAAATAGCGTGTTTTTAAGAGATAATAACTATCAAAAGATTGACACTAGTTTATAACTGGTTTAAATGTGAAATTACATCCAATGACCAACATTGTATTAAATTGTAAAAATATATTCTAAATATACTTTAAAACCACTCGAATTAATAATTTATCACTATTAATTATTTCGATTGAAAAAGTTGTTTTTAATTAAAATTTAGTAATTTTCACTATTCATCAAAAATTGAAAGTTATCCGAAAAGTACCAAAATTTCACCTTAGGCTAAATTCGATACTCCGAATCCATAAATGAAGTCCATTTTGAAAAATAAAATTTACAAAATTTCAAAAAGTGGTTATTACTATTCATAACGGCTAGTTTTAATAATATCTTAATAGCATATCGTTGTTTAGCGAAACTTGGTGTTGCGTACAACACACGCTATCGTGGAAGGTCGCGATTGCGTGTAATTCAAGCCAGGTCAGAGATGTGTGTTGTGAAAGCTCCTTTTGGTGTAGCGTATAACACAAGACATTAATGAAATTAAAAAGAATATTTTTCATAAAATCTCGGGGTGTTACAGAAGAACTCTAAAGTGAGGGCCCATGATGGCTTTTAGTTTTATATCACACATCGATGATAAAATACATGTAGTTTAACTTCATGTGGTAAAGATGGTTCGTGGAACTGTTTAACATCGTGTGATCAGGAAGTACCTCATAGTTTAATTTAATGTGATCGAGATGTCACACACAGTTTAAGGTCTTATGGATTTGACCAGGGAAAACAATTTTATTATGTGTTTCACATAATATGGGGATAAATGTTAATTTCTATGGCATGAATCTGACTCTTGAGAGTTAAAAACTGATTTTATTATATCCATGGAGGATTGAATATCATATACACAGTTTAAAAAAACCACATATAGTTTAGGTTCATAATTTCTGGACCATAACTGAGGCCAAGATGTCAAATGGGTGATCACAATGTGGTTGGTCCTAGAGTAGAGATGCCTGGGCATCAATATGTATCCCATGAGGATGGGAATGAAGAAACACGTAGTTCTGGAAGCACTGTATGGTAAGAGACCAACACCATTGGGGATGATCCTATATAGAAAGGTATTGAGAGGCATCTGATGGTTATAATGGGGTAACCCATATTCAGGGAATGGGAAACATTTTTTAACGATACCAAACATATCCTATTAGGAATCCGGATTTAAAATGGGGTAAACATAATATTTTATTTAAGTGGTAACCTGAACTTGTCTAGGGTAAGACTGCAGTTTAATTTCATTTGAGGAGAACCATGGGGAAGGTATTCCAAATGGATATTCATGGCACAATAGATCTAATGTGAAATTAATGAGGACCACATAGGTCCATGTCAAATAAAATAATCCCAAGGAATACTCACACACAATCTAAAGGCGTGATACTTGGACATAGACTCATACATTAAGGACAAATAGCGCAGACCATTGGGCACTTCGTGTAGATATATATAGAATGGCCTAGTGAGAAACCATCATGAATGAGGACCAAGTAGGTCGAACACCACATCACATACTATAAAGGGACTATGAATATAGTTTAAAGTCACAATTCATGAAATATAGAAATCAGTTGATAGTTTTAATGTGTGGACTAAGGAAAATTGGCCCAAAGGCCAAAGGGATTATGAATTTGTGGATGGGTCCCAAGATGTCAAGTTCATGCATCACTAGATATCCTATGAGGATGGGAATGAAGACATATGTATTTTTGGAGCAGGTCATGGTAAGAGACTTTGTCTAGTAGGGGTGATCCTCTTTAATGAGGGAATCTAAATCATCCCATGGTTATTGTGGGGATATCAAATGTTCAAGGCATGTGATAACATTTTTAAACCATCCCATAAATATTGTATGAGGATTCCTTGATTAAAATGGGGTAAATATACTATTATAATGAATATCATCTCAATAAGGTGTATAATAAATGTTTAATATAATGTATACTGGACATTAGGCTTTGTAGTTTAAATTCATACAAATATGACTATAATGGATTCAAATAGTTAAATATCAAAATTAATAGACATAGTGGAAATAGTTTATGGTCGGGTTGCATGGACCACGGGCTCTCAGTTTATGGTCATAGATTTTAGTCCCAATTATTTGGGAAATTCATCATGTGAATATAATAAGTTTTTTGTTAGAGAAAACAGATACGAATTAGGGTCACAGAAGCCCAATGCCACAAAACATATTGTGAAGTGAATCCCACATATAGTTTAAAGTTGTGATGCTTCAACATGATGTAAATAGTTTATGATCATTTTTCATGGACCATTGTATCTTAGTTTATGGCCATAGAGTTTGGAAAACGTTTCTACTTTAACATTATATTAATGGGACATAGACTCCTAGTTTATGTTTATAGAGTTTTGAACGATGAGAGGGGTCCCCTAAAATTGGTGTGTGTAGTGTGATAGAGTGACAGAACTACTATAAATTTTATCCAAGAAGGACCAACACCAAACTATATATTTAAGAGATGATTCACTTACATTTTATTATGGGATGATTTGAATTTGACTATTATATTAATGTCATTGAGTTCGAAACTAAGAGAGGGGAGTTTATTTAGAGGAAGCGCGTAGGGTGGAGGTGTAACAAACTAGATGTGGATGAGGTCCAAGGAGGCCTACCTATTCACAATGCAACCCTAAAAACCCACACATAGTTTAAAGTTGTGATTATAGGATTCATATTCCAAGACTAATTACATATACCTTTGAACTTTTATAAAAAAGTTCATGTTGCAAGGACCATGGGATCTCAGTTTAATGTCATAGAATTTGTACCTAGAAGATGGTTTAATTTAATGTCATTGGTATGTGGATGAGAATTTTAATTTCATATCGTGGGGATGATATTTATTACAATGTTTAACATCATGAAACTAGGATGCTAGATTCCCTATGTGATGTACTATTTGCAGAACTTGGTGTTGGTTGGAGGAGTAATGTGGTATCCTTCCCTTGAAACCAAAGAGTATGTCCCATTAGAGTAGACATTGTGAGTGTTGTGAGATCCTTCCCACTGGGGATCAAATATTGGTTACTTAATTTAACTTATCATTAGCTCTCTATGGGCCCATACTGTGTCACCTTGAAGGAAGGAGTGGAGGAAAACCTTCTTAGTGATATCCCTCACTAACTTGTTCTTATGCCTCTGTAGTTTGTGCAAGGTACAAATATTGTTATCTTTGAGGGATTCCAATTGTACTAGACACACATATACCATTCTAGACATGTTCTACATGTCATACACAACTATTTTTATAAATAGTAGCTAAATTTCAATAGGTAGGTCTACCTATGTTCTGTACACCAAGGAATATGGATTCCCTTAGGTGTAATTTCGACTCTTTCTCAGATAGATCCAAATGGCTTTGGGGGTTTTTGTTGGAAACTATTCCTATAATAGACCAATGTATCTTGTATAATGTTAAATAAAAACTTATTAAATTCACCAATATATCTATTTACCTATTAATGATAACAAGATTTATGGGTTGACATGTTGGTGTAATTAGAATACAACCATTTCTGGCGATCAGATGAGAATTTGATGTTGTTTTCTTTGAGAATACATTGAAGAAATATTAAACAATATATTATGTGGGAAATCACAAATTCAGTAATGTATTTTTCCTTGAATTCCATGACAAGAATCATATCTACAGATTTAAATAATAAATTTGTCATGGTCAGAATGAATTTGTACTGGCAAGTTGTTGTCAGTGGATAGGGTCCCACAAAATTGATCCCATATACAATGGAGGACTAAGAATACATGGTAATCTTGGGATATTTGGTTTTCGCTGCATAATTTTTTCATAAATATATAATGCATAACACCTCTTGGTATCCTCGATGTAGTTGTGGACCATGGTGGGCCAAAAGTAACATAACTACCAAATATGGTGGGATGGCTTTCATCCTTCTAGATGGGCACCACAAGACCTAGAATGAACATGGTTAATACCATTAGTAATCTCATCTCCATAGATGAAATAGAGTAGGATTACATCTAATCCATGTCTATAGAGTGTTTTCATTAGGTTAGACATGCTCTAGAGGGTGAATTGTGTTGCACATTGGAAGAATATTTAATTCTCATCTTCATATTTCATGAGAGTTCCAAATTAGAGATAAAATTGAATTGGGTTTTCTAATCATAGGATTCTTCTACTATGGTGGGACCCGAAGGTCCTTATGGGGAAGCACCAGGAGTCATCTGGTTCACCTACAAGCTGTAGCCATTATCTGGAATGACATTAAGAGTGAATCTCTGATGTTACCGATGAATGAAAATTTCATCCTTATCAGACTCTAAAATAGGGGACGATATACTAGATAAGGCTTTTGATCAACGATTATGTGATAGAGGAATATGATTCACCTTTATCTGAGAAGGGATCAAAGCCATTAGTTGTTGAGTGTGCTCTAAATAGGTATCACATCTGGTTTTTTATGATATATTCAACATTAATCTGTATGGTGAGTAACTCAGATTCTAAATTCACATATAAGGGGGGGAAATCCATTTAGAGGGATATCCTGGGACCAATGATGAGAGAGTAATACATTTCCTCATTCATGGTGTAGGCTTATAATAGTAGGAAATAATTTGTTAGGACTACATGTGCATTAGTGATGAAGATGATCCTCATGCCTAATCTTTTAAGCTTGGGATCATTAATCCTTCTTTCGGTATGGATTCGAGGGGAACCATCAAAATGTGTCTTACAAAATTGAACATCCTGATCCTCTAAAAATATATCCTCTTATGGGAAATTGACATTCATATATGATTATTCAAGATTCATATGGGTGGATAGAATGTAAGTTAATTCCCGAACCATGATATATTTATGTAGAATGAAGATGATGTTGTGTCATGACCCATATCTCGGTGCCTATGACCTGACTACCCCAATCCCACCTTCCATATTCTAGGGGCTTGTGACTACCACCTAAATGGATTATCCTTATAGTGGGAAGGAATTCGCTTTAAACCTATGCAAGCACACTATCCATGAAAACAACAAGTGCAACCATGATGTAAAATGCAGTAGTATAAAGTCTACTGAAAGTAAATTGGCTGGAATAGAAGACCAACTAAAAAGTGCTAGTACAACTGAAAACCGGAAAACAGCTCCTGGGTCATCCACCATGGATCCTACCAGAAGGGTTGGTACAGCTCACGATCAGTAGTCTTGCGCTACATCACGTCAAATGGTCCACCTCTGAGCACCGTCTAGTCTTAGATCCCTCATCCTCAATCAATAATGTCTCTCATATGCATGAGAAAAAAATAAGGTATTGGCATATCTCTTATAGGGGTGAGTATAATGATACTCAGTAGGGGCACCAAGAACCCCAAAGGTCACACCGAGTTCCACAAAAGAAAAATCATAATGGAAGACCTCAAACACAAGAACGAACTAGTCATCGAATCTACTTAGGTGTATTCCCATACATAGAGATATGTTATTAAAATATACTCATCTCATTCATGAGGGAAGAATACCACAAAGGTAACACTATGAGGATTACACCATGAAGGTGAAGGCACCACACATATAACACCACCAAGATAAAAGACTCAACTCACATAATGTAGTAGAGATGTATAGAATTACATATGATTAGTTGTGATGCTATATCATCTTATTCCATCAACATACACTACTACAGATTATATGAAGTCTTACCAATATAGGATTGATAGTTACTAACCCTCTGTAATGATCAAAAATGGATCCGACCCTTCCAAGATGATAGGTACTAACCCCCGAAATGACCCAAACATGATCTGACCCACACATGATCGGTATGCGCTGACCCGCACAAGATCATTGTGTGCTGACCCACACAGGTTTTGACCCACACAGGACTAGTATGCAATGAACCACACAGAATCGTTGAGCGTAGAACCACATACGATCTGACCCACATAAGATCGGTGTTGTCCCACACTTGAACGATCAATACTAACCTCTGTATGATCTGTATCCAACCTCCGCCTCACTACCAGCCACTAGATTCCTGCTCATATAATAATTGATTCTGGGAGAACCACTTCGCAATCCCTTAGTCATTTTTCAACCAGCATGATTTCCCATGAAGAAGTAACTTGATGATATATCATGTCATAAGGGTTCTAACTCAATAGGTAATGTGTCAACAAGACGCACAGTCTATATGTTATGGGAATTTTAGTGCTAAAGGCCCAGTTGTATTAGGCAATGATCCATCCTAGCTATAATCCTAATATTCCAAAACTATAATGAAGTATCTCAAAAGGACCATCTTATTTGAAGGCTTCTGGTGCCGCAGACGGTTCTTCAAATGGACATCCAGTCTGCTAATACACCCCATTCTGTGGAAGTGGGTTGATCGCACCTCAGTCTAGCCCAGCTCGGTCAGGCTCACTAGAATATGCAAACAAGACCAATTCCTAAAATGGTTCCCAAATCTACAAATGTATTATCAATCAGAAACCCATTTTTTCAGTTACTAGTGTTTATTTATTCAGGGGATCGGTTGAGTTTGGGCCCAATCCGACTTGGTCAGATCGGCTCGATGCAACGGGTTCCAAGGTCTACCTAGTGCCGCTCAGGTCCGTCCTGTTAAGGTTCTACCCGATTTGGTTCACGGGCCTGGCCCTATTGGGTGGGGCTCAGCCCACCTGGGATGGCCCACTAGGACATGGGTTTGGCCCGGCCCATGGGGCCTCGGGTCCGGTCCGTTGGGCGGGTCTGGCTCATGTTTATCCCAATCCAGCTGGTGGCTGATCGGTCTTTCCAGCAGGCCCCGTGGGTGCATGACCAATTCGTCCAACCGGTGTGGAATTGCGGCACCACGCAAAGATCAATAGTTTTGGCCAACTAGGGGCCCTTCATCCAAGCACGGCGTGAGGCCTTGCCGTTCTCCACCTTCCATGACTTCTAGCTGCAGCCTCCTCTAGCTGCATGTGATGACATGCCCCTCCGTCTCTTCCTTTCACAGTCGTCTCGGGCCGGACACCTTCTACACTTGCCACAACTTTGGGCATGTACCTTACCCACCAATTTCACGTGATAGTGCACCGCACTACCTCCATGGACAGCTGGTGCCAGCCGTTCTGCTAACGGCCACGACATAGTGTCACGGCCTCCTCCTGCGGTGCAGGATGGAACGACGCCTCCATTGTGTCCTAGCCAGTTCTGTTACACCGGCGGTCTTTCACGGAGAGAGATAAATGCTAAAAAAGGTAGGGTAGGGTCCTCTCTATATTCTTTTGTCCCGCACCCTCCATGTTAGCATGAAAAAATGGAGGAAAAATGATTAAATAATCACTTGAGATTAAAAAAATAAGACCCTACCTCTCGTTCTATGGAGAACTCCCATTATTGAAGAGGATTCGGCCTTCGTTATCCCCACAACATGCTGCCAATGTTTTCGTACATATGTCATCCTTCGGTTCGTGATTCGGTGTTGCACATCACCGCCCGCTAGAACCCGCTCCGTCATCCAAGTGTTTGGCATCATGACACTTTATTAGAGCATCTTCGCTTGGTGAATCCAAGTCAATACCTCTCCCCAAGCTCCATATAAATAGGAGAGTGGGGAGGGTGAGTAACATTTATCGAATTAATGAGGGATAATTTAATAGGAACCTTCCTAATTCTGATGGTGATGTTACCCATAATTTGGGGTGTCAAGCCATTTTATAGCCTGACATGTCGTTGGTCCCACCACTGTGGCTTGTCCATTGGAGGAAAAGAATGAAATAAATAAAATAACAAAGTTAATATATTATTCTTTTAAAAATTACAAAATATTACTTTTTTTCATACTTACTACAGTCGAAGTGAAGCCTCACATAAGAAAATTTTGGCATTGCAGATTCAATGGTTCCCTCATTTTTTTAATCTGTTCATCGGTTCAAAGTTTAAAAAACACCGATCAATCGTTTACTGAACATAGATCTAAAAAAGTTCATAAATTCATTCCAAGAATAGCAGGACTCATAATCACATACCTTCGATTTTATTAGTCTCCTAATAATACCATATAATAATAAAAATAACATGGAAAATCCAGGTCTATATATTCTCCCCACCTTAGGGATTTCCATCTCCAAAATTCAAAACATAGACTAAGGGAAAAAATGGGGGAACTAAGCATGAATTTGAGCCTCCCGCTCCCATGTTCTCTCCTAGCGGTTCCCATGATGCCAGCGAACATGCACCAGAGGTATCGATCACCCATGAAGGACGCTCTCCCATCGATCCTCAATCTCCACTGGAACCTTCGTAATGGTCTCTCCATCAAAAAAGTCTATCTCACCATGGTCTATGAGATGATAAGGGTCATGGACGTATCTCCTCATCATGGATAAATGGAAGACATCATGCACCCTCCCCAACTATGGTGGTAGTTCCAACTTGTATGCCACCTCACCAATCCTCTGAAGTAGCAGAAAAGTTTCGATAAACCTCAGGGATATCTTGTTGCATCGCCAAATACTCCATAAACCTTGTCGAATTGATACCTGTAGGACAACATAGTCTCCATACTCGAACTCCAAATCTCTCTATCTCTTGTCAGCATAAGACTTCTTCCTGATCTGCACAGTCTTCATCCACTCCTGGATGATATGCACCTTTTTAGTGTTTTCCTGTACCAACTCTGGACTAATAAGTAATGACTCCGCTGAGTCTGTCCAGCATAGAGGTAATCTGCAAGGGAAATAATATTAGGCCTTGAATAGTGGATTGATATCTATTGTTGTATGGAATCTCTACCAAGGGCATGTGATCCTCCCAACTATAGCCAAAATCTAGGATGCAAGCATGTAGCATGTCCTCTAGTGTCTGAATGATCCGCTCCATCTGACCATCCGTCTGAGGATGAATGGCGGTGCTCAAACGTAGCTGAGTCTTGAATTCCATCTTTTATACCTTCCAAAACTGGGATGTAAAACCTATGTAATAGTTAGCGACGATCATCAATGTCACCCCATGAAGTCATATAATCTACTGTACGTAGAGGCATCCCAATCCCTCTACAGATCCCTGCTCTCGAATGGGTATGAAGTTGTCCGACTTGGTGAGTCGATCAAAAATCACATAGATGGAATCATTCTACATGGACGTACATGGAATCCCTCTCACAAATTCCATGGATATAACATCCCACATCCACTCCAGTACCCGTAGTGGCTACGCGATGCCTAATGGAACCTAATGCTCAGCCTTCACTTACTGACAAGCGACGCACCATGAGACAAACTTTTCTACTACCTTATTCATCCCAGGACACTAGTAATGATGCCCGAGGTATTGGTACATCCTCAACCCTCCAGGAATTACCTCTAAAGGGAATGTATGGAACTCCCTCAACACCTCCTCTCGTAGTGCCACTAGGACCATTATGTGCCCTCTTAAGAGGATGATGTGCACCCCACCATCAGAAAATCCATCAGGTGCTTGTCCTGTGGATATATGAGCATGTCAATCCTCATAGTCAATGTCCCCAGATGTGCCTCTAGAACTCGCTGATGATGTGGGGGAGTGTCAGTTATAGACTAGAGTTAAGCTTCTCTATCTCTTTCTAAAATGGATATCTACAACGTGTCTATCTGCTATGTCACCTCCCTCAGCAACTATAGACCAGACATCCTAATGAGTGCGTTTCCCACTACGTTCCCCTTCCTAGGAGTATATTCCATCTTAAACACATTGTCCTGGAGAAAATATATACATCTTCACTGTCTTAGGTTCAGGTTCTATTGTGAGAGGATATACCTAAGACTCTTATGATCAAAGTACACTGTAAAACATTCTCCCATCAAATAGTGTCCCCACATTTTCTAGTAAAAGTCCACTACTGCTAACTCTAGGTCATTTGAAGTGTAGTTATACTCATTATTTCTCAACTATCATGAACCATAAGTGATCAATACTCACTCTTTCAATAGGAAAGACCCATGTCCAGTCCCGGATGCATCACAATCAACTATATACCCAATTCCCTCTTCTGGTATCATCAAGATGGGAGCAATTGTCATTCACTTCCTCATATCCTAAAAAACTCCTGTAATCTCTCCCTCCATACAAAGGGATGTCCATTCTTTTTGAATGATAATAAGGGTGCCACAAATCTGGAAAATATTGGTATGAATCTCGGGTAGTACCCAGCAAACCCCAAGAAACTCCACACCTCGGTCACACTTCTGGGTGGATCCCAAGGTAGCATAGCCTCTGTGATTGCCGAATTTACTTCAACTACATCCTCTGAGATAATGTGTCCCATAAAGATAACCACATGTATCCAGACATGGCACTTCAAGAGTTTACCATAAAGATGGTGCTCTTGGAGTGTATCCAAAACTATTTTCATATGATAGGCATGTTCCTCCTCCGTTACTAAGTAGACCAAGATGTCGTTAGTGAAGACCACCAAAAAGTGAACAAGGTAAGGATAAAAGATCCTATTCATGAGTCCCATGAACACTACAAGGGTGTTGGTTATTTTGAAAGGTATATCCATGAACTCATAGTGGCCACACTGTCATCTAAATGTCATTTTTTGGACATCCTCATCTCATACCCTCTGTTGATGATAGCCGGATCTGAGGTCTGTCTTCGAAAACCTTTGAGCTACCTTCAGCTAATCCAAATGATAATCAATCCTTGGAATTACAAACTTTTTCATTATGGTCACCTGGTTCAGGCGTAGATAGTCCACACAGAATCTCAAACTCCCATCTACCTTCTTGGAGAACAATGTCGGGGCTGCCCAAGGAGACACACTAGGCATTATGAATCCCTTTCACTGCAAGTCCTCCAAATATACCCGTAACTCATGCATCTCCATGATAACCATCTGATATTCTAGTTTAGATATCGGTTTCGTCCCAGGGTACATGTCGATATAATAGTCTACCACTCTGTGTGGAGGTAGTCCCAAAACCTCATCTTGAAAGACATTGGTATACTGGTCCACCACATCATGATAGCTCGGACTATCAACATCAACTTTACCTAGGGTAGGGCTACAAATCGGATTTTTTTCAGTTGAACCCTCCTCCGGGAGAGTCTATAATGTGGTGAAAATGTTCCCTTCTCACCGATGAAGGAATAACTTGTCCCATCCTCACATACACACCGCACTTTGTGTCTAATACACCCAATATGTGCACGGAATATAAATAACTAGTGCATACCTAAGATGACGTTGTAAGGCCTTGATGCCGCTACTCAAAGATCTTAGTCAAAGATCTCACCTCCTAGAGTAATCTCACATTGCCGGTACCATTGTGTAATCATTGAATCTTCTCCCGTAGGAGTCTCTATCTTTAATGATTGAGCAAATGTCTCCATTGGAATCTCCGATCACCGAATGAGGGTTATATAAATAAAAGAGTGACTGAAACTTGGGTCAATTAGTACTGAAACTAGGGTAGAGTAGACAAATATCTTACCTCTAATCATCTCCAAAGCACCGTGGTCATAGGATTCAGCTACCTGGAGCTAAGCTCGTCCCTATTCTCCTACTCCATGTGGCTAGGGTGGACCACCTAGAGGTGGTGTCGGTAGAACATCGAATTGCTGCCCACTGCCAACTGCACGACCATCTCCTATGCCACATCCGCTACCTTGCGGACATCCTCTCTTGAACCTCTACCTCTACCTTAGTAGTCCCTCAACCATCAGCTGGTCATTCGTACGGCGGGACGGGTAGTCACGAGCCATGTGACCCTACTCACCACTCAAGTAGCACTCCCTAATCCTCAACTATCCTCCACTGTCCCATGATCCCCTCACCACTGACTACGTATCCTGATGTCACCCACTAGATGGTCTATCCCGCTTGTTCCCCGGTGTCTTCCATATACTACCTACTATGCATGACTCTAGTACTTGACATCCGGTGGTGGCCTTCTCTATCGGTGCTTGCATAGATGAGAAGCTCTCCATGAAAAGGTCGAACTCTACCCTGAAAAGGATCTCAAAGTCCACCCAGGCAAGAGCTTCATTGTCGTGCAACTGGAGTGTCAGACTCCACCATCTCCCAACTACTCCCTGGAAGATACTAGCATCTTGGATCACCATCTGATCATTTGGTGCACCAACTAAGTGAAAACCATTGGCCCGGCCACCAGCTAGTCCATAGACTCCTGTGAATCCATCTCACCTCAAAACCTCAGAGCTCTCTTGAATTGAAACTCATCCAACTTGCTTAGTCGGCATACTCCCTCTACTGGTGGGGCTGGTGGAATCAACTGCCAAATGGGTGGTGGTACTGCTGGTAGACCACCCCATGGTGGTAACACCGTAAGAGGGCCCTGTACCGAGGCCTCATAACTCAGTGAGCTGTCATCGTGTACTCTCTCATGAATCCTAGATGGCTGTCTATGTCGAGGCATCCTAAAAGAAAATAGGTGTGCAAATGTTAATAAGTTATACTTGGTGATTTGACTCAATGAAATCAAAAGAAAAATATTTCAAAACAACATTCAATTAGTGTTTTCGTATGCTATTTCAGAAATCAGAATTCAAGGTCTTGGTGTATGGATACGTCGGTCGCCAAGCTAACAGTAGATTCCCAAAACTAAAAATTACACTCATAACACTCAACACTACCGCCACATAGAAAATATAAAAGCCCGAGTTCTTCGGTAGAACTGACACCTTTGATACCACTTGGTCACAACCCATCCCCGGGGGCTCGTGCCGTGACTACCCCTATCCTGACTTCCATAGGCACGAGGCTGACGACTAGAAAAGAAAGGGATTATCCCTATAGAAGGAAGGAATTACTTGTAATCCTATAAAAACAGACAACCCAATAAAAAAAAGAGAAACCACGAAGTAAAACTCTGTAGTAAAAATTTTACTTAAATTAAAAGGTTCGGAATACAAGAACATCTGAAAAGTAAAAGTACAATTGAAAAAGGGGAAAAATAACGTAGATTTTCCAACCCAGATCCTACCTGAATGGTAGGTAGAACACATGATCATTATTTCTAGGACACATAACATCAAATGGTCCACCATTGAGTATCATCTAGTCATGGCTCCCTCAGCCCCGATCAATGTTGTCAGTCATCTGCACAAGACACAACAATGTACGGGCGTAGCCCATGTAGGGGTGATTATAATGATGCTCATCAAAGACTCTAAGCCCCCCAGAGGTCTCCCTTAGTACCACAATGTAAGAAACCACAAATTATGAACTCAAATACAAGAACGAAGCATTAATCAACTCTATAGTGGTATATTCCCATACATATACATAATTTATCAAAATATACTCGTCTCGTACAAGAGGGAGGAATACCACAAATGTAACATAATGAATATTACACTATGAAGGTGAAGGTACCACACAAGTAACACCATGAAGATAAAAGACTCACCTCACACCTAGTATTAGTGAATTAGATAATTACATATGATTAGTCACAAAGCACTATCATGATATTCTGTCAAGAGGAACTGTTGCTAATTATACGCAGTCTGAACCACAAAAGATTGATAGGTACTAACCCCCGCAATGATCCTCACAAGATCCGACCTACCTGGAGTTGATTGATACTATCCCCCACAATGTCCCACATAAGAATTGACCCACACATAATCGGTATACGCTAACCCACATAGGATCGCTGAGTGCTGAGCCAGATAGGATCTGACCCACATAAGTTCAGTATGCGTTGGCCCACACAGGATCTCTTAGTGCTGACCCACACAAGATCTGAACCACATAATATCGGTATGCTTTGACCAATAGAGTATCACTGAGCACTTATCCATACAGGATCTCACCAACACAGAATCAATGCTGACCCACACAAGATCGATGGGTACTAACGTTCGTATGATCTATCTTCAACCTTTGCATCACTACCATCCACTATATTCCCTCTCATAACATGATTAATTCAAGGAGAACCCCATATCAAGATTGTAGACATATTTCAAATGGCCTGATGTCTCATGATGTAGTAACCTAATGATCTATAACTTCATATGGATTCCAACTCAATTGAAGGAGCACCAACCAGATACCCGGTCTCTATGTTATTGGCATTTTAGTGTCGGGGGAGTAGTTGGATTCAGAGATGATCCATCCTCACCATATTCCAAATATCTCCAAGACACCCTTGTAGTATCTAAAAAGGACCGCCTTTTCCTAAGGGTTCGGGTGCCTTAGACGGTTCATCAAACAGACACCTGGTCGGCTAGTTATGCCACTTTCCATGGAATGGGGGTGATCACACCTTGGTCCAACCTGGCTTGGTTAGGAACGTCAAAATATGCCAATGATACAACTTTATAAAATGGGACCCAATGCCACTGAAGGAATGTAAATCAGACACCCAGGTTGTTAGTAATGGGAATTTATTTATTTGGGGACCGGTTGGGTCTCGACCCGGTCTGATTCAGTGAGACCGGCCCAACGCAACTGGTCCCAAGGTCTACCAAACCCCGATTGGGTCCAGCCTATTAAGGGTTGGCCTAGTTTGGTTAATGGGCCCAGGACGTGGTTGGCATGGTCCGTCAGGTGGTTCTCGGCCCACGCGCATTAGACCGCTTGGCCACAGGTTCAACCCAGCCCGGTCAGTCGACACATGTCCAGCACGGTACGCCAGGAGTTGGACTAGTATTTCTAGCTGGCCTTGCAAGTACGTGGCCGTTTTTCCCAGATTATGGGGTGATTCCCACTGTATAATGGTCTGCCGTTTTGGCCGACTGGGGGTCCACAAACCCTGTGCGGAGCGGGGCCACGCCGCTCTCCCCCTAACACAGCTTCGAACCGTGGCCTCCTCTTGTAGTGCGTGCCAGGCCGTCACTCCATCTCTGCCTTCCATGGATATCTCTGGTCGGCCACCTTCTTCACCTACCACAGCTTCAGCTGCGGCCCTTTCCCACTGTCAGTTCAAGACGGCGCGCCGCACCACCTCCGCTGCTAGCCTGTGCCGACCGTTCTTCTAACCGCCACATAATAGTTAGGCGACCTCCAATTGTAGCACCTGATGGCACACCACCTCCATTGTGGCCTGGTCGGTGGTGCCATGCTAGCGGTCTTTCATGATGAGAGATCCAGGGAAAATAAGGTAGAGGAGGGTCCGACCTATGTTTATTTGGTTCGCAACCTTTTTGTTAGCCTGAAAAATGAGGGAGGAAAAAAGATTCAATAATCACTTGAGATTAAACCAAATTAAACCCTACCTATATTTCGATGGATAATTCTCACAATTGAGGAATATTTGACGTTTTCATCCCATCAACAAGCTACCAACCTTGCTGCTCAAATTTCATCCTTCGGTTCGTGATTCAGTGGTTATCCTCACTGTCTTCTAGAACCCGCTCTAACCTCCAAGTGTTTGGCATCATAACACTTTATGAGAACTTCGTCTCTTGGTTATTCCATGCCAATACCTCTCCCCAAGCTCCATATAAATAGGGTAGGGGGAGAGTGAGTAACTCCCTTGGAATTAATGGGTGTACATTTAATAAGACCCTTCCAAATTCCAACGGTACTGTTACACTGAATTTGGGTAGTCAATCCATTTAGTGTATTGACACGTCATTATTGTGGATGCAATGGTGCCCTCATATTTTTAATCTAAGCACTGGTTCAAATGTTAGAAAACACCGCTCGTTCATTTTTTAAATGTACCTTTAAAAAGTTCAAAAAATCATTACAGGCACACCATACCCCAAAATCATTCACCGTCAATTTTTTCAGGCTCAATAAAATCACATATAATTACAGAATTTACATGGAAAATCCAGGTCTTTACATGTTGAGCTACTGAAGGAACGATTCCAAACATTCAAGTATTCTTCTCTATATGTTACAATTTAGTATATAATTTAGTGGGTATACATGGGAAGCCATATGTATTTCACGATGCTATAGATAACGATGAACTATATTCAATGCCAAAGAAACTCAAGGAATATCTTCTCAATAGGGGAGTACATGGTCTTTTTTTTGAGGATCATGAAATTGAGATAGTATATACTATTATCTCTATCATTATTATTCTTTTGGAAAATAAGGGACTTGGGGGACCATTCAAGTGAAGTCATGAAGAGGACAACATGCTTCTACAGATGGGTGGCATCAAAATTTGAGGTTATATTAGATACCACTTGATTTCCTCAAAGGTGATCTGGAAGTCATCATCCCACTAATAGAAGATACATTTTTTCATGGGACTAGTAAAGGGAATAGACATTCTATCCATATTTACGATGGATCAGTATATGTATTCTATAATTCCTTGAAGGCCTTGAAACTGCCAGAGGTTTCTCAAAGGATTAATATGGCTGATGGACTTGATATTTTCTATATCAATTTCAATGACTTAGTATTTTATGATGAAGATGAGAAACTTTTCATATGTAACCCCAAATTCACACATCAAGGGGTTTATCTTCAAATGCTAGGAGTGAAGGAGGACATGCAATTTCTCATGTTCTCCGATATTGTCCTGATCATGCTGGGATTTGAGAAACATATCATCTGAATTTCATTCCACTAGAATCCCAATGATAGTTTTGATGTTGTGGTGCATGGACCACTGATAAGTTTCCCCTAAAATTTTCATACTAAAATACATAACCTAACAGAAAAGGATCCATTTTGGTTCTAAAAAGGAGGTACAATAATTATATTCTACAACCATCAATACCTGATTGTACTCCAAATATGAATGTAGGAAGGAGGGATCCTTGAACCCAGTTATGGCATCGACCAATAGCTCCTTTACTTGAAGGGAGAAATCATCCTTTTCAAAATGGTGGTTGAGATCCTAGGAGTTGATACAAAATCTGATAAACTCATTATTCTTCCAAACTATAACGATGTTGGTTTTAAATTTGTGGGTATAAAACTTCCATGACATAGTAGGATTTGATAAAATTGACAACATCTACCTCAACAATAACACCATGTAAAGGTGTCATTTTACCGAGAGGATGCTCGAATCTGTGATGACATACTAGGAGAACAAGATAGTGTATGGTGACATGGGGGTATAGTCTAGAAATATCACGATAAATCTTGGAAAATACATCTAGATATTTCTTTAGAAAAGAAACAAATTGTTGTTTCTCATTGGGAGGCATGTCTGTAGTGACTAGCTTTGTCCATGGGCCTGTCTTAGTATCAAGATTCAGCATAACGAAATCATATTCATTGGTGGAGACACCCTATTAAAATATAGTAGGATAATATTTCAATTAATATTCATCATATGTAGTTGTGGAATCAGTGGTAGTTGTTCTTTCAAGGCTAGGTAATTCATAAGGAGCACAGGTTCTTGCATGGGAAGAAATTGAATAACCTCTAGGGGAATCATTCACTTATAAATCCTTGAAGAAAGAGACCATTGATACAATCCCATTAGGCCTTTGATTATGGCGTACATGCTTGATTTCAAAGAAATTGTTGCAGTTCGGCTTCTCGTAGTTCAACCATGCTCTATTAAATAAGTGATAATGATGTGGAATAGTGGTTATAGGGATAAAATCCCATTACATCATAGGGGTAGGGGCATCTGGTATCACCCGAGCTTGGAATGTGCAAGAGTATGATGCATTATTCAGATCCACCTTACACTTATGGACAAGATTCCATTTCCTCTCATAAATGAAAATGAAAATTTCCTTGTTTGGAATCATGGATTCCAACTAATGAATCAGAAGGATGCATGAATCATCTATGTTTCCCATGGATTGTCTGCTGTAGTTATATTATCAACCTCATTGTTTTGGACATTCTTTACCTTGATATTGTTATATGTGACACCCATACTGCATGCTTTACATGAGTCAATGGTAGAAGCATCACCCTAAATCATGAATACTCTTTTTTTGAGGGAGTTTTTGAGGCATTATTGATATGAAGAGGGGATATTTACATGAAGATGAAGTCGGGGCCTACATAGAAGTTAATTTTAGGTGGTATCCTATGAAACAATGATGAATTCAGTTCTTTCAATAATGACCTTGGACTGGGTCATCATCCAAATCCCGCCACATAGTATCTAATTAGTTGTGTCATAACCCTGAATCATTTTAAGGGACTTAATGAAAACTAGCATGTGGAGTGTCCTGGTTGGGATGAGGTTGATCCTAGAACCTATGTAGGCAAGTAAGTGTTGGTTTTCTACACCATTGAACTGGTCAATGGTATACTGTGTCATAATGTTCTACTACATTAGTGCACCTTCATCCTCCATGGAGAATTAGGCGAATTATTTTCTTTCTTCTTACTGGACCTCTCTTGTGTAGTATGTTTATGCGGTATGTACATCCCCTAACAACTTATGCAGGAATTTCAAGGTTTGTTGAGGGAATAACATGTCACTTTTGATAGTCATAGGGAATTGAGGATAGAGATCCTTTTATCTATGATAATTATGTCCTTTATCACATCATTCATCCAAGAGGGATGAAACATTTTTCCTATAGGAGGATAATCTTTTTCAAGAGGAACAACGAGTGCTTCCAGCTATACCACAATATTCTTGCATGTGTGGGAAACATCATGTTTCACATCATATAAATTTCCTAAAACCAACTATACGGTGACTATCGGTTGGATGAGGCCTGTATTTTTCTAGATGTGGTTGGTCACATTGTGGTCATGACCGTTCTACCTGACTGGGTACCAAAATAATTTGTTGTGGCATGTCTAACAAATCGTGATGAGAGGAATGTACCTAATAATATATTTATTGAAACTAATTTATAGTCCCCATAGAATCTAATACTTGGTTCGAATTTATACCCTAAACATCATATAAACTTTCTTTGTTTTGATCATTCCATGGATGGTGTCGATCATATGAATCCAAAGGATTTGTATGTCATTCCTTATCATATGAGAGTGTGAAGTGATCTATCAACTTGAAAATGTTCACATAGGCATACTTCTTCACATCATCAGAGGGGTCCTCCATTTTAGGGAGGATCCTAGTGGCCATTCCCAAAATCATGAGGCATGAAATTTCTAATAGTGTGGGATGGCTCTGGAAAATAATGTGGACTCTTATTTCCCTTATTCCAATGGTTCCAAATCTTCAAAAATTTGGAGTATTGTGATGAGGATGTATAAGCATTAACCAGGGAATAAAAATATACATTATGAGGGTTAGGATAGCCTCTGTAGATGTGAATGGCTCCATAGGCATGAGATACTTCCCTACGAGCCTGCCATTAATCGGTCCTCTTAGTTCCATGGTTGGAAACATGCTGAATTTCACTATCAATATCACTATAAATCTTAGAGAAGATGTGTTCCCCGTATGTTGGGATATTGACTAACATGAACAGACTAATATCCACTTGGTTTTGAATACAATCCTTGAAAGTATAACATATTTTTATGGTATCTCCATGTATCCTTTAAGAGGGGAATTTTTTTGGGAGATTAGTACAATAACCTTCAATGGGATTATTTCATTTTCGAAGGTTAAAAATCCCTTGATAAAGGAAACATAGGAAATCTATGGGAAACTATGAATCCATTAAATAATATTTCTTGTTTCCTTGGGATAAGAAGGGTACTATAGGATCCTAATCCTAATGAGGGGTCAAAGATTGATAAGGGACCAGAGACACATTTCCTTGTCTAGGAGGTGGAGCTTCATGGGGTGGTACTTGTAGATTCTATGCTAGGTGGAGATAATCTTAGAGTGGATTCAATACATAGTGAGGATATACATGATAAAGGGACAATAATTCCAATAGTTCGGGTGACTCTACTTTTACTATGGTGTAAGTCTTAGGTTTGGAATCCCTTATTATAGGAGTTGTAAGAGGTAATGGACGTGCCTTATTATACTATTGTAAATCATTTTCCATGCTTTGGGCCATGTTAGAAAAATAACAAAACGCACTTGTGATGTTCTAATTGATAAAGGTATGGACCATCTTAGTCTTGATGTTTAATGAACACATCATCCGTAAATTTTCTTGAGTTAGTGTCATATTTTTTTAATATGCGAGGACCATAAAAATGGAGACAAAATCGTAGACATGCACATCATGAATTTTCATTCATTTGAAGAGGTTTTCCATGATTATCTTATTCATGATGGAGATAAACTAGTAATGGTACTATCAAAAGAGACCATCTCAACCAGTGGTTGACCCAATGGAAAACTGGTTGTACTAGCCAATATCAGGTCCCTGTAATGTATATACAAAACAATAGATATTGGAGGCCTCATACTACTCTATGTCTCCCAATATAGTCTCACACCTTGAGATAAAGTGGCCTAAATACTGCAGCAGGTCACCCATACAATTGAATGGGGAAAACCCAGTGTTCCCAAAATCTAGGGGTGCTTCTATGTTATCCAGCCATACTGGGTAGAAATTACAATCATGTGAGATTGTCACTTATCACGTCTCAAAGAAATCAATATAAGGGGTGAGAGTGGCAATAAAATAGTTTTTTTCAGGGTCCCTATATTAATGTGAAGTCACAATCACCAATGGATGTAAATGGTCAACAACATTGTATGTAGGCTCTGGGGCTCATGGAGAAACTCGATCTGGGTCCCAAGGATGATTATCATGCTGCTCAGGCAGATTTTATAAATCATATCTTGTCCACATACCATAAAATCATGACCCTATTATGTCTACATATGATGAATCACAAAGATAAACTGGGAATAACTAGCCAAGGAGAAATTACTACTTCCATAATGGATGAGTAATTGGATCATATCGAGGAGTACCATAATCCTGATGTCACTCAATAATTATTTCATTAATGATCCATTTCTAATGTACGTTTTGCCAGAGAAGGGAAGAAATCATGGGATCAGCCTCTGTATTATACACAATATCAAATTGATCCGAGGGCTCGTGATGTACCCAACCCTTTTGATGTTCTGACTAGTGTTAAATGACGTATAAGAATCACCTAGGATAAGTTTCTACATTTTCATGTTAGTATGGATACATGTACTATGGTATGTATAATACTATAATGTCCTTGGGGTTGTTTTTCCTCATGAAACCCGACATTGGTGCCCCATTCCTTGGAAAATTTAGGAAAACCCTTGTTTAACCTAACTATATCGGTGGGGAAATCTCCAATATCACCAGGTTGGTCAAGATATCATAGGAAAGGAATAAATTGGAGCACAATGTATAGTTATCAACTTTAGATCTTCACATGTGGAGATGCCTCTTCCACGATTATGAGGAGAACATTGAGGATATTGAAACATCATTTCTAGATGGTTCAGTTGTATCTGGGATATTTAGGGTGCATAGCCACTTGGATTACATCCAACTTAACCACTCATCATTATTGATCAATTTCATTTAAGTGATCCCATATTCCAAGATAGACCAGATCATAGTCACGGAGGTGATGAAGCATCACCCATATGGTTCTGTAAAAACATGGGTCCTAGTCCTCATTGATGGACTCTTGAATGATGACGTTGGAAGTCACATTAGGATATAATAATACTGACAAATGGTTAGCATCCAGAGTCTCCCATAGGGTTTATTTCTTAGAGGTGAGGCCTTGCAATTGATTATCCCAATCTTCAATCACTACGGACTGTGAAATGTGTGGTCCCGACATGGATTGGTGTGGTGGTTTGTTGGATGATAGAGGACCAACTATATTGGTCAAGTTATCATTCCATGATAGAACATACCTTGTGGTTGGTGACAACCGCATTATCACATCCTTACAGGAATGGGTTTTCACCGCTCCCTCATGAATACTAGTAGAGACACTCTTTAGTGGATCATCAGGTAACTCATTGTTTGAAGGCATTAGAAAGACCAAAATATCTCTCCATGATCTTAGGTATTGGTGCAGATGGAGACAGACAATAATGATGATGGCCACACTACAATCCCCTAGAAGGGGGCCAATTATTCTCCCACCTGCATATTCTAGAGAGGGATTTAGGGATCCTTTTGAATTCAACTTTAGGTTGTTGAACCTCACATGTATGATTCCTTCCCCATACTATGATTCTTATTATTGGTAAAATGTATCCATCATCAAGTCACATTCCCCATTAGAATTCAATAGGTTGATGGGGTTGACGATGAAAAGGTGCTTCCTAGGATTTTTCCATCAGCAGTGGCGATTCACCCTTCACCCCCGACATAGACTTTCAGGTTTGGGTAATTATCTAGAATGATGGGGACCTATATGATGGTTAGTGATGAATTGAGTTGGACCACCACTTTGATCGGTGATGGATTGAGGTGGACCTCCACTCTGGTTGGTTGGGATATGAGGAGGTCCACCATATCGACTACTATCAGAGTGGGAAGGATCTTTGAACTAACTAGTGAAGGAGTGTGGAGGAACCCCACTCTTGATGTTGATGATGTGGGAAGGAATTCCACATTTATTGGTAGAAAAATATTTAGGTCCTCTACATTTATCGGTAGTAATGACACCAGGAGGACCTTCATATTGGAATGTTGAAGTGTGATGAAAACCGTATCACTAATCAAAATGGGTGCGAGGATGATATTCGTGTTGAGGATATAGAATATGGAGAATGAATTAGTACTATCTACTGAAATCTTGAGGATAACCTCTTGTTTTATTAGGGGACAATGTGGATGGAATATATGATGACTGTTCAAGGAGTGGGAAGGATGTCTACTCTGGTTGGTTGTGACATGGGGACGAGATTTGAATGGCTTTCTAATGAAGTGGGGAGGGCCTCCGCTTTGACCGGTTGTGAAGATGGGAGTACCTCTACATGATATGTTAATGGCTAGAGGAGGACCATCAAACTAATTATATGTGAAACATTTAATACCTTCATGTGGGGAAGCATAATTATGGGGAGGAAATTCATTCTGACTATTGATGAAGTGGGAATGACCTTTACTTTGATTGGTGGGAACATGTGGAGGAAATCCATGTTGAATATGGGACTAGGGAGGTCCTTCAAATAGATTGGTGATGTTTTGAGGAGGACTTACATACTGAATATCTCAATCATGAGCCAACTCATAACGTCTTCCTAGGGCTCTAAAAATTTATAGTGTCAAAACAACATGATTGAGGGGTAGCTATGGTCTCAAATAAAACTGGGAAAAAATATTTCTTGACCATATTTTGTAGGGATCTAGAGGAATGCATCAGTGGTCCAAGGATCCATGGAAGCCGTGGAAGATTAATCCCTTCAACTTTCAGTCTCTAAAATTTTCAGTCGAAGTTGATGATGGGTGGTCCAAACTAGTGATGATAGAGGAAGGGTAAGTAACAACTATTCTTTGAACTGAATGGCTGGTCATTACTAGTATTGATGGTTCGTAGGGGGAGCCCTCATTGAAGGCTATCGAGTAGTACTAACAACCATGGTGACCCTGGAATCCCTTGCCTCCTCGGCATAGTGTAGCGAGTCATTGGATCACTATGGGGAAAGACTTATGAAATGATTTGATGTGGGAATATGTATGGGATTCTCACTGTGTGGCCATTGGGGAAGCAATTTCAATGAGGGGATGAAGTATCAGGGTCCTGGTGGGCCATGTCCATTATGGGAATAGCCCCATCCTACTTTTACCGATGTACAAGGGTGTATGTCACCCTTCTCTAGGGTTTTCTTATGGTGATATAGGGCATGGGAACATAGTAGTTGTGGTCGCAGTGGAATTCATTGCGGATGTGGTGTTTTGAAAGATTGACGCATTAACAATGCTCCTTCCTTAGTGCCTACAGGTATTGGGTTGTTGGATTCCTAGGAATGGGTTCTTTCAATGTAGATGGATTTATCCATTAATATATGTATAATGAAATCTATTCCCAATGACACATCATCATTCAATATTATAATGTTGGAAAGGGATTTTCACTTATAACGTAATATATAAAATAATTACAAATGTTTTCTACTCCAATATCATGTGAGTTCCATGTTGGGACCACCATTTTCATTGTGGGACTAGATGATGGATTTCAGAATCTAGTGACATGCTAATACGCATATGTATTGAATACTACTAGTCCCAATATTGACGAGAAGAGTTTCACATTATGTTATACATATCAATTTTCTATTATTTCACTAGGGCCACCACCTTCATGTTAATATGCACTGGTATGCTTCTTACCCATAAATCCCTCTTTCCAATGGTGGGTGGAAATCATCACATTCAACGATGATGTCTGGTCCATGATTGAAACAAGATATTTGAAGTTGGTTCCACCTTCCATGGATTCCTCTTTGGAACATGTGACCTACTTTAGGTTTCCCTGATATAGTCAATTCATCATTATGGAACTCATTCCTAGTGCCATATCTTTGTGGAAATTGGTTAATTACAAAAATCCTTTCTAGAAATTCTAGTTTTGTATTGATAGGTCAACAACCTTCGTTCAAGATAGTAGTCTTGTTGGGAATCACTAGAATATTTAGACCTAGGAGCATTGGTCACCTATATTCTTCCTCGTATGACGGAATCTCATGGAGGAATCATAGGTTTAGAACTCAGGGCATGTCATGTTGATCACAAGGTATGTAATGTTGAGGGAATATATCTTTCATGGCATTCACATCTAGCATCCCATGTTTTTCATGAGGTAGGTGATTCTGTGGGAACATAAATTCTAAGTAATTCACCTCCATTATTCCATTTTTTTCATTTGTTGTATATTTGGGGTCACAAGTTTTAAATCCTTTGGGGATGAAGTTGATTGATCAAAAATCCCACTGAAGGATGATTACAGAGGTCCATAACTAAGAGGGAAGTTGTCACACCTAGAAGTTTATCATTGAATGAATCACAATTCCCTATGGTGGTGGATTTGTGAAGTTTTTTCCCATAAAAGTGAAGATTTAACACCATGAAAGTTGATTAGAGAACCCCAAGGGGGGATCAGGGAGGTAGAACCCTAGGAGGGGGCACCTTTGTTTACTGATGGATGGATCATAATGCCCCATGGAGGTGGATCTATGATGCATGTCCAATAAATTGATTATTTCACATCATTAAGGCTGATTAGAACACCCATTGGGGTGGATCATGTAGGTGATTCACTAAGAGGTAACTCCTTGGTTTTGTGATGGTTGGATCAGGATTTTCCATGGAGGTGGATCTAGGATGTATGTCCCATAAATGGAAGATTTCACACCATGAAGGTTCATCGGAACATCCCTTGGGGTTGATCAGGGAGGTAAATATTTTGTAAGGAGGCCCATTAATTACAATATTGAACTTCAATTAGGTGCACTACACACTTTATTTATAATAGAGGGATCAAAACCCACGTAGTTTTAAGCTAAAGATTATTGTCGTCTAATAGGACCGCTCTGTAAAATTGGACATGATGTTGTAAGGATGCACATGTCACGAATGTATTGTTTACGAGGGATGGTGTCTGTCTTACACATGAAAGATTTCCTTTTCAGGATGATTTCTCTTGGTTGTATTTGGTTTATGTCTTAAAAATTGAGCAAGCTGAGGGACCTGGAGGGGATGTTGCCTCCTAGGTGATGGGAATGATATTATCTGGTATGCAACCTAAAAAAAACTTACTGGATGTGAATAGTAGGTTTGAACCATATAAAGTATTCCTATATATCATATTTACTTGGTAATAAAATCCCATATAGTTTGTAATTTTTTTTTGATTACACATAGGTTCATCCTAGGGGAGCATGCTGTTGGGGCTTATGGGTGATAGTGTTCCATAGGATGAGTATGGTTAGTGGGTCTTACTCTAATGATAATGGCCATTTCAATAGTAGTTGTGCATTATATCCATAGATAATGACAATGATATTGACTATGTAGATTTCATAATCGTTTCAATCCTCTATGACATTTTGACCCTTTCTCGGTGTGAGAAATACGAGGAAGTAGTAGATCTGATGCTCATGTCACAAAAGAATTGTTATTGAGAGATGGTGTGGAGCTTATGCATGGAAGCTTCCCAAGGAGGATCTGATTCCATTTGTGGAGGATCTTATTACATGTAGGGTTAAGTGTCATGGATACCATCCCATTTGACTCATACATGGATCATCTTACACTTCTTTTAAAGGGTGAATCCATGGTTAAAAGTCATGTGTTGAGAACATTGTAACTAGGTAGTTTTACATCTTGTAGCTCGGATGTGGGGGACATAATACATACACCTTTGGCCTATATATCCACTACTCATCCACCTCAATGTGTTCCATGGATTTTGAAATGCTAAGGGTTAATAAAAATGAGGACTGGTCAATAATTAGGTTTATGTTAAAAGTCCTATACTGAGAAACATTATTCATTATCATACCTATGTTCAGAATAAAAATGTATGTGGGAATCTCAAGCCACACATAAAGTGTAATTGGCCACATGAATGGACAGAATATGTCTTATAGAGTCTTAAGGTGATGATGAATCGATCCAGGATAGTTGGGGGTGAGGGGTTCTGGACACTCATCATTCATATAGAGGTGTCAAACGAAGGGATGCAACATGGATATTCCAAGGACATAGGTTTTTGTGATTCTTAGTGCCACATAGATAGGTTTTTCAAAACGGTCATGTGATTTTTAGAGGTCAAATTATTTTATAAATTGGAGGATTAATGAAATAGGGCGACCCTACCTCAGTATGGTGTCATGGTTCATGATAATAGTTCATCACAAAGGCTAAAGGCTTCATGATGCCTCAAGTTCCATGAAGGGCCTCAATCATTCACAAGGGTTCTAGAACACTGTAAAATGTATTTCCACCTAGGATGGAGGATTTTAAGAACTCATGAATGGGGGGGGGGGTGTGAAGCCTAATTACCATGGATGATCAATTTTGGTTTTGGTAAGCAATGCTCAGGATACTTTTGAATTAGGAGTAATTTTTAAGCTGAATAGTAGGGTAAATGTTTCTAAAATTTCAAAATAAAAGGGGTTATTTATTTGAATATTGTTTTGAAAAGATTCAAATCAATTTATGAATAATTTTCCAGCTTTTTGATTGGGTTTGGATTCATTGAAATTTGGAAGGAACACCTTCCATCATTCACAATGTCATGAAGTTTCATCAGACTCATATAGAAACACTATCACGACTTCACATGTTCACAAAGAATCATTAAACTCATGGAAGAACTTCTTCTTCATGTGTCCATGGATTTAACTTATTTTCCATGGAGATTCATAAGGTCTTTACATTCATTATGGATTGGGGATTCACGAAATAGATTCCTTAGAGGGTTTTGTGCCATTTTTCCTTAGACTTACAACGAATCATCCAAGAATTCCTCAAAAATTCATGTGACACATGTATTTTATCATCCACATAGACCATTGAAAAATCCATAGATAATATCTCTAAATAAGAACTCTATTTATTTCATAGTCAAATATATGGTTCTTTCCATTGATGATTAAAACACTAAATGTATGGTTAAAAACGTACTGTTGTTCAAAAATGTAGGGTTGATGAACATTACATTTAATCCATTAAAGTAGGGTTTCTTCAAAATGTACAATTTATGATCAATACATGTTATTAAAAATATAGGGCTTATAAACCATATGTTCTGATTACAAATGTTGGGTACAAACAGTATTTCCAGAATACTTTTAAAATACATTCAGAATACATTGATAAATACTCTCTTATAGGTCAATGACATGTATATTCTTCCAGAATAAATATTCTGATGAATATTATCTCCGTAAAACACACGTAATTAAACTTATTAGTAACATAAATGTGGGTGTTTCGAGAATCAAAAGAGAAATTAAAAAAATTAAATTTTAGAATCAAAATAGGATTAATAAAAACCATTTCATATGACTAGGTTAACTTCTAATATCGACAACATTGTTGATTTAGAAACACCTATTTTTAATAGTGGATAAAGATGCACTTGTTTACTATAGTGGATCAAACCCTTCAAATTTTTTCGCATTATTATCTCATGAGATATAAATCATTACATAATTCATTGGAGGGATATATAGGTCCAAACATTCAAATAATGAAGAAATAAATATGTGTTCTTGTAGAACATAAATCATATCTGAACCAATTAATTGAAAATGGTTATTATAAACACTTCATCGTAGTATTACCCGTAAAAAAGAAATAGGATTTATAAATATCATGCCTTCATAATCATACTCCATATTTAAAGACAATAAGTATAATACTGTTGAATATTATAACCAATAAATCATTAGTAACATCAAATAGTGTTATCGTATATGGAAAATATTTTTCTAATGATCACATGAAATAATTCATGAAAAAACTATTTTCATTTTTAAAACATTTATATTTAAAGAGTCGTGAAATTATAAAGGAAAGTTTTTTATATGAAAATGAATATTTTATATTTTAAATGAAACATAAAAGAATCATGGATTCAATATGGTTGGAAAATCATCTCATTTCGTATAAGGTAAAAAAATTTCTTCCAAACTACTATCAGATAAGTCACAAAGAACATCATTTAGAAAATGCCCAAGAAATACCTTTAAGCACATTAAAAAAATTCAAACATGAGTAAAAATTAATTTATAAAAATGTGAACATAATATTAAATAAATAAAAAATAATTTTATAAAATAAGTAAATGGAATAAAAATACATTTTAGGGTCATTTAAAAAAAAATGAAAATCCCTTATAAATATCATATCATTGAAGTGAGAATTAATCAAATGAATAAATTTTGTGTATCAGTTGTAAAGAAAAATAAAACAATTAAAATATATATAAGATAAAAAAATTCATCTCAAATATAATTTAAGCATGACATAATCAATATGGTAGAATTTTAACCCAATTAATAGAAATTGAGTTTAGAAATTCATCACCACATTGTAATTAGTCTAATCGCGTGTCCAATAAATGTAATAATTATATAATTAAAACTAAAATTCCATTAAAAAAATGATATTCAATATATTATATATAAAATACTAGTATATATAACACAAAAAATAAATAACTGGCGAATACATAATATATCTGAAAGAAGTAAAAGTGAGATGATAAACCCTTACCTCATAGTTCCCTTTAGTTTTTTATAATTTAAAATATTTCATAAAGGATAATATTATTTTATTAATTGATTAATAAAATGTAATAATAGTTATAATCCTTATATGACACTTTTATAAAATATTACCACCTAGTCGTTAATAACATTTCATGATTTTCATCGTTTCAGGTGCGTTTTTTTTCATTGTTAGTTCATTCGTGTATAATTATTGATATTCATGTCAAATGAAAATAAAAGTCTAGAAGTAAAATAAAATGGTGTTAATGAACATAAATTTTTTTAATGGTATAATGTATCCTTTTACTTTCTAGAATGAGTATGATTAATTTGGAAAAACATTAGAAATTAATATTTAGTTTTTTATGTCAACTTTTCCAAACATTGTGAACTAGTTTCATTTTATTAAATATTTTGTATTTGTATTAGTACCTGAAAACGAAATTAATTAAAATATACCTATTAAAAGATTATTTATCTATAATAATAATTCTATTACCACCCTTTATGGTGTTATTGGAAAATGAACAAAATCATTATTCATAGAGATGGTTAACCCCCATAATTTGGACAATTGTTTCATTTCTTTGAATAAGAGGATATAAGAAAATAGGTGGATAGAATATATTGAATTATAAATATAAAATTTAATTATTTAATTATATAGTATTTATTATTCTATTATGGATGAAGAATGTAACGCCCCGACCCTAGTTACCCGGAGTCGGTGCATTACTTCGTAACATTGGCATGATCACAAAAGATCAAGTCTCGAGAGACCGATTAGTTTTGTAGCCTTGGAAACACTAGATAAATTCATAAATGTTACATTACATCAAAAAGTGAAAATCTACAATAACAAAGTCTCTATAGTCCACACTCATATCCTCTTCTGACTATCCTTGTAGGTCATTCATAAAATATTTCTTCACATCCTGGAAAATATTAAAACATTGAAAGGGGTGAGCTTAGATGTTCAGTAAGGATAACAATATCACGAAAGATTTCGTAAATAAACATTAACATTTAAGGCAATGTATAACTAAAAAAAATCCTTTTTAAACTTTAACTTCAGCATAATATGGAAAAAATAAATTAAATAATGCCATTTACTTACTCGCATGGATATTCTACTAGTGGAATAATCACATGCAATATTAATAACCACTTTCATAATGATGGAATGCATAATGCCAGACTATCATAACCACGTAGCCAAATCCTTGTGCCAAGACCACAAATAAGAATTTGTCAAGGCCTCGTTACAAGACACTAGTTTGTCTCATGAGACCTACCGATGCATCGAGGAGCTATAGAGGGCTCCACCCGTCACTTATTAAGTCCAATGCATTCCTCATATGAACAGGTTTAAACATATCATAAACCATAACATAATCATATCACATAAAACATGCATAAAGGAAACATAACATTTCCACATTTAAATCACAAGATATAAATACAACACATTGATAAAAACACTTTCAAAAACATTTTCAATACCAAAATAAAAGAAAATTAAAACTTTGTATTTATTTTTCATTTAGAAAAGGTTATGGCTTTTAGAGGAAGCTGAAACTCAAATAATGGTCACGGCGGCGGAGAAGTCGTTGTCACCGTATACGTACAACAAGAAAAACATTCCTTTTTATCATTTAGTATAACGCTTCGTATAAAAATATTCCTTTTGAGAAAACATAAAATTCAAAGGGGTGTATACACCGTATAAAGGAAAGTTGTGTATAAAACCAAATATTCCTCAATGAAAGGAGATTGAGACAAAGTCCTTACAAAGATCATTTTTAAAATAAAATAGATCTATTATGTGTATTCACTATAAGTACACATAAATAAAGTACAAATAAAAGATAGGACATAATAATATCATGACATAATAAGAAAGTAGGAGATTAACCCCAAGAATGGAAATTAGGTTAAGAAATTCCCTTACCTCGTGTCCGAATTCACTCGACCGTTCTTTGATCTCCTGAATAATAAACTAGAGTTAATATCTAACTTCTTAAGAACCTTTTTCAAGTTCATTATTCCTTTTATATCACTTATTACCATGTTATGAACATTATGTAATTATTTAAGTTAATAACGGTCATTTTGTCGATCTTTGGTACTTGAGTCAAAAATAAACTTCTAATAATTACAAGTTGTTCATGTGGTGAAATATCCATTATATCCAGAATTATATTCATGATATAGATATCATATATCTCATATATATCCAGTATATACATGAATTTATAATATTCCATAATGTTTAGAGGTAAGAAATGAAATGCACCGTTCATGGAGACGGTAAGCCGTACGTACGCATGAACACTACTTTCATTTATATTTCGTAATTAATGAAATCATAATGATATAAAGATATATTATAATTCCAGAATAATATCATATATAATATCATTTACTACATCCTTTATACATCCCACATATGGCATTAACGATTCAAATCACTTTGAGGGGGCGGTAGTCCGCACTTCTTAAAATGAAAATATCGCGTTTACCCATAACGGAAAAAATAAAGGTATGCCATAAATGAAAAATAGAGAACCTTAAGTAAAACATAAACATATTATATATCATTTATAAATTGAGTGACATCTTAATGGCCACCTTTGAAGGTGTTATATGAGTGTTGAACAGTCATCATTTCTTGAGGCAGAAATTCGCCATCCACAGAAACAGTATGTTCTTTAACCATTAGATGTAGGTGTGTGTAAGTGTAGCTCGAATACTTTTTATAATAACATCCTAGTATATTGAGGATACTGGTTTTTTTACAAAAGAAATGAATAAAAATATTTTAGGGGGTTTGATAATAAAAATAAATCAAAATAACATAAGCAAAGACATTACCTTAAAATTGGGTAACTCTTTTGATTTGAGCCAAAGGCTTCCCTGGGAAGAATTCTGCCCAATGTTAGGCTTCTAAGAGTAAGGGAGGGAAGTTGTTAGAGTATTTAGGCAGATGTTGGCCGATCCAAATGGCTTTGAATGTGTGAGTAAGGTGGTAGTGGTGGGGGCCTTTTATAAGTGAAGAGGAGAGGCACTCTTGGAATGTCATGAAATGTTACTTTATTAAGAAATGCTTTTCGGGTTATAAAGGTCCCACAATGATATATTTCGAGGCTAAGGTGATAAGGGTTCTAAATCTCCTCATCCAATAGGTTTTTGACAAGTGTAGGACTTATATTTTACATTATCCTTTCATTTTATTTAAATCGTTAATTAATGAGGTAATCGCGACATCATCATGGTGTCATAAATAATTTAATTTATTTAATGTCTAAAAATTATAAAAAAATACCATTATGTAGGAAATCATTTTATATTTCTAATGAATATTTATATTCAAAAATATGAATTGTATAACCCCATTTAAAAATTGTTTTAGTAAAACAACTTATGTTTGTGACATTTTTATTTTAACTTTAAATAAAAGTTAGTTATGTCATTTTCCAACCAAAGTGGCTCCATGGGGCCCCCAAGTTGACCAATGTATTTTCTTGGTCGGACATGACTCATCAAATAGGTTTAGGACATGTTTCAAGGTCATTCATTATTTTTATAATATCATTTTTACCTTAAATTTCACTAATTATCTTTAATCGCGATTAATTAAACATAAAAGTTACTATTCACCAAAAATTATTTTAATCCCATTGAACCACATTTTACTTCCTAATGACAACCATGTATGTCAGATTTTTGAAAATCAAATCACAGAAGTGGTAATGTTTCATTTAAATGAAAAAATCTGTTATTTAACTACCACTTAGTGGTTTCACTATTCATCGAAAATTGAAGTTTTTTAGAATAATGCCAAAATTTTACCCTAAGAAATAATTGATATTATGATTTCAAAAATGATTTCTATTTTGAAAAATTCCAAACATATAAGTTACATTAATTAATTTTCTAATTAATTCCCGTTGTCACAACAAATAACGTGTTTTAAGAAAGAATATCAATCAAAAGATTGACAATTGTTTATGTCCAATTTCAAAGTGAAATTAATTCTAATGAACACCATTGGATAAAATGGTAAAAATATATTCTAATTATACTTTTAAAACACTCAATAGTATAATTTATCACTATAAATTATTTTGATTAAAAAATTTGTTTTTATGTATTTTTCACTATTCATAAAAAATTCGAAGTTCTCAGAAAATTACAAAACATTCAACTTAGGATAATTTTGATATTTTGAATACAAAAATGAATTAAATTTTGAAATATAAAATTTATATAATTTCAAAATGTGGGTATTACTATTCATAACTGCTACTTTGATTGGTCGTGGTGTGTTAGAATCTCGAACTTGTGTACAATGCAAGCTATTACATTATTGAAAGAGAAGCGTATCGTGAAATCTCTGGGTGTTACATTTTCCCCTCCTTCAATAAATTGCGTCCTCGCAATTTAGGAGGGGTGTTTTAATGTAATTAAAAATGATTATTGTTTAATTAAGGGGAACTAAATTTTGGTGAAATTAATTCCAAATAATTTGAATGATAATTAATGTTTTAAAGGCTTCTAAAGGGTTGTAAACACATCAAAACTGTGTTTAATGATTTGGTTTGAGGTATTTTAGGCTTATACCTTTTAAAATTAACCCACTAAATTATGTTACCAAAACTATGGTAAATGTTTTTTTACCATGAATGCTTTTTAAAGGATAAAAAATGAAATTAAAAATATAAAATTATTTAGAACTCATGATTAAAAATGTGTTATCCATTTTTAAAATAAAAAAACATGATTTTTTATTTTAAAAAAATAAACCGTGAAAACGAAATGAAATTGTTTTTATAAAAAATTATGTTTTGAAGAACAAGAAAGGTACTTACAGGATAATATGGTATAAATATTTTTTAAATGTAATTAATTAGATTATATATAACTAAAAATTATTGATGTTACCTTGGGATAAATTTAAAATTATAAAATGACTTTTAAATATAATGAAAATGAGTGGTTATGGTATTTTTACTATATACAGAAAAGTTTATATTTTTATAAAATTCTCATTAATTCATCGTAAAATAATTTTTACATGATAAATCAAAAAATGATATTAATTATATACAATATATTTTCTAAAATTTTAAAAAACTAAATATATTAATTTTCCTGTAGAAATCAATAAAAACATTATTTTGAAGAAAAAATATATCTGAAGAATAAAATGACATTACATAATTTTTTGTAAATATTAAAAAAACATAATTAATAAAATAACATTTTGTAGGAAAACTATATATATTTCAAAATGTTATTAATTCTATCCACTATATCCAATTGAACTACTAGTTTATAATGGTATTTTAAAAATAATAATATTTTTGAGTTCTTTTAAGCTCAATTTTTCATGCAGAATAAGCTATCGAAGACAATAAATTTATTTAAAAATATACATACCATAAAATTCTATGGTTTTACATATGCGGGGTGACTTAATGCTATTTGTTTGGGATTTTTTAACCTTGTTTTGGACCTTGATGTTTTCAACCATATTATCATCACGGATGAGATGATTTTCATTAAGGTGATAGTTGAAAATTATTTCTACAGGGTCCAGTTCCTTAATCATGATAGTATCGTTCATTTATTTCGTGGAGAGAGAGATCTATGATTGGGGTGGGTAGGACTAGTTACATTAGAGTTGATATTGATCTCATGTTAGTTATCCAGGTTATTTGTTGATACTGTTGAGCAGAGTTCCATTAGTGAGATTCCAGTTGTCTTGGACAAGTACCTTGGAATATTTCCAAAGGACTATTCTGGATTTATTCCCTAGTGATAGGATGATTTAGCTATCAATTTGTTCCCTAGGATGATCCTGATCTCCAAAACATCTTATCATATGGATATAAATAAGGTGGATGTTGAAGTTCTAGTTAGAGGATCTTGATGGTAAGTGATTTATCCAACCCAAAGTTCAACCATGAGTATCTCCATTACTATTTACAAAGAAGAAGAATGAATGCATTTTCTTTTTAATATTCTAAAATATTCATAACCAAGTTTCCATGAATAATAAATACACATTTCATAGAATCGATTATCGTTTTGATCACCTTAGGGGAGCCCATTGGTTTTCAAAGATGGACTTGTGATCTTGGTACCACCTATTGGGTGTTCAGGAAGAATATGTTATAAAGAAAACTGTCAGAATATGGAAGAAATTATACGAGTCGTTTTTCAATCCATTCTGGCATACCAATTATCCATAGGTCATTTTGGTGTTGATGAAACAGATCCTCCGTCGATTTTTTTTACTCCTTCATGGTCATGATTTTGGATGAAATGTTGGTATATTACAAGATGAAGGAGGATTATACTGACTTTAGGGAGTTTTTTTGGGTGCTTCAAGGGATCCTCATCTATATTCCATGTTCTATATATTCCAGTTTTGGATTTATAAAATGTTGATTATAGGTCATGTGATTTTCAAAGGGGGGGTTTCAATTGATCCTGAGAATGTCTTCTCAGTCAGGTTTTGGGTAAACACACAAAATATGTTCATGATTCATAGTTTTCTAGGATTTTTCAGGTATTATAGCTTTTTTGGGACTTATCCAGGAAAGATTATACCTTAACTGATTTGAAAAAAATGGGTTAATGTTTTAGTAGGATGAAAAATTCAATTGTAATTTTGGGTAGTTGCATATCAATTTTAAATATGTGTCAATTTTGATTCTTCCCGAGCCTAAAAGATATTATACTATGTTTTTTTGATTTTGGTCTGGGTTTGGGCTGTGTTGATGAAGAAAGACAATGCAGTGTTCTATAGATTAATTAAAATACATCCAGATGATTGATATTATCCTACCCACTAATTGGAATTAGCAGTTGTTCTATAAGTGTAAATGACATTCTATCATTACCCCTTGAGGGATAACATTATAGTGTATTGGGATCATAAAATTATGATGCACACTTTCACCCCTAGGGACCTAAAACTCATATAGATACACTATGTAAGGTACCTCTAAAATTTTAATTTATATATTTCGTATAAATTTGGGAATGGTAAAGTTGACACTGATGTGTTGCGCATGAAGCTTCAATTGTATTCTATTCAGGAGATAGTAGATGAGTTAGGAATGATGATTTTTCTTACTTTTCTGATACTAGATGTACAAGAGTATAGATATTATGTGTTTATATATAGTGTGTTGGTCAGACCATCTCTTATCAACTGGGTTAGGAGTGATCATGTATATATCTATGAAATCAATTATATTCATAGTGTTTTAAATGGTATGGAGAACCAATGTTATTGGTCTTGGTCTTCTGATGGTTATCTCATTTATTAGAGGTGTATGGAGATTCATTTGAGTTCGAGGCAGGAAGTAATGCATGATTTCCATCATTCTGTTTGGTCCATTCACCCATGGGAAACCAATATGCATTATACCATGAGTGGTATGTATTGGTTTCCTAATATGAAAAATGTAGTGGAGGACGTTGTATCTAGATGTTTGACCAGTATAAGGATCAAGGATGAGAATAAGAGACCAATTCATTTATAGCAGTCACTTACAATTCTAATAGGAATGTGGGATGTTATCTCTATTGATTCCATGGTTTGGATACCTGATACTTCAATTGGTAATGATTCCAAATAGGTGATTATATATATTCTAAAGAAATCAGAAAACAATTTACCCTCAGGGAGTCGAAGATGGTAGAAGTAATTTGATGCCTAAATGTTAAAGATATTATTCAGCATCACATATTTTTTAGAATGATTTCTTTAGATGAGGATTCTCAATTAACTTATTTATTTTGGAAGGTACTCTGAAAATCCGTTGGAATCAAGTAGAATATAAGCACCACATATTACCATCTAATGAATGGTCTGTCTGAGTGGTCCATCGAGACTCTTGAGGATATGTTGAGTGCATGTATCCTTTATTTTGGTGGTTTTTGGGAAATATAACTTTATTGGGATGAGATTTATTATAAAACTATTTCTAGGACTCGACTCAGATATCCCCATTTAAGGAATTTTACAAACTGTCATTCTAATACCCATTCTAGTTGTTCGAGGTGGGTAATATTTCCTTGGTTGGAAAAATTATTTTCCAAGTGATAAATGAAATGAATAAAAAAATAGAAAAATGTTTAGAAAAATATAAATGTCAGAAAAAGATATAATTAATCTATATTAAACACCCATTTTAGCTTCATGTTAGTGATCAGGTTTTCTCAAGTTTTTAGTTCCATTGGGTCATCATCATTTAGATAAGAATGGGATGTTGACAACACATTTTGTTGGAACATCTAATGTTATTGAACATATAGGTAAGGTATCCAATTAGTTTTAGTTTACACTTTATCTAAAATTGATCCATAATGTATTTTATATTACACACTTGAAGATATATTATTTCGACCCATCACATGTGCTAGAGTGGGATGAATTATAGCTTATTCCTGACGCCACCATTGCGGAGTATCACATGTGTGTCATAGATTTTCCTGACATGTTTCTCCATGGTATGTTGATTTTGTTGGTCTATTTTCTCCAAAAATAGAGAGGCAATATCTGTGAGACACTAGAGTGTTAATCTATGGTAAGGGAGTAATGGACTCACATAATTTCATCTATAGATGCATGAAGACTTTATACGTGTAGAAAGCGTTATGGTGGGTAGTTTTTAACACCCATGAAGCAAATGGTACATCTACAATTTTATTTGATTTTTTTCCTTTCATGGAGTTCCCATCTGTCAGGGGATGAGAATTTTGTTTTTCAGAAAACATACAAAGGTGAGTGGGTAGCACATATTTTCTCTAATAA
Organism: Viscum album; assembly: GCA_963277665.1. Lineage (NCBI taxonomy): Eukaryota > Viridiplantae > Streptophyta > Magnoliopsida > Santalales > Viscaceae > Viscum > Viscum album. Next base: position 1,604,071,129 of record OY728143.1, on the reverse strand, counting down.
TCAAGTTAAATGTGTGGGAGGGATGCAGGTGGTGACAATTCAGTTTGGCATGGTATGCTCATGGTTTTCAAAACCATGTGACACATAAGGGAAACCATTATTCTTGGAATTTGGGGATAAAATATTCCTACATGGTTGGTGACTAGTTTTACAAATCTTACAGCATTTGAAGTATCTTAAATATACGGGTTTTACCAATTTCTATTGAACAGTTTATACCCCATTAGCCTCATTTTTCATCCCATATAGTGTAAATCACCTTATTTTCTATGGTAGATCATCATCTATCCTTTGGTGATGGATTCTCATGAGATATACATGATTTGAATTAAGGTAAATTCAAATACATTGGGTTTTCTCCTTCATCCCTCATTTTTCTATCTTATTATTCCATTGTTTCATAGAGTTGAAACCTATGGGTGGTTTTGACATAATATATTGTGTGATATGGGGTTTTTCATTTGATTTCATATGTATTAGGTGTTTTCGGCCTCATGGTACCTCGTTTGGGTGGTTTTCCTCAGATAAAATTAACATTATACTAAATATGATGTAGGCATCTGTATTTAAGGGTGTTCAACATGAATTGACTTTAAATTTATAATCACATTTGGTTTAGTGTTTTCTAAATTTTGATTTTTTTAATTTATGTTTTATGTTTATCAACTGTTTATTTTGTTGTGTAGATATATTTTTAATTATGGTTTATTAAATTTGGTTTTCAAAAGGGTGTATCTGGTATGCACATCGAGTGTTTGAAAAAATGTCTCAAAAGGTTTTTATGGCATAATATGGTTTTAGAAAATGTTTTTAGAAATGGTTTTACCTTTTTGAAAGTTTTTTGATAAACTATTAATATTTGGTTAAGAAAATGGAATGTGATTTGGGATTGATTTATGTGTAATGTGTTATGAGAATCTGTGTCATAGAGTTGCTCATGGATTAAATAGGGTGAGAGAGAAGGGATTCTTGAAGGGACTGTGTGATCCTTCAGAGGGAATGTTATGATATCTTTCATTTTTGTTTCCAAGGAACCATAGGGTACTCTGGGTAGGAATACTATTAGAGATTCCATGATTGGTTTCCAATAATCCATGTGATATCAATGATTTTAGAATGAGGAAGACCGTGAGAGCATCCATTGTTAATAATCCCGCATCCATGCTCTTTTATACTCACTAATTGTAGAGCCCTCTGTGCACATTACTTATAAGGACCCGACATTAAACCGTTACATAATCTTGAATTAAATGAATAATTCACATTGGGGATCCTTTCAGGTTTAGAGTTTTATAGAGTTATACCATAACTATTACATCTCAAAATATTACAAAGTATACACTTCTAAACAGTTTCCATTTTTTTACAAAACATGAACTCCTAAAAAAAGGAGTCATGTCTACTTCCATGTTTAAGACAACATGACTTTTCCATGATCCCATAATTGACCCTATTCCACATTATGCCCTATGAAAAAATTTCAAAAACATCGAATGATCATAAAAAAGCACAGTAAGGGATACACAAAGAATAAAAACTGTTAGTTTTTTAAAACAAAAAGTAAACAATGAATACTTTAACATAAGTAATACTTTTCACCTTTATGAGTTAGTAAATACTCTTCACTGAACAAAAGATTATTACTTACCCTTTTCTAACCAAAAGATTACCATATAACCCATATAAAGAACACATAACATATAAAGGTAACTTGGTACATAAACATACTTAAATGGAATAACCATATGGCCGACTTCCACATATATCACTAAATGGAATAGCCATACGACCGATGTTCATACCCAATGAATTAGAGGTTATAACATAACCACCTGTCCTGGTATTCACGGCACCACCCTTGATTTGGTTTATCACGTAACTAACCGTCAAATGTCCATGTACCATTATAAAATCATAACACATAAAACAATTATAAAGGAAAGAAATAATTCCACATTTAAATCAAAATATATTACTTAAATATATAGACATAAAAAATCCATTATCAAAACCATTTTCAATACCAAAATACATAAATGATTATATGGTATTTATTTACTTTTAAAAACATTAGGCTTTTTGAGGAAGAACAAGATCAAATAATACTCATGCCGGCGGAAAATGTCATTGTCAACACATACGTTAAAAGAAACCATATTTTTTGTCATTTAGTAAAATTATTCATAGAAAAATATTCCATTTGAATGAAATGAAAAGTCAATGGAGTTTTATACAGCGTATAAAATAAAGTCTTGTATTAGAACAAAATATGCCTCAATGAAAGGAGATTGATATGAAGTCCCTTACCCTGTGTCCGACTTGACTCGATCGTTATTTAATATCTTGAATAATAAACTAAAGTTAATTTATACTTTCTTAAGAACCTTTTTAAAGTTTATTATTCCTTTTATATCACTTATTACCATGTTATAAGCATTATGTAATTATTTAAGTTAATAATGTTCGTTTTGTCGATATTTGACACTTGCGACAAAAATGGACTTCTTATAATTACACGCTGTACATGTGGTCAAAGGTTCATTATATCCATAATGATATTAATGATTTATATAACATATATATCATATATATCTAGAATATTCATGTATTTATAATAGTACAAAACATATGGATGTAAGAAATGAAATGCACTGTTCATGGAGATGGTAAGCCGTACGTATGAATGAACGCTGATTTCATTTCTATTTCTTATTTTAATGGAATTTAAGAATAATTATACATACATATATTATAATCATAGTATAATATCATATATAGTATTATTAAATCTATTCTTTATACATTCCACATAAGGCATTAATGAGTCATATCACTTTGAGGGGGCGGTAGTCCGCACTTCCTCAAATGAGATTATCGTATTTACCCACTATGGAAACCAAAAAGGCTTTATATAATTTGAAAGTAATGAATCATAAGGAAATCATAAAAATAATATATATCATATCTAAATACAGTTCCATCACAATGTTTACCATGAGAGGCGGTATGATAAAATCGAACAATCATCATTTCGTGGGGCGTTAGTTTTGCATCCACAGAAACATTATGTTCGTCATCCATTATATAGATTTGTGTGTACTGGTAGTTCTAATACTTATCATAAGAACATCCTAGTATATTTAGGAATTTTTTTGTTACAAAATATAGGAATAAAAAGCATTTAGGGGTTGGAGAAGTAAAATAAATGAAAACAATTTAAGAGAAAATGTTACCTTTAATTTGGGTAAGTTCCTTTGGTTTGAACTAAAAGGACTTCTTGAAGTGACTTATTCCTTTGTTAATGATTCTAGAGGGAGTATAGGGATTTAGGTAGCTTAATTGGGTAGATTTTGGACGATCCAAATGGCTTGAGAGGTGTGAAGAATTGGTTATAAGTGGTATCCTTTTATTACGGGGAAGAGGGGCTCTTTAAAAAAGCGTGAAACTATAATTTTATTATAAACATATATTCGGTTACAAAATGTCCAAAAATCATTATAAATGAAGATAATATGGATCATGGTCTAAATAAAATCATCCAATCAGAATTTAACATGTTTTTTATAATATTTAAATCATTATAATCTTATTTATTTAAATCATTTATTAATGAGCTAAATACTACATCATTATTGTGTCATAAATAATTTAATTTATATGATTTCTAAAAATTATTTTAAAAATAACATCATGTAGGAAATATTATTAGATTTACAATTAATATTTATAGTCCAAACGATAATTTATATAACCCCTTATAAAAATTTATTACTAAAAGATTTTTGTTAATGTCAATTTTGTCTTTACATTAAATTTATTAATCTAAATAATCATTATCCCTCCCATCTGGCTCAATGTGGTCCCAATATACCCCAAAATAAGTCCATGGTCGTAAATTACTCAACCAATAAGATTTTTAATAGTGTTAAGGGAATTTGTAATTATTATAATATTCTTTTAACCTTGAATTACCCTATTTACCTTTAATCGCGGTAAATAAAAGTAAAAACTTACTATTAAGAAAAAATTATTTTCATATTAATGAACCAAATGTTACTTCTTGATAGCAACCATGTATGTTGTATTTTTGAAATTCAATTCGCAGAAATGGTAAAATTTCATTTAAATGAAGAGTCATTTTTTTAACTATCACTAAGTGTTTTCACTATTCATCAAAAATTGAAGTTTTTCAGAAAAATATGAAAAATTCATCCTAAGCCATATTTGATATTCCAAAATCAAAATTTATTTCTATTTTGAGAAATTCAAAACATATAAATGTCATTAATTAATTTTAAAATTAATTACTGTTGTTAAAACAAATAGCGTGTTTTTAAAAACAATAAATATCAAAAGATTGATACTTGTTTATGTCCAATTTCAAAGTAAAATTAATTCCAATGAACAACATTGGATAAAATGGTAAAAATATATTTAATTATCACTTTAAAACCAATTAAAAAGATATTATAACAATATAAATAAATTATATTAAATGGTGGTTTTGAATTAAAATACAATATTTTTCATTATTCATTAAAAAATGAACTTTATCGTAAAAATTCCAAAAATTTACACTATGTACATTTTGATATCCCTATTATAAATAAGGATTTTATTTTTTGATATAGAATGTATTAAAGTGCCCAAAAAAATATTTAAAAAGGGTTCACCATTAAAAGGCGATAAATCAGCCTTTTAATGTAAATTACGTTTAAAATTAGATTCATTCACATATTTAGAATCTTTATTTTATTGGATAAATGTAAATACATTTAAAAAACTAGTATAATAATATTTTAGTTAGTTTCATTCATTCTCGCCAACATAACGACTAAATGGTAACTACCTTTTAATATAATAATATTATATTATTAGTGTGCAAAGTAAGATTCAAAAGAAACCCGTTGTTGTGTATTGGGTACGCTATCGAATATAGAAACCCCTTTAAAGTAAAATTAATATTTAAATCACAAATATTAATAAATATGAAATATATATTATGTAAAATCCCAAGTTTTTCTAAAAATAAATTGAAAATGCTTGAAATTCTGTTTAAGGTATATATTTATAAGTATCCTTTAAACATAATTTTATTTCTTCTATGTTTTGAATTTCAAGAAACTGTCATCTACAATTGGGTTCAGTATGTTATTTAGAGACTGATGAAACAAAATTGTTTTTTTGGTGAATAGTAACATGCCCTTATGAATAGTAATATGAATAGTAATATGACCTCATGAATAGTAAATAATAATATTATTTTATTTTCCCATGGCAATAGGATAATGGGATCTTAATTAATTTTCCAATGTCACATGAAACTAATTGCACTTCAATATTGTTATTTTTCGAATTAACTGTGACCTTATTTAAAAATTAAATTAATAATATTTAGAAAATTATTTTTGAAAAATGGAGTTCATTTTTGAATTCTACACATCGAAAAATGGTTGGGGTAAAGTTTTGGTATTTTTCTGAAACTCTTGAATTTTCGGTGAATAGTGAAATACGGTAAAATACCGTATAATCAATTTATCAGTAAAAATGCACTATTTATGACATCATAAGTGATGAAAGGCCACTTTCCTCGAACTCACTTGATATTTTCACTAATTAAGGCCACTTGTTTTGAGATTATTCATAGTCTTGATAAAAATATTATAATAATAATTAAAATAATCTAAAATACCTCCCCTCCTCCACTATAAATACCACCCTCACTCCCCTCTTCCTCCCACACCTCTAAAGCCTTGAGCATTGTCTAATTTCTGACAAATTCCCTCCCAAATCTTCTTCCCCACGTCCTAGAGCTGCTGGTCTCACCAAAAGACCAAAATCAAAGCCCTTAAGAAGGATCTCTAGGAGAAGAGATCAAGAGGTAAACATCCACTTTCATTTTCATTCTTTCCTTCCATTTTATGTTATTCTCTTCCTTTCCCTTTTTCTTTTATTGGGATATTTCATTAAATATTTCCCCTTACTGTCCAAAGTTTTTATGATGATGAGATATTCCATTCCTCTCATCAATCTTATTTTTATGAAATTTTAAGAGACGCCGTTAGGCTGCCGAATTTTTGTAAGAAATTTCTCATGTTTTCTTCATTTCAAGATTCCCTTCTCTTCGTTCTTCACCCCCTCTTATCCAAGAGGCATGAAATATCCAGAATCATGTATATTCTGGATGTTGTAATGTTTATGGAAAATTAAAAATCATAATTCCTCTCCTCTATCACTTATTTAAAGAATCAAAAAACATTGTCCATTTGTGTCGAATTACCGATATCGTGGACGATGTATTTTCAATCTCCATTAATTCTTTCAAGTCTGGTAATGAAACCATTTATATGGTTGAACCAGGTTATAATATATGTTTTATGAATCATATAAGGTACTGGAATTCTTTTGTACTCATGATTCAAATTTATAAGACTAAATGAAGTTGTAATTATCAAAGAACCAATTAAATGATCTAAACGAACATAATTAATGTTTTAACTTATTAATCATCATCATATAAAGCATCAAAGTGATAAATGGTATACACTACGGTACTGGAAATATTTAGATACTACTCCATTACAACTCTGGAGTTTCACTTCCAATCAACAAGAACGATTCATCATGAACCGATCGTGAAAATCACAAAAGAACTCACCCAAAATAATGCAAGGAACAAAATACTAACAATTAAGGGGTGAAATGAGGTTATGAAATGACCATATAAGATTTTATAAACATGAAAATGTTTCTTTAAAATACTAATAACACTCTTTTAACCATTATACAGGAGGTTTAAACAATTTTGAAGTAAGACAAGCCCACGGTAAGGGTTTCTTCATCTCACTTCCATTTTTGTGAGACATTCCGTAATCACGATTATTACTTTGTATGGTGTTTGTATACTGCCCATTATTGTCTCATATCATGTATATATTTATTTTTATGATATTCAATTTATCATTTGACAATCATTAATTTTGGATCATACAAATCAATTGATTACAAAGTTGTATGGGGTTCCTCATCTCACTTTCATTTTTTTGAGATTTTAGTCGTTCGCCGCTTCTTTCTTGTATGTAGAACTTGTGTACTATAATTCGATATATATAATAACATGATTCTATATATATTAATGTTATTCAATTATCCAATTGATATTTATTATGTTCTGGTCATATGATTCATCCAATCACATTGTTGTAAGGGAATTCTTAACCCGATTTCCATTCTTTGGGTTAACCTTCTACTTTATAATTTATGTGCTATTTAAATTGTTTGTGGAATGGGTTTTGTTTATATTATGATTCATTATGTTTATATACAGAGTATATACATATTAAATCCACTCTATTAAGCCTCACATCAAGTATATGATATTTATAAGGGACTTTTCTTCTAAAATCCTCTTTTAAAATTCTGTTTTATAAGATTCAAAGGCAATGTTTTCATGCTATTGTTTATGTTGTATGATTATGTTTTGGTTATTGGGCATTGTTTATGATGAAGGGTGGGACCTATATTTCCCTCCAATGCATTGGGTATGAGTAAGTTGGAGGTCGGCCGTATGGTTACTCCAAGTGTAACTGTGATGGTTACACAAAGTAAGGTAGCCATGAGGGTTACCAATTTTAAGGTAGCCAAGATGGTTATGAGATTATGTAAGTAATTCCCCAATATACCTATATGATTATAATTATGTTTGTGTGGATCTTGTGTAAATCTCATGTTACTCTAAGTAAGATTTTATGGGTGGAAAGCATGTCTTTTGAAAATGTTTTCATACGTCATGCGTATTCATGGACTAATGTGATTTTTCCTTCTTTTTCATACCTTACGGAGCTTTTGTGATCATCCCAAGTTTTTAAATGTTTTTTCACAGGTTAATGATGAGTAATACAAGGAAGGAAGACATGTTAAATGTTGAAGAATTGTCAAGGAGTCTTGTTTTGTGTTTTAATTTTTTATATTCTAAGGAAAATGGAAACTGATTTTATGGTATCCACTATGTAACAATGTGTAATGTTATGAATGTTTTGTCTTAATTCTCTAAATCTCTAAACTTAAAAAGATCCTCAATGTATAATGAAGTGTTTTCTTAAATAAATTCAAGATTATGTATGAAATAAGTGCGGGTCCTTATAGTTGGTATCAGAGGATGGTTTAGATAACTTTAGGGGTTAAGGTGATGCTAATAGAATACCATAAATATTTCTCACCCTATGTTTAATTTGTTATAGATTTTAAAGATTACCATGTTGCTTCATCTAAGAAATGTTTGTTTATAATGTTTTTCCGCAGAAGGAACATGGATGCTGAAGAGGATAGGCACCGACAGAATGACATCCTTCCTGATCAACAGCCTGGAATGGTAGGGATTGGAACCGAGCAGTTTGTGACAGTAATGGCTCAGCTAACGTAGGCAATAAATGGTGGTGGAATCCATGCAAGAGGACAAATAGAGGTACCCCAACGGAACATGACAGTGGTGGAACATTTTATGAGACAACATCCTCCTGCATTCAATGGATCTTCTGACCCAGTGGCAGCAGAAGGATGGATTAAAGCCCTTGAAAAGATATTTGATGTAATGGTATGTTCGGACAATCAAAAGGTAAGTCTTGCCATTTATCGTTTTGAAGGGGTAGCTGATCAGTGGTGGTCAATGGTAAGGAATATCAGGGGTAGAGAGGATTTTGATGACTTAGTGTGGGATGAATTTAAAAGTCTTTTTCTTGAAAAATATTTTCCTATGGTGGTGCGACTTAGAATGGAGAAACAATTCCTTGAACTGAAACAAAAGGAGGAAGATTCAGTGGCTATGTATGAGGAGAACATCACCCGACTGGCGAGGTATGCTCCAAATCTTATTCTGGATCTCAATAGCACAATCAACCGCTTTTACTCAGGATTGAAGCCAAGGTATCGAAGGGCGTTGGCCTCCCGTGAATTAAAAAGTTACGAGAAACTTGTCCGATGTGCTGAGAGGGTAGAGATGGAGTTTGCTGACGATCACATGCAATTTGGAAACAAAGAGAAGAAGAGGTCAAATTGGAAAGCAATGGGTAAGAATCAACTAATGAAATCTGATGGTAAGAAAATACAGTTTCCAGTTTGTGAAAAGTCTGGAAAGAAGCACCCTGGGGAATGTCTTATCAAAACTGGGAAGTGTTTTAAATGTGGTATGTTTGGACACATGGCCCGAGATTGCAATGAAAATGATCCAAAGACTAATCCTGATAAGAAAACTGTAAAGTGTTTTAAATGTGGTGAGATGGGTCACTATGCAAATGCCTGTCCAAAGAGGGATCCAAATGATACAAAGAAGCCAGACTACAAGCAGAAAGGTGTAGTGAGATCCTTTTCGACTACGTCAGCAGATGTTGGGCCATCCAATGAAGTTGTATCAGGTACTTTGTTTGTTCACTCAGATTTTGCTAAAGTTTTGTTTGATACGTGGTCTACACATTCCTTCATCTCTAAGGAATTTTCTAGTAAATTGGAAATATCACATCAACAAATGATACCCGAACTTGTTGTTAAAACACCAGGGGGAAATGTTATAGAAAAGAGGATTTATATGAATATTTCTATTGTTGTATGTGGAAAGACTTTACCTGCAAACCTTGTTGTTTTACCCTTAGTCGAGTTTGAAGTTATTCTGGGGATGGACTGGCTTTCTGATTATCATGCTAAGATTGACTGTAGAGCTAAAAAAGTTGTTTTTCAGAAAGAGTTTCAGTTTGTATACAAGAATGAACCCATACAATTGATAACATATCAAGAAGCTGAGAAACTACGGAAAGATGGAAATGAAAGTTATCTGGCTCATATTGTTGAAAACAAGGGAACTATTCAAATTAATGATGTGCCAGTGGTAAATGAATACCTTCATGTTTTTCCTGAGGAGTTACCCAGTGTCATACCTAAACGAGAATTCGAATTCACAATTGACTTAGTTCCTGATGCTAAGCCAATTTCAAAACCCCCATATCGTATGGCTCCAATAGAACTTCTTGAATTGAAAAATCAGTTGCATGATTTGCTTGTCAAAGGCTTCATTCGTCCCAGTACTTCACCATGGGGAGCCCCTGTTTTGTTTGTTAAAAAGAAAGATGGTTCCATGAGACCTTTCTTTGATTATAGAGCTTTGAATAACATCACTGTTAAAAACAAGTATCCTTTGCCTCATATTGATGACTTGTTTGATCAGCTCCAGGGAGCTCAGTACTTTTCCAAGACTGACTTGAGATCCGGATACCATCAGCTGAAGGTGAAGGAGGATGACATCCCAAAAACAGACTTTCGTACTAGATATGGGCATTATGAATTTGTTGTTATGCCATTTGGGTTAACTAATGCACCTACTGTATTCATGAATCATATGAATAGAGTATTTCATGAGGTCTTGGACAAGTTTGTGGTTGTATTTATTGATGACATTCTAGTTTTTTCTAAAAGTAAAGAGGATCATGAAAAACATCTAAGGGTTGTTTTAAAAACATTAAAAGAAATGAAACTATATGGAAAATTCAGCAAGTGTGATTTTTGGTTTCAACAGATTTCTTTTCTTGGGCACATTGTAAATAAGGATGGAATAACAGTTGATCATGCCAAAAGAAAAGAAGTTGATGAATGGCCAAGACCCACAAATGTTACAGAGATTCGTAGTTTTCTGGGCTTAGCAAGTTATTACCGACGCTTTGTTAAGAACATTGCACGGTTATCTAGCCCATTAACTAAGTTAACACGGAAAGGGGTTAAATTTGTTTGGACAGAGGAATGTGATGATTGTTTTCAGGAACTAAAGAAGAGATTGGTGAATGCTCCAGTTTTGGCCTTACCTTCCCCGAATGGTGAGTTTGTCATCTACAGTGATGCTTCTTTGAAGGGACTTGGTTGTGTTTTGATGCAGAAGGATCAGGTAATTGCCTATGCTTTGAGACAACTTAAACCTCATGAGCTGAATTATCCCACACATGATTTGGAATTGGCAGCTGTGGTTTTTGCTTTGAAAATATGGAGGCATCATCTATACGGAACCAAATGCCAAATATATACTGACCATAAAAGTCTTAAGTATATATTCACTCAGAAGGAATTAAACATGAGGCAGAGAAGATGGCTAGAACTGATAAAGGATTATGACTGCACGATTAATTACCATCCTGGAAAAGCAAACAAAGTAGCGGATGCCTTATGTCGGAAAAATCATGCATCATTAACCATGATACGTTTGGAACGTGATCCCTTGATTAATGATTTGATAAATTTTGGCTTAGAAGTTGTTGGTGCAGGGAATATATCTTTTTTGTTTCAGGTTTCAGTGCATTCTTCGTTGTCAGACAGAATTATGAAAGTGCAGAGGGAAGACCGTGAGCTACAGAAAAAGGTAGAATTGGTTAAAATGGGTAAGTTTCCAGAATTTAATCTTGATAAAGAATGTGTTTTAAGGTTTGTAAAAAGGTTGTGTGTGCCTTGTGATTCCCAGCTGAAGAAAGAATTGTTGTGTGAAGCTCATAGTTCTCCATTTTCTGTTCATCCTGGAAGTACTCAGATGTACAGAGACCTTCAGGAGTATTACTGGTGGAATGGGATGAAAAGAGATATTGCTGATTTTACAATGAAATGTTTGACATGTCAGCAGGTTAAAGCAGAGAGGCAGTTACCGGAGGGGATGCTTTAGCCTTTGCCAGTGCCAGAATGGAAATGGGAGAATATAACCATGGATTTTGCAGTGGGACTACCAAATACTTCTCGAGGTAACAATGCGATATGGGTTATTGTTGATCCTCTAACAATGTCTGCTCATTTTCTTTCTATTCGAGATACAATGACATTAGATCAGCTTTCTCGATTGTACCTCAAAGAGATTGTCAGGTTACATGGAGTTCCTCTTTCCATTGTGTCTGAACGAGATCCCAGGTTCACTTCTAAATTTTGGAAGGGACTTCAGAAGTCTTTGGGCACAGAGTTAAATTTCAGTACAGCTTTTCATCCTCAATCAGATGGGCAGTCAGAACAAACCATTCAAACTTTGGAGGATATGCTTCGAGCTTGTTCAATGGACTATCAGGGAAGTTGGGATCAGAATCTTTCATTAGTTGAGTTTTCTTATAATAACAGTTTCCATTCAAGTATTCAGATGGCACCTTTTGAAGCCTTGTATGGAAAGTGGTGTCAGACTCCTGCATTTTGGGATGAAGTCGGTGAAAGAAAGTTGATGGGGCCAGAATTAGTAGAAGAAGTGGCTGAGAAAGTGAGGATGATCCAGCAACACATGAGGACAGCTTAGAGCAGGCAGAAAAGTTATACAGATAACAGAAGGAAAGACTTCTCTTTCAAGGTAGGTGACCATGTTTTCCTTAAAATATCTCCTCGGAAAAGTGTGATGCGTTTCGGTAAGAAAGGGAAACTAAGTCCACGGTTCATCGTTCCTTTTGAAATCTTGGATAAAGTTGGAACAGTTGTGTACCGCGTAGCTTTGCCTCCGAGCTTGTTTCAGGTACACAATGTTTTTCATGTTTCAATGTTGAGAAAGTATGTTCTAGATTCTTCACATGTCTTGAGGCCGGAAGAAGTTCAGCTAGCAGAGAACCTTTCTTATGAAGAAAAACCGGTTCAGATTCTTGATCGAAGAGAACATGTATTGCGGAATAAGGTAATCCACCAGGTAAAGGTTTTTTGGAGAAACGACATGGTTGAAGAAGCAACATGGGAGTCTGAAAATGCTATGAGGGAAAAATACCCTCAGTTGTTTAATAAGTAAATAAAATTGCGAGGATGCAATTTCAAGAAGGTGGGGATAATGTAACATCCCAAGGTTTTCTAAAAAAAATTTGGAAATGCTTGAAATTTTGTTTAAGCTATATATTTATAAGAATCCTTTAAACATAATTTTATTTCTTCTATGTTTTGAATTTCAAGAAACTGTCATCTACAATTGGGTTCAGTATGTTATTTAGAGACTGATGAAACAAACTTGTTTTTTTGGTGAATAGTAACATGCCCTTATGAATAGTAATATGAATAGTAATATGACCTCGTGAATAGTAAATAATAATATTATTTTATTTTCCCATGGCAATAGGATAATGAGATCTTAATTAATTTTCCAATGTCACATGAAACTAATTTCACTTCAATATTGTTATTTTTTGAATTAACTGTGACCTTATTTAAAAATTAAATTAATAATATTTAGAAAATTATTTTTGAAAAATAGAGTTCATTTTTGAATTCTACACATCGAAAAATGGTTGGGGTAAATTTTTTGGTATTTTTCTAAAACTCTTGAATTTTCGGTGAATAGTGAAATACGGTAAAATACCGTATAATCACTTTATCTGTAAAAATGCACTATTTATGACATCATAAGTGATGAAAGGCCGCTTGCCTTGAACTCAGTTGATATTTTCACTAATTAAGGCCACTTGTTTTGAGATTATTCATAGTCTTGATAAAAATATTATAATAATAATTAAAATAATCTAAAATACCTCCCCTCCTCCACTATAAATACCACCCTCACTCCCCTCTTCCTCCCACACCTCTCAAGCCTTGATCATTGTCTAATTTCTTCCAAATTCCCTCCCAAATCTTCTTCCCCGCGTCCTAGAGCTGCTGGTCTCACCAAAAGACCAAAATCAAAGCCCTTAAGAAGGATCTCAAGGAGAAGAGATCAAGAGGTAAACATCCTCTTTCATTTTCATTCTTTCCTTCAATTTTATGTTATTCTCTTCCTTTCCCTTTGTCTTTTGTTGGGATATTTCATTAAATATTTCCCCTTACTTTAAAAGGTTTTTATGATGATGAGATATTCCATTCCTCTCATCAATCTTATTTTTATGAAATTTTAAGAGACGCCGTTAGGCTGCCGAATTTTTGTAAGAAATTTATCATGTTTTCTTCATTTCAAGATTCCCTTCTCTTCGTTCTTCACCCCCTCTTATCCAAGAGGCATGAAATCTCCAGAATCATGTATATTCTGGATGTTTTCAGGTTTATGGAAAATTACAAATCATAATTCCTCTCCTCTCTCACTTATTTAAAGAATCAAAAAACATTGTCCATTTGTGTCGAATTACCGATATCATGGACGATGTATTTTCAATCTCCATTAATTCTTTCAAGTCTGGTCATGAAACCATTTATATGGTTGAACCAGGTTATAATATATGTTTTATGAATCATATAAGGTTCTGGAATTATTTTGTACTCATGATTCAAATTTATAAGACTAAATGAAGTTGTAATTATCAAAGAACCAATTAAATGATCTAAACGAACATAATTAATGTTTTATCTTATTAATCATCATCATATAAAGAATCAAAGTGATAAATGGTATAAACTATGGTACTGGAAATATGTAGATACTACTCCATTCCAACTCTGGAGTTTCACTTCCAATCAACAAGAACGATTCATCAAGAACCGATCATGAAAATCACAAAAGAACTCACCCAAAATAATGCAAGGAACAAAATACTAACAATTAAGGGGTGAAATGAGGTTTTGAAATGACCATATAAGATGTTATAAACATGAAAATGTTTCTGTAAAATACTAATAACACTCTTTTAACCATTATACAGGAGGTTTAAACGATTTTTAAGTAAGACAAGCCCAAGGTAAGGGTTTCTTCATCTCACTTCCATTTTTGTGAGACATTCTGTAATCACTATTATTACTTTGTATGGTGTATGTATACTGCCCATTATTGTCTCATATCATGAATATATTTATTTTCATGATATTCAATTTATCATTTGACTATCATTAATTTTGGATCATACAAATCAATTGATTACAAAGTTGTAAGGGGTTCCTCGTCTCACTTTCATTTTTGTGAGATTTTAGTCGTTCGCCGCTTATTTCTTGTATGTGGAATTTGTGTACTGTAATTCGATATATATAATAACCTGATTCTCTATATATTAATGTTATTCAATGATCCAATTGATATTTATTATGTTCTGGTCATATGATTCGACCGATCACATTGTTGTAAGGGAATTCTTAAGCCGATTTCCATTCTTTGGGTTAACCTTCTACTTTATAATTTATGTGCTATTTAAATTGTTTGTGTGATGGGTTTTGTTTATATTATGTTTAATTATGTGTATATACAGAGTATATACATATTACATCCACTCTATTAAGCCTCACTTCAAGTATATGATGTTTATAAGGGACTTTTCTTCTAAAATCCTCTTTTAAAATTCTGTTTTATAAGATTCAAAGGCAATGTTTTTATGCTATTGTTTATGTTGTATGATTATGTATTGGTTATTGGTCATTGTTTATGATGAAGGGTGGGACCTATATTTCCCTCCAATGCATTGGGTATGAGTAAGTTGGAGGTCGGTCGTATGGTTACTCCAAGTGTAACTGTGATGGTTACACAAAGTAAGGTAGCCGTGAGGGTTACAAATTTTAAGGTAGCCAAGATGATTACGAGATTATGTAATTAATGCCCCAATATACCTCTATGATTATAATTATGTTTGTGTGGATCTTGTGTAAATCACATGTTACGATAATTAAGATTTTATGGGTGGAAAACATGTCTTTTGAAAATGATTTCATACGTCATGCGTATTCATGGACTAATGTGAATTTTCATTCTTTTTCATACCTTACAGATCTTTTGTGCTCATCCCAAGTTTTTAAATGATTTTTCACAGGTTAATGATGAGTAATACAAGGAAGGAAGACATGTTAAATGTTGAATAATTGTCAAGGATTCTTGTTTTGTGTTTTAATGTTTTATATTCTGAGGAAAATGGAAACTGATTTTATGGTATCCACTATGTAACAATGTGTAATGTTATGAATGTTTTGTCTTAATTCTCTAAAGCTATAAACTTGAAAATATCCTCAGTGTATAATGACGTGTTTTCTTAAATAAATTCATGATTATGTATGAAATAAGTGCGGTTCCTTATATATTATTCTTCATTTACCGGGGATGTTACATCCTTCCCCCCTTTTGGGAATTGCGTGCTCTCAATTTTTTTTCACTTATCAAAATAAGTGGGGTATTTATCCCTCATAGTATTTTCAGATTCCCACATTTCCTCTTTAATCATATGGGTTTTCCACAAAACCTTTACCTGGTGAATTACCTTATTCCTTAACACTTTCTCTCTTCGGTCAAGAATCTGGACTGGTTTTTCTTCATAAGAGAGATTCTATTCCAACTGAACTATCCCTAGGCACAAAACATGAGATGGATCATGTATATACATTCTCACCATAGAAACATGAAAAAAATTGTGTACCTTGGATAAAATTGGAGGTAATGCCACTATATACACAACTGATACAACTTTCTCTAGAATTTCATAAGGTCCAATGAACCTCAGATTCAACTTCCCCTTCCTACCAAAACGTATCACAATTTTCCATTGATAAACATTGAGAATGACATGATCACCTACCTAAAAAGAAATATCCTTCCTCCAGTTATCTACATAACTTTTCTGTCTTCTCTGAGCTGTTATCATGTGCTTCTGAATCAACTGAACTTTCTCTGCCATCTCTTTTACCAATTCTGGTTCAATCCGCTTCCTTTCACCTTCATCATCCAAAAAATCCGGAGTTCAACAACGATTTCCATATAATGCCTCAACTGGATACATCTGTATGCTGGAATGAAAACTATTATTATAAGAAAATTAACCCAAAGAAAGATGTTGGTCCCAAATTCCCTGATAATCCAGTGAATAAGCACGTAGCATATCCTCCAAGGTTAGTATTGTATGTTTTGACTGCCCATCTGATTACGGATAAAAGCTGTACTAAAATTTAATTCAGTACCCAACGACTTCTGAAGGCCTTTCCAAAAGTTATAAGTAAACTTGGAATCACGATCAGATACAATAGAGAGGGGAACTCCATGCAACATGACTATCTCTTTAAAATACAACTGAGAAAGTTGATCTAGAGACAAAGTATCTTTAATAGGAAGGAAATGAGCA
Organism: Viscum album; assembly: GCA_963277665.1. Lineage (NCBI taxonomy): Eukaryota > Viridiplantae > Streptophyta > Magnoliopsida > Santalales > Viscaceae > Viscum > Viscum album. The sequence goes on along the minus strand of OY728143.1, from coordinate 1,604,054,144 downwards.
GATTTTGTCAATCGATCAACTATAACCCAGATTGCATTATTACCTCGAGATGTCATTGATAATCCCACAATGAAGTACATGGATATATTTTCCCATTTCCACTCTAGAAATAGTAAATGATGAAGCATTCCTTTCAGTATCTGTCACTCTTCCTTAACCTACTGATATGTAAAACACTTCACATTAAAATCAGCAATATCTCTTTTCATTCCATCCCACCAGTAATACTCCTAAATATCTCTGTACATCTTAGTACTGCCAGGATGAACTGAAAACGGGGAACTATGTTCTATTCATAACAACTCATTCTTCAACTATGAATCACAAGGCACACATAATATCTTTCCAAACCTCAATGTATAGTAATTATCAATGTTAAAATTAGGAAAAGTACCCTTATGAACCAATTCTACCTTTTTCTGCAACTCACTGTCTTCTTTCTGTACTTGCTTTATTCTGTCTGATACAGATGATCTCAATGACACCTAACACATAAAAGAATAATTTCATGCACCAACAACTATTATGCCATAATTAATCATAAAACAAAAACCACAGGATCTCATTCCAAACATAGTATAATTAATTAATCATTACTTTTTTGACTCAAATCATCTACCACTTTATTTTCTTTTCCTAGATGGTATGGATTATGCAATCATAATCCTTGATTAATTCCAACCATCTCCTTTGTCTCATGTTTAATTCTTTTTGATTGAATATACACTTCAATATTTTGTGATCAGTATATATTTCATAATTTACTCCATACAAATGATTCCTCCAAATTTTTAAAGAAAACAAACAGCAGATAATTCCAAATCATGTGTAAGGTAATTTAACTCATGGGGTTTCAATTGACGTGAAGCATAAGAAATTACCTGATCATTTTACATTAAGACACAACCTATTCCTTTCAATGACGCATCACTGTAGGTAACAAACTCACCATTTCTGGAATGCAGTTCCAAAACTAGAGCACTCACCAATCTCCTATTCAATTCCTAAAAACAATCATCACATTATTTTGTCCAGATGAACTTGAAAGCTTTTCAAGTTAACATAGTCATTGGACTAGATAACCATGAATTTTTTTTAACAAACCTCTTGTAATAACCTTCCAAACCAAGAAAACTACAGATGTAAGTTATATTTGTTAGTCTTGTCCATTCATCAATAACTTTTGTTTTAGCAAGATCAACAGTTATACAATTTTTTTGAAATAATGCGACCAATGAAAGAAAATTGTTGTAAACAGAACTCACACTTGCTGAATTTTCCAAACAGTTTCTTTTATTTTATGGTTTTCACGATAACCCTTAAATGACTATCATATTCTTCCTTAATTTTAGAAGAAACCAAAATATCACCAATAAGCACAACCACCATTTATCACCTTACTACAAAAAATTGTTCAGTTCTGATTCTGACCATATCAGGATGCTGATTTGGAAGGTCATTTCCCTCTGTATGACATCCCATCACAAGTTCCTTGTTTTCTCTACAAAAAACCATTCTCAACACAGAAATATATTTGCTGAAGCAAAATGGTAATCTGTAAATTCAATATCATTTAAATCTTACTATAAATTAATTTATGGACATTTGTTTAACAATACCATAACTCTTAAATTTATCTAAACCAACCTTTGATACCATCTATAAGGACCCTGCCTTAAACCATTACATAATATTTAATTAAATGAATAATTCACATTGAGTATCTTTTCAGTTTTAGAGTTTTAGAGAGTTAGTCCATAACTATTACATCTCAAAAGATTACAGAGTATACAGTTATATACAGTTTCCATTATTTTACAAAACATGAAATCATGAAAAAAAGAGTCATGTCTAGTTCCATGTTTAGGACAACATGACATTTCCTTGATCCCATCCTTGAACCTATTCGACATTATGTCTTGTGAAAAACATTTCAAAAACATTGGATGAGCATAAAATTCTCAATAAGGGATACACAATGAAGGAAAACTATTAGTTTTTCAAAACAACAAGTAAACCATGAATACTTTAACATAAGTAATAATTTTCAACTTTATGAAGTAGTAAATACTCATCACTAAATAAAAGTTCATTATACACCCTTTTGTAACCAAAAGATTACCATAAAAACCATATAAAGAACACATAACATATAAAGGTAACTTGGGACATAAACATACTTAAATGGAATAACCATACGATCGAATTCCACAGATATCACTAAATGGAATATCTATACGGCTGACATCCATACCCAATTCATTGGAGTTTATAACGTAACCACCAGTCCTAGTATTCACGACACCACCCGTCATTTGGTTTATCACGTAACCACCCTTCAAATGACCAATTACAATTATAAAATCATAACACATAATAAAATTATAAAAGAAAGAAAACATTTCCACATTTCATTAAAAATATATCACATAAATATATTGACATAACAAATCCATTATCAAAAACATTTTCAATACCAAAATAAATAAAAGATTATATGGTATTTATTTACTTTTAAAAACATTACGGCTTGTTGAGGAAGAAAAATATAAAATAATACTCGCGGCGGTGGAAAAGGTCAGCGTATGTTAAAAGAAAAATTTCTTTTTGTCGTTTAGTAAAATGCTTTGTAGAAATATATTCCCTATAAATGAAATGAAAATTAAAAGGTGTATTATACAGCGTATAAAAGAAAGTCTTGAATTAGAAAAAATATGGCTTAAGGAAAGGATATTGAGACAAAGTCCCTTACCTTGTGTCTGACTTGACTCGATCATTCTTCAATATCTTGAATAATAAACTAAAGTTAATTTATACTTGATTGCGAACCTTTTTAATGTTTATTATTCGTTTTATTTCACTTATTACCATGTTATAAACCTTTTCTAATCATTTAAGTTAATAATGTTTATTTTGCCGATATTTGACACTTGAGTCAAAAATGGACTTCTTATAATTACATGTTGTTCATGTGGTCAAAGGTTAATTATATAAAAAATGATATTAATGATTTATATATCAAATATATCAAACATATATAGCATATACATGTATTTATAATAGTACAAAACATATGGAGTTAATAAATGAAATGCACCGTTCATGGAGACGGTAAGCCGTACGTACGCATGAACGCTACTTCCATTTCTATTTATTATTTTAATGGAATTTAAGTATAATGATACACAGATATATTATAATCATAGTATAATATCATATATACTATCATTAAATCTATCCTTTATACATCCCACATAAGGTATTAACGGGTCACATCACTTTGAGGGGGCGGTAGTCGACACTTCCTCAAAAGAGATTATCGTATTTACCCACTATAGAAACCATAAAGGCTTGAAATAATTGGGAAGTACAGAAGAATATGTAAATAATAAAAATAATATATATCATATATAAATACATTTCTATCATAATGTCCACCATGAGAGGCTGTAGGATAAAATCGAACAATCATAGTTTCGTGAGGCGTTAGTTTTCCATCCACAGAAACATTATGTTCTTCATCCATTAGATGAAGGTGTGTGTATGTGTAGTTCGAATACATCTCATAAAAACATTTTAGCATATTTAGGATAATTTTTTTGTTACAAAATAAAGGAATAAAAAGATCTTATGGGTTGTATAATTAAAATAAAGGAAATCAATTTAAGAGAAACTGTTACCTTTAATTTGGGTAACTTCCTTTGGTTTGAACCAAAAGGACTTCTTAATGTGCCTTCTACCTAAAGTAAGGCTTCTAGAGGGAGGAGAGGGATGTAGGGAGATTAATTTGGAAGAGTTTGGATGAGCCAAATGGCTTGAGGGGTGTGACTAATTGTTTATAAGTGGTCTTCTTTTATAAGGTGGGGGGATGGGCTCTTTAGGAAAGTGTGAAACTGTTATTTATTATAAACTAATCTTCGGTTTTAAAAGGTCCAAAAATCCATAAATACGAATCTAAGAAGACTCATGGTCGAAATAAATTCATAAAATCAGAATTGGACATGTTATGAATAATTTTTTAATCATTATAATATTATTTATTAAAACAATTTATTAATGAGGTAAATACTTCATCATTATGGTGTCATAAATAATTTAATTTATATAATGTCTAAAAATTATTTAAAAAATACCTTCATATAGGAAATATTATTATCTTTCCAATTAATATATATATTCAAAATGTTAATTTATATAACACCTTATAAAAATTAATTACTAAAAGATCTTTGTTGATGTCAATTTTTCCTTTACATTAAATTAATTAATCTAAATTGTCATTATCACTCCCAAGTGGTTCAATGGGGTCCCAAAATCCAACCAAATATGCCCATGGTCATAAAGGACTCAAAAAATAAGGTTTGGACAAGTGTTAAGGTAATTTTGAATTATTATAATAATCATTTAACCATGAATTACCTTATTTACCTTTAACTGCAGTAAATAAAAGTCACAAGTTACTATTCACCAAAAATTATTTTCATCTTAATGAACCACATTTCACAACTTGATAAGAACCATGTACGTCAGATTTTTTAAATTCAATTCACAGAAGTGGTAAAGTATCATTTAAATGAAAAAGTCAATTTTTTAACTACCACTAAAGGGTTTAACTATTCATCAAAAATTGATGTTTTTCAAAAAAATACTAAAAATTCAGCCTAAGATATATTTTATATTCAAAATTCAAAAATGATGTCTATTCATTCAAATTAAAATCATATAAATGTCATTAATTAATTTTAAAATTAATTCCCATTGTTAAAACAAACAAGCGTGTTTTTAGGAAACAATAAATATCAAAAGATTGATACTTGTTTATGTCCAATTTCAAAGTGAAATTAATTCTAATGACCAACATAGGATTAGATGGTAAAAATGTATTTTATTTTTACTTTAAAAGTAATAAAAAATATTATATAACCTTATAAATAAATTAGACTGAAAGACACTTTTGAATTAAAATACAATATTTTCACTATTCATTAAAATTGATCTTTATCGGACAAATTCCAAAAATTTACACAAAGTAAATTTTGATATCCCCATTCAAAAAAAGGATTTTATTTGGTCATATAGAATGTATTAATGTGACCAATAATATATTTAAAAAGGGTTTTCCACTAAAAGGAAATAAATCAACCTTTTAATGTAAATTATGCTTAACAATTAGATTCATTCACATTTTTAGAATCTAAATTTTATTGGATAAAGGTAAATACATTTATCAAACATGTATAATAATATTTTAGTTAGATTCATTCATTACTGCGAATACAATCGCTAGGAGTTAACTACCATTTGAAATAATAATATTATATTATTAGTGTGCAACATATGATTCAAAAGAAACTCGTTGTTGCGTATCGGGTACGCTATTGAACATTAAATCCCCTTTAAAGTAAAATTAATATTTAATTCACAAATATTAATAATTATGAAATATTTCATATTCTTCATTTACCTGGCATGTTACATTACTCATCTCGGGTCAGTTTATATTCAATATGCAATTGATTTGTTCCATTTTCATGTGATGTGATATATGATACCCATATCTACTTATATTGTTATTTTATGATGATTTCATACATTCCCTTTGTTTTTTTGGTAATTTGAGCATGTTTTTCCTTATTTATTTTTGTATTTATTTAATTCATGTTAATAAATGATTTAGAAAACATTTTTTATTTGAAATAAAAAACCACAGGTATTTCATCGGTTTATCAAAAAATGGTATTTTTTCAAATTGTTTTTGTAACACCATTAAATTATTAAATTATAGCATTGTATTTGATAGAGTATGGGACACAAGACACTATGTATAGAAAACCCACGAAATATATTTCACCAAATTTAATATATTCAATAACATGAGGAATATACAACCCCAAGTATAAATAAACTATAATTACATATCCATAAAATTGCAGGGTATTAATAGTACTATCTAAACGTAAAAAAATATGATAATATATCTATTATAAATTAAATAAGAATCATTTAAAATAAAAGAAAATGTTTCCAAAAAAACACAATTTTTAAAAAATATTCCTTAATCGCGCTTTGCAAACATAATTTAAAATTAATATTTAAGACTTTTAGGAATTGTTTTCAAAAATTAAATTAAATTTTGAAATTATCATATCGAAATTACCTTTTTTAATGTTTTTTATTTTTCTAAAATTTTTCATTTTTAAGGAATTGTTAAAATTTTATTTTTTACTAAAAACTACCTTTTTGAATAAATAAATTACAGTGTTAATGTATTTTTTTTAGGAACTTTAGTTTAATTATATTAAAATTTAAGTAATATATGTAGTTTTTATAAAATTAACTAATAATATTTATGTGAAAACCTTAAATAATTATGATCATTTTCCATTTTAAACTAAATTTTTTAATCGTGTCCGCATGTATAATTTAAAAGTCGATCCTTACACTTATGTGATTATAAATATCAAAATAGATTCAATTGTTATAATCAAATTAATTTACATTATCTAATAACTTAAGCTTATGTTTTTACCCAAATGATGATTGAAAATAATAAGACATAATTACCATAATTAAGGTAAAAAATGGGTTTACATTGGGTTATACTATTATAATAAGGGTTAAAATACCCAATAACATGTCTAAAATATGTTATAGGTTCATATTTATAAATTATAATGTTTAACTCTACATAATACACCATATTTCTCCATTTTCAATTGAAAAATATTTGAATATCATTTTCTTTCCAAACATTACCACTCGCTTCACTTATAAGAGGACACAACATATCCTCTCAGATCCACAACATAAAAAACTTTTGGTTCATCAAATAACTACACAAATATCTTCCAAAATTCCATACCATAATCCTAGATTCTATGTTTTTCTCATAACGACATTATAGGAATATTTTTTTATAATCCCAAATAGATGGTCTGAGAGGAGATAAAATTCTTAATTATGCATTTTTATTTAATTTATTATCCACCCCTTAAAATATTTCTAATATATTCATATATAATAACTAAAGTATATAAAATATACCCTGAGTTTATCATTTTAATTAAATTACCTATATCCTTCTTTTCTTCTCTCAAATATGAAATAATATTGTCTGTCGGGTGTACGGAAGACTTCCATCTCATGAACCGATGTGACACATTACCACCAACACCTCTAACGGTTGGGTATAAATATGAATATAAATTACATATACTATAAATATAACATAATTATACGTATTTAGTCATTATATTGTATATATTTTTTTTACTTTTTATTTTGTAGGGTATACGATAACACCAATCTGGTGAACAACAGACTACTGCCTCCTAAAGCGATGTTATTCATATTCACTAAACCTTTACATGGAAGGTAATATGGACAAATTTAATTAATTTATATTATTTAAATGATATATTTATTATATTATTGAAATATTTATCATTATTAAAGTTTTAAATATTACTTTATTTTATACAATTAAACTCAACTGAAAGATGCTAATGTCATTCTTTTACTTGTAAACTACTACCTTCACAATGTTACATGACTATATTTTCACCACCACACAACATGGATGGTCTAAATAAGTATATTTAAATATATAACTTGTTATTTATGATATTATTATCATTTTAACAAGAAAAAATATTACATATGTCCTTTCAATAATGATCGTTGAAAATTTTAAATGTTACTCATGCATTTGTATGACCTACCATCTCCATAATCGTAACATACTTCATTTCCAAATAAATTCCTTCATGATTGATCATAAAAGAATAATTTATATATAAATATGATAATTATTTCATGATGAATATTCTGTATATGGAGGATATATAAAATATTCCCAAGAACGAGAACATTCATGACAATGTATGAATAATAAAACATGTCAATTAACACTCGAGCCAATAAAAATATGAACTATTTTTAACAAATGTGTGATCAAATTCTATAAAATAAACATAAATTATATTAAAAATATTAATATAGTTCTGATATAATTTAATAACATGTTTAAAACCACCATCCATGAGGTTACATCATGTTAAACCAAATTGTATAGTGATGTAAGGGTCTTCATCTTAATTTATTTTCATTGAGAGATATTGTAATTTTATTCACCTAAATTAATTTATATAATCTATATACAACCCCTTTGAAATTTAAAATCTTTATTATATAATTATTAATTTTATTTGGACTTTAAATTTTAAATATTTCATGTAATGTGATTTGACATGAAAGTTACCAAGTGGTAAAGAATTTGATAACTCAATTGATTTTTAGGAGGTTATATTTCTTCTTCACATTCATGTGATACTCTAAGATTATGTGTATAATGGATTTTTAATATCATATGATATATTTACACTAGTTCAATAATTATTTATATTTGATACACATAATATATTCCTTTATTATTTCTCACATCAATGTAATGATCGTTGTAAGGGATTTCATCTCAATTTCTATTTCATTGGGACATTTTTGTTAATATGTACCTATTGGTTTGAACAGTATGTATAGAATTGGAATTTGATATATTTAACATGAATACCTGTTCATAAATAATTTTTATTGTTTCAATTCATTATTATCAGTATTCTTTGTATCAGGGATATAAATGTTTCCTAAACCTTAAACCATTCTTACGTATATAGTTTATATTGAATGCTATTTTATTATCTATAGAAGTATTGTTAAATTATAATTATATACTCAATATATATATTTTATGATAAGGAAAAAAGTTCTTGAATTAAATTTATTATTAAAAATATATTTAATTATTTTGACATGCTCTGATGAGTGGGGCTCATAATTATATAACCCCTCGATGCATTGGTATTCTCATGAGGTGAATTTGTAAGCTAGGATTAGAAAATTTTCTAATTGTTGTTTTAATTAGTCTTATGGAAGATATTGATGGTAGAGTTATCATGTTATTGAGAAGATGACGTATAATGATTGATAATTTACATCATTAATAATTCAGTTATAATTATCCATAAGATCTTTGGAATGATATTACCTCTATATACATTTAATTCTATGTAAATTGACTAAATGGAATGTGTTTTCTGTTATTTACCTTGGAATATTTATTAGGACTTATCTTGTTATAATAGTTATTTTATTTATCAAATGTAATTTTTCTTCAGTTATTTATCATTCCATATTTATTATTATAATAAAATATTTTATTGGAATGTGCGTCTAGTTATTTACCTTAACATGTTTGTTATTTTTATTTGTTAATGACGGATTCCACTATAATTAAACATTAAAGGGAATTTTAGATCACCCTAATTCTGTTCCATTTCCTTTCAATCCATAAAGTGTTATATGGTGTATTTTCAAGGATATTTATGAGGGAATTCTGTTATTCTCAAAAAAACTTATGTTGTAATTTTTCTATTCAAATGTAATATGGGAATCACGTCTTTATCTAGTTTACAAAGACTAATTAACTATTTGGTACATCGATATGTAATTCATTTTATCTTACGACAATATAATTAAAGTAAAATATTAGCTCTGGGATTCTAGATTTGGGGTCATTATAGCTAGATTTCAGGGATGATAAGTAGAAACCCTTGGACATATATTAAAGAAAACATAAATTAGGGAGTGTAACCCTATGATAGTATTTGAGGATAAGTATATAAGAACATACAATTTTTTTATTAAGGAAAATATTATGTATTTTTTCCAATAAATACATCCTTGTAAAGACTCTAATAGATGATGATAATGAATGACCAACTTTAATCATTGGGTATATTAGATTAAAAATAATTTACGATTCAAACACCATGTAAATGATTATATGAAATTACCACTATGATTATTGTTTCTCAAACAATGATTTTTTTTGTTTTAGTCAATGGATGTAACCCAAAGCAACTGTGTTTACATTGAACATGAATGAATGCATGGTTATTATGCGCAACCAAATGTGGTAATGATAGAGGTTAAGGATATTAAGATTATGATTTATCATTTAGCACGAAATATGATTAACAATCTATACATTCACCATCTCCCAGACTTACTAATGGAATAAAGTATGGTTTTTATTAGGTAAAATTATGTTTTTTACCTTAATTATTAGTGAAAACATTTTAAAATAAATTATTGTTATTAAATTAAAAAATTGTTTATTTGGTATTTAAATATAGAATATAATGTTTAACAATGACCTATAAAATTTCTAAACCAATTTTATCGACATATTTTGATCACTTTGACCTTAAATTCTAATTATATCAGTTTTCTTGACACATTTCAATGAAAAAAACACATATTATCACGAAAAGAACTACATAGGTTAGATTATAAATATTTTTTGTAAGATAAATTTGTTTTTATTATCATTATTATTGATTAAAATTTATTATATGCAATAAATTTACATTAAATTCATGAAAAATGATAACACATTAATTTTTTAGTTAATAACTAAATAAATCAAATGATACTAAAACATTAAAAGTGTAGTAAATTCATTTTATTATTATGTTAAATTTTTTTAGATGAATATATATTTTTAAAAAAGATTGAACATTAATTTTTATATTTCATTATTTTTTACATATTTTTTTAAATTTTTTAATAAAATGAATAATGTCAAAAATGACATTAATTCCATTTTATAATAAATTCTATTTCACTAATTATTTTGAAATTACTAAAAATATTAAATTCTGTAAAAGTATTTTTATATATTAATAAAAATCATCTATTTACCATTTATGGGCTAATTATTCTATTATAAGGACAATATTAACTATTAAAATGAAAAAACACGGTTAGCATGATTATGGTTAAAGTAGTGTTTTGCGCATTACATGCTCACGTGTTATAGTTAAATTCCAAAAAACCTTGTATTTATTTTTTATAAATTAGATATCATACTTTGAATCACTGATTCCAAATTATCTAATAAGTATCACTTAAACATAGTCTTAAATAAAAAATTACTTAGATTAGAAAACAATTTAACATAATGAGGAAATGAAAATAGTAAAATAACGAAACAAAAAAGTTAAGGAAACAAATGTTTAAAAGATATGTATAAATGTGTTTTAGAGGATATTCTCAACATTATCATCTATAAAAAAATTTATTTTTCATTTTTTTGAAACATTAGGTAATATTTCCCTCCTAATAAAGAACAACTTTGAGTATTTACAAGAATGTCACTCTTCCTCAAATAAAAAATGTTACTCACTCCCCACACTTCTTCACAGCTATCAAGCCATTTTCATTAGCCATGATCTCCCAAAATAACTTCCCAAAATCCCTAAAATAGTCATTCAATAAACATTTATGTAACAAATCCAACATTTGATTGATTTTGTGGAAAACCAAAGGAGGATCCTTGAAGAAGAGGTAACAATTTTATAACGATTATTTTATATTATATCTTCCTCAATATCCATTAATTATTTTTATATCATTATTATATAATAAACTATTTATATCCAATACCATTATATTTTTTTTATGGTTTATACCAAAAACCACACACACATCCATCAAATGGGTTACGAAAGGGTCATTGGTGTGTATAGAAGACAACCACCTTACGAACCGATATCGTTCATTTTTTCATTACTAACTCTCAAGGTTTGGAATAATGATGGAAATAATAATAATATATTATATATATGATATATATTAAAATAATATAATTCTATAATTTTTATATCACTGTAGGGTCCTGAAAATTATGCGAAGAAGAATGAGAATCCCCTTTCATCTACGAGAGATTCCACCCAATTTCCCCCCAAAATAATTGGGAAAGGAGGGGAAATACTCAAAGGATGGCCAAAGCTGAACCGGTCCACAGACCGGTCCAATGAAAATAGAATGTGGCCGGTTCCGCGAAGCACCCCCTCCACGGAGCGCTGTCGTTCGTGGAATGAAGGCGGAGGTCCTCCACGGGCACAAAGTAGGACTGGCGCCGAGCCGGTGCATCGTCACCAACCGCCCCAGCCGCGAACCACGACGAATGGCTTGGACCGCATTGGCTATCGTTCCCAGAATGGAGGCGGAACCCTTCGCAGTCATGAAGCACTCCCCGAGATTGATTTGTTTCCCGGGGGAGGTATGTTCAATGCCCCCTGCGAGTTGTGGATTGACCAAGTCATCCGTAAACCGGGTTTTCAGTCATTGGACTTCGCAAAAGGTGTCACATGACCACAGATAAATATCATTCCCCACTATATAATAGTGGACCGAGGGGAATAGTGAAGGAGGACTCTCGGCCAATGTGAGTTCTTAAGTGTTGTTGGCCAAACCACCCAGCGAACACCTACCTTTGGAAAGCAGGTCCATGTTTCATCAGATATGGAACCGTTGGGAGTTTCTAAACAGATCCAAAATAATCACACATATCATCATGTTCATTATTTTGTGTAAATATGATAACATTGTTTGTGTGTACGGGTGACTTCAACCTTGCGAAGCAATGTAAATTATTCACTCATTAATGGATTTTGTAAAGGATGGCTTTAATATAAATATGACTTTTATAGGACATAAAAATTATAATTTAATGAAAATATATATATCATTTAATTTAATTTCATTGAGTACAGTAATAAAATGGAAATAGTGTTCATCCATATGTACGACTTACCGCCTCCATGAACAGTGTATTTAATTTCCTATCAATAAATTTTATGGAATAATATAAATACATATTTACTCAATATCTATTATAATTTATCATTTTAATTATTCTGGAGTTGATTAAATAATGATTAAATTAAGAGAATCAAAAATGTAAAAAATCATAAAATATACAACAAAATAAAGTGGTTATTACCCAGAACATAAATTTAATATTAAATTTTTAATAAAAGTGTAATAAAATTTCATAATAAAATAATATGCAATATGATAAATAATTTTTTTTATATTTATAAAAAAATTAAATTTACTATATGGGATGTATGAATGCGTATGTCGATATTCAAGACAAAATATAAGGAATTTTTGTCTCATTTATTAATTTTAGCGAGATTCATGATATATTAACCACCTATTTCTTCTATGTGGTGTATATAATTCACATGAATCTATTATATACTGATAATAATAAATTATATTTTTATGTACATATCCATTTTAGTGTATCTCTTTCATGGGGTTTACTGTTCAAAAGTTACCAAATTTGTAATGCATTTTTGTCTCAATTTTCGTTCTTTGAGATGTATATTATGATATACACCTATATTATTTCATGAGGAGTTCATGCATACCCTTTTACAAGAAATATCATGAATATACCTATTCTCATGATATTTTGTAACCCATTTTATGTTATTCCTTGACAGGGATTATTATTCAATGTTGCCAAATTCATTATGATTTCTGTTACAATCTCATAATTTCTTAGTATTATTTATGATTAAGTATCAATTGTTGAAATATCATGATCTGCATCTAAATATTTCTCATTAATTTTCATATCCTACATATATTAATGAAATAATCAATTAATGTCACTATTTTCTACTCAGGTATACTTTATGATATATAGGGCATCAATGTTAGGATGATTTTGAGATATTTAGTGACCTTTTTTCTTAGGTTTTGGAATTTAATAATTTGAAAGGGTTAGTAGAAATGAAATTTATGGAGTGGATTATAATAAACATAGGATTATTTTTTAGGTATTAATGTATTACTTTTACATATGAAGATTCATCCATATTGGATAACCTATGAGAAATATTTAGTATGATTGATGGAATAACTTATCATTCTATTTATGGATCTTATGATTATTTAGTTCTTAAGGAATAAAATTTTCACATTTATTACATCAAATTAGAGATGAATTTGAATTCGATCAAGGCTCAAATACTGGGTGTGATTGTACTAATGGAATAAAATCATGTAAGTATGTCATCTTGTGAAAATTCATCAACATTTGGAAAAGGATCATGTAATAAAATTTTGTTCTATTATCCTTATTTTTAATGATATCAATAATATCTTATTTCCAATTTGGTTTACGGTTTTTTTGTTTTTAACATGCTTTATATAACAAAATTTCTTGTCATTAGTGATCTCTATAACTCTATAAACATTTTATGTTTTCATTAATGTTTGTGTTTTCACTTCCCACATATATTCTCCTTTATGGAAACCAAGTTTTGAGTAACATTATGTAACCGTTATGTTCACAAAATTTACTTTTTCATGGAAGTTGTAGATTTAATTTTTATGATCTGGGTATATATAAAATTAACATTCATTTAATAAAACATTGATTACCTAGAAGAATATTTATGTTGAAATTCTTTTTAATATGGGTATAATTTAACACAACGAGTTTTTATGAATTATTTTTTTCCGAATATATTAAAATTCATTGTTACATTCTGTTTCATGATACACTATGTTAAGATTAGTTTATTTACAACAAAAAGTTGATCTTGTGCTAAAACAAACACTAATTTTAGCCTGTGGTACATGAAACACTATGTTTCACTTATATTACACATTATATCACGTTTTACAAATCTACAATATAAAATTAATATTATTATTTAATATGATAGTTATCACCAAGGCATTTTAATGCACAAAGTGAATATTATTAACTATATTATAAAAATATATTTTTCACATGTTTATTACTTATATATTGACTTGAAATAAAGTAAGAATCATTTAAAAGAAAAATAAATGTTATCTATAAAATAATATCTTTTTTAAAAACGTGTTAATCATTCTTTGTGAACATAAATGAAATTATATTATTATAAATTTTGAAAATAAATTGGGGAAATTAATCATTTCTTAAAAATTAATATCCAAATTAATTGAGGGTGAATGTTTTCTATTTTTAAGAGAAGTTTCTTTTTTGATGATTAGTGAAAAATATATAATTTTATTTGATAACTTTTTTTTCATTTAAATAATTTATAATTTGAAACTATCATTTGAGTTGGTTTTAAAATAAATTTTTTTAAACTTTATATATATTAATACAATTTAGTTTATAGTAATTAATAAAATATAGAAATTAGATATAAAAAGTTATAATCTTATGAACATTTTCACTTTAAAAACCACATTTCTAATCCAGTCTATGTGTAGTAATGTCTCAAAACATGTCCAAAAAAGATTTTTAAATAATGTATTAAATTTAAATTGTTGTATTTATATTTTATTAAAATAAAATTATGTGATTAATATCAAAATTGACGTCAATTCCATTTTATAAATTTGTTATTTTAATAAATTATTTAAATTTACAAAAAATCCTATATTATTTAATTTGATTTTTTATTAATAAATATCATATTTCAATTATTCATGAACCAATTAGTATATTACAATTAATCTACTTACCATTAAATAGAAAAAACCCAGTTAGCTTGGTTATACTTAAAGAGGTGTTTTGCACATTACGTGCAATTGTGTAAAAGTTACATCACATAACACATAGAATTTATACTTCATAAATTAGAAAAATAATTATAATTATAGAGTATAAATTACCAGTATATATCACTCTTACTTAGTCTTAAATAATAAATTATATAGGTTAGATTAATTGATAACAAAAAAACCAAAATGGTAAAATAAAAATATTTAAGAGTTAATGTACCTATTGTTTAAAAAATGTGTATAAATATATGGTGGGGGTTTTTATAGACCACAAAATATCTAAAAAACATTGATTATTATTTTGGGAAAACGTTTTTTTAATATTTACCTCCCAAAAGAGAATACTTTTTCATATTTACAAGAATTCCACTCTACCTTGACTATTAAAAGACACTCACTCTCCCCATTTCATCACACCAATCATGAAATTTCAATCGACCAAAATCAGTAAAAATAAATTAAAAAAATCCCTAAACTCATAAAGGAAACCTTATTTTGGTAATAAATCCATATTCTAAAGGATTTAGTGATAACTAAATGAGGAGACCCGAAGAAGAGGTAACAGTCCTCAAACGATAGTTTTATTTTATAGCTTTCTCACCTCCTTCAATTATTTTAATATCATGATTATGTAAAAACTTCATTATAATATATATATATATATACTATTATATTTTTATGTTAATATTATTAACTACAACCACACAGACATCCAAAATATTGGCAACGAAATAATTGTTCAAGTGTACAAAGTACTACTCCCTCACAAATCAATATGATTCATTTTTCCATTCTTGCCTCTCAAGGTTGGGAATAATGGTTGAAATAATATTTATAATATATATATATATATATAATTTATGAAATTATTATATCTCATACTTTTTTTGAACACTATAATGTCATTCGTGTGTATGGCAGACTACCGCTTCACGAAGTGATGCGATTATTTCACGCATTACATGGAATGTGTTGAGGATGGTTTCAATGAGAATATGTGATATATATGGAATAAAAATGTTATTATAACGATAATATATATATATATCTTTTATTTTTCTCTCTTTCAACATGACAAGAAAATAGTAATATCATTTATGTGTATGTATGACCTACCATCTCCATGAAGGGTGTATTTCATTTATAATCAGTAAATTTTCTGGATTAATATAAATACATATATAATCAATAAATATTAAATTTTTATCAATTTTATAATTTTCTAGTTTATGGAATAACCATTCTTGTAGTATAATAAAATATATAACAAATCAAAACATTTACCAAAATTAAAGCGGTTATTACCCAGAACATAACTTTGACATGGAATTGTTAATAAATAGTTAATGAATGGTCATATTAAAATAGTATATTATATGATATATAATAATATAGTTCCTAGTTAGATTTATATTAGATTTAAATTTATTATACATGAATTTTTAATGAGTACACCGAGATTCAAGACTAAAGGTAAAGGATTTCTATGTGGATTATTTGCTTTTATGAGACACATGATATATTAACCACCCAATTATTATATGTGTTGTTTATAAATACCATAAATTTATTTTATCATACATATAATAAATATAATTTTTATTTACATATCCATTTGGGTATCCTTCGTTGATGGCTTTTACTGTTCATAAGATTTCAAATCGATAAAGGATTTTTGTCTCAATTTTCCATATTTGATACGTATGTTATGATATGCACCTACATTATTTCATTACATGTATATTTATAGAATTTAATATATAATATCATGAATTTATATATCATCATGATATTTTGAGGTCCATTTTTTAATTCATTTATGGGTCTTATGACACAATTTTACCAGTCATAAAGATTTATGTTGCAGGAAAATCATTTATCCATATTATTTATCATTAATTCCCAAATGATGAAATATCATGATATACCTCTAAATATTTATCATGTATATTCACTTAATATTTTTATTCAAGATATCTTCCATTAATGGTACAATTTTTCCATTCTTTATTACTTAAAATGTCTAATAAATCATTTTAGGAAAATATAAATTAATTAACTCTATGGTCGGAAATCAATATTCTTATAAAATCATTCTTCAGAAAAAAAATGTTTTTAAATTTTCTTTTAGGTTTATTTTAGAACAAAATGACTTAAAAAATATTTTTTAAAATATTTTTACATGATTTTCAAATAATCTTTTATAATATTTCAAATATATTTTCAAATAAAAAGGTTTTCAAAATGAATTATTTTTAAAAAAATTATATTTTTTTAGAGGAATGGATGTTTTCCCAAATAAATTTATTAAATTTTCATTAACTCATAGTTAAAAAGTTATCAACTTGGGTTTAAATTGAAAATAATTTTAAAGGGATTTATGTTTTAAAAACATACTTTCAAGTAATGATTATCTTCCTTAAAAAATGTTCCATGTGATCATTCAAAATCCTTCTCCATTTATTATAACATACATTGATATAGATCATGATTTATATGGGATATATCCAAGGACACCATTATTATTCTTTATTTTCATATTTCACCTTTAAGATGAAACATTGTTAATGAAACCGTTTTCTCTTCCAAGTTTTATATCATTAAAAAATGCTTATGAAACCACATTATATTCAAAAGTTATTATATTATGAAATGATTATGAAACATATCCTTTTTACACATGTTGTGAAATGATTAAATGTTTATGTAAGCCATTTATTTTCATGGGTTATGATATAATGATTTTTATGTTATTGTGGAACACATTTGTATGATTTCAGTATGTGATGGTCGATACCCTATATCTATATCCAAATAATTGGGTAAATATTTATATATCATGAGATAAATAGGGTTGGAATGGTAAGTGAACCCAGTTCAGTAAAACATGAAAAGAATAAGAAGTGAGCTAGGATCAGCAATAAAGGGCTTTAACAGAATGTGAACCTATTTAATTAATATAGGGATAGAATGGGAAGTAAACCTAGTTCAATAATAAATGGTTGGAGTAAGAATTGAACCCATTTTAGTAATCTCAGGCTGGAATGGAAAGTGAACCCAGTTCCTTAATGGGATTTTTGTGTGATGATATTCTCAGTAGTGTTCTGTGAATAATAAGGAAATGATTTTTTATGTTTATGTCTGTGATAGATATTACATGTTTTATTGCAATATTATGTACTTTTGGCTCATTTTCATTTATTATCTTACGATTCATGTCTTATAAACTACCAATATTTATTTCATAGATCATGATTATGTTCTTTGATATACAGGGTATGGTTTTCAAATTTTATACTCACATATCTCCATTATTTTCCTTAGGTTATGAAAAAAATTTATGTAGGAGTAATAATTGGGAATATATTTTTGGGAATCAATAAATATATTTCTCTATTATATAATATTATCCTTGATGATTCCAAAGGGAGTAAACTATTATGGTCTTCAAGAATGTGTTTTTTAATGAAATGAATATTTATCTAAAACGATTTAATATCTAGGTATGTGAAGCCCAAGTTTCTATATTTTAGATAATTATTTCATGAATAAATATTAATGAAGAACTAGTGTAGTTACTATTTTGGTTTACAAATTAATGTATTTTATTGAATAATTTATTCTCATGATATTTGTTTTATAAAATAGTTAGTGATAGACACATTTTCTTGTAAGTCTTTTATAGATCATATGATCCATTAAAAATGAAATTTAGTTATTTTGGAACCATTTTTTTGAATATTCATTTCTTGGAGTAAGTGATGAATTGGAATTTGATTGAAGAACTATAAAAGGATGTAATTTTAAATTTTAATTTAAAACATATAAATTAAGTATATTTATATATATTCTAATATATAAAAACAATTCCACAACTTTAGGAAAATGATCTAAAAGAAAAACATTATCATATTACCATTATATCTAAGGAATAAAATGGAATTTTAAATCATTAGATATGTATAGATTTGAGGTCTTTAAATTTCTATTGACCATTAACTTTCTTGCGATGAATTACCTTTATAACTCTCTATAATTATTTAAGCTTTTCATCCATATCCTTATCTTTACATTTTGACAATTTTCTCAAATGTAGATACCTATCAATGTGTCAATCCATATGACCTTCGTTTCCATCATTATCTAATATTAAAAATATATCTTATTAACCCTTTTCATAGCGTGGGCTTTCAAAAAAAGAATTTTTAAAAACAAGACACTTAATTTCTAAGCGCAAGATCAAATTTTGGGAATGTTTTTTATTTTAGGTTGGCATAATGTAACACAATTAAATTTGGAAATATTTTATTCATTATATTATTCAACACATAACTCCGAGCATAAAAATCCAATGAAATATATTTCATTAAATTTATTTTTTTCGATATCTTGCGTAACACACAACACAGAATCTAAATGAACGGTAATAAATTAGCTATTAAATTAGAGAGTATGAATAACCCTAACTAAAATTTTAAAATATGGCTACGTATTTATTATAAATAAAATAATAATCATATAAAGTAAAAAAAGAAATGTTTTATGGGAAACTGTATTTTTTTAACTAAAATATACTTTAGTCACGCTTTGCGAACATAATTTAAAATTAAATTTTACCTATTTTAGAAAATTTTACTGAAAAAAATGAAAATCATTCTTTAAATCATCATATAAAAATTATCATTTTATAATTTTTTTATTTTTCATAAATGTTTTATTTTTTGATTAATAGAGGAAAATAATGTTTTAAAAAAAACTACATTCTTAAAATAAGTTATTTTTTCAAATTATATTTGAAATCGGTTTTAAAGTAAAATTATTTAAATTATAGTAAAATTTAACTAATTTATATTAATTTAATCAATTTTATATTTAATTTTTTTTGTCAAAACCTTTTATTCTTATGAGGTTTTTTCTTTAGAAATCCACTATTTTATCGTGTATGTAGGTATAATTTCAAATTGTGTCCTTCCACTTCTGTTAATTTAATTTGGATAAATGGATTCCATATTTTTATGTGTTGTATTTTATATTATGTAATAAGTTAAATTTAATTTTTCACCAATATTGATAGTGTAAAATATATTTATTAGCACATTTGAGGTAAAAAAGGTTTTATGAGGGGTTAATCTAAAAAGATAAGGGTTAAAATGAACTGAAAACATGTATGAAATATATTGGATGGAAATATTTAGGTCTTATAATGTCTAAGTTGAAATAATACTCCATTTGGACCCTTTTTAAAAGATAAAATATATGGTAACACCCTATTTTTTTCATAAATTAGAAGTGTTCCATTCACCTCACTTGTAAAAGGCCACCCATATCCTCTCTTCTTCCCACCTTAAAAATTTTACATCATCCAATCCCAAATGAAATTAGTAACAAAATTATAGAAATTCATCTTTTAATCATTGTTTCTTTCATCAATCAATTATAGAAATACATTAGGTATAATCTTAAAGAGGTAGTTCGGGAATAGGTAATCCTTCTAACTATTTCGGTTTGTTTTATTTATTCTCCTCATTTGTAAAATATTTTTTATTTATGATTACATAAAAAAATATATCTGTTATACTAAGATGTTGTTATGATATGTTTATGACCTATATCAATCTCCACTTCCATTAAATGGGAAACTATTATATCGATCATGTGTACGATGGAAAACCGCCTCATTAACTAATATGACATGTTTTCTATCAACACATCTCATGGTTGGGTATGATGATGGATATAAAGTAAATATATGATACATATTACACACTTATACCTCTATATTAATTATATCATTTAAAAATTTTACATTACATTCGGTTGGGGATATGATAATGTTGCTCTAGTATACGGTGGACTACCAACTCATGAAGCAATTTAATTTGTTTTTCACTAATTCTTAAATATAAGCGAATAATGATAATGTTAATGGATATATGTGATATAAATGGAATTATTATTATAATAAGTAAATTTTCATATTTATAAAAATATAATATATATATTTTATCTTAACATTCATCTCACTGAAAAATGATAACTTCGTTCGTGTACGTGTGGACTACTATCATCACAAAGTAATGCAACTCTACATTCACTATGACAACACATCGGTGATATAAATATTATTATATTTAAAAAGATAATATGGTATTTGTGGTACTATTATAATTATGTAAAGATACAATATTACATAACCTCTTTATATAATGTTCTTTGAAAAAATGGAAATGTTACTCGTGTATACGTACGACCTTCCGACAACTTGATCATATAGAACTTTTTCCCAAAAAATAATTCATGATTGGTATTAAATGAATAATTTATGATTTTAATAATATAATTATGTCATTATTAATATTTTGGACAGAGATAATTGAATAATATGAACACGAATAAAAATTTCACGACAAATCATGAATGATAAAACAAGACAATTAACAGTTGAAACAATGAAAATAATGAAATATGTTTAACCAAAAGTTGATAAGATATTATAAAAGGATCATATATGATATTATAAGAATTACTATGGTTCAATTATAAGATAATATATTTTTCAAAGTTAATATAAATTGTGATTACTTCAAACTCACCCCATAAAAATCATGAGGTAAGGGACATCATCTCAATTTCTATTAATTGAGGTATATTATAATGTTATACAAGTAATTTATTGTATATGTTGTATATAATTCACCTTAAAAATATAATATCTGGATTAATTAATAAGTTATCAAATTTTATGTTTAAATTTTAATTATTTCAGCCATGGTTGTTTTACATGAATGTTGCCAAGTGCTAAAAATTTTCATAACTCAATTTTTTCTTTTATTGGGATGTATTACATCATTATTTTACTTTGATATTATAATAATACATTTATATTGAATTTGGATTATAATATGTTTAATTTAAACTTTTTCTATTGTGATTTATATTTTATACACATAATCTATTCATTTAATAATTATCACTTCAACGTTATGATCATTATAAGGGATTTCTTCATAATTTCATTTTCATTGAGAAAATTTTCTTAATATAAACCTATTCAATTTTACGTGTTGTAGATAATAATAATTTTAGATATTTAACATGAATTCATATTTATTAATGATTTTTAATCTTTCAATTCATGGTTATCCATATTTTTGTATTAAGGATATAAATATTTCCCAAACCGTATATCATTCCTATATATAGTGTTTAGATTGAATGAGATTTGATTTTCGAGCAAAATATTGATAAATTTATATTCCATACTCAATATGGAAATTTTATGATAGGGAGATATTTTTATGAATAAAATTGATTATTCAATATATGAGGAATTATTTGGACATATAGTGATGGGTAGATCCCATGATTTTATAGGGTCTTGATGCATCAGTAGTATAATGAGTCAAATCAGCAAGATATAATTAAATGGGGTTTTACTTGTATTTGTAATCATTCTTGTGAAATTTATTGATGGTAGGTAAATCATGTTCCTCAGAACATAACCTCCAATGATTATTCATTTCAATAATTAAGAATTCTATTATTATTATCCATTAATGTTTCACAATGATAATATATGTAGATGTATTTCATTCTTAGTTTATCGATTAAATTGAATGTGTTTTTAGTTATATACCATTCCATATTGAGTATTTAAAATCTATTTATGATAGTCATGTTATTGATTTAATAGAATGTGTTTTTATCTATTTAATATTATATATTTATTATTATATTTATGTTATTTAAATGGTCTTTGTTTTATTTATTTTACATTACAATTTGATTATTCTTTTTGATTCATGATACATTCTACAATACATAGCCCTTTTTTAGCATTTGATATCGCCATTTTTTTATTCTTTTCCATCAATCCATGGATTTTCAATGATTGATATCAAATGAAATATTAGAGAGAATAAGGTTATTCTTGAAAAAATTTGTTGTTATTTGATTTTTAAAATTTAACATAGGAATCAAGTATGTATCATGTTTACCAAGAAATGTAACCTGTTTTTTCATTCTTGATATGATTCCTTTTATCATATAATAGTGTAATTAATGTAGGACATTGACTCTAGGATTCTGCATTCACATTCATTACATGTTTAGTTTCAATATTTATTCAAACATGTTTATTATCATGCTTTGGTAAAATCCTTATATAAATTTATAGTGGTACACTACTGGTATTTGTGCCTCAAATCCTACATATTCCATTGGGCATATGTAAACTCTTTTGTTTCATGAGAACCATGCACTTGGGTGGATCTTATGAATCATAGTCATCTATAGTTTTATGGATGGAATATGGTATCTCATATATTGGCTCATGTGGTTTCATGAATGGTATTTTATATCCACTGGTATGTATATGTAATCATTTTTAGTCATGTACCCTTATTTTGAGTTTGCTACTTTTGACGTGATATACCACTATTGCAGTGTGTCATTTTTAAGATGGGTCATTAGTGATGGATTTTTGTAACAAATTGGTCATTTGAAGTGAGAGTCCTTCACTAATTTACCTCTATAAAAACAATGTGACATTTTTTGGGAAATACCGATTGTAAATAATTTTTATTTTTAACGGATAACATTGTATATCACAAATTCTAAAAGGACACATTTTAAGTAATAATTGGGATATATCCTTCATAAATTAACCTATTTGTGATGGCCACATTTTCCATTATAAATATTTAAGATAAATGTTTTAAAAAATATATTTTTATAGAAATATATATCTATTTCAATTGATATTATTTTAAAAAATTTAAAATACCTAAAAAGAAATTAAGAAATATAAAAAATTACAAAGAATTAATAATAATTAAAAAAATATACCATTAATTCATTATTTTACAATTAATATGTTTATCAACTAAAACAATACTAAATATTCATAAAAACACATAGAGCATCAAATTGTAAGTTAATGTAGAGGAGGATCGCTCGAAAGGCTAGGGGGAGTAACCTCCATACCAAGACTATGTGCAAGCCATTTCTTAATCCACATCGTCTTCTCATCTATCAGACTTCATTGCCCATGGTCATATTCCCTCTCTTTATTTACCCCTCGAAATCTGTTGAATCATATCATCCAGATATCTCAACCTCTCCTAATACTATTAGGTGCATGACAAACACTCTCCATGAGGTCCTTGTGAGATGACTAGTGACATAAAATAAGTACCATAAAAATTAATAGGTATCAATTATGAACCAATATCGTCACCCCGATCATTCTCAACATTGCGTACAGTGAATTGTATATATTCCCCCGCAACATAACCTAACTCACCAGTGGCTTCTGGTTCGCTCTTTTCTTGTCACTCTTGTGAAATAGAAGTCACAACTTCATACATTTCATTCAAAGGTAATTAAAAATTACAATAACAATAAAATTAATGTATGTAAATTTAGTTATAAAAATATTAACCACAATATGGCAGTATCAGTTTCCAAAAAGTTGTTAAGTATGAGGATCTTTGTACATACTCTTTTAAATATCTAAATCAATAATATAGGTTCCAATAATGGAATTTATAATATGAAATAAATTTTACATTTAGAGAATATATACATTAATAAATAATATTACTTACTATATGTTGTTGATGTATTCCAAATGTACACCTCTTGGCCATATGTGTGGCCTCATGACCCCATCAGTTATGATTTTCAAATGATAACCTCCACCTAAATGTCTATCCTAGCCCATATGAGAACAATCTATCCCATACCTAAGCTGAGATGTAGTTAGGTTGATGGGGGACATAATACTGGTAGAAAATAGTATGAGAAGCTATGTCCATGTATAACTTTATAATTCTGTGTGAACACTTATGAAAACATTCATGCATAAAATAATTATATGCCTATATGGAATAGTGTCCATAATAATAAATTGATCATGATGGATTACCCTCCAAATATGTGAAGCCACCTCCAGATCCGATGAATTAGGCTCATCATCTAGAAGTGCAACATTAGTGAGAGAATGTAATAGATATTCAGGACCATCTCTATCCATCAGAGAAACAAATATTTATTGGATGAAATTTTTAATAAAAATATTAAATATAAAAACCTAGTATATACCATAATATAATAATATTACCTATAAGAAATTTTTAATACAAATATCAAATATTAAAAAAGAATAAATTACATAATATAATATTTACCTATAAATAAATACCAAAACATATCAATCTAACAAATTTTTTTCCCTAATATGGATATAAAATATTAAAAAACCATAAATACCATAAAAAATATAATATTCTAACCTATCAATAATTGCTAATATAAATATCATATTAAAAAACGTTTACTAACATATATAATATAAAAGACTATATCCTTGGGTCTAACCACATGAATTAAACAATTTTACCTCTAAAAAACTATTAATACTACTATAAAATATCAAAAACTAATAAATACCTAAATATAATACATCATTATTCAAATTATTCCTCATATTCATCAAGAAAAATTTATTCACATTAATTTTCAGCAACATAAACTTCTACATGATATTCAATTTCATTATCTATTATTACTTAATTATCATTATCAATATCATCAGTACTTAACTGGGGGTTTCATCATTAATATTTATATCTCATTGGGTATGAGATATATTTGGGGATGTTTTTTGAAAAATATCAATACGTTGCACATTTATGATTCAACATGAAAAATTAAAAGCATAACCATATGGTAACTTTGAATTTATAGTCCATTGACAGACTAATAACTTATTTTTTTTAAATGTGTGTAATATATTTTTTTGGATTCAATAAATATTGTGATCTTTCAGATTCAAATAATTCATGTTCAGGTTGTCTTTAAATTTATGTAATATTTAACAGTGTCTTTTCATTATATTTGGTCTTATTAAGTGTGTCCATCATCAGATAAGATATTTTATCAAAAAACAACTTACCAAAACGCATTACATCTGACATTTGACAAAAAAAATCAAGACCAATATTAAATCGTACCAAAAAATATTCTTCTTTATCCAATTATAATATCTCCCAAAACCATTTGTTTTTTGATCATTTTTGGTTGGTGTAAAAGTAACAAGTTGTAATTCAGAGATGATTGATTTTACCTATACACCCAATAACATTTCTGTACATTCATCTCTTTGAATTCCACTTTTTTTAAAATTATTTCTATTTATTCGAGAGGGGTGATCCATAGGAAAAAATCTTTTATGATAGTCTAAATAACGAGTTTTTCTCTAATTCACAATAAGAAAGTCATTTTTCTTATCTGTGATGTATGGAATTGATTTTAGACCATGTTTAATACATACAAATAAGATACGATATGCTAGGAATTCACTGATAATCCATATTAACGTAACCTTTAGTATAAAATTATTATTTTCTACTACATCAAATTTAGTTGCACCATTGTTCCATAATGATGTTAGCATAGAAATTAAATGATTCAGATAAAAATTTATATTCTTTTATAGATGTATTAAAATTAATAGAAGTAAATATATATGTGGTTCCTTCATTAACATCTATAGAGGTATGATTTATGGAGTAATGAAAACCTAAAAACAAGAATATTGACTAGTACAAGATCCAAATGGATAAAAACCATCAGTAGAAATACCCAAGAATATTTTTTGTGGTTCTGAAGAAAAAAGAATGATTCATTTTATAATGTGTTTGAATTAATCCCCTACACATATATATTTTAATATTTTACTTGCAGAAATATTTGATTCATTCTGTGTCATCAATACTGTTGTGTTGCGAGAAAAAAATAAACATATAAATGTGGTGTAATTGGAAAATAACTCTACAGTTTTCTAAGAAATATTTAATTTCCTTGTTGTGATTATTTATACCTAGATTATCCACATGTTGTAAAATTAAATAACGATATATAAAAAACATAATATTTGATATAGAAACTTTAGAATATATTGTTGTTTTGATAAATAAGACCAAAACTATGTACAAAACAATAAATTTCATAGAAACTTGCAAGTAAGGTATTTCTGTTATGAATCAATGATTTATTCAAAGGAAACATTTGATCAAATAAACCACCTGACATTCCAAAACCTTATTTAATAGACATAAATTTTGTCACAAATTCATGTTTTCTCATCTTGCATATCGGATATGAGGCATCCTCAAAATATTTCAAAAAATTTAAAAATTGAGAAGATTCTAATTCATGATTTGAAATATCATTATGAGTTATTGCTTCCTCAATAGACGGTGCCTTAAAATTATCTACTAAATTATGAAATCATGGATTTAGAACAAATTTTTTATATTCTATATTGAGATATGTTCAACATATTGATACTAAAGAATCGTAATATTTCTAAATAAAAAAACACAGTATATAGAGTTAAAAAATTTCAAACATATCAAATATCCTAATATCAAATTTCATACAGGAAAATTTAAATGATCCTTCAGAATAAAATTCTAAATTTGAATATGAAAATGAAATAAATGTTTCAACACCCTCATTGTAGATATAATTTATAATATATATGTTGGAATCATTTCCATGATTTATTCAATCATGATCACATAATCCAAACCGATGTCTACTTTATGGGTCCATAATTATATACATAAAGAATAAAAATAAGTTTAATTATTCCTCATTGTGATTAATTATAAATTATTATTATATTTTAATTATGTATTATTACTATTTCAAATATATTTTTTACAATTTTATACAATTATCATAATTTACTGTCATTTAAAGATTGAAAACAAGATTTAGTAAATAATAATAACATATTATAATTATAATCAATATTGACTTATTTTTATTAACTATTACAAATAATTTAATGATTCATACTATTGAATTTAATATATAAATCATTTATACTAATTATTGGGAATTTCAAAATGTTGTTATTTTTTTATATTTTATTACAAGGAATGATAGACTTTTTAGTAATTGTTATTAAATTTTGTTAATTTATGTAATTATTTATTATGTAAAAAAAAATATTTCATAAATAAAACTGAATTATTAATAAATACTAATAATATTTAATAAATACTAGTATTACATATTTTTTCTTTTACAATTTATTAATAAATACCATAATTTCCACAAATTTAAAAATTATTAATAGTATTTATATAATTATCACAAATAGTTATTAATTAGAGACAATATTAACTAATTAATTATAAATTTATAAAAATTATTTAAACATTATTACTAATTTTTAAAATTAGTACAAAATTATTAATAATTACTTTTTATTATGGATTTTTAATAATTATTTGTGTTTTCAATTTTTTTACAAGGTTTTTCAAATATTTTACTAATTATTATTATATATGTTTATAATAAATATTACATATTTTTAATTGTTCTTGTTTTTTCATTAAATTTTTTATAACTCTTTTTATATAAAAAAAATTCTTATGAATATCGTTTTATTTAAATCTTTTCTTTAAATTCTTTTTCTACTCATATTTATTAAACAATCATTTCCAATTTATTTCATGCATCATTAACATGCATACCTTTATATATATATATATGTTTGTATTAAAATTTCATAGTCATATATATTTACATCCAATTTATTTTTTCATGTTATATTAAAAAATATACATATCAATGCTATATATATTACAAACATTACACATTTCATAAACATTTATATATGTGTAGTGACATGTTATATATATATATATTGGGCATAAATCCCTGAATATAACTCTGCAGTGTTTATGGATTTGTTGTGTTTGTTGACAAAGTAGGATTCCAAGGACTATTCTATAGTTCTAGAGATATTCTTGAAAGGGTATATTAACAGTAGTCCTTGAAATAGGAAAGGATTACCTAGAAAAATTACACAAAAATTGTGTGGCCAATGAGGTGATGTTTCCTAGTATTTTATAAATTCATGTGATCTAAAACTAGGAGGATGACTCAAGATTCTTAAAATCTGGTTTTCCGAGAATGAAACATCAAAATTAGGAAAAGGCATGTAATTTTATTATGATTGGAGCTTTATGAATAGGTTTTTATTTATGATGGAACCAATAATATGATTTAGTGAATGTTTTAATTTTTTTAAAGGATGTTTCATAGTGAATAGATGAGGCACATTGAAATGGTGTCATGGTTTTCGATTATGAGAAACTTCATGAAATGGGAAATTTTCAGTAGAGACCCATGAAGAAAAGGATGTTAAGAAATAAGAATGGGTAGAATAATGACAATAACATGGTGGGGATGAATTCTTTGTGATGGGGAGGTTGTCTTTGTTAATAGGAGTCTACCCCTTATCGAGAAGAAATCATTACATAACAAAAAAATGAAGACTAAAAATTCATGAAGGATCCTTTTCATAAAGGTTTTCATATGAACGTCTATTTTGCGAAGAAATGGAGTTCATGAATGATATGTAAGCTTCATGAAAGTTTTGAGAATCATGAAAGATATGGCCATCACATAATATGGGAGAATCATGAATGTTATGGGAATTGAAAATGTTATGAGCTTCACAAAGGTTAAGGGAGATTTTTAAAATGAGTGGGATTCGTGAAGTCCATGTGTGATTCAATAAATGAGTGACATTGGTGAAGGATATGTGAGATTCATGAAATTTTTGATCTTTTCAAAAGATATAAACAACACAAAAGTAATATATTAACATGATGAATTGGGTAGTTTCATGATGGTTGTAAAGAGTGTTCTTAAAAAAGTAAATCTCATGTGAACCAATAGGGATTTCCCAATAAATCTATGGTAAAGAGGTACTCATCAGGTGAATGAATTTGGAACATAATGATCTTCCAAATGTGGTGCCAAACTTATTTATTAGAATGATCAAAATAATTTTATTCTAAAGGATAAGTGGGAAAACTTCAGTAGAGAGAGAATTATGATTTCAAATTATGATTGGTGGTAAACTTGGAGGGATAGTGAGTCTGCTCTAAACATTATAACAAAAATGTTCTTTTTTGGATTTGGTACATAGACACATTGACTTTGTATTCTACTTGTTAATAGCTTAGTTTGGGTGAAAAAAGTAAAATTGTTGGGTCTCACATATGTTTTCTTATATATTCCCTCCTTTATATTGGAAATTAAGAGAAGCGTTTTTGATTTAACAATGAAACAATATTTTAAGGGGATGTTTTTTTAATTTTTCACATCTTGACTCACCCCAATACCAGGGTATTTAAAATAATTTTTCATTAAATAAATTAAAAAAACATTTACATGTTTTAAAAATAAATATACTTATCATATATATATAAACACACAGATATATATATATATAAATACATACACAATTTTTACATTTTTATCTAAAGAGCTTTTGATAAGTTTTTTGAATCAAATTGTATGGGTTTGGATTATATGATGATTCAAGATAACCATATGATTCTGAATGGATTAAAGAAGATACTTCCAAATGAGTGAAATTATCGCACCCCTAACCTAGAAGTAGATGTTGGGATTCATACATTAAATACATGGAAAAATTCACTCTTTTGAAATCATTTTATAATGTATTCATATAATAAAACTATGATGTAAATTTTCACCCAGAGGGACCAAAAACTCAAAAAAAGGCATTGGGTCGAGTACTGATAAAAAACTATTTTTTGAGATTTTTATTGATAATAGATGATATAATTTCCCCAAATTATGCTAAATATGTTCAATTATAGAATATTTTGGATTAGATCATTCATTTGCAAATTTGATGAAAATTCCAATTTACCGATTTAAAATTTAATGTAGTATTTTGGGCAGAAATATTTTTCTATAAATAATTTGGACTTAAACTTTTGTAACTATGTTCATGCCTTAATTGGATACAAATTCTATTCTGGACATGGGGGATGGATCATTCATTTCCATGGAGTAAATGGGACATGAAGAAAAATCTGGACTAAACATTCCATATTGGACATCACTCCACCATTTGGGTCATATCATCGTCATATGATCTTGGATTGGGCCCATGATTTGTTGGAATTTCGAGGACATGACTAGGAACAACTAATCCATCTATAACGTAAGCTAATTATTTCGATTAGGAAGTCAACTAGATGGTTCAAGTATGATTAAAATATTTGGCCGAATTTTCCTTCCACATTTAATAATGATTTGAATCCCAAGCCCTCCCTAACTATATTAAATGGAAGTTTTAACACTATGGGACGGCTGGTATAAGATTTTTTAATGTGTGGACGAAAGGGTGTCTCTTGGGAGCCCCTCACAACTCTTGGAATAAGTAAGGCTTTGTGAAAACATCTCTTCCAAAAATGCTCTCATCTCCCTCCCCATCTTTGTATTTATTTTCATTTATGTTTGTATCTTGAATTTTTATTCAATTAATCTTTTGTGTTCATACATTTTCTTATTTTCTAAATCTTCCTAACTGGGTTCGAAGAAAGTGTGTAGATGAGATTCGGTTCCACCCTTTCAATCCCTTGCTCATGCATAACGTCTGGACGATGACCACACCGCCCGTGGAAGAGTAGTTTTCTTAGTGATCGACATATGTTCTACCATAATCAATAAATTATTTTGAATCATTGAGCTGTTTTAATTCAATTTATATGATCCATTAATTGAGTTTTTAAATTATAAGCGACTAAGATAGAATTGAACAATTTACACAAAAACACGTGAGGTCGAGATTTTTAGTAAATTGTGAGAGCGCGATCTTAACGGTAATACGAGACCACATGGGATAAATTTGTAGAGTTCAAATATAATACATAAAAACAATTCCTACTTATTTAAATAATGTATTTGAGCTATAATTAACCACTTACCATAAGCTAACCTTAGAAAAACTATCAATGTACAGTGCTACGATTGCGTGTTCCAAAGGAAGCCTAGGGTTTAAGTAATTTCATCTTTGTGGTTAAGTTAACTATCGTAGGGTTCGAGGGTTAAAAAAATTAGGGGATCATAATTAAGTGGATATTTTTTTAAATGATAAAGATTAATATTTAAATAAATAGGTAGAGTTATATCAACTATGACTTTTCAAATAATTTCTAAAAATAGATCATCTTGTTTCATCTTTTTAATCGAACTTCATTTCACAATTATAAAAAAAATGCAATCTTCTTCCTGAAATATTCTTGTAGATTTATAGTCTATAAAAAACCATCATCCTTTAATTTATTATTCTTATTTACTTTTATTCTATTTTCAAAATACCTTTAATATGTTAAATTTACTTCCTCCTTTGAGAGACGACCTTGGTCAGCCACTCTACTGCACCTATGTACCCAAACACCACTAGTCATTTGAGGGAACGTATGACAACACCCTTTATAATTGGTTTTGTTGCTACGGAGGACAGAAATTATTTCAACCAATTAGATGTATTTATGTTATTTTACATTTTATTCTCTTCTTCTATTGTTTCTTCCATCTTTACCCAATCTTAATTTTTTTTCCTCTTTTATTTTCATCTTCTTATTTTCGGACAATCAAATCACACATCTCATTTTTATTATGGTCCAATTTACTTAGTTTTATTTTTATCTGATTTATTACATGAAATAATCACAATGATCTCTTACATCTTGATCCTGAGACAGAACATATCCTTAAGGCTCAAATTAGACATTCTTAGTATACGAGAAGTTTCAACATTCAACCAGTTGAAGAATTTCTCCACTCCAAGAACATTGAAATGGGAAACACTTCTAATTCCAAATTAAAAAAAGAATCAATGGCTAAAAATAATTAAAACTAACTTAATATAACCATTTGATAATTGGTTGTACCTGATATTAAAAATCAACCAAATTGTATTACATACCCAAATCTCGAGTTAGACTTTGAATTGAAATCTAGATTAATTCACCTTCATCCAAAACATTAGGGATTATCTGGTGAGGATCCAAACAAACACCCTAATGAATTTAATGTGGTTTTCTAAACCCTTAAACCAAGAAATGTCTATGAAGATCAAATCAAGCTAATGGAATTCCCATTTTCACATGATGGAGCAGCAAAGGACTAGATGTATTATTTACCACCTCAAGATGTGACTTGTTGGAATTATTTAAAACATCATTTCATGCAATTAATTTTTCTAGCATCATAGACCGCTTCCATTAGTAACGAGATATCAAGGATCAAGAAAGCGCAAGGGGAGTCAATGTATTAGTATGGGAAGCGATTCAAGAATTTGTGCGCAAGCAGTCTGCATCGAAAAATTCGTGAGATTATCCTCATACAATACTTATATAAAAGACTCACACTTATGGAGAGGATCATGGTGGTTGATGCAGCTGGAGGAACATTAGTGTACAAGACACCAGTAACCGCACGTGTATTGATTGGAAGATGGCCCAAAACTCCCAACAATTAGGAGATCGAGGTACACCACATGTCAAGGGAGTACAAAAGGTATGTCTTTATTATCTTGAAAGTAATTTTATTGATACCATGTTGGATTAATTGAAAAATATGGTGAGACAGATTGATTTGGCGCAAAAGACATCCTAAACCCCTCCTTCAAGGCATTGTGGAATTTGCACCGAGACAAGCCACCCAACAGACTATTGCCCCCCAACTACAAGAAACAGAAGATTATGCAGTAGTGTTTCCTGGGAGACCATATATGAATCAACAATATCCACATCCCCAAAAGAAGTTTGATTGATTTTACCTAATATAAAACCATGGTTTGAATGATCAATAGGATATGATGTATGCATCTGGACAACAACAAAGGACACCTTTTCAATAAATCATCCAACAACCTCCACCTTACCAAAAGCATTTCCAACAACCAAAAATCAGATTTGAAGCCCAATTATCAACAAGCCAAAACAAGGGAATACCCCATCAATGGTAGATTCTAATACTGATGATATTTTGAAACAAATTGTTCTTAATCAATAGAATGAGCTAAAGAGTCAAGGTTTAGATCTGAGGTAGTTGAAAAATCAAATGAGCCACATTGCCACCTCCCTCCATGAACTGGTAAGTAAGAACTCCAGAAATATACCTTACAAACCTACTCCAAATCCCTAGGGGAATGTTAGTGCCATAACATTGAGAAGTGGGAAGAAAACAACTGATACATATGTACCTACCATTCCACCGAGATTCACCTCAACTCTAGAGAAGCCTCATTCCATACCAACTGATGAGAAATCTGAGAATGTTAAAGGTAAGAAAATGTTTGATGAATTTCATCTTAAAACTTTTCCATTTTAACATAGAGTTGTACAAACCAAAATGATGGATGAAGAGGTTATGAAAAAAGATATTTTGGACACATTAAAGCATGTGGAGATCAACATACCTTTACTAGAAGCAATCAAGAAAATCCCAAGGTATGCGAAATTCTTAAAAGAACATTGTACCAATCAAAGAGGGCTCAATGGAAATGAGAGGATCCATCTTGGAAGAAATGTGTTAGCATGCATTACACCAACTCTAGCAATGCCAACAATGTTCATGGATGCAGTGACATTCACTATCCCATGAACCATAGGGGAGTTACACATTTTTTATGATATTTGTGATTTAGGAGCATCTATAAATGTAATTCCCCACTATGTATTTTATTATTTACAAGTTAGTGAGTTAAAAATGATGAGAGTAGTTGTGAAATTGGAAAATAGAGCTACAACATATCTAGTGAGAGTCCATGAGGATGTACTTGTCTAGGTAACATATATGATCTTTCCAGCTGATTTCTACATGCTTAATATGGAGGATAATCCAGTAAGTTCTCATGCACCCATTATCATAGGTAGACTATTCCGCAAAATAGAAAAAACTATCATAAATGTCAATGAGGGTACACTTTACATAGATTTTGGGGATGAAGATGTGATATTTAATGTTATGAACTCCATGAAGTACCCCTCAGAGGACCATTAAACATTTTTTTCTCCCATATTAAACCACCAAATAAAAACGCCATGGAATTTGATTGTCCTATGTTAAGATAGATTATAAGTATTGGTTCTACATTGAAATCTAAAAGTACTTCCACACCTATTTATAATTCACAAGACTCTTTTAGATTTTTTTTTGAAATGGAATCATATTCTGATCATTTGAAATCTGATTATGTCATGGCAATTGAGTATGCTGATGGATTTGATGCTTTATTCTCTGACTGTGATGATTTCTATTCAGATACTGATGTTTTTTGTGCACATATTTTAGTTCCTTCATTTTCTTCACCCATAAACCACCCCCCTTCATTGAATCTGAATCCATTTCCACTAGATCTCAAATACTCATACCTATTATGTGGAGAG
The DNA here is from genome assembly GCA_963277665.1 of Viscum album. NCBI lineage: Eukaryota > Viridiplantae > Streptophyta > Magnoliopsida > Santalales > Viscaceae > Viscum > Viscum album. The sequence continues at coordinate 1,604,018,412 of OY728143.1, read as the reverse complement.
AGATTACCTATTATAATTGCTAATAATATTCCTTTTGAACATGAAGAAAACATTTTGAATCATTTGAGGGAGAAAATTAAGGCTATCACGTGGACCTTGAATGACATATAAGGTATTATCACATCCATTTTGAAGCATATCATTCTTTTCGAGGATAGGGATAATGTGGTTAGGCATCCACAAAGGAGACTCAATCCAAAAAATTTGGTTGTTGTTAAAAAATATGTTGAAAAATTGCTTGAGGAAGGTATAATCTTTCCCATTTCTGATTCAGATTGGGTAAGTCCTACTCAGTTTTTTCCTAATAAAGTTATTGTTACAGTTGGTAAAAATGATAAATATGAGTTAGTTCCAATGAGGGTGAAAAATAGTTGCGGTGTGTGTATTTATTATAGGAAATTAAATCATTCCACTTGGAAGGACCATTTCCCCTCCCATTTATTGATCAAATGCATGAGATACTAGGTGGGAAGACATATTACTGTTCCCTGGATGTATTTTCAGGATATTATTAGGTTCCTATAGCTCCTTAGGATTAAGAGAATAATACATTCACATATCCCTTCGGTACATTTGCCTACCAGAGGATGCCATTTGGACTTTGCAACGCCCTAGGTACCTTCTAGATATGCATGGTGAGTATTTTTTTCTTATTTATTTAAGCCCTGGATAGAGGTATTTATGGATGATTTTACAGTGTAAGGGTCCTCATTTAATGAATGTATAAGTTGTTTGGGAATGGTTTTTAATTGTTGTATTGAGAAGAATATGATCTTGAACTTTGAAAAGTGTCATTTTATGGTAGACCATGGCATCGTCTTAGGGAATGTAATGTAAAAACATTGGATAGAGGTTGATAGATCTAAGGTTGATATTATTTAATCCTCACCATATCCTTCATGTGTGCATGATGTTATATATTTCCTAGGGCATGCATGATTTTATCGGCACTTCATCGAAAACAAATTAGTAAAATTGCTCTTCAAATGTCACAATTACATGAAAAGAATTCTGATTTTGTGTTTGATGATTCTTTCAAGACTTCCTTTGATTAGTTGAAGACGTTTTTGACCACTCCATCAATCATACATCCCCCACAATGAGAGATTATTTTTTAGAATATGTGTGACACCTCCAACATCGTACTTGGAGCTGTCTTATCTTAGAGGGTGTAGGGACTTTCACATGTGATTTCATATGCATCAAGGACAATGGATGTGGCCCAATCAAATTACAAAACCACGGAAAAAGAGTTTCTTGTTGTCATATTTTCTTTAGATAAATTCCGTTCATATTTATTGGATTCTAATGTAATTGTTTTTGTTGACCATGCAGCTCTGAGGTACCTCTTGAAGAAGCTAGATGCAATGCCCAGGCTAATCTGTTGGATGATCCTTCATTAAGAATTTTATATTGAGATAAAGTACAAGATGGTGTCGGAAAACATGGTGGCAGACCATAAGAGTAGGATTACTCACACACTAGAGGATATCACCTTGGACCATGTACCACTTCGAGACACTTTCCCTGATGAGAATCATTATGCCATATTAGGTACGCATCCTTGGTATGAAGATTTAGTTAACTACCTTGTTACCTTTAAAATCCCTACAATTTTAATGAAATATCATGTCCAAAAATTAAAAAGTGACTCTCAGTATTATGTTTGGATGATCTATACGTCTGGAACATGTGTAATGATCAGGTTATTAGGATACATGTTCCTGATCATGAGTTTGAGTCTGTTTTTCAATTATATCATACCCTTGCTTGTGGTGTACACTTTGGACCCCAACAGATAGTTGGGAATGTTTTGGATTCTGTATTGTATTTTCTTATCTTATTCCAAGATTCTCATATGAATTTTATGTCATGATCATGTTTCCAACACATGAGATACATTTATAGGAGAAACGAGATGCCCTGACAAACCATACTATTCTATGATATTTTCAATGTCTGGGGCATCGATTTTATGGAAACTTTTCCTAGTTTATTTTTGTTTTTGTATATTTAGGTTGATTTTTATTATGTGAGTATATGGGTAGAGGCTAAGGCCACCGGGACTGATGACTCCCATTTTGTTGTGGACTTTGTCAACGTGAAAATATTTTACAGGTTTGGAGTACCCAAGTCCATCATTAGTGACAAAGGATGTAGAGACCTGCAGCTTGACATACATGGAAATTACATTACTTTAGCATAATATGCAATACATAACAAAAATAGACACATAAGGACCGTAATAGTTTAGTGTCTTTGGAATATTGGAACGTAATTTTCTAATCGTGGTGAATGATCTTCAACATCTCCCATAAAGATCTTCCCCTTTTTTTCTTACCTAAAACCATTCTTTATATCCTGGGGAAAATAAAACATAAAAAGGGTGAGCTCAAATGCTCAGTAAGGGTAATAATGGATAAAATAAAACATACCATATACATTTGACCTTAAAAACATGAACATAATGGTTAAACATCAAAAGCTTGAGCAATGACAAAAAACATGGAAGTTCGTAAGGCATAGATCATAAAGAAACATTAATAATGATAAAATTGCATGGGAATAAAACATTTAATTGTGTAATCCATTAATCACATGTAATGATTTCCATAGTATCCAAGGCATTACTGCCAAGACCATCTTAGTGGACAAAGTCCCATTCTGAATCGAGTTCAATCCTCATTTCAGTCCTGTAACACTGAACCTGATTAACTTACCGTTCCAGCCATGTCTATCTCATGAGATATAAAATCATTACCCTATGCATTGGAGGGAGATATTGGTCCCACCCATCTCATAATGAAATAATTATTACTTGTGCCACAAAATAAACATACATCATTCATAATAACCCAATAAATAAAATGGGTTTCATAAACATCATCACATCATCACATAATCCATATAAAAGAAATGGATATCATTTCATAATAAGAAAAGTGAAACCATGTAAATCATAGATACATTATACTTGAAACATACACATATGAAAATAATGTCTTCTTAGATGGAAATGGTTTTGATAAAACACTTGAAAGGAATTCTTGAGGAAAATATCATTTTTTTCTTCAAAATCATTTTCTTTTCACAAAATGTCATGAAATTTTAAAAGAAAAGGTTTTTTTTTGAAAATAGTCATGAAATCTATTGGAGGAAGCTTCATGAAAATAAGTCTTTATAAAACCGTAAAAACGTTTCATTCCGTATAAGTTAAAAAAACATTCTTCTCGTACTTTTGCCAGAAAAGTCAAAAAAAGTACCTTGTAATGTAAACAAAAGAAAGATTCCATACATACCATGTATTAAAAGTCAAAAAGTCAAAAATAGGTAAAAAGACTTCAAACATTCATGAAAACACTTTTATAAAACTTGTACATGGACGATTTCAATAACCCCAGTAAATACTTACAAATAAGCAATCTTGGGTAAACATGAGATTTGCAAAATTATCCCTTACCTTAGGTCCGATATACTTCGTATGTATCCGAACCACCTGTATAATTATTTAAATAATGTTATTGACTTATTAAAAAATCATATTCATTGTTATGATATCATATTTGTTTCACTTATGACTTTATATTACCCGTTCTTTTGTAAATTCAAAGTTAAAGCAGCGTTTTGGGTAAAATCATTTTATTTATCGTATGTGTTTCGACGTATCGTTCTTGATATTATATCTTATATCCTGATTTACATAATTCCAAAATGTAAAACATGATTTATATATAATATATATTCATCATATATATATATATATTATAGATCGATAATAGGAATGAAATACACCGTTCATGGAGACGGTAGGCCGTACGTACGAATGAACGCTGTTTTCGTTTCCCTTTTGAATTGAATGGAATTAAGTAAATGACATAAATATATATATATATACATAAATACAGTATCATTATTATTTCATATATTTCATTATTATTATATATACTTTATAATCATTCATGAATGGTTAACATGGAGAGTGAATCTCTTTGCGTCGTGGAGACGGTAGTCCGTACGTACGCACGAGCGATGATATCATTTCCAAGATCGTGGAATTGTATTAAAGTGTATGTCTAATATTACAGAATCAATATCACTTTACAATAATCATATATATTCATTAATTTCACCCTTATACCCATCCAAGTACGGTGGTGGTGGAAAATATATTACACCACGGCGTGGAGACTGTATTCCGTACGTACGCACGCGCGGTGATTTCATTTTCCGTTGGATGGATAGATGGTGAAATATGGTTGTTTAATAATTATAATTACATATAAGTATATTATTGATACTTATGTTATTACCTCATAATTAAACAACTAAAAAAGAAGAAGTGGAAGAAGAAATAAAGTTGAAAGAATCGGTAATGGACATTACCTCTTCTTTGAAGCGCCTCTTTGAGACCTTCTCTTAGGGCCCTAAAATTGGTCTTTGAAGAATACCAGGACCTCTAGGATGTTTCTAGGGAATTGTAGAAGATAATTGGGCAGGGGTGGGCCGATCTTGAAGGCTCAAAGTGGTGCGAGGAGGAGAGGGAGGAGGTTCCCTTTTATAATGGAGGAGAGGGGCACCTTTGGAATTCTTAAAAATATTAATTTATAATAAATCTAACGCCACTTAAAAACCTCCAACAATGACTCATATTCTAAGATTAGATGATATAGGGTTGTAATATCATCAACCAATCAAATTTAGACATGTTTGGAGCATATTTTAAGCCTTATCATTTTGATTTATCCTTATTTAATCTATTTAAGTTTATTTGTGGTAATAAAATTCTAAATTTTAAATTATAACATATAATTACTTATTTGTTGTGAATTTTCCATAATTGGTTAAATTGTAACATTATAGACCATATAAATTTAAATTTATAATTTTTAAATATTTTTTTTTATTTTTAAACAATTTTATAATATGTTATTGTTATAAAATTACAATAGTGTCAATTTTGACACTATTCATTTATATGAATTTAAATAAAATATATAAAGAAGATATGTTAGAAATGAAAGCTTTAATAGATTCATAAAAGGCCATATTTATCTATAAAATTAGTGGAGAACATTAAATAGTTCATATAATATTTATTTTATTATTCGTAAAACCATTTATTTGGTTTATCTCTTAATAAAATAATTACTACAACATTTTGGTATAATTATTTAATATACTTATTTGTTGCAGAAAAATTAAAACTAAAATCCTATGATGAAGATAAATCTATTACATTTCACAATAATACTTTTTCTCGAATTTATCATCTTAAAATAACAATATTTAAATTGTTATATTTATTAAATATGAAGGTGACAACTTTGGCATCATTTAAAATAAATTAATATAAGTGTCATAATCCCCTTAATAAAGATCCAAATGGTCCACAATTATGCCATTGGATTATTAGGGTTTATATCTACAGTAATAATAAGTTTTGTTCAGATTTTTGGGCCTTTTGATATGTATTAATATTTCAATAACAACTATATTATTGATTTTTTACTAAATAAATAATTTATGCATCTCTATTGTGTCATAATTAATGATCATTATATAATACCAAAAAATTATAAATAAATTCTCATGATGTAGATAAATTTGTTAGCTTTCTGTAGACTATTAACTTTCGAAGTTTAATGAAGTTTATCACTAACTTAATATTATTATACTTATCGTATTTAAGAGAGTGACATGTTGTCACTTTCTTTGGTTTTAATAATAATTAAATAATTTTCATGGAAAAAAGTCCATTAAATGAATCTAATCCTACCCTTAGGTGATATGGGTCGACTTTTAGTCATCCTATAGGATTTTTCCAAGCGTTAGGGTAATTTTATAATCTTTTATTTACCCTTAATTACCCGATTTACCTTTAACTATAGTAAATAAAATTTATCGTAGTTACTATTCACAATGCCCAAAAATAAAAAGTAGCTTATTAACATAATTTGGACCCACTGATTTCAAATATGGAATCAATTTTTCAAATTTAAATTGAAGTGCCCAGATCAGTGTGAATCACTGAGAGGGGGAGGGGGTGAATCAGTGATCCCTTAAAACTTTTTACTAATTGATTCTTTATCAATTAAACCTCTATGGCTGGTTAAAGCCTCGATCCACTCTTCTTGTATCTCTCACCTTTCCACGAATGATGCAGTAAATGTAAAGGCACTGGACACAAGGATTTACAAGGTTCGGCACCAAAGGCCTACATCCTTGCCATGCTCTCCCAGCATGGATTCTCCATTATAACCTGTTAAAATTACAATGGTCGATACAGAGTCCCATTGTATCTCTCCTGAGTCCCACAGGAGGGTCTTTATGCTGCGTCCCACAGTGTTACCAGAGTCCCACTGGCCTGCTCCAGAATCCCACTGAAGACTTCTTCTCCCTGAGTCTCACAGGGTCTTCTCCTGGCTCCTCGAGTCACACGAGTAGCTCTTCTTCACTTTAAGTTCTTCAAGTAACTTCAGCAGCCTGGGATAAAAGCTGCTGGCCTTGCTCTTCTCTTCTGATCACTTGTGGTTGATCAGGGCTTCTCGTCTAGCTCAGGCTTTATCTCCTTCTTCTCAGGATGACCTGGCTTGTCTCTCCAACTACTGAATGCTCAGACAACTGTTATCTTTATCTTCGGTCTGGTCCAGTCTCACCTAACTTCAACTTCATGCACTGAATGCATGGCATCACAATATCATCAAGATCTTCTGGTCTTGGAATTCTCAAATGCACACAAGCTGATTCAGACTTGTTCACGTGTGCACGTGCATGCATGAATGCATGCACTCCTCCTTTCTTCTTCTTGGTGCAGTAGACCCACAAAGGGTGTAATCAATTATAGCACACACCTTCTCACTTGAACTTCACACTTTGTTCAATGTGTTTACACACTTAAAAGTGTGTTATACTTTAGTGTGAGTCTTCCACTTCTCTCTTCTTCTAAGTGTGTTCACTACACTTAGTGCACACACATTAGGTTCGGCCTTCTTGTCTCTTTACACACAAAACTTCTTCACTTTGGCACACACTTTGAGCTTGGCCTTCACACTTCTTGCACACACACGGCCAAGTGTGCTTTTCCTCTTTACTTAGCACACACAAATAATTATTCTTTAATCTTCAAGTGTGCACAACCTCCAAAGGCTACGGCCTCTTCTTGTTTTGCACACAAGCCACTAAGGCCTCGGGTATTCTTTGGTTGCACAAGGCTATGGCCTGTTTGTTTTTCTTTTTGCACACATGTAGGCTTAGGTGTTTTCTCCTTTTGGCGCACACACACTTGGTGTGTAATTCTCATCACCCGAATCTCCTACTGCCCATATGAAGGCGCGCAAGTGCTTGATGAGCCGTGGCCTTCTCTTCTTCACTATGCACACACAAGTGCTCAAGCCTTGGGTTCTCTTCTCCACTTGGCACACACACTTCCTTCTTCTCACTTTGCACACACACCCGAGTATGTCTCGGACAAGGTGTGTTCAACCCGAACACAAACAAGGCGCGCAAGGGTCTGCTTGAGCCGCGGCCAACTTCTTCTCCAACAGCTGCACAAGGTTTGAACCACGGCCTCTCTTCCTCAACACTGCCGCGCAAGCCTCACACCACACGGGCCGCGCAAGCCATGGGTGCAAGGCACCTCGGGCTTCAACCGTGGCCGCGCAAGATGTTGCGGCCACGGGTCTTCCTGTCGCGCAAGGGAGGCGCGCAGGGGACCTCTAATTCTTCTTTCGCGCAAGAGGTGCGCAAAAGGAACCTCTCGGAGCAAGGAATGCTCCGGGCTTCACTGCCGCGCAAGTGTGCGCGCAGGGCTGTTCTTCGCGAGGCAGAGCTCTCACGGGACTCGGATTTTCAAGAATACTTCAGCGCATCAGCAAACAGCCTCGAGCCTCGGCCTCTCTTTTTATAGGCAAGGAGAGGCGGTTCTATCCGCGTAAAATAACTTCAAACTCCCGAGATCTTCGGGTTTTCAAGATTCTGTGAATCTTGATTTTCTCCTCTGTTTCACCGCGGGATCTCATTTTTTCTTTCCTCCTCGTGCATGCGATTTATAACGCATGCACGGCCTCTGTTTAGGCACAAATCATGCAAAGCTCGAACACCCCAATGGCCTGGCAACTTCGTTTGCCTCGGCCTTCATCGAAATTCTCCATACGTTGCATGCATGTATATTTTTATACATGAATCTGTTCTATGTAGCCAGACGAGCCGAATGGAGGTCTCGGTTTCGAAAATGGTGGCCGGGAACACGAAATAGGTCGTCGGGAAGGCGCCTGGTTCAGCGGGGCTCGCGGGTGGCTTCGGCTCGAGCTCGAGGAAGGAGACGAGCTCTCGGCCGTCAGATCAGGTGATGGAGATTCATCGGGCGGCCTGGATCTGAAGATCTCGCCGCGGATCAGATGTGCGGCTTAGATCGTCCGCGCGATGAGTCGAACGGCCAGGATGCGCTCCGGGTGAAAAATGCGCGTCCCACATCAAATTCTCCAGCGGTTTATCCGCGCTTTATCAAAGACTCGCTGCCGCCACCGCTTCAATTGTCTCTCCTTCTCCCTCCACGGTGCCGCCCCGCGCCGTGTTCGTCCTGCCTGTCTGCGGGCGCGCTTTGCGCCCACTCATGACTCCTGCGAGCGCGCTCTAGCGCCCACTATGCACACACACGGGTGCGCGGGCTTCACCACCGCGTGCCCTCGGGGCTTATACACGGCCCCTGCCTCTGCCGCCCGGGCTGGCCACATGGGATCCCCCCTTGGGCGTGGCGCCTTTAGGCCCACATGTGCCTTGGGGGTTGAACCCTTAAGGCTGGCCTTGGCTGGCCAATTTTTTGCAACAAAAACACTAAGTCCTTTGTTAAACAAAGTGACCAAGTGTAACATGCCAAGTGCCAAATGCCTCCTCCTCTATTCTTTCTTCCCATTTCTTCTCTTCTTCATCTTAAGAATTCCTCCATTTCTTCTCCTCACATTATCTTCACTTAGGATATGGAATTCAAAAGGTTCATCTTAATCTTTTTCATCTCTTCTTCCATATATCTATTCTTCTTCTTCATTAGAATTCCTCCATTCTTCCTCTCATATACTCAATACATAGAATGTGAAATTCCCGAAGGGTCTTCTTCATCAATCGAGCTCCTTAATCAAATAGAGTCTTCAATGTGCTTCATTGATCTAATCAGAGATCAATTGGATCTTCTTCAGATTCACATGCACTAAGTGTTAGTGCATGGATTACATTAAACCACTTCATCCACTTAGAACATGTGAATGGATCATCTTCAACTCCTCATGCATTGTGAAGACAATGCATGGTCTTCAATCAATGTTGTGACTTTGTATCCAATTGATACAAGTTCTATGAACTTAAAGATCAGCTCAACAATCGTCAAGTTTTCTTAGAGAATGTTTCAACCATCATCTCCTATGTCACTTACTCTCCTAAGTGACATGCATCTTAGTACCATGGCCATTCTCCTTCATCACCATCACCATCACATCCTTTGACATTCACATCTTGACTCCCTGACATCCATTCATTCCAAGACAACTTCATGTCTCATTGACAACAAATGCAACACAATGCACTTCAATCTCCCCCTTTGTATTTGTTGTCAATACACCACTCAGCACATATGAATGGGTCAATATGTGTGCCAATATTTTCTCCCCCTTATTGGCAATCAAATGCAAAGGTGTGGTGTGGTTCACTTTCAAAAATATCTTCCTCCCTTTGAATAGCATATTCTTGAAAATCACTAAGAGAGGGATGATGTCACATGTTCTCTTTAGCAAAGAACCTTTAGTAAATCAACTCTAAGTCTACTTGGGCTAACCCGGTGTAGAAAACAAGAGTGATGTAACCAAGGTACTCAATGCTGTCCAACATTCTCTACACATGTGAGATCATGCTTAGGGGTTTGAAAATTTTTCAGATATAACAATGAATTGCTAAATCCTGCACATACTTCACAAAACTCATTAGAAAGTTCAGTGCAATGATAAAGCTCCCCCTTTCATCCATTTGTCTTCAATCCATACTCCCCCTTAATTGACAAGATAAACTCAATTAAGAAACAAGGGATGAAAGCATGATTGGAATACCTTCACTTTCTCAAGATGATATTAATTTTAGAACATCATCTTCTCCAGATTGGCTCCCCCTCAAGGGGTGCACTCCATTCCTTCCAAACCATCCTCCAGCTGAGAATGATCATCATCTTCAATTCCCTGCAATGTTAGCACATTTAAATACCAATAGTATAAGGGAATAAGATGGAACCTCCTTGGTTCATCAACATGAACAACAAGGTTGAGAATATTCTCTCAACCGAGATGTCCCATTTTCACCATTCTTCACACTTGCACATTTGATCTTCATTGATGATTGTGCTGGTGTGGTTCTCAAAACATCTTCATGTGAAACCTTCTTCTTCCCTTTTGCTTTAGCAATTGCCAGAACTTCATCTTCAGCTCTTTGTAGATCTTTGGCAAGTTGCAACTGATTTGGCCATATGACTAACAAGTCATTTGGAAGTGTGGCCTCAGTTCTGGAAGTTCCACATGGTTCTTTTGATGCTGTCAAGCTACCTCTCTTAGGCAACTTGTTTTCAATCAATCCCTTCTGCTTCTTCTGGATTGATTGTCTATTTGAGTCCAGTCTGCCTCTATTGAATTTCATGGCTTCTTTACAAAGATCCATGATATGCCCTTTCTTTCCACAGTAGAAGCATTTTTTCTTGGTGGTCCTTCTAGATGACTCACCCTTCTTGGATTTCAATTCCAAGAACTTCTCTTCATTCTTCAAACTCTTCTTGGGAGCATCTTCCACTTTCTTCTGCTTGCTTCCCAAGGAATCTCTCTGAGCCAGGTTCTGTGATCTTTTCTTCTTTTGAGCTCTGGATACAGTTGGAGATTGACATGTATCTTTTTGTTGACCACTTTTGCAATCATCCCAGATGTTGTCAAGTAATCCAAATCTATTAGCAGTAAACAGATGTCTCTGGACCTGTGGATGTTGCTTCCTTCCTTCTGGCTTGCTCCCCCTAGGCATGGGCTTCCTCTGTGCTTTGGCACTCAGTGGATTGTACCAACAATCCTTTGCACAATGCCCATACTTATTACAACACCAGCATTGACCCACAAATCTTGACCTCTTGAGACTTTCTGATTGTTGGGTACTTTTCTTGACTTGTTGTGCTGCTTCAGGAGAGCTCTGCTTCTTTACTGTCTTCATCCATATTTGTTTGGAGTTATTCTTCCATCCTGCACTTTTAGTAGAAACACTATTAGAAGCATTAGTACAAGATGGGATGGATGGTACCTTCTTTCTAGAAGATGTTGCACTTTTATTAGAGGATGTCTTTCTCTTAGAATCATCCTGCTCAAGGTTCACTTGAGTAGCAACATTTCTTCTTTCAGCTGACTGGGAGGATTCAGCTTTGGGTGATTGCTGATTTTTCAAAATCACTTCTAGTTCTAAGCATTTCATATTGAGGGAGTTCTTCTCATCCTCAATAGTTCTTAGCCTTCCTTCCCATTTCTCTTCCAGCTGTTTCATCTGGTCTTCATGCACCTGCTTCATTTCAAGCAATGAATTGTCAAGCTCCTTCACCAATTTGACTTTGTCTTCGAGTTGAGCATCTCTGACATTCATTGACACTTTGTGCCTCTTTTCCAGTGCATGTAAAACTTCTTTGACCATTACTTTAAAGAATTCTTTCTCAGAAAGACTTCTTTGCAATTCTTCAGCAGTGTCTTCATATCTTTCATTGCAAAGAGATACTGTTTCATCTTTAGCATTTACCAGCTTTCTGAGAGTGTTGGTTATGCCAACCCTTTTAGCCAATTGATCTTCCATTGCATTGGCTTCTTCTTCTAACTGTGATTTTTCTTCTTGAAGATCAAGGATGCCTGTAGCTATACACATTGCCACTTCCTTGGGGACTGTCTTCTGAAGATATTTGATTGCATTTAGAAGGTCATTGTTTCTTCCATCTTCATCACAGCTAGGACAGGCTTCATCAGAAGAATGATAAAAGGAATTGTCATCTGATGTGACTTTCACATTTCTTTCCATAGAAGGAGTTTCTCTGATTGCAGCAACCTTCTTCTTCATCTTCTTGGCCTGTTTCTTCTTTCTATTTTTCTGAGTCTTGGCAGATATCTCCATTTGAGGCTGTTCTTTCATTTCCTCAAATCTGCACTCCCTATAGACTCTCTTGGATCTTTTAGAGGTAACCTCCCTCTGATACCAATTGAAGTGCCCAGATCAGTGTGAATCACTGAGAGGGGGAGGGGGTGAATCAGTGATCCCTTAAAACTTTTTACTAATTGATTCTTTATCAATTAAACCTCTATGGCTGGTTAAAGCCTCGATCCACTCTTCTTGTATCTCTCACCTTTCCACGAATGATGCAGTAAATGTAAAGGCACTGGACACAAGGATTTACAAGGTTCGACACCAAAGGCCTACATCCTTGCCATGCTCTCCCAGCATGGATTCTCCATTATAACCTGTTAAAATTACAATGGTCGATACAGAGTCCCACTGTATCTCTCCTGAGTCCCACAGGAGGGTCTTTATACTGCGTCCCACAGTGTTACCAGAGTCCCACTGGCCTGCTCCAGAATCCCACTGAAGACTTCTTCTCCCTGAGTCTCACAGGGTCTTCTCCTGGCTCCTCGAGTCACACGAGTAGCTCTTCTTCACTTTAAGTTCTTCAAGTAACTTCAGCAGCCTGGGATAAAAGCTGTTGGCCTTGCTCTTCTCTTCTGATCACTTGTGGTTGATCAGGGCTTCTCGTCTAGCTCAGGCTTTATCTCCTTCTTCTCAGGATGACCTGGCTTGTCTCTCCAACTACTGAATGCTCAGACAACTGTTATTTTTATCTTCGGTCTGGTCCAGTCTCACCTAACTTCAACTTCATGCACTGAATGCATGGCATCACAATATCTTCAAGATCTTCTGGTCTTGGAATTCTCAAATGCACACAAGCTGATTCAGACTTGTTCACGTGTGCACGTGCATGCATGCATGCATGCACTCCTCCTTTCTTCTTCTTGGTGCAGTAGACCCACAAAGGGTGTAATCAATTATAGCACACACCTTCTCACTTGAACTTCACACTTTGTTCAATGTGTTTACACACTTAAAAGTGTGTTATACTTTAGTGTGAGTCTTCCACTTCTCTCTTCTTCTAAGTGTGTTCACTACACTTAGTGCACACACATTAGGTTCAGCCTTCTTGTCTCTTTACACACAAAACTTCTTCACTTTGGCACACACTTTGAGCTTGGCCTTCACACTTCTTGCACACACACGGCCAAGTGTGCTTTTCCTCTTTACTTAGCACACACAAATAATTATTCTTTAATCTTCAAGTGTGCACAACCTCCAAAGGCTACGGCCTCTTCTTGTTTTGCACACAAGCCACTAAGGCCTCGGGTATTCTTTGGTTGCACAAGGCTATGGCCTGTTTGTTTTTCTTTTTGCACACATGTAGGCTTAGGTGTTTTCTCCTTTTGGCGCACACACACTTGGTGTGTAATTCTCATCACCCGAATCTCCTACTGCCCGTATGAAGGCGCGCAAGTGCTTGATGAGCCGTGGCCTTCTCTTCTTCACTATGCACACACAAGTGCTCAAGCCTTGGGTTCTCTTCTCCACTTGGCACACACACTGCCTTCTTCTCACTTTGCACACACACCCGAGTATGTCTCGGACAAGGTGTGTTCAACCCGAACACAAACAAGGCGCGCAAGGGTCTGCTTGAGCCGCGGCCAACTTCTTCTCCAACAGCTGCACAAGGTTTGAACCACGGCCTCTCTTCCTCAACACTGCCGCGCAAGCCTCACACCACACGGGCCGCGCAAGCCACGGGTGCAAGGCACCTCGGGCTTCAACCGTGGGCGCGCAAGATGTTGCGGCCACGGGTCTTCCTGTCGCGCAAGGGAGGCGCGCAGGGGACCTCTAATTCTTCTTTCGCGCAAGAGGTGCGCAAAAGGAACCTCTCGGAGCAAGGAATGCTCCGGGCTTCACTGCCGCGCAAGTGTGCGCGCATGGCTGTTCTTCGCGAGGCAGAGCTCTCACGGGACTCGGATTTTCAAGAATACTTCAGCGCATCAGCAAACAGCCTCGAGCCTCGGCCTCTCTTTTTATAGGCAAGGAGAGGCGGTTCTATCCGCGTAAAATAACTTCAAACTCCCGAGATCTTCGGGTTTTCAAGATTCTGTGAATCTTGATTTTCTTCTCTGTTTCACCGCGAGATCTCATTTTTTCTTTCCTCCTCGTGCATGCGATTTATAACGCATGCACGGCCTCTGTTTAGGCACAAATCATGCAAAGCTCGAACACCCCAATGGCCTGGCAACTTCATTTGCCTCGGCCTTCATCGAAATTCTCCATACGTTGCATGCATGTATATTTTTATACATGAATCTGTTCTGTGTAGCCAGACGAGCCGAATGGAGGTCTCGGTTTCGAAAATGGTGGCCGGGAACACGAAATAGGTCGTCGGGAAGGCGCCTGGTTCAGCGGGGCTCGCGGGTGGCTTCGGCTCGAGCTCGAGGAAGGAGACGAGCTCTCGGCCGTCAGATCAGGTGATGGAGATTCATCGGGCGGCCTGGATCTGAAGATCTCGCCGCAGATCAGATGTGCGGCTTAGATCGTCCGCGCGATGAGTCGAACGGCCAGGATGCGCTCCGGGTGAAAAATGCGCGTCCCACATCGAATTCTCCAGCGGTTTATCCGCGCTTTATCAAAGACTCGCTGCCGCCACCGCTTCAATTGTCTCTCCTTCTCCCTCCACGGTGCCGCCCCGCGCCGTGTTCGTCCTGCCTGTCTGCGGGCGCGCTTTACGCCCACTCATGACTCCTGCGGGCGCGCTCTAGCGCCCACTATGCACACACACGGGTGCGCGGGCTTCACCACCGCGTGCCCTCGGGGCTTATACACGGCCCCTGCCTCTGCCGCCCGGGCTGGCCACATGGGATCCCCCCTTGGGCGTGGCGCCTTTAGGCCCACATGTGCCTTGGGGGTTGAACCCTTAAGGCTGGCCTTGGCTGGCCAATTTTTTGCAACAAAAACAATAAGTCCTTTGTTAAACAAAGTGACCAAGTGTAACATGCCAAGTGCCAAATGCCTCCTCCTCTATTCTTTCTTCCCATTTCTTCTCTTCTTCATCTTAAGAATTCCTCCATTTCTTCTCCTCACATTATCTTCACTTAGGATATGGAATTCAAAAGGTTCATCTTAATCTTTTTCATCTCTTCTTCCATATATCTATTCTTCTTCTTCATTAGAATTCCTCCATTCTTCCTCTCATATACTCAATACATAGAATGTGAAATTCCCGAAGGGTCTTCTTCATCAATCGAGCTCCTTAATCAAATAGAGTCTTCAATGTGCTTCATTGATCTAATCAGAGATCAATTGGATCTTCTTCAGATTCACATGCACTAAGTGTTAGTGCATGGATTACATTAAACCACTTCATCCACTTAGAACATGTGAATGGATCATCTTCAACTCCTCATGCATTGTGAAGACAATGCATGGTCTTCAATCAATGTTGTGACTTTGTATCCAATTGATACAAGTTCTATGAACTTAAAGATCAGCTCAACAATCGTCAGGTTTTCTTAGAGAATGTTTCAACCATCATCTCCTATGTCACTTACTCTCCTAAGTGACATGCATCTTAGTACCATGGCCATTCTCCTTCATCACCATCACCATCACATCCTTTGACATTCACATCTTGACTCCCTGACATCCATTCATTCCAAGACAACTTCATGTCTCATTGACAACAAATGCAACACAATGCACTTCATAAATAGACAAAAGTTTCAGAAATTAAATGAAAAGCAATCCCATTGTCGAAAGAAAACAGGTTTTTCTTTAAAACATTGTAAAAGATTGAATTGATTTAACCTACGAATTCAAGGTAAAATCAATGATAATGACATACATTATATTAAATGGTAAAAATATATTTTATTTATAAATTAAAACCATTCAATATTACAATTTAACAATATAAATTATTATGATGAAAAAAGTTGTTTTTCATTAAAATATAGTGTGTTTTTACTATTTATTAAAATATGAAAGTTATCAGAATAATATGAAAAATTTATCCAAAGTAAATTTGTCTATCTTGATTATAAAGAAGAATTTTATTTTGTCAAATTTAACTTATAAAATTGTCAAAAACGAGATTTAAAGTGGGTGCGCCATCAAAAGGCGGCAAAACTGCATTTTTTGAAAAATACTTATTTTACCCGAAAAATTTATTTTGTTCTTATAAAATGTTCTAGAAAATGTGTAAGATGAATAATAATGTTATAAAATTCAAAATTTAGTTAATACTATTCATAACGGTTGGTTCATAATAATATTATAATAATATATTGTTGTTTAGTAACACTCGGTATTGCGTACAACACACGCTATCGAGGAAGGTCGCGATTGCGTGTAATGCAAGCCAAGTCCGGGTTGCATGTTGTGAAAAAATCCTTCGTTGTTTCGTATAACAGAATCCAACCATATTTCATTTATACATTGAATATATATATATATATATACTCAATGTTGCATAGAATAACTATTATCAAAATTGTGTGCAACACGATCCAAGAATAGTGTTGCGTATACTACAAGCTAATACGGTGTTCCGTATAGCACAAGGTAACCTTGGTGTAGCATACAACACAAGAAATTAATGAAATTAAATGAATATTTTTCATAAAATCTCGGGGTGTTACATTCTACCTCCCATAAAATGAATTTCTCCCTCGAAATTCGTTGGGGTTATAAATGGTTTACTACTAGAAAGTTTGTTTAATAGAAACCCACATCATAAAAAGGAATTCCAAAACATGGCTTTAAAAACTAATGTATGAAATGTAATGGTTACCCAAATTAACTCATCACTGGGTTTCAATGTAGGAGAACATTGGTGAAAATATGGATATGGAAGAGAAATCTAACCATCCTGTTTTGATAGAGAGTGGTAGAGAACATGGCTATGGAAAATCCAACAATCACAATTCCATAGATTTGTGATGATCTAGGGTACCATCTGATTCATCGGATATAAGGGAACTAGGACAACATTTTTGGTTTTCAAGATCATTTCCCTAAAGTTGAATAATTTGAATTAGAATAAATACTTACTTTATTTTGGTACAATCTCACTATTGTCCGTTCCTTGAACAATTTCCACTTCATCTCTTAAAGAAATGAAGTTAAATTTGTTATTCGTGAAGTATTAGAAGATCATGTGATAGAATGACATTTCATTCCATCTGTCTCAAACAAAAGGTTAGCAAAAGTTATTAAATATACATAAGTCAATCTATAGTGAGATTAATCATATATGGTTCCTAAAATGGACTTATACTTCATATATCTTACCGCTTAAAAAAATAAAACTAGTTTCTACTGACCAGGGACTTCCTGTAGGCCAGTGGTAGGCAATAAAGGCCAGTCGCACTTCGGTTGTGGGTTCGATTCCCACAGCCTTGTCCGACGCGATGGGCTGTCGCTCGTCCTGCAGGTTGTCCTTTTACTAAAACAACATTACTATAACATCCCATAAATAATATCGAAAAAAAACTTATATCCTTAAACAATACTAACTTATGTCCAACATAATCCATTCCAATCTTTAGGCTTATCCAAAATAATGCTGTCTAATCTCATATTCTAATGAAAAATATTACCAAAGGGTTCATACAACTAGAATGTTAATACCATTGTTGATCCCCATATATCATGATATATGTCATGTTGATCACATTCCAAACATTCGAAGGCCTTAATCATGTATTCTTTTGAAAAATAAATAGCTATTGAATCATAGTGAAAACATGAGTGCTGTCAAAAGTTAACTCTTTTCACATACCACAACCTCAAACCATGATATAACTATTTCCTTATATTAGTCACGATCTCATGAATATTGTCAAACATTTCATTTTCTCCTTATCCTTTCATTATGAGCATATCATCTACTTTACACAAATATCTGAATAACCTTCCATGGTTACTGGTACTATTCAACATATACTTTCAAATAATTTTAGGAAAAACAATAGTGTAACAATCCTTATATGATTCTTTATTCCATAGTATCATTAACTATACAATATAACTCTCGATAAACATACAATCACTTCACTACCTTCTAAAACAACCGACTGAGCTTCAACACTTCTTTCAGCTCATATATCATTTGTAGTCTCCTCATCATCATCCACATAAATACTACCCATATGACCATGCTGATTCTCTTCATGAGATTTTCCATTAGGGAATTGGTTTGCATGATGCCCGTACATTCCACATTTAAAACATCTAATCATTGCTGATGTCGTAGCAATACCATTATCCTTTTCCATGGTGTTAACTGAACCTTTTCCTTTGCACTTACTGGCTTTGTGTCCTTCCTTTTCACACCCAAAGCATCTTCCAGTTCCTTTGAAACAATCTCCCTGATGCCTCTTCCCACATGATTTACATGAGGGAAATTGAACTTTATTTCCTCTATGATCATCATGAAACTCCATCTTTCTCTTATTATCTGAATCGGGAAACTTACCAAAGTTGAGATTATTGATCATATTATGAGATTTCCGATTAGGCATAATAACGATGTTTGGACTTCCAGATCCCATTTCATTTGGTTTCTCATGAAGAAAATCATTCCATTGTCTGTTATATCCTCCATTATCATGAATCTTCCCGTTTCCTGCCATTTTCTAAAACCCAAAAAGAATAGTGTGAGAGGAAAAAATCATTCTAGGGAAAACATTATAGTAAAGTGGGAGCACCCTCAATATCTAACATCTTAGGTTAAATTCTAAGATCGTTACCATAGTTCTAGGACAATATCCTATACGTATACTTAACCTTAGAGACATCCCTAGACATACCTTAGAAATATCTTTAGGTATCTCAATAAAGTTATGGCATCCTAGTTTCCAAAGGTTGACTAAACCATTCCTATGAGACCAACTGTAGAGACCTGAAGCTTGACGTACATGGAAATTACATTACTTTAGCAGAATACATAATACATAACAAAAACAGACACACAAGGACCGTAATAGTTCAGTGTCTTTGGAAACGTGGAACGTAATCTTCTAATCAAGGTGAAAGACCTTCAACATCTCCCATAAAGATCATCCCCTTTTTTTATTACCTAAAACCTTTTTTTATATCCTGGGGAAGAGAAAACATAAAAAGGGTGAGCTCAAATGCTCAGTAAGGGTAAGCATGGATAAAATAAAACATACCATATACATTTGAACTTAAAAGCATGAACATAATGGTTAAACATCAAAAGCATGAGCAATGACATAAAACATGGAAGTGCGTAAGGCATGGATCATAAAGAAACATTAAGAATGATAAAATAGCATGGGAATAAAACATTTAATTGTGGCATCCATTAAGCACATGTAATTATTTCTATAGTAGCCAAGGCATTGCTGCCAAGACCATCTTAGTGGACAAAGTCACATTCTGAATCGAGTTCACTCCTCGTTTTAGTCCTGCAACACTGAACCAGATTAACTTACCGTTCCAGCCATGTCTATCTCATGAGATATAAAATATCTACCCAATGCATTTGATGGATATATAGGTCCCACCCATCTCATAATGAAATCATTCTTACTTGTGCCACAAAATAAACACACATTATTCATAATAACCCATTAAATAAAATGGGTTTCATAAACATCATCACATCATCACATAATCCATATAAAAGAAATGGATATCATTTCATAATACGAAAAGCGAAACCATGTAAATCATAGAGACATTATACTTGAAACATACACATATGAAAATAATTTCATCTTAGATGGGAAATGGTTTTGATAAAACACTTGAAAGGAATTATTGAGGACAATATCCTTTTTTCTTCAAAATCATTTTCTTTTTAAATAATGTCATGAAATTTTAAAAGAAAAGGATTTTGTTTAAAATAGCCATGCAATATTTTGGACGAAGATTCATGAAAATAAGTCTTTATAAAACCGTAAAAAACTTTTCATGCCCTATAAGTTAAAAAAAACATTCTTCTCGTACTTTTCCAGAAAAGTCAAAAAAAGTACTTTGTAACGTAAACCATAGAATGATTCCTTACATACCATGTAGTAAAAGTCAAAAAGTCAAAAATGGGTAAAAAGTAGTTTAAACATTCATGAAAACACTTTTATAAAACTTGTACATGGACGATTTCAATATCCCTAGTAAATACTTACGAATAAGCAATCTCAGATAAAAATGAGATTTGCAAAATAATCCCTTACCTTAGGTCTGATATGCTTCGTACGTATCCGAACCTCCTGTATAATGAGTTAAATAATGTCATTTCCTTATTAAATAATCATATTCATTGTTATGATATCATATATGTCTCACTTATGACATTATATTACCCGTTATTTTGTAAATTTCATGTTAAAGCAGTGTTTTGGGTAAAATCATTTTATTTATCGTATGTGTTTCGACTTATCGTTCTTGATATTATTACTTATATACTGATTTACAAAATTCTAGAATGTAAAACATGATTTATATATAATATATATTCATCATATACATATATATATTATAGATCGACAAAAGGAATGAAATACATCGTTAATGGAGACTGTAAGTCGTACGTACGCATGAACGCTGTTTTCGTTTCCCTTTTGAATTGAATGGAATTAAGTAAATGACATATATATATATAAACATAAATCCAGTATCATTATTATTTCATATATTTCATTATTATTATATATACTTTATAATCATTCATGAATGGTTAACATGGAGAGTGAATCTCATCGCGTCGTGTAGACGGTAGTCCGTACGTATGCACAAGCGATGACATCATTCCCAAGATCGTGGAATTGTATTAAAGTTTATGTATAATATTATAGAGTCAATATCACTTTACAATAATCATATATATTAATTACATTCACCCTTATACCCATCCAAGTAAGGTGGTGGAGGAAAATAGATTACACCACGGCGTGGAGACGGTATTCCGTACGTACGCACGCGCAGTGATTTCATTTTCTGTTGGATGGATAAATGGTGAAATATGGTTGTTTAATAATTATAATAAAATATCAGTATATTATTGATACTGATGATATTACCTCATAATGAAAAAACTAAAAAAGAAGAAGTGGAAGAAGAAATAAAGTTGAAATAATCGGTAATGGACATTACCTCTTCTTTGAAGCGCCTCTTTGAGACCTCCTCTTAGGGCACTAAAATTGGTCTTTCAAGAAGACCAGGACCTCTAGGATGTTTCTAGGGATGTGTAGAAGCTAATTGGGCAGGGGTTGGCAGAGCATGAAGGCTCAATGTGGTGTGAGAAGGGGAGGGAGGAGGTGCCCTTTTATAAGGGAGGAGAGGGGCACATTTGGAATTCTTAAAAATATTAATTTATAATAAATCTAACCCCACTTAAAAACCTTCTAAAATGACTCATATTCAAAAATTAGATTCTATAGGGTTGTAATATCATAAACCAATCAAATTTAGACATGTTTGGATCTTATTTTAAACCTTATCAGTTTGATTTATCCTTATTTAATCTATTTAAGTTTATTTGTGGTAATAAAATTCTAAATTTTAAATTATAACAAATAATTACATATTTGTTGTTAATTTTCCATAATTGGTTAATTTATAACACTATAGACCATATAAATTTAAATTTATAATTTTGTAATATTTTTTTAATTTTTAAACAATTTTATAATACGTTATTTTTATAAAATTACAATAGTGTCGATTTTGACACTATTCATTTATATGAATTTAAATAAAATATATAATGAAGATATGTTAAAAATAAAAGCATTAATAGATTCATAAAAGGCCATATGTATCTAGAAAATTAGTGGAGAACATTAAATAGTTCATATAATATTTAGTTTATTATTTTTAAAACCATTTATTTGGTTTATCTCTTAATAAAATAATTACTACATCATTTTTGTATAATTATTTAATATACTTATTTTTTGCATAAAAATTAAAAATAAAATCTTATGATGAAGATAAATCAATTTACTTTCACAATAATACTTTTTATCAAATATATCAACTTAAAATCACAATATTTAAATTGTTATATTTATTAAATATGAAGGAGACAACTTTTGAATTATTTAATATATAATAATATAAGTTTCATAATCACCTTAATAAAGATCCAAATGGTCCAAAATACGGCCATTGGATGATTCGGGTTTATGTATACACTAATAATAAGTTTTGTGCAGATTTTTGGGTCTTTTGATATGTATTAATATTTCAATAAAAACTATATTATTGATTTTTTACTAAATAAATAATTTCTGCAACCATATTGTGTCACAATTAATGATAATTATTTAATTCCAAAAAATTATAAATAAATTCTCATGATGTAGATAATTTTGTTAGCTTTCTGTAGACTATTAATGTTCGAAGTTTCATTAATTTTATCACTAACTTAAAATTATTATACTTATAGTATTTAAGAGAGTGACATGTTGTCACTTTCTTTGGTTTTAATAATAATTAAATTATTTTCATGGAAAAAAGTCCATTAAATGAATCTAATCCGACCCTTAGGTGATATGGGTCGACTTGTAGTCATCGAATAGGATTTTGAAAAGTGTTAGGGTAATTTTATAATCTTATATTTACCCTTAATTACCTGATTTACCTTTTACTATATTAAATAAAATTTACCGTAGTTACTATTCACAATGCCCAAAAATAAAAAGTATCTTATTAACATAATTTGGACCCCCTGATTCCAATATGTAATCCATTTTTCCAAATTAAATACACAAAAGTTGCAGAAATTAAATTAAAATTAATCCCGTTGTCGAAAGAAAACGGGTTTTTCTTTAAAACATTGCAAAAGATTGATTTGATTTAACCTATGAATTCAAGGTAAGATAAATACTAATGACATAAATTATATTAAATGGTAAAAATATATTCTATTTATACTTTAAAACCATTAAATATTATAATTTAACCATATAAATTATTACGATGAAAAAAGTTGTTTTTCATTAAAATATAGCGTGTTTTTTCTATTCATTAAAATATTAATGTTATCAGAATAATATGAAAAATTTATCCAATGTAAATTTTTATATCTTGATTCTTAATAAGAATTTTATTTTGTCAAATTGAACTTATAAACTTTTCAAAAACTAGATTTAAAGTGGGTGCGCCATCAAAAGGAGGAAAAACTGCATTTTTTGAAAAATACTAATTTTACCCGAAAAATTTATTTTGTTCTTATAACATGTTCTAGAAAATGTGTAAGATGAATAATAATGTTATAAAATTCCAAATTTAGTTAATACTATTCATAACGTCTAGTTCATAATAATATTATAATAATATATCGTTGTTTAGTAACACCCGGTATTGCGTACAACACACGCTATCGAGGAAGGTCGCGATTGCGTGTAATGCAAGCCAAGTCCGGGTTGCGTGTTGTGCAAGAATCCTTCGTTGTTTCGTATAACAGAATCCAACCATTTTTCATTTATACATCGAATATATATATATATATATACTCAATGTTGCGTAGAATAACTATTATCAAAATTGTGTGTAACACGATCCAAGAATAGTGTTGCGTATACTGCAAGCTAATACAGTGTTGCGTATAGCGCAAGGTAATCTTGGTGTAGCATACAACACAAGACATTAATGAAATTAAAAGAATATTTTTCATAAAATCTCGGGGTGTTACAAAGGAACATACTTCTGCAATTTGAATCTTGATTCCCTTCTTTGAAAGTATGAGGTGACACAAAAAACATCAACACCATACCACCCCCAAACAAATGGCTAGGATGAGGTATCAAATCATGAGTTGAATCAAATTTTGGAGAAAACTGTGCAGACAAATAAGAAGGATTGGAGAAAGCGCTTGGATGATGCATTGTGGGGTAACATTATAGAATACAAGACTCCCATTGTAATGCCCCCATTTCGGATTGTCTTTGGGAAGGCATGCCATCTCTTCGTGGAAGTCGAGAATTGGGCTAATTAGACTATAAAAAATGTAAGATGGATTTGGACCAATAAGGAATTCAAAGGAAGCTGCAAATTCACAAGCATGAGGAGATTCAATTGTCCTAATATGAGAACTCAAGGCTCTATAAGGATAGTTCAAAGGCATCTTATGATAGAATGATCCAACAATGGGAGTTTCATGTTGGCGAGACAGTCCTTCTCTATAGTTCAAGACTAAAGATGATGCAGTGGAGATCACACTAGAGGAAACTAGAAGGAGATTTATAGTCAACGGGAAACATATGAAGAAATACATTGAGGGACTTCCAACTGATGTAGTCGATTTCACCACACTGCATGACCCCATCATCACTTGAGCTTATCAGGCAATTCCTAACCCTTTTACTTTTATATTATTTGTCCTATTTAAAATTATCCATTTAATGTGTATATATCATCTCATAGGTTCACATTGAGGACAATTAAATATTTTATGTGTGGGGGAGGGGAAAAATTTTTGGGGTAGATATTTAGGATTTTATTTTGTGTGTTTTATTTGAATTTTCTATTATGTTTTTGGTTAAAATTTAAAAACAAACAAAAAAACCAAAAAATCAATAAAAAAGAAAAAATATCTCATTTAAAATTATAACATGGAACATATGGAGAATCCATGTTTTGAAAATTCATTGGTAGAAAAATAAGAATGAGTATGATTTCATCATCAAGGGTTGACTTTTATAAAAATTTATGTCATAAATGATATGAATGGTTGTGTCATTATAAAATCTTTTAGATTTTGACATCATTATTTGTGATATTTGTTCATTGTAAATAGTGTCATTGATTTTTCCACATAGTTTTTTACAAAATCATGACGTTTGAGTTTTTTATAACCAACTGAATATATATTTATGGTAAGCAATACTTTTCGTCTTATATCATGGTCTTTCTATTCATTCGTTTATCTTACGATCATTTCCATCATTGTACCAGATTGACCTATGTGTGTGCACATATTATCTGACTATTGTACGCCCTCTAAAAAAATTAAAAAAAAACATTATCCAAAAAATCAAAAATAAAATTCAATAATGAGGGGGGTGATGAAATGTACAACATGTGGGGATATTTAGGTCAGGAGCTCATGGTTTGACTTCTGGGAATGCTTAAATGAGTGGGTTTTGGAATTTGATTGCAAATGATATTTAACAGGTTTGGTGGAATATAACCAGGTAAGAAGAAATGTTTTTATTAACCTAAATATAGTAGATAAAGGGTGGAGAGAGATTACGACGTGTTTCTCTATTATTAGTTTCATGAATCTCACTTTATTTTATATTGACACAATTTATGAGACAATGATTTTAAAATTTAGTGATATTGACTCTTGATGAGATTCTTACATTCCCTATATTTTTACTATGAATTGTGAAATATGAACATGCATATCTTATGACATTTTCTTGAATGCATGATATGATGGTTTTCCCATGAGTGAAAAAGGGTAAGTGTGGGGGGAGTTGATAAAAACCTTTTTTTGAATATTTTATTTATAATAAATGATTTAATATCCTCACATTATGCTAAATATGTTCAATTATGGAATATTTGGAATTATATCAATCATTTGTAATTTTGATTAAAAATCCAGTTTTACATATTTAAACATTACTATAGTATTTTGGGCATAAATTTTTTTTTTGTAAATTATTTTGACATAAATTTTTGTAAAGGTTTTCCTAATGTAATTGTATTAAAATTATATTCAAGACATGGGATCTGGATCGTGTATTAGAATTGAGTAAATGGGCCATGAAGAAAAGGATGGACTGAACTATCCAGATTGGACATCACTCCACCATTTGGGATGTATCATCTTTATATAGGCTTGGATGGGGCCTAAATTATGAGGGATGATCGTGGAAATTACTAGGAACAATTAATATTTCTATTATGCTAGAAGAGTCTCTCATTTATGTGGCCAACTAGATGGTGCACGTGGGATTAAAATATTTGGATGAATTTCCCTTTCACATTTAATAATGTTTTGTAACCCTAGACCACCCTAACTCTATTGAAAAGATGTTTTCACTCTCTGGGAGGGCTGTTAGAGGATTTTGGAAGTTTTGGATGAAAGGGTGTCTTTTGGGATCCCCTCACAACTCTAGGAGAAATTAGGGATTTTTGCAAACATCTCTTCCAAAAAGTCTCTCCTCTCCCACCTTCTCTTTATATGTCTTTTCATTAATCGTTGTATCTTGAATTTTTCATCAATTAATATTCTGGGTTCTTCCCATTTCATATTCTATTAATATTAATAATTTATTTGTAATCAATAGTGTATAGGATATTGGATTCTACCCTTTCAATCCTTTTATCATGCAAAATGTCTCCATGATGACCACACCACCCATGGAAGATTAGTTTTCATAGTGATCAATCTATATTATACCCTATTAATTTAATTATTTTGAATCATTGAGCTACTAAAATTCACATAGTATGATCCATGAATTGAATTTTTGAATTATAATAAAATAATAAGGCAATTTGAAAATTAACACAAAAACACACAAGGTCGAAATTTTGTTTAAATTGTCAGAGTGCAATCTTAATCGGTAATACAAGACCACACGAGATAATTTTTTAGAGTTCAAATATAATCCCTAAACACAATTAATCCTCATTTACATAATGGATAAGAGATCAAATTAACCACATACCATAAGTTATCTTTAGAACAACAATCAATGCTGGGTGTTGTGATTGCGTGTTCTGAAACAAGCATAGGGTTTAAGTAATTTCATCTTTGTGGTTAAGATAACTCTAATTGGTTTTGAGGGTTAACAAAATAGGGGATCATAATTAAGTAGATATTGATTTAAATGATAATGATTAATATTTAAATGAATAGGATGAGTTATATTGATTACGCCTTTTAAAATATTTTCTAAATAAATATATTTTGTTCGCCTTTTCAATTGAACTTCATTTCAATATTAAAAACAAAAAAAAAATGAAATATTCTTCTAGAAAACTTCATCTAGATTTATAAAAAATAAAAATAACCCCCATCCTTTTATTTATTATTATTATTTCCTTTTATTCAATTTTCAAAATACCTTTAATAAGTTGTTAAACATACTTCTTCCTTTAAGAGACAACCTTAGTCAGGCACTCTGCTGCACCTAAGTACCCAAAAACCAATAATCATTTGAGGAGCCTACGACAAAAACCATTCAAATACGTCTAGATTTTTTATTTTATGATTGATTATAAACCTGAGAAGGTGAATTTGGTTTCCAAAACATTACGTTGGAATCTTCCAGTGTATGTTTTTCAGGAGTAAGTAGATTACTAGGGCCTAATGAGTTTGTTTAATGTTTTGGTTCTAGATGTATATGGAGATGAAGAGTGTGTATTCCTGTATATTTTGTAGGTTATTACATCTCTTATCAACCTAGTTTGAATTGTGCATGATGTATGCGGTTATTCATGAGGTGAATCATTCATGTTAGGTTGTTAAACCCATGGTAATGAAGATGTTTTACACCTTAAGACATCAGTATTGGTTCCCAATGAGGAGGCATGTAGTGGTGGACATTGTTTGAAGATGTTTGGACTTCCAAAGGATCATGGATGAGAATTAGAGACTAGATATGTTGTTTCAGCCACATTCTCTTCCGGTTTAGATGTGGGATGATATCCTTATGGATTTTGTGATCCAGATACCATATACACAATGTGGTAAATAATCCAAATGGGCGATTAGTGATCTTATAATGAAATCATCCCACATTTAATCCATCAGGGAGTTGGTGAAGGTAGAAGAACGTTTATGCATGTATGTTCGAGAGATTTTTTGGATTCATGATGTTTTATCAGTCATTGTTTTAAACTTTGAATCTCTTTTAAATTCATGAGACAAGAATTTTCTCTAAGAAGAATTGGGAATCGAGTTGATGTTGAGTACCATGTATCAACTAAAGATGGATAGTCATACTGAGCGATAATTATAGATTCTCTAGGAATTTTTGATATCATTTGTGCTTTATTTAGGTGGATCTTAGGGAAGTAAAATTAGGTTTTATAAAAATTCATATAAATAAAGTTACTAGGCCTCGATCAGGATGGCCATGTTTGAGGTATTCTAATAATAGTCATTCCAATCCATGATGTCATGGTTTCATGGGGGAGATAATTCCTTGGTGGTACTAAGTCTCGTCCACATGATGACTGGGAAAATGGGTATGATTCACCAATATTTAGACACATCATAGAGTTAGTAAAAGTCATAAGCTGACCATCTTAATCACCAATTGATGTTTCATGCAAGTGATTAGGTGTTTCTCTCAGTATCAGTTCGACTAGGTCATTATCATTAAGGTAGTTAGGGTAAACTATAACCACATTA
This sequence comes from Viscum album, assembly GCA_963277665.1. NCBI lineage: Eukaryota > Viridiplantae > Streptophyta > Magnoliopsida > Santalales > Viscaceae > Viscum > Viscum album. The sequence goes on along the minus strand of OY728143.1, from coordinate 1,603,989,947 downwards.
TGTTGGTACCCCATTTTCTTAATTTTTCATCCTCCCATAATGTGCAACACAATATACTTGGTGGTGGATCTTCCCCTATTCTTTTCGAGTGGATTATCTTATGTTATGAATGATTTGGAATGAGCTAAGTCCAAATCCTTCTTGGTTTTATCCTTTCTTATACATTATTTATTCTTATTCATCCAATTTGTTTTAATTTTGGAACCCTAGGCGTGGTGTTATCCAAATATAGTGTGTGTTATGTTGGGATTGATTTATTTCTTATGGATTATGTGTGTCAAACCCTGTTCTACCTCTTCTAGGTGGTTATCGTCGAAGTAAATGATAAATAGATTAAATCTGAGTTTGGTGTATCTATTCAAGATATATTATTACAGATTACCATTAAATTCATAATCACCTTTGGTTTGGTGTTTTATGAATTTCCAATTGTTTCTATAATAGTTGTATTTTTTCCCATGTGTCTTTTTTTGTGGAATGATTTTGAAATTTGGCTATTTAAAGTGTGGTTTCAAAAGGGTGTGTGGTGTATTCACAACAAGTGCTTAATAAAATGCTTCAATGGGATTTTTCAACTTAAAATGTATTTCTATGATGCTTTTATTGATGCATTAACATTATTCATTGTGTTCTGATAAAATGGGAATGTTTGATTATGAAATGGCTTGTGATGTGTGATAGATTTATGTAAAAAATGGTTTCTCAGTACGCGACATGGGTTAGTACAAGGGATGAACACTTGAAAGACCTTGTAATCCGTCAGATGGATGATTGTGTGAACATCCATTTTTTTCTAAGGATGCATGTGAGACTTTGGGAAGCAATACCATGAGAGATTCCATGATTGGTTCCCAATACACTATGTGAGCTATTATAGTTGGGTCGAGGGTGAGTATAAGATAATTATTTATTGCATAGTTGGATAGAATTAATGTTTAGACTCAATCACATTAGGCCCAATGGATTGATCCATAGGTGCACATTAATCATTCCAGAATTCTTTATATGTTTTATTAATTTTATTAGTCCAATTTGTATGCAATGTTATAAACAATTCCCACATCAACTTATATGATTATTTGAAGATGATGTTTTATTTTTCCTTTCTTCATTGGTATTTTGAGAATGTTTATCCTTTTTCCATGTTTATTTATCTGATCCATGTAAAGAAATTATTTGTAAACCATGTTTTATTTGAAATGGAAAAAATATTATTTAAAGGGTTATTTTAAAATGAAGATTTTATAATGTGTTTTAGTTTTGTAAAGTGTTTTCAAACAAGTTTATTTGTTTTTGAGGTAAAATAACTAAACAGATTCACGGTGGTACCCGGCTCGGATTTGTGCCTCGCACCCTATATATGCCATTTGGAATATGAAGAATTTTTTTGGAGAGGTTATAATGTAACATGGTGGCTCTTCTTGATTTATGTCATCCATAGTTTTATGAAGTGGACATAGTGTCATATGTATTGGCTCATTTGGAGTCATTTATGGTGGTTTATAATCATATGGATTTATGTGAAGGAAATGATTTATCATGTTCCCTTTAATTTTGAGTATATTTATTTTGACTTGAGAAACCATGTATATGTACCATTATGGGATTTTTTGTATATGATGTGTGATGTTGATTTTGGTATCTACATATTCATTATTGAATACTATGAATGATTCCTTTTATGCTACTAATTCAAATGATATTAGTGTGGTCATTCCATTTTAGAGATGAGTCGTGTAGGTCTACCATTGAAAAAATCATTAACAACTATTTTTTGTTTATTCATGGTGATTTTTTCCAGCCTGTGGTCATCAGGAACATGCTTTGAGCCATGTGGAAGGTCGAATCGAGTGACATGTCATGTCAAAATTGGTATTTTTATTACAACCACATAAATCTGATACATGATGTGATAAATATAACTCAATGATTTGATTTAATTTCATAGTAATATTTTTGTCCAAAACATGTATCCCAGTATAGGTGAACCAAGTAAACTTGTTGTGTCTTCTGCATGCTTTCATTTTTGTTCATACATTACAATGTGAAAGTAATAAAAGAGTGATTTTTTTAATTATAAAACAATATCCATTGGTGAAATTGTTCTAATCTCTCATACTTTGATTCACCCCAGTCATTGTATTTAACTTAGTTGGGCTAATAATAAATTAAAAAATTTTATTTTTCACATTTTTTACATGTTTTTTAAGAATATTCACTTGTTTATATATATATATATATATATATTACAAAATAACTCAATTAATTATAAATACATAAAATATTTTTTGAAATACTTTTTTAAAAAATATGCATATCATATCTATACATATATACATACATACATAAATACCAACACACATACATATTCACATGTTAATAAATAAATAAATATATATATTACACAATTTATTAATAAAATATATTTTTACATGTTTTTAAAAAAATATTCATATCAAATATATTTATATACCAAGATATATATATATATATATATATATATATATATCAAAAAGCTTATATACTTTTTGAAAATGTATATATATGTATATTCAACTGTTAATATACATACATAAATATATATAATTATATTTTTCAAAAACCGTACATGATTTTTGATAACTTTATAAGTGTATATTCACATGGTAATATACATACATACACACATATATCAAAATCAATTTAGTTTTTTATATAATTAAATATATATTAAAAATAGTATAGGTTTTTTAGAATGTTATATATTTATATTCATATTTTAATATATATAGATACACTATTTTTTAATTAAATTTAAATATTTCAAATATATTCTGACATGTTTTTTAACAAATATGCATATCATATACATACATTCATACAAACATACATACATACATACACAGATAGATATATACATGCATACATTCATTCATTCATTCATATATATATATATATAATCATACATGTTTTTTAATGTCTATACATTAATATATAGAAGTCAATATATATATATAAATCCCAATGTTTCCCAAAATATATTCACATAAATTAAAAAAATAAAACCAATCATAATATTACAATCAAACATGTTTTAACACCACAATCACAATTAATGATTTATTATAATTCATCATAAATCATATAAATATAATCCTGCAATACAATATAATAATTAAATAGATTTATATAAACTCTTCCAATATCAGATAATGCTAAATAATTTTCATATTAAGAATATTTCTAATAATAACATAAATAATATACATTCAATAACATAAAATACCAAAAAAAAATATATACTAAATCTATTGTTTAAATAATGAGTAAAATACCTAAAATCAATTAGAATAACTCATGTGGGCCTAATGGACAGAAAAATAAGTAATAATAAATTTGATGTAACCCTAAATACCAAATAAACCATAACAATAATGTAAAATATTCTATGTGTTTATTAGGAAAAATATATAATGTTTTCTGCTTATGAACATCGAAATATACAATAATTTTTTAGCATTTATATAGAATAGAGTTCCTATAAAATGAATTCATGGTTGGAGAGAGTTCCATGAGAAGTGAGAGAATCTAGCCAGGTTTGAAGCCTAATGGCTTCCACTCCGCGTGTTAGCCCTATATAGACACCTTGGAAAGGATCAGAAAAATTTTCAGCAATTGCCTCTATAAGATCATTTATTTCGCTAATAGAGGGAGTTTATTAATATTATGTAAGCTTCATGAAATGTTTGAGAATTGTAAAATTTATTCTCATCAAAAAATATACGAGCGTCATGATCATTGTGAGTATCATGAATGTTGTGAGCTTCGCAAAGGCTAAGTGAGCTTCATGTAAGGAGTGAGCTTCGTGATGGTTAGGTGAGCTTCATGAAAGGTGATATCATTTAAAAGGCTATGAGATATTTATGAAATTAATGAGATTTTATAAATTTGGGATCATTAGGAAATTATGATATTATTGTGATAAATTGGGAGGTTTCAGAAAGGATAGAAATAGGGATCTCAAAAAAAGTAATTATCATGAAGACTAAAAGAGATTTCCCAGTAAATCAATGGTAAAGTGGTTTTCATCAAGTCGATGAATGTGGAACTTTATGATACAAAAAAATTGGTGTAAAACATATTTATTCAAGTTATCAAAAGATTTTTCTCATGAATGAACAATGGGAACACATCAGTAGATACAGTAGTGATATTTCACATTGTGAATGGTGGTAAACTATGAGGGATAGTTAGTGTACTCCGAACATTGTAACACTAGTGTTCTTTAGTTGATTTGGTACATAGGGACATTGTCTTTGAATGCTCCTTCAACATATCTTAGTGTTGGTGATCCATGTAAAATTTTTTCCTCCCATTTATGTTTTCATTCATGTTCACACATTTCTATGAGAGGAAAATTGAAGAGTGTTTTGTTTAGTGGCGAAACAAGATCTGAAGGAAAAATTGTTTTAATATGTCATATACTAATTATCCCCACTCCCAAGATATTTATCCTAGTTTGGATATTATTAAATTACCAAAAATACACTTTTTAAAATAAATATACATATCAAATCTATATAAACATACACACACATATATATAACCATACTTTATTTTTAAATGCTTATACGGAGAGATTATTCTATGTTTTTTTATCTTATTATGGGGGTTTGGGTTTTATCCTGATGTAAGATGACCATGTGGTTCCAAAAAGATCAAGGAAGATATTCCCACATGAGCAGAAATATCCCACACATGACCGCAAATTAGATGTTTTGAAGCATGCATTATGTATATGGCAACCTTAGCACTTTAGGGAGAATTTTGCAATGTATCTGGATAATGAATGAGTTATTAAACTATCAACCAGAGGGACCTAAAACTCAAAAAATATACATGGTGGAGTACCTCCAGAATTTTTATTTAAAGATTTATTGTACACCTTAGATGGAGAATATGGATACTTACACATTAAGCTGTAATTTTCTAGTGTATTCTATTCATGAGTTTTCTAATGGGTGGGGGCTAATGAGTTTGTTTATTGATATGATTCTAGATATTAAATTGTGTGGATTGTTGGTGTTCTTGGTTAATGCTCACATCACACCCTCTCTTATCAATCAGTTGTAGGGATCAAGTACGCGACCCTAATTTCTATCAGATTGGTTGTCATTTAAATGGTGGTGAGATGTTAGGTTATTGGACTCAATCTCCTAGTGGATGTATTATTTTTACTAGGGGTATGGTGGTTCCTTTGAGCATGATACATTTGTTGATTCATATGACACATCATTCAAGTTATCTTGTTCAACCTATGGTTAGAATGATTTTAATACATTGAAACATCGGTATTGGTGCCCTGAGATGAGGTGTTCAGTGGTAGACATTGTTTTCTGATTTTTGGCTTGCTAGTGGATCATGGATAAGAATTAGAGAGTAGTCAGATTATTCCAACCACTTCTTTTTCCCGTGTGAATGTGTGATGAAATCCCTTTGGGGTTTTTGACTAAGCTACCTTGTATACCATGTGGTAAATATTCCAAATTGGTGATTATCGATCTTATAATGAAAGAATCCCACTCTTTACCCATTAAGGAGTCGATGAAGGTAGATGAACTTATATTGCTGTATGTTTAAGAGATTATTCGACTTCAATATGTTCCATTGAAGATAGTATCAGACTAGGATTATATTTTAACGTCATGATTCAAGTGGTACTCTAATAAATATTTGGAACTGAGCTGATGCTGAGCACCATGCATGAACTAAAGATGATTCATCACTCTGAGTGATCCATCTAGACTCTCATGGATTTTCTGAGAGTGTTTGTGTTTCTTTTAGGTGGTTCATGGTGAATACACCTTCTATTGGATAATATTTCTTATAAAAATAGTTACAAATAGTCAATCATAATGGCCCCATTTTTGCAATATATGAATAGCCATGCCAATTAATATTTTGCTATTATGTGGTGGGAGGGAATTCTTTGGTTGTACGGAGTCTCATTAAAGAGAACAGTGAGACCATCTGGATGATTCAAAAATGGTTAATAATAGCTCAAAGTCCCAAAAAGATATAAGTTGATCATATTCATCTCCCATTGTAGTTTTGAGATGGTGATTAGTTGTATATCCGGCTACCAGTTTTACTAATTCATCATTATTTAGGTAATCATGGGAAGTTTGAACCATGTTATGGTGGTACCCAATTATCCTCATTTTTTCCTCCTATAGTGTGCATCCCTAATCCTTTTATATGGAGATTCCTCTCTATTTCTGTGGTCGATTCACTTGTTGTTTTTATGAATTTTCTTGATGTATGCCCATATCATTGGGGTTTTCAAAATCTTTCTACCTTATTCATACTTGATTCCAAATTTTTGTGGATGTTTGGAATCATCGGGGTGGTGTTAGTCAAATATAGGTTGTGTTATTGGGATTTTGGTTTGTGTTTTTTGAATTAGGAGTTTAAGGGTGCATCTTGACTCTTATGGGTGGTATTTATGGTAGGAGATGATATTTAGATCAAATTATATGTAGGTGTCTCTAGTTTAGGTCTTTATACATGGATAAAATTTAATTTTAAAATCTACTTTTGGTTTGGGTTGTCCAAATTTCATTTTTTATTTATGGATGATTTTGATACCATTTGTTTGGTTCTTTGTCGATTGATTTGGAATTTTTACTATTTAATTTTGGGTTTCAAAAGGGTGTGTCATGTATGCACCCCAAGTGTTTGATAAAATTTGTCATTATGATTTTATGGCAAGAAATAAATTTCAATAATGGTTTTGCGAATTGATTTATCATTTTCCATGTGTTTTGATTAAATGGGAATGTTTTATTTTGAGAATGTTTATGATGTGGATTAGATTTATGTGGAAAAGTTATTGTGGTAATGTGGCATGGAGGGGGAAATGGGTTAACCCGGGTATGAGTGAGGGGATTGTTCAAGGGACCATGTGATACTTTGGAAACAACACTATGCAAAGTTTTCATTTTTTTCCAAGAGACCACGAGTGAATTTTGGAAGGGACACCACAAGAGATTCCATGATTGGTTTGTAAGATACCTTATGAGTTCTTGGAGTTGGGCCCAAGGATGAATGTAAGCACCCGGTTTGTTGCTATGATGAATAGAAAACTTATTTAGTCTCACTCATGATAGGCCTGATTGTTTTATCCCTTGGAGAACATTACACATTATAGATTGGTTTATATACTTTATTAATTTCACTGGTTCTATTTTGATGTGATGTGATATATGATTCCCATAGCATATTATATTTTTATATGATGATATTTTTGTATTTTCCCTTGCTTGTCAGGTATTGTGAGTATGTTGTGACTTGTGTCCCTGTTTATTTATTGGATCCATGTTAAGAAATTATTTAGAAATCATGTTTTATTTTAAATGGAAACCCTAATGGATTTCAATGTGTTATTTGAAAATGGAATTTTTTCAAGGTGTTTTAGTTTTGAAAGGTGTTTGGAAACTAGTTTATTATTTATATTATTGCAATTATTAAATAAATTTATGGTGGTACCCTATTTGGATTTGTGCATCACACCCAACATAATGTAACATGGTAGATATTTTTTATTACACTAGTCTATAGTTTTATAGAGTGGACATAGTCTCGCATGGATTGGCTCATGTGGAGTCATTTATGGTATTTCATAATAATTTAGATGTTTGTTTAGGCCATTTTTGGTCTTTTGCCACTTAATTTCATGTATTGTTCTTTTGAATTGAGATAGCATTAGTATGTACCATTATGGGATATTTTGTTTAGGATATATGATGTTGCGCATGGTATCTACATAGTTATTACTGTATACAATAGATGTTTATTTTTATGTGGTTAACTCTGATGATATTATTTGTGTCCTTCCATTTCATGGATGGGTTATGTCCATTTACCATTGATCAAACTGTTACCAATATTTTTTCATTAATCCTGTTGATTTTATTTGGCATGTGGTGATCAGAAACGCACTTCGAGATGTCTGGCATTCCATATCGGGTGACGAGTCAGAGTGACTCATGTCGGTTCTTTACATCCACATCAATCTGAAACATGGTGTGATCAATATAATTAAATGATATTGATTTCATTTCACATTGAAATTTAAGTCAAAAACACATTGCCCAATGTAGGTGTACCAAGTAAATTTTGTGTGTCTTGTGCATGATTTCATTTTTGATCAAACATTTAAAAGAGAAAGGAAGAGAAGAGTTCTTTGTTTAACAGTGAAACAATATTTGTAGGAGAAGTTGCTTTAATTTGTCACACCTTGATTAAATCACCCCCTTACGGTATTTAACTTAGTCGGGGCTAATAATATATTAACAAAATGATTTTAGAATTTTTTTTAAACAAATTAATATATCAAATATATATATATATATATATATATATCAAAAAGCTTAAAAATTTAGAAAATAAATAAATAAATAAATAAATATTCTCATGTTAATATATATATATATTACATGATTTCTTAATCAAATATATTATTCCATGTTTTTAAAATAAATATACATTTTAAATATATATATACCTATATATGTATCAAATAGATTCGACATTTTTTAAAAAATTTATATATATTTATTCATATGAAAATACACAGACAAAGATATAAAAATTATATATATTTCAAAAACCATACACATTTTTAAAAACAATTATATATGTATATTCCCATGTTAATAGACAAAAATATAAATATAAAAATATATATGTATATCAAAAACCATACACATTGTTTTATATAATTATATATGTTAAAAACAGTGCATGTTTTTTAACTGTTTATATATGTATATTCAGTAGATAATATATATATATATATATTACAAAATTTCTTAATTAAATATAAATACGTAAAATATATTCTGACATGTTTTTTTGAATAAATAAGAATATCATATCTATACATACATACATACATACATACATACATGCATACATGCATACATACATACATTCATACATACATACAAACATACCTTCACACACACACAGATTTATATATATATATATATAATGTTACACATTCTTTCTAATGTTTATATATTTATATTCACATGTATACATATACATATATGTGAGGAAATATAGAAACTCATATATAAAGACATTGAATATCAAGAAAAACAACAGAAGTCAACCAACTGGGGAATAAATCCCACAAGACATGTGAGTCAACTGAGAGGCTTCAAATATCTAAATTATGAACAACCATAGTAACCTATATTTTGGTAAAGGAGAAGGCGAATGGCAAAAAGAATAGCTGAAGTGACTGGATCATCAAGAAAAATAGACCAATGGTGGGATTCCATCCTCCTAAGGATAGATAGGAGGAGTGATGGTGAGGAAATATAATTCTAATGTGATGGACTCCAACCCTGGTTCAAAAGAGAATTACATGGAAATAATAATAGATTGTTCTTCCATGACTTTATGTAATAGAGACACCATGATAGAAGAATGAAAATTTGTGATGATCATTCCATGAGAATCGCGAGTGATGGTGCTGAAGCCTGCGATGGATATTTTTTATGGGGATTCGTCAACATTTCATTTCAGTGATCAAGAAATGGGGGCTTCCACATAAATGGATTAAGCTTGATAATAGGGTTTTCAAGCATATGCTAGTTGTGTTTTCATAATGAAAGCCAGTTGGATGTGTTCTTAACCCAAAAGATGCATGACTTATACACCTGGTTAAAAATAATGTCACTTATTCTTACTCAGATGATCTTTTCCACTATGCAATGGGAAGAAAAGTCCTCGGTGGTGAGGTATGATGAATTTTTTTTGATAGACCCAAAATTTTATGTGCCATGTCTTGGAGGTTGTCAAAATTATGGTTGAAGGTGCAATAGACCTTACTCACACTAGTGTAGTGGAAACTTTACATGAAGGGGTGATTCCAACATGGGAATATAGATAGCACATGTTATGTTGTCTAAAGAAAGGTGAGAGATAAAGTATTGTAGAGAAGAAAGGGTCTCAATGCCAACTTTTCACTAGAAATGATGATCTTTCACATGGATTCGAATATTCTAGATATATTTGAAAAGAGACTATACCACCATATTGAGAGAAATTTAAGCCATAACATACCCAAATTTAATGTTGTCAGTGCCAAAGATATCCATGCTCAAGAATAAATGATCCAGACACAAATATATGTCCTCTGGGATACAACGAATAATTTTCCTACCACTATCATTGAACAAAGAAGAAATTTTCATGGGGAATCTCCCAAATCTTTCCCCAATGAATGTTGAGTGAACCATTGAATCTTTGATACCTTCACGGATTGGGGAAGATTCATTTTTTACCATTTTCATTGACTTTCCATGTTTAAAACCTAATATTAACGAAATATCCACTTCCAATTATCATGTAAAACCTCATCATTTGGGTTACACATGATCACCATGGGCTATGCCAGAATAAACCGAGGTGGGGGCCAAATGGAGGGTTGAAATAATTATTATATGAGAATTATATATACCTGATAGCCATCGTGAAAAGAGAGTGAGGGTTTAGAATTAACAATTGTCTTTATCTATCAGGAAGTGTGTCATTTAAGAGGTGTAGTTCCATTAACCTCATTTCCCCATGGGGCTTTGGCCTGTAGAGTTTATCCCAAGAAAACCAGTGATCATTTTGTTTTATCTGTTGAGTCCCCAAAAAAATTGGAGAAGCATTATTAGAGATAATCGATGGTGAAACTAGGGAGATTAAAGAGAATAATAAAATGGGATGGGATGGATTTGTTGACTGATTTAATCAGTATTTATTTACCTAATTTAAATAATCTTTTGTAACTCCAAACTTAAAATTTTTTGTCCACCCACTCCAAAATCGAGGAGAAAACCTATTTTTTAGAGAGATCGAAGACCTATTGGAATCCATATGTAAGTATGATGTTTATAAACCATTTGGAATCCAAACACATGTTGGTTATTGGACTTTCAATTCAGAGGATGCCTGTGGTGATGTAAATTTCTGATTTAGAGGAATTCACATCTTGTTTTGAATCATTAACATAGTGGTTTGAAAAAAAGGAAAATATGCTTGAATTGATCCAATGTGGCATTGGATAAGAGGAGACAATCATTGGGATATAATATATGGGAAATGGGAGGCCATCGATGATAGTTTTTCTCCCTTGGAAAAAAATTATTCTTACCTACTTTTGAAATGAAATAAGAGAATACATCAACCATTAAAATGAATATGTAAAGGGAAAAGGGGTTCTCCTTGGAGAATAACCATAGAGGTTGAGAATCGTGGAAAACATATTCCATTATTGTGGGTCTTGAATGAGATAGAGGCAAAAAATTTAATAATGATGTAAACCCATTTTGAGAAAAAGCCCATTTCTCTTAGTTTGAACTAGATAAATAGTCATTCCACTCTCTCAAAATCTTTATTCATGTCCAAATTCCAATCCATGATGTATCATTTGGACAAATTTCAAGTCTTCATATAGTGAAAAGTTTCATGGTAAATAATAATTTTTTCTGAGATAAGCCTGCAGAAATCAAAGGCACTTTTTGTTTTTAGAGATAATGGAAGGAAGAAAGGTGTGAATGTTGTTAACCAGAATCATGGAGGAAAGATTATACGTAAAATTTCACATTCTAATGGGACGAAACTAATAATCCTGAGAGGGATTATGGTAATGAGATTGATTAGGTAATAATTATGGAGGTGAAGTTGGACATCTCATGCCAGAGGTCCCTTATGAAGATCGACACATCAGACCTCACAATGTTCCAAATGTTATTAAAGTAGTGGGTGTGGAATCCACCTGGGCGTAGGGATTTGGTGGAGTGGATTGGTTTGAGGGATAAAACTATTCACTGATCAGTAATATCACGGGTGATCCTGTTTTTATATCCTCTACAATAATAATTATAATACAGTAGGAAGCCTCTTTGGGGATGGAGGTCTCACCAACCAAAGATCCAGAAAAAATGAAAGAAAAGGCCATGGATCTCCTCCACCTTCGAGATAGTTCTTATATCAGGTAAGGTAGGACATGAATTAATGTTTTTGTGATTCCTTTTAGATTTATTCAAGTTTATTTAATGTTTATTTATGTCCCCTTCATTGATATGACTGTCACGCGATTTCATCGAATATTAGATTTCTTTTCTTATAGGGTATTATTGAGTTCAGTATGCAGTGCTGCAATATTTGAAATTATCATTTATGAAGGTGAGAGAGAGTTGATATGGGAGATCCTTTTTTTTTATTGTCTTCACATTTCCAGTCTTGTTGGTGGAACCTCCAAAAAATCCATTTTAAAGGATCGATGCAACTAGGTGAATTTTCTAATAATGTTCAGGTCTGCTAATAGTCCATACGACTTTAATTAATTATATTCACCCAATTTTTGTTGTCTAGTAGATTATAAAAATAATTTTTCTCCCATATCTTGTATTTTTTGGATTGCTATTAAGGTGAATGAGAATTAGTTGGTGGTTTGACATAGCATGGGTGAGCTCGGAGACCTGAAAGAGGTTGATTGTGGGGAGGAAATTGGAAGATGGATAAATATTTCAAGTATCTCCTTGAAGAGTTTGTTTGTTGATAATCCATGATACAGTGTGACGGAGATACTTGTGTATCCCAACTCAGAGAGACCAGTGCATTGATCTTCTTTCAAAAAGTATCTCATATGGGTTGACAGCCTGTTGTCACTGACTATCTTTTCTCTTTGGAACATGATCTCGTTGAAATATATTCTTATGAGAAGAAGTCATGGGATTACACTCTTAATCATTTAAATTAGTTCTCATGTCTTATGTTTATCATTTTGATAGGTACAACCATATAAACTAACAATGGACCAGATATGAATGTCAGGCTAATGGAAGGAGGGAAAATTGTGGTTCAGTAAGAAGATATTAATTATGATGTCTACTCCCTCCTTCTACAAGAGTCATATACCGCTAGAATGGCAATGTGATGAAACTAGGAAGCATCCCTCAAAACCCATTATGTTGGGAATTTTATGCATGCCCTTATTTTAAATCATGTTTTTGGGGAAAAAACAACACTAAGCAGTCTTATATTGCTCCTACGCTGATGCATTCAAACTATGTGTGGATTTCGAAGCCCATGGCAGTTCCAACATAGTATTTTCATTATCTCATTATAGGTATGTTAGACCAGCCTCAAATTCTGAAATTTCAATGAAATATTCATTATCTATATCCTTCAATCTTTTGTGAGGCTCTATCTTCCATGAGTTGTGTTTTTTTGCTTCATTTGTGTCCAGAGTGTTATGAAAAAGGAGATTAATTCCCTAGTCACCTATACTTATCCTTTTACACATGTTGTGTCTTTTAGAAGCAGTTGATGCCAAACCTTGCATTTCATATGCAATGTTGGAGGTGAGTCATGGAAATAAAATGTTTGCTGGAGGAATTGGGTATAGTAGTTCAAAGGATGAGGGAGGAACCGAGTCTGGAGGGTATATGATGATATGTGTTGGGATATATGGTGTTTTGATAGTAACCTCCAGATATTAATTGAGGGATATAGGTATGTTTTTCATTTCCATGGGTTCTTTATTTACAATGATAATGGTGCTCCAAAAGGTGCTACGATCATCTTTGGCGGGTGCGTTTTCTTCTTCCTTTGGATGCATTGTATCATCATAGTCTGTAGGAAATCATGGATGCACCAAAAAATAGTCCTCTATCGGTTGTTTGTGGTGATATTGAGTAGTCCCTTGGTGAGTTTCTATATATCCTTATGTTTTTAATATTTTAGAAAAAAACATTTTCCATGGATTTCTAGCATGAATTTGTGGTCCTTAGTGTATGATAACATTACCTCTCCCATTTGTTGTCTTTGAGGTGAAATCCTTCTCCATGTGTCTGGTGCATACAGAGATCAAATATAAGACCCACATATTTAAATACTGAAAACCAATCTATCTTTTCAAAGACTCCATTGATACAATGTTACACCTTATGAGAGGGAAAACAACATCGATCGAGACCCTTGTCTATGTGGAAGGCCCCCGTAGAATAATGTTTGATCGATCATAGTCCACAAAGATACCGATATGAGATATAATTTCTCTCATTATGTTCTCATTTCTAAACCATTAGGGTATTACCATAATTTGAACCCAAAATGATTATTTAGAAAATGTCACTTTTAGATCATTCTCATTATTTTTCAAAATCCTCCATTAGGATTAATTGTTTTTCAAAGGACCAGGGCCTTCTGAGAAGGTCCTTCTGTGTTTCTTTCATGATGATGACCATGAATATGAGTCATACAGATCTGATCTCACATATGGTGAATCCATCATCCAAATTCCATAAGGATTGAAATGTGTTCTTTACCATAGGAAAATTGATGCACTAGCTTGATTTAAATTTTCCTACTTCCATAAGTTACATAAGATGATCCAAATGGAGTGTTCATTCATTATTCAATGATTGGGGATTTTTCCTTTTCCAGAAGAGAGACATATTGCTATTGACATACTAATTCATTCAGCATTTTCAACAATCCATAGAATGCAGATGAATCAAATAATTAATAAATGAGGAGGATCATCAATAGAGGATCCACCTAGGACCTCTGCGAGCACAAGTGGGTCAAACGATGGGGGGCCCATCCAATAACTCCCCAAGAATAGAGGGGTTAGTCATGGGAGAAAATTCATAGTCCAACTATAGATAATTAATTAGTAGAGGATGAGCACAAGTTGTATATCATGAAACTAAAATCGGGAGATCGGATGAGCATAAGCTTCTAGGAAATCACAATATATAGATTGGAATAGTATAAGATGCTCAAAAACCACAATTCACAGATCAGATGTGCATGAGCTACGTAAAAATCGTAGATTGGATTAGCACATTCTTGACATCAAAACAAAATCAGTTAGGTATAAAAATAATCCATAGATCAAGAAAAAACTATCCACAGATCAGATGGGAAGAAGATGCTCGAAGATTTCAATCCACATATCGAATGAGGAAAATCCTCTTGGAAACAATACATCGGAATATCATAAACCACTCATGAAACTGAATTAGTTATGGATGATTACAAGATCCTCAGAAATCTTTAACTGCGATTGGAAAATTCAATCCACAGATCGTGAATATCTCGATGAGTATGAGCACTCACTACCATTAACATAGATTTATGTAGATCCTCCCTTAAACAATACTAAAAAGCACTGATAGAGGGGTAAAATTATCAACATTTTTTTAGATGATATAATAATGACACCCCTTTATCAATTATTTTTTATTATCACTGATAATAAGAATATTTAAATATATATATATTTCATTAAAAATAATATACAAAT
Source organism: Viscum album (assembly GCA_963277665.1). Lineage (NCBI taxonomy): Eukaryota > Viridiplantae > Streptophyta > Magnoliopsida > Santalales > Viscaceae > Viscum > Viscum album. Next base: position 1,603,974,589 of record OY728143.1, on the reverse strand, counting down.
ATTTAAATATACCTATATTGATATAAATATTATACATACTTTTTTAATTTTATTAGATAAAATAAATAAGAAATTTCACTTGAAATATAAGATATTATTGAAATTGTCTTATAATTAAATATAAGAAAATATTTTTAATTAATAATTAACTAATTATTATCGAGTAAGAGTCACTAAATAAAAATTTGAACATATAAAAATAAAAAATTTAATAAAAGAACTAAAATAAGATGAAAACATAACTCGAACTTCAAACGAACAAAACATTTGATTCGGGTACCTGTTTGGGTTCTACCATATATCAAATCAAATCCTGCAATAACTTATATATTGTAGAGGGATGTACTAAGATATACGAGGTTTATCTTATTTTTCAAACCCGAAAAGGCTCTTAAGGCCTCCAAAAATGAGTTTTATTGGATATTTATAAAGAAAAGGAGATTCAATAAAAAGAATTGATTTATTCAAAATAAAGGTAATGGAAAATTTCAAATATTTTTGAGGGGGAGGATTAATCTATAAATAGGAGGATACAACTCATATGGAAGAATTAAAGCCTTAATGTAAATCCAATTGCTCTAAATTCATGATGGACTTTTTACATGATGTTTTTCATAAGATCATATGCTTCATGGAGAAAGGGAGTTAGTAAAGGCTTTGTCAAATTCATTAATACATTAAGCATCATGAACCCTATGAGAATTACAAAATCTATGAGCATCCTGAAGGCTTGGAGAACCATGAAAGCTATGAGCTTTGTTTAGGCTATGTGATCTTGGTTAAAGGTGAGAGATTCAAGAATGCTAAGCGAGCTTTATTAAAGGAATGAAAATTGTGAAGGATATGTGAGCATAATGAAATTAAAAATCTTTGAGAAAGTAAAAAACATAAAAATGTAGGATATTATTGTAAATAATTGGGCAGTTTCATGAAGGTTAGTTAGAGGGTTCTCGTAAAAGTAAATCTCAAGAAAACCAGAAGGTATTTCCCAGCAAATTTGTGGTAAATAGGTTTTCATCAAGTGAATGAATGTGGAAGTTATTGGTTTACCAAATTTAGTGTCAAAATATTTATTATAGGTATCAAAATTAGTTTCCTATGAATGAAAAGTAGGAACACTTCAGTATAGAGTGCATTCACATTTCAAATTGTGAAAGTTTATAAACTAGAAGGGACAGTGAGTCATCTATAATATTTATATGAATGGTGTGATTTATTGGATTTGGTACATAGTCAAAATTATTTTTCATGCTCTTTGGAAATATCCTATTGTGGGTGAACTAAGTTAATTTTTTATGTCTCATGCAGATTTTCATTTCTATTTACACAAATATATGAGAAAATTAGAGAAAAGTGATTTGTTTAACAACTAAACAAGATATAAAGGGGAAGTTGTTTTAATCTAACATATCTGGATTCACCCCCCATTAGGGTATTTAACCTATTTAGGGTAGCAATAAATAAATAAAATTTATTTTACACATTTTATTTATAAAAAGCATATCAATTATATATAAACATATATATATATATATCTAAAACTGTATTCGTTTGTTTAAATATTTATCCAAATATATTATGCAATGTTTTTCGAGTATTATTATGTGGGTTTGGTTTGTGTGCTAATGTAAGAAGACCTTGTGATTCCCAATGGATTTAGGAAGCTAAATCTGTATGTGAATAATTATCCCACCCGTGTCCAAGAATTAGCAACAGTGATGCATACATTAAATATGTGGTGACATTAACTCTCCATGGAGTGTTTTACAATGTATGCAGATAATAAAATCCTGAGGTAAATTTTAACATAGAGGGACATCAAACTCAAAAAAATAAACTGGGTGGAGTACCTATAAGTTTATAATTTGAATACTTCTTATATACCTATGGAGGGGAATGTTTTTATTGACCCATGGTGTAAGAATATTATATTTAATGTAGTTTAAGAGTCAGTGGATCAGTGGGGTTGATGAGTTTGCTTTCCTATCTAATTATAGATGTATAAGATAATAGAGAGTGGGTTTTCTTGGATAGTTTTTAGGTCACACCCTCTCATATTGATCTGGGTAGTAGTGATCAAGAATGTGCCCCTAAATTATCTTAGATTATTTCCATTTAATGGGTGGGGATACCTTAATCGATTGGTCTGAGTCTCCTGATGGTTTTATAATTTTTCATAGTTTTATGGTGGTTCCTCTAAGAACGATGCATGAGGTGATTAATGAGGTGAAAAAATCATGTTAGTTTGTTCACCCTGGGGTAACAATGATGTTTGATACCCTGAGTCATCTGTATTGGTTTCTTGAGATGAGGCATGCAGTGGTAGACTTTGTTTCATGTTTTTTGTCCTGTGAGAGGATCATGGATTAGAAGTAGAGACTAGCTGGGCTGTTCTAGCCAATTATTTTTCTAGTGGGGATGTGTGACTAGATCTATATGGTTTTTTAATTGAGATAACTTATACACAGTGTGGTAAATATTATAAATGGGTTATTATTGATCTTCTGATGAAATCATCCCACATTTTACCAATCATAGATTTGATGATGATATAGAACCATAGACGCATGTATGTTCAAGAAATTGTTCAACATAAAAATGTTCCCAATCAAATTTTTTCATACTAGATTTCTCATTTAACTTCATTATCTAGGATGGTACTCTATGAATGATTGATAATAGAGCCGATGTTGAGAACTGTGTATCAAATGAAGATGAATAGTCAGCATGAGTGATCCATCTAGAATATCAAGACTTTTTTGAGAGTCTGTGTGATTAATATAGGTGGTTCATGGGGTAGTCAAATTTTAATGGATGATATTTCATATAAAAATATTTACTAGGCCTCGATATGTATGTCCTTGTTACATGTGTTTCACAAAACGGCCAGTCCAATCCACATTTGCTTCTCTATGGTGGGAGGGTATTCAATGGTTGTACTGGGTCTCATCTAAGAGATGACTGAGATAGTGTGTATGATTCAAAAATGGATAGAATAATCTAAAAGTCACCAAAATTCACATTAATTCCATATTAATAATCTATTGTAGTTTTAGGCTAGTGATTAGGTCTTTCTACAGGTATCAGTATGATTGGTTCATCACTAATTAGGTAATTAGGATAAGTTGTAACAATGTTATGTTGGTACCTCATTGGCCTTAGTTTTCATCTTACAATTATTTGAAACTCTTTATCAATGGTAGTGGAGCTTCCCCAATCATTTGGTTTTGGATTCCTCTATGTTCACTATGATTTGGCTTTAGGTAAGTCCAAATCATTTGTGTTTTCTACTTACATCTCCCATCTTTACTATTATTCTTCCATTTTTTGGAAGTCTAGAAAAGTAGGTTGGTGTTAGATGAATCTAGAGTGTGTGATGGATTTGTTTTCATGAATTATGTGTGTTAGGCCTTGTTCTACCTTTTATAGGTGTGTTTCATTGGAGGCAATGATATTTGGAACGAATCTATGGTAGGTGTCTCTTTTTTGGGATGTTCGTTCATGAATTTCCTTTTAAATTTATGATATCCTTTTGTTTGGTGTTGTAAAAAGTTCCATTTTTATTTATGGATTATTTTTCCCTCTTTTTTATTCATTGTGTCCTGATTTTCAAATTTGGTTTTATAAAGGTGGGTTTCAAAAGGGTTTAGCATGTATGCACACCATGTTTCTAATAAAACTGTTAAAAGGGATTTTTTGGATCAAAATGGATTTATTTAAATATTTTATAAATTAATCTACCATTTTTAATGTGTTTTGATAAAACAGTCATGATTGATTATGATAATCGCTTGTGATGTGGGTTGGATTTATACAGAACATGTTTTGATGATATGTGGCATGAAGTAGTACATTGGTTAACTGGCACATGAGTGAAGTGATTGTTTGAGGGACCATGTCCTCCATTGGAATGAAAACTATGATACCTTCCTTTTTTTTCCAAGGTACCATGATAGACTTTGGGTAGAAACCCCATGAGATATTCCCCGATATGTTTCTATGAGACCATGTGACATCTTAGTGTTGGCCCAAAGGATGACTGTGGGATCCTTCATTGTTGTTCCGATGGATACAAAACTTGTTTAGAATTACTCATTATAGGCCCAATGATTCAATTTCTAGGAGCACAATACTCATTATGGGTTGGTTTATATGTTTTTTTTGAGTTTTATTATTTTAATTTTGATGTGATGTGATATATGATTCCCATGTCTACTTATATGGTTATTTTATGATGATGATGATGTATTTTTATAAGGACCTAGCCTTAAACATTACATAATATTGAATTAAATTAATAATTCACATTGAGGATCATTTCAAGTTAAGAGTTTTTGAGAATTAGTACATAACTATTACATCTCAAAAGGTTACAAAGTAGAAACTTCTACTCAGTTAACATTTTATTCAAAAAATAAAAACTCTTGAAAAAACGTTTCATGTCTAGTTCTTTGTTTTAGAGAGAATGAATTTTCCTTTATCCCACCCTTGACCCTATTAATCTTTAAGTCCTATTAAAACATTTCCAAACATGGGTTTAGCATAAAAATCTCAGTAAGGGTTATAAAACAAAGAAACAAAACATTAGTTCAAAAATACATACAAAACATAAACTCTTTTACTTAGCTCCTGAAATGATAAAATTTATGAATAACAGATAGAAATCATAAATCATAAAGGTAACTTGTGGCATTCATATCATACTTACATTGTATCTATCAAAGCTGTGTATGGAGTTACATTTGGAATACCCATAACAGTATATTCCCTAAATATTTTAGGATAAATATTAATGTTTACCTCTATCACTTTACCCATTGCATTGGAGAGCTATCTCAGGCTCACCCACCCTAGGATTATCACGGAACCACCTTTATACGTAAACAATGTCGATGAACCATAATATAATCATAACACATAACATAAGTATAATGGAAATACAACATTACCACATTGTAATCAAAATATATCATTTCAAGATATTGAAATAATAAATCAATTCACAAAATCATTTTCAATAAAAAAATACGTAAAAAGTGTATATGGTATTTATTTTTCCTTTTAAAAACATTATGGTGTGTTAAGGAAGCCAAATGTCAAATAATACTCGCGGCGGAAGAAAGGTCGTTGTCACCAATTACATTAAAAAAGAATCATTCTATTTTTTCTTTTATTAAAACACTTCAATGAAAAATATTCCCTTTGAATGAAATGAAAAGTCAAAGATGTTTATACAGGATATAAAAAAAGTCTTGTAATAAAACAAAATATGCATTAATGAAAGGAGATTGAGATGAACTGCCTTACCTCGTGTCCGACTTGACTCGATCATTCATTAATCTTAGGAATAATAAACTAAAGTTTAATTCTAATTGCATAGGAACTGTTTTCAAGTTTATTAATCCTTTTATATCATGTATTATCATGTTATTAACTTTATGTAATCATTTAAGTTAGTAACGTTTGATTTGTCGATATTTGGTATTTGAGTAAAAAATGAACACCTTATATTTACAAGTTGTCCATGTTTTCAAATGTTCATTATATACAGAATGATATTAATGATTTAGATATCATATATATCATATATATCCAGTATATACATTTATTTCTAATAGTACATAACATTTGGAGGTAAGAAATGAAATCCACCGTTCATGGAGACGGTAAGCCGTACGTATGCATGAACGCTACTTCCATTTCTATTTTTTATTTTAATTGAAATAAAACGTAATTATAAATAGGTAATATTATAATTACAGTATAATATAATATATAATATCATTAACCTCATCCTTTATGCATCCCACATATGGAATTAACGAGTCATATAACTTTGAGGGGGCGGTAGTCCGCACTTCCTCAAATGAAATTATCGAGTTTACCCAATATGGAAACAAAAATGGTATGATATAAATGGAAAATTAAGAAGAATAAAGAAAATATAAACATAAAATATATCATATAAAAATACAATTCCATCTTAAAGGACACCATGAGAGGTGGTGGAAGATAATCGAACAATAATCGTTAATGATGCGTTAGTTTTCCATCAACAAAAACAGTATATTCTTCACCCATTAGATGGAGGTGTATTTAAGGGTAGTTAGAATATGTATCATAAAACCATCATAGTATATTTAGGATATTGGTTTTGTCATTAATGAAATTAATAAAAACAGTTTAGGGGTTGGAGAAGTAAAATAAAAGAAAACAAGTTAAGAGAATCTATTACCTTTAATTTGGGTAACTCCCTTTGGTATGAACCAAAATCATTGTTTGAAGTGCCTTATTCCTATGTTATGGCTTCTAGGTGGAAGAGAGGTATGTAGGAAGATTAATTGGTTAGAGTTTGGACAAGCCGAGGGGCTTGAGAGGTGTGATTAATGACTAAGAAGTGAGGGCTTTTTATAAGGGGTAGGAGAGGCTCTTTAGAAAAATATGAAAATATTATTTTATTATATAATGATATAGGATTTCTAAAAGCCCAAAAATCATTAATGTATAAAATAAGATGACTCAAGATCTAAATAAAATCATCCAATAATATTTTGATAGGTTTTGGATGTTATTTTAATATTTATAATCTTATTTATTTAAATGATTTATTAATGAGGTAAACACTGCATCATTATTCTGTCATAAATAATTTAATTTATTTTGTGTCGAAAAATTATAATAAAATTACCATGATGTAGTAAATAATTTTATCTTTCAAATGAATACTTATAGTAAAAACCTTTACTTATACAACACCATATAAAAATTAATTTACTAAACGATTTTTGGTTATGTCATTTTTTCTTTTACTTTAAATTAATTAATCTAAAGTGTCAATATCATTCACAGGTGGCTCCATGGGGTCCCAAAATCGACCTATGGATGCCCATTGTCTTCCATTACTCATACAATTAAATTATGAAAAGTGTTATGGTAATTTTGAGTTATTATAATAATCATTTTACCTTGAATTACCCTATTTACCTTTAACCGTGGTAAATAAAAGTCAAAAGTTACGATTCACCAAAAAAGTATTTTCTACTTATTGAACCAAATTTTACTTACTAATAAAAACCATTTATGTCAGATTTTAAAAATTCAATTCACAGAAGTGGTAAAATTTCATTTAAATGAAAAATTCAGTTTTATAACTACTACAACAAGGTGTCACTATTCTTTAAAAATTGAAGTTTTTCCGAAAAATACCAAAAATTCAGCATTATATATATTTGATATTCCAAATTCAAGAATGAAGTATATTTTTTCATATTAAAATCATAGATTATGGATTTATTAATTTAAAAGTAATTCCTATTGTAAAAAAATAGTGTGTTTTTAAGAAACAATAACTATCATAAGATTGACACTTTTTTATGTCAAATTCAAAGTGAAATTAATTCCAATGACAAAAATTGGAATAAATTGTGATCACATAATATAATTACACTTTAAAACCAATTAAAAAGATAATATATCCATATAAATACATTGTATTAAAAGGAACTTTTGAATTAAAATACAGTATTTCTAACTATTCATTAAAAAATGAATTTTATCAGAAAAATACAAAAAATTACCCAGACTAAATTTTGAGGTCCAGAATCTAAAAAAGAATTCTTTTTGGTTATATTGAACATATAATAGTGACTATAACTATATTTAAAGAGTATTCTCCATAAAAAGATGGTAAATCAGCCTTTTAGTGAATATTAGAGTATTTATGCTTAAAATTAGATTCATTCATATTTTATGCCCCTAAATTTTATTAGATAAATGTAAAAACATTTAACAGACATGTATAATCGTATTTTAGTTTCTTATATTCATTCCTACCAATAAAACGGCTAGGCGTTAACAACCATTTAAAATAATAATATTAAATTATTAGTGTACAACGTAAGATTTCAATGCAACCCATTGTTGTTTATTGGGTACGCCATCGAACATAGAAACCCATTTAATGTAAAATTAATATTTAATTCCCAAATATAAATAATTATGGAAAATGTATTATTCTTTATTTATTGGGGATGTTACAACTTTCCCTTACATGTTGGGTATTTTTAGCATCATGTTCCATGGGGCCTTGTGTATTTTTTTGAACCATTTTGAAAAATGATTTGGAAATCAAAATTTTATTAAATTGTAATCCAAAGAGATTTAAAAGGGTTATATTAAAAAGGAACTTTTTCAATGTGATTTTTTTTAAATGTGTTTTCTAACTAGATTTTTGGTTTTCATGGAAAAAAAATAAATAGAATAATGGTGGTAACCTACTGGGATTTGTTCCTCACTCCATACATATTCCATTATGTATAAGGAGACTCTATTTTGGAAGGGTATAATGTAACATGGATTCTCGTCATTAATAATTAAATCAATAGAATTATGGATTGGACACTACGTCATAGGGATTGACTCATGTGGATTCATTTATTATATTTTATAATCACTGTGATGTATATGTGGGCCATGTCTATTCTTTGGCTCCGTAATTTTGACTATAGTTATTTTGAATTTAGATACCATGTATATGTATCATTATGTTATTTTTTTATATGATTTGTGATGTTACATTTGTTATATACAAAGTAATTATTGCATACTATGGATGCTTTTTATGCAGTTAACTCTGATTATATTGGTGTGGTACTCCCATTTCATTGATGGGTTTTGTTGGTTCACCATTGAGAAAACATTTCCCTATATATTTTTATATATTCCTGGTGTTTTTCACTGGCCTACGGTGATTACGAATGTGCTTCAAGCCCTGTGTCATGCCAATTTGGGTAATGGGTCATGTCGACTCAGGTCAATTCATTACAATCACATAAATTTAACACAATGTGTGATAAATATAACTCAATGTTTTTTATATCATTTCAAAATTAAATTTTAGTTCCAAACACATATCCCAGTTCTGGTGAACATAGTATAATTGTTATGCCTCATTCATAATTTCATTTTTTTCATAAATTACTATGAGAAAGGAAGAGAATAGTTATTTGTTTAACAAAAATATAATATCTGAAGGGGATTTTTTTAATCTTTTGTACATTGATTCACCCACCTCAAGTTATTTAACATAGTTGGGATAATAATGAAATAAAAAATTTATTTTACATGTTTTTAAACAAATATAAATATCAAATCTATATAAAAAAACACACACACATACCGATATATATATATATGCATATCAAAATCCGTACATGATTTTTTTAAAAATATTTATATATACATTTTCTTATGTTAATATATATATATATATTACATGATTTTTTAGTCAAATATATTTTTACATGTTTTTAAAATAAAATAGTACCCAACCCATGAATTTTCATGAAAAAAATAATACAATTAATAATTTATTTACATGTATTATGTATTTTTTCTAATATGAATTCCTAAAAAATAAGTGCATGATGTTTCCAATATAGTAATCTAAAAAATATTCACATACATAGTCAAATATAATAATCTAAAAATGAAATATTCAACCTCCTAAACTAAACAAATGTAATAAATGAAATGATTGATAAAAATAGTACACAGATGGAATATAATTACACATTGTTGTCAAAATAATACATTAGAATAAAATTTTCATGATTACATTACACAACCTTTTTAACCATTATTGGATGTCTGGTGAAATCTAAATAGAAAACATTAATTAACTGTCATAATTATGATATATAAAACATCTACACTCTATATTACTCATCAATATGGTTCATTCGGTGGCCTCCATTGATGAATACAAATAATTTTTTTACTAATACCCAATTTATGGGAAAAGGAGAGTTTGTAATAACTAAATTCTCATATTAAAAAACTTTCATGCTCTACGAATGAAGCTACCTTCAATCTATGTCAGTATTTTTTCTTCCAAAACATAGATTTTTTCAAGTGTCTCATCGATCATGTCCAGAAGACCTCATTAAACCATAGTATGTTGGTAGGGGATGATATTTGATCTTATTTAGGATTCTTGAGTCATCTATGGATTTAATGGAGTGAGGGTTTATATCTACCTCATTAAGAAATTTATTGTGTCTAGACCAACAAAAGAACAAATTATTTTTATTAAAATATAAAATATAATATCCTCAATTATTAAAAAACAATAAAACTAGATATCTCTTCAAATAATAGAGTGGATTCATATAAAATTATCGGGTATAAGAAAAATAGTAAAATAAGGTTCTTATCTCTCTGAACAATTGAGTGGGTTAATATAATTTTTATTGACTACATGGGGAGGTACTGAAGTATATTGGTCTCATATTTTGATTCACTATCTAGATTTCTCCTCCCCATAATGGATTCCTACCAACATTCCATATCTAGGTATCATGTGAACCTTTAACAGTCCATGTTCCATATGTTCAATCCAAAATGAAATTCATTCCACCCATCTTCCATTATTTTCATTCCACACCACTCCTAGGGTCATTTCATCCACTGGTGTCTCCTTAGTCACTGTTTCCCCTTCAGTCTACCAAGTAATATTTTTACCTTACTTTATTCCTCATTACCATATCACTGATTTCAAGGTCATTTTCTAAAGAATAGGGTATCTATGTTCTATAATGAGTGGTCCAAGGTAGTCTATTTTTTGGTAGGGTTATGGTTGTTTTGGAGGGAAAATAATAATGATGAAATCCATTATTCAACATTGAAGATTTTTCATTTTACTCTGTTCACTGATATCCATGGAATTTTGTAGTATAGTTCCTTTCCTACAGTTGAATTAGATATCATTCAACTTTATGATCTACAAAAATGGAGAGGTATTATTGAAATTCATTATATAAATGTCAAAAATTAAAACCAATGACATATTAATAGTTGTATAAAAGAATGTAATAAAAATTGCCCGAGGGGGTGTGGTAAGAAGTAATAAGATAATATAGATTTCACTTACGGTGGTGGTGGATGATAGTGATGAAATGAGAAGAGGTGTGATACCCTATTTTAGATGAAGAAGAAGATGCAGAGCCTTTGTCTTACCCCAACTAAAACCTGCCGAACTATTGTGATTACCAGAGATGACCAACAATGTCCAACCCTGCCACGCTTCCAAAATTAAAAGAACGCAATCTAAAGACTACACTTAATCTCATTAGAGTGATACATGAAGCTGACCAGATGACCACTTGATCATTCCATGATAAATAAATGTAGTTCAAAATCATATGAATCAATGTTTCGCCCTGTAATCTAGATTATCTTTTGTTATTGTTTCATTATCATCATCTTAACCTGCAAAAAAAATCTTACACTCAAAACCCATATTACCACATATAAATAATGTCTTGTAAATTATGATTTTAGTCATAATGATAGATGCATTTTCCAAACTCATAAGTTACAAAAGACAAAAAGTCATTTAAATAGGCAAACCAAACACGAAAGAATAATTATACTATATGAAAATTTAATGATAATTATAAATACATGGATAACTTTTCATTTATTGATTTCCTATATTTTATGTTAACCAAAAGCAATCATTTTAAAAAAAATTAAAAAATATTAATCTTAATTTGATTCATATCTATTTTATTAATTTATTTAATAATGAATTTTCTCAATAATTTCATCAATATAGATGAACATAATTCCAATTTAAAATAATACACATATGAAGATGTTACATGTGGGGAGTATATATAAAAAATATATATGAAAGAAACATATATAAATATAAAATTATTTTAGGTCAAAACAGATTTATTGAAAATAATATGTTTAAAATAGATGCCAATTCAAGGGTATATGACCCCAATTGTTTCCATTCATGAAATAGAATACATAAATAGTTGAATAGGGGAATTTTACGAAAAATTGTGCTAAATTAATTGATATGACTAAATTTAGAGAGAAAATGTACTAGAAGTATAAGGATTTGTGATTTTTTGAAAAATAATTTTATCCCTAGATTCAAAATAATTTAAACAAAATGTATAAAAAATGAGATAATGAAAGCTTTAGAATGTGTTGGAACTGAATAATTAATTTGAAATTGGATATTGGAAAACCTGGTAAACTAATATGGATTTAAATTAGCTCTTGGATGGACCTGAACATTTTACTAAAATTTCACCTCAAAATAAGATAACATAATTTAAATTGGACATCTATCGGTTATCTTTGTCACTATATGTTAGGAATAAATAATTTCTTAGTAGATGGAAAACTAAACAATGTCTACATTTTTATGTATTTAGGATGAAATTAAAATGCATTCTTGAAGATCTTGATATTATAATTGTGCAATCATGAAACCATAAAAATGAATATCTTCTAATGGTCCATGTAAAATATAGAATTTAAAAAATTCAGTATTATCCAACAAACCGAATATTTCAAGATTATAGAGTGTGATATATCACATGATTATATGATCAGTATATAAAATCATAGTTTTCAAATCATTCAAAAAATTCTGAAATTTCAAAGAACAATAATAAATCATAACATCAAACAACTTTAATAACAAGTTATCATATAATGTAAAAAAATATTAATATAAACCTTATAAGATGAAAACATTTCCTTATAACTAAATTGAAATTACTAGAAAAATATCTTGCTGAAATCTTCATGAGTATTAATAAAATTGAAAAATATGTTAAATATTATAATAAAAACGAAAATGATTCAATCAAAATACAGTGAATCAAGGAAAAAAATCCACAACTAGACATTGAGGGTTAACTATTTTTTTCTAGTTATCTTTATAAGAAATCATAGGATTCAAAATTCATATTATGAAATAATGAAACAACCATAAAATGAGTCATTATGTAATTACAGTACTGAAAATCACTTGTATAAAGAAGAGATTGAGCTTACACTACGAAATTAGTTCATTATTATCCAAAAAAAACTTATATTTCAAGATTGTAGAGTGTGATATTTCACATGATTATATGATCAGTAAATAAAATCGTAGTTTTCAAATCATTCAAAAAAATCTAAAATTTCAAAGAACAAGAATAAAACATAACATCCAACAACTGTAATAACATGTTATCATATAATCTAAAAATATATTATTATAAACCTTATAAGAAGAAAACATGTCCTTATAACTAAATTGAAATAACCAGAAACATATCTTTCTTAAAACTTCATGAGTATTAATAAAATTGCAAAATATGTTAAATATTATAATAAAAATGAAAAGGATTCAATCAAAATACACCGAATCAAAGAAAAACAACCCACAACTGAACATCAAGGGTTAACTATTTTTTTCTAGTTATCTTTATAAGTAATAATAGGATTAAAAATTCATATTACGAATCAATGAAACAACCATAAAATGAGTCATCATGTAATTACAATACTGAAAATCACTTGTATAAAGAAGAAACTGAGCTTACACAATTAAATTAGTTCCATTTCCTTTATAAAATTGATTGGAATTTATTATAATGAGTAATATACAATTCATTATAATATTAGAGCATTAAAATAAAAATTTAAATACCATCGCTTGAGGAGGAACAAATATGTATTGATGAATCCATCCATCTACATTGTTCCAAAAGAGCTTGTGTAGTGGACTTCTAACTCTTAAGAGTAACATCATGAATTCTATTCAAATGTTGAATCCTTATTTTAAGAGAATTATCTTTGTGATATATGAATATATTTTGGATAAGCCCACAATAATCCATATATGTTCCTATTATCATACCCCATAAGACATTTTCAAATATCAAACCATTCAATGCTATGTTTTCCCTAAATTAGACATACTAAAAATCATTTTTCATAATAACACACTGCCTGTAAAACAAAAATCCACATTTATGATTATGAGAAATAAAATGAATCTAAAAAGATATAGAAAAATTAAAAGAAATATAAAAAATTCCTACCTTCATGATCCAATAATATATGTATGTGAGTATTCAATATTTGATATTTACTATAATTAGACAATTAAATTAATCAATCCCTTTGAATAATAACTATATTCTTGGGAAAATTATTCTTCATGTAAAGTGAATAATTGAGATAGAGCCAATATTATTTGTAAAACCCCATGTATTGAGTGCATGAAAAAACATAAACCCAGATAAAGACAATTTTAATGTAAGATGATAATGAAAATGAATTCTAAAAATCATAATTTAAGAGAACAACCTCAAAAAAACATTCAACATACATGCCCAAGAAGAAAGAGTGTAATACACCACATACTGGGAATAAACCATCAAGAAAAATATGTTCTATGCAATGATAAATAAAATAATTACCAGGAACCACCACACACAAGTTCCTTTGACTAATTAACAACCGAAGGTACCAACAAATTTTATTTAGTAATCTAATATAAATAATAAATATGAAATTGGGCATTGAAATAAAGGGTAATTATATTATGCTCTATTAAATAACGATTTGTTGTTGCTATCCTAGATAAAAAAAATTAAATCAATGATATTCACACCATTTCCAAAGAATATTTCACATTTCATCATATTAATGATAGAAAATTCCACAAGGGAAAAATCATCAAAGTTAAGGATATTTTTGAAAAAACTACATGAAGATTAATTATAACACATATTACATTATATGAGTAATCATGTATAAGTGTTTTCAGAATAAATATTGAAAAAAAGATTATTTTTTTATTGGTAAGATAACTCCCCAGAGTCTGAACTCTATGATATGACAGATATGTTAAGATTTAAGTAATCTTACTATATGTCATACACAAATAATTTTATTACTCAAAGATATAACATATCTGTTAAGCCTAAGTAATCTCAAAATATGTCCTACCCAAACCCAGTTACTATAATGAGGCAATACATTCCCAACAATCTACCTCTTTTTGATGATTGAAAAACCCATAACATAATACTTAACAAAAATTGAAGAGAATATAGGATTTATAAAACACAAAAGTAGATATTATAGTTCTCTAAAATTTTTGATTTTATAGAATTATTTCGATTGATAAATTTTTTTAATTAAATGAAATTTTGTGGTTTTCAAATATTCTCCCCATCTCTATCAAGGATAGTTTCCATAACAAATAATCATCCCCCCATTTTTTTGATATCAAAAAGGCAGTTTTAGAGAATAAATGAAATAAAAAACAGATTAATATAGCACAGAACAATAAATAAATACTTATGTATTATTGAATTAGAAATTTAAATCTAATAATGCAAGTGATGTATAGAACTGAAAGAAAAATAAATTATAACTAAAGAAAAATAAAACAAAGTTAAATAGATATTGAAATATTTGGAAAGGTTATAGTACAATCAACAATAAATGAGGGTATTCAAAATGATTGGCTAATGTTAGGTTTTGGCAGGGGATGAGGGTTATTCCGAATATGGAAGGGCATGAATTTAACTACTGGGTTCAATTAGCTTTAACAACAGGCTTTGGAAATGGTTGTTGAACACTTCAGTCCAATTCTAAAGAATCTTCATTGAATCATTTCCAACCATCAAGATCTCAGCAAAATTAATATTTACAAAAGAATTCTTAGCTTCATTAGACTATATAAATGATATCAACTTGTCTTTTACTTGATTAATCAATAGTCCCAACTTTTATTCACTCGATTTTAGTTGACTGACATGATGTCTCTAATTTTACAAAATAACATTTAATGGTGTTCTATCACATTGAAGAGTGTGGATCCTCTCCTTAAAATATACATTAATTAATGTAATTGCTTAAAAAACCCTAAGAAATTATAGTGGTGTCTATTTAGAAGAAATAGATTCTTGATTGCATGATCTGAGAGACTAAAACTCTCTATGAATAAACATCTTAAATTCATCAAACTATGTATTATTGATAGAATCATCTTTAAATGAAAAAAAATCTCCTGATATATTTTTCATCAGCACCTAAAGTCCTCCAACAGAAATGTTATTTCCTTTGAATTCTCTCAAATGATTTCTCTGATCTTCATACTATGATATCTGTATAGAAACAACCTTGTATTTCATGAATCATTTTCTTCTCACCATCAAATTATTCTCTAAAAAAATTAATTTTGAGCCTCCAGCAACAGTATCTTTATAACTTTGGAATTATCTTATTCATTGTAAGATTTAGTCGAATCATATCCTATTTGATCTATATGAACAATAGCTAGGAATGGCTCACCATCTTCCTCTGGTCTGTTTCCCAAATCTAATCCTCTTAAAACACCAAAATTATGAACAATCTGTGTTCCAGGACTAGGGATCTCTTGAATTTGAGACTCCAACAAAACATTATCATCTGATACAACCACATAACCTGTAGCTTCTCCTTGTTCACCAGTTGGAATGCAATCAACAATTTCAACTGTAGCCTCAACAACAACTTATAGATCATTAAAAATAGTTTTTTTTCAAAAAAAACAATACCTTCTAGACTTGTATCTCCATCAGCTTCATTCCTCAATATCAAAGATCCCACTGAAGGGATAAACGTTTTCTCCCCCTGATCAGCTGCTAACAGCCTCAATTATTTCTTATCCCCAATAATAAGCAAACTGTTTCATGTGTTTCTCTATAGAAGACTGAGCTTCACAGCTGTCGATGCATTTAATGTATTTCTGTGGGGATAGAATGTAATGCCCCGACCCCAGTTACCCAGAGTCGGTGCCTTATTACATAACATTGACATGATCATGAAAGATCACGTCTCGAATGACTGATTAGTTTAGTAGCCTTGGAAACACTAGATACATTCATAAATGTTACATTACATAATAAAGTGGAAAACTAAAACAACATATTGTATCTATAGACCACACTCTTACCCCCTAATACTATCACTGCAGGTCATTCATAATATATTTCTTCACATCCTAGGAAAAATAAAACATTGAAAGGGGTGAGCTCAGATGCTCAGTAAGGATAACAATATAGAGGAAACATTCATAAATAAACACAAACATTTAAGGAAATGTATAACTAAAACAAAAGCCTTTTAAACATTAACTTCAGCAAAATATGGCAAAGATAAAATGAAATAATTCCATTTACATATTCACATGGATATTCTACTATTCTAATAATCACATGCAATATAAATAACCACTTTTATAATGATGGAATGCATAATGTCAGATTATCATAACCACATAGTCAAGGCCTTGTGTTAAGACTACAAATAAGATTTTGTTAAGGCCTCGTGCCAAGACACTAGTTTTTCTATTGAGACCTACCGATGCATTGAAGAGCTATAGTGGGATCCAACCCTCAATTACTAAGTCCAATGCATTTCTTATATGAACAGGTTTAAACAAAACCTAAACATTTTTATTAAAACTACCATACGAAATGTCAATAATTTATCCATAAACCATGAATGGTATAAAAATAACACATCCACATTCAAACATATCACAAAAACTTTAATTCAATATGGATGTTTTTTGTAAATCCACTTCAGATAATCTTAATATCCATCAATGGATGTTGACATAGATGAAATCAAAACTATTTGAGAGAAACATCTCTTTTTTGAAATCATTTAAAAGTCACATAATTATAAAAGAAAAAATTTACTTTGAAAATATTCTTATATTCTTGTAAGGGAAGCTTCGATGATTTTATAACGGTGGAAAATAGAGGCACCCGCCGTATAAGTTAAAAAAACAATATATCCTTATTTTTTTCGAAATGGTTAAAAAGAACCTTGTTTGGAAAATGACGGAATGTTTCCATTATAAACATCTTCTAAAATGTAAAACAAGGGTATAAATGACTTTAACACATAGTCTAGTAAATAGTAAAAATGTTTTAAAATACATTTTTATGAGACATGTATGTGGATGATAATGAAGTCCGAGTAGATACTTAAGTAAAAACAACCTTGGATAATAAAGAGATTGTGAAATTAACCCTTACCTTGTTATTTTCCTTGGTTGATGGTAGGTTAACCTCCTGTATAATTGTGAAATAATTTTTATTAAATTATAAAATAATTATATACATTAATATGATATCATATATGATCTTTTAAAATTTCTTTGTTAATAATATCTTAGTCTTATAATCGTTTCGGGTGTTAACTTACTCGTTTTATTTTATATGTTTTGCTACATAAGACATGTTTTTTATGGATAAGTTGTATCATATTCATATCCATAATTATATCAAGTCCTTAAAAATTATTTTTTATCATCAAATGAGAATTATACATGAATGGATACGATGGGGAATTATTCTCATTGCGTTCGTGGAGACGGTAGTCCGTACGTACGCATGAGCAAAAATATCATCCTTTTGATATTCAAATGATATATAATTGGATGTTATATTATATATACAGCATCTTTATAATCTTATATTTATTATTTAATTCAATTACACATCATTATCATACCCATCAAAATAATAATCTTTTGAATAACAATTACACCACTACTTGGAGACGGTAAGCCGTACCTACACATGTATGGTGACATGTCATTAAAAGGATGGATATAATACTAAATATGGTTGTACCATATTTATAATAACATCACAGTATATAGACGATACTAGATTTATTGTTTTAGAATTTAAATAACAAAAAAATATAAAGTGGAAGGAGAAAGGAACTAGAAAGAGGGTAGTGCAATTATTACCTCTTCTCCGGGTTCTTCCTTTCGATTTGATCAAAAGGGATCCTTAATTTGGATTTCTTACTAATGGAAGGCCTTTAGGATGAATTGAGGTATGTTTAGAGGATATTTGGGTAGGTTTTGGCTGAGAAAAAAAGGCTTTGAATGTATGAATTAGGGAAAAGGGGGAGTTCCCTTTTATAAGAGGGGTGAGGGGCACCATAGGAAAAACTTAAAATATTATTATATAATAAATACATATTCAATTTATAATGGATATAAAATGGATTATTTAAAGGTTAATGAGGGGATGGATTGATTTATTTTCAACCAAAATATTTAAGACAGGTTTGGGTCACCACATTAACCTAATCTTTGAGTTTTAACTCTTAGTTAATTAGTTTCACATTTACCATGTCTCTTTGTATTTTTATATTATATTGTTAATAAATATATTATAAACTTTTAAGTGAACCCCAATTGGTTCATTAATTATACAACTCTTATTATATATGTATCATGGCTGATCCATTGTTTTTTTGGAATAGAATATCAATTAATAATATAATATTTGTTTTAAATACTCCTTTTTGTCAATTTTGACACTATTTGGTATTTTTTTTCTAAATTCATGACATCTTTATTACTTGGAATAAAATTCATCTATCCAACCCTAATATGTCATATTAAACATGAAAATTAGTGTAATTAATAAAATTTCTCAAATTATATTTATTTGGATATTTATAATATCTATTATTTTAATATTTCATTAATTGGTTAATTACGACATCACCATTGTGTCATAAATAAATTGAATAATATAATGTCTAAAAATTAGAAATAAACTACTATTATGTAGGAAATGTTTTTATCTTTCTAATGAATATTTATAATCGAATTTATCTTATGTATAACCCTATATTAATAATTTTGTAGTTATTAAACATTGATTTTAACTCTTTTAACTGTTCTCTGAATTAGATTATAATAAATGTCTTAATATAATCCAAGTAAACCAAAGAGGTTCATATTTTATTAATAAGATTTTTTTTGGTCGAATTATAGTTATCCAATAGAATTAGGACATGTTTTAGGGTAATAATAATATCATTTTTACCCTTAATTACCAAATTTACTTTTAACCGTGGTAAATAAAAGTATAAAGTTACTATTCACCAAAAATATTTTTATCTTATTGAATCACATTTTAATCCTTGATATTAACCGTTTCCCTTGTAGTTTTTAAATTGAACTCACAGAAGCGGTAAAATTATGTTTTATGTAATTTTTCAAATTCTCTTAGAAGGTGTGTAAAAGGCAGTGAAAAGTTCAATAAAATTTATATATATCTAAAAATAATATAAATTGACTCCAATGAATTAAATTGAACATATATATGTATTATTAATCTATTTTACCTAAAATAAATTTAAATAAAATAAATTATTATTTAAATAATAAGTCAGTTTTAACTAATAACTCAGTGTTTTTCACTATTCATAAAAAATTCAATGTTTTCAGAAAAATACAAAAAAATACACCCTAAGTTAATTTCGATATTCCAAATCCAAAAATGATGTCAATTTTTAAAGATAAAATTTATATAATTTCAAAAGGTGGGTATTAATATTCATAACGACAAGTTTGATTGGTTGTGGTGTGTGTTAGAACTCGATGTTGCGTACAACACACGATACTATATTACTCAAAGAGAAGCGTATAGTGGAAGCATGGGGTGTTACATTCTCCCCTCCTTCAAATAATATAGTCCTCAATATTTCTAGAATACCACTTCATGAAAAAAATCAGGTGGTTCTTCATCTTATGTTCCTCTAGTTCCCACGTTTCCTCTTCTATCTTATGGTTTTCCATAGTACTTTTACCAGAAGAGTTGTCCCCTTTCTCAGCACTTGTTCTCTGGTATCTAGAATCCTGATGGGATCTTCGAAATAAGAAATACCGGGTTCTAATTCAAATTCATCATAGGTGAGTACATGTGTTGGTTCAGGCATGTATTTTCTCAACAGTGATATGTGGAACACATCGTGAACTTTGGAGAGAGTTGGCAGCATTGCCAAATAGTAAGCTATAGCTCCAATTCGTTCAAGAATTTCGAAAGGTCCGATGTACTTGGGACTCAATTTACCCTTTTTACGGAAATTTATAACTCCCTTCCATGGATATACCTTCAAGAAAACATGATCTTCTACCTGAAATTCCAAATCGTTCCTTCGGTTATCAGCATTGCTCTTCTACCTACTTTGAGCTGCTTTGATGTGGGTTTGGATAACCTTCACCTTTTCCATCGTTTCCCCCACTATTTCTGGGCCTACAAGTTTAATTTCACCCATAACATCCTAACAGGTTGGTGTGCGACATATCATTGCATATAACGCTTCATATGGTGCAATCTGAATACTTGAATGGAAGTTATTTTTATAGGGAAACTCTACCAGAGGTAAATATTGATCCCACATTTCATGAAAGTCAAGTGAGAAGGATCTCAAATTTTTTTCTACGGTTAGAATAGTCTGTTTTGATTGTCCATCTGTTTGAGGGTGGTAGGTAGTACTCAAATTAAGTCCATTATCCAAGTCCTTCTGAAGACTCTTCCATAATATTGATGTAAAATAGTGATCACGATTAGAAACAATCAATAGGGGTACTCCATGAAGGATCACAACTTCATTAATATATACTCTTGCTAGATGTTCACCTGGTAAATCTTCCCTTATTGAATGAAAATGTGCTAACTTGGTAAAATGATCAACAATGACCCATATTGCATCATTCCTTCTTGGAGTCTTTGGTAGTCACATGACAATGTCCATTGTAATAATATCCCATTTCCAGTCAGGTATAGGAAGAGGTTGCATGACTCCTCCAGGTTGTTTCCTTCTAGCTTTCACTTGTTGACAAACCATACATATTGACACAAAATCATCAATCTACCTCTTCATGTAGTCCCACCAAAAATGATCCTTCAAATATCAATACATTTTGGTGCTCCAAGGGTGTATAGAGAAATTGGAACTATGAGCATCATCCAATAATTCTCTTTTTTAGATCAGGTATATTGGGAACACAATGTCTCTTCCCAAATTTCACAATTACATCTTCATAGAAAATTTCACTCAATATACCATCATTCACAGCTATAATATTCTTTTTAAACTCTTCATCATTGGTATGAGAACTCTTTATCCTGTCTAGGAAAGATGGTTTGACAGCCATTTGAAAAATCATTAACGTTTCATCTTCCATTGTAATTCCCACATACATCTTTACTAGATCCATGAAAATAGGATCCCTTTCAATTCTCCTCATGTTCAATACTACATTATCCTTTCTGATCAAAGCATACGCCACATTATTTTCCTTCACCGGGTGGTAGTGTATCATGAAATCATAATCCTTGAGTAGTTTTGGTCATTTCATTTTCCTCATGTTGAGTTCTTTTTGTGAGAAAATATACTTCAAAATATTGTGATTGGTATATATCTCACATTTTTCACCATAGAGATAATGTCTCCATATATTAAAAGAAAATATTATAGCAGCTAACAGAAGATCATGATTAGGATAGTTTTTCTCATGAATTTTCAGCTGGCTTGATGCATAAGAAATAAATTCTATCATTTTGCATAAGGACACAACCAAGTCCTTTCTTTGAAGCATCACTATAAATAACAAACCCATAATTCCCTGATGGTAGATTCAATATAAGATCATTGGGTAATCTTCTCTTAAATTCGTAGAATCATTATTCACATTCTTAGGTCTATACAAAATTAACCCCCTTACATATGAGCTTCTTTAATGGGTTATCCAATCGGAAAAAATTCTGGATGAAACATCAATAATAACCTGCTAAACCAATAAAATTGCGTGCCTCAGTTATACTCATTGGTGCTGGCCATTCTTGGATTGATATTGTCTTAGAAGGATCAAAAGAGATTCCATCCTTAGAGACAATATGGAAAATAAAAAAAATCTCCTGAAGCCAGAATTCAGACTTGCTAAACTTCTCATATAATTCATGTCTTCTAAGACTCTTCAGGGTAATACACAAGTGATTTTCATGATCTGAATAGCTTTTGGAGGATACCAAGATATCATCAATAAATACCACTACAAAATCATCAAGATATTTCTTGAATTTTTTTACATTAGATCCATGAATACAGAGGGTTAATTAGACAATCCAAAAGGCATTACCGTAAACTCGTAATGCCCATACTTGGTTCGAAATGTTGTTTTCTGAATGTCTTCCTTCTTCACACGCAACTGATGATATCCAGATCAAAGGTCAATATTTGAAAAGTATTGATCTTCATGCAGTTGGTCAAATAAATCATCGATGATAGGTATGGGATAATTGATCATTATTTTTATAGAATTTATTTCCCTGTAGTCGATACATAACCTCATAGATCCATATTTATTATTAACAAAAAGGAAAGGGGCTCCTCATGGAGAAACACTAGGTAGAATAAATCCCTTATTACTCAATTCCTCTAGTTGTTTCCTAAGTTCAACTAATTCAACAGTGTCCATTCTATAAGGGGTCTTCGATATAGGCCCTTAACCACGAATTAAATCAATTGAAAACTCAATTTCTCGTTCTGAAGGATGTCTGGGTAAATCGTCCAGAAACACAACTACATATTCTTTCACAATAGGTACATCCTCTATTTGAACATTACTTTCCCCACCCACAGTTATTTCATTCTATTCCTCCCCAATAATTTAATTTAGTTGAGCTATTGGGGGTGGATCTAGATAAGAATCAGGTGGTGAAAATTCTTCTCTAAAGATAAGGTGTTCTTTATCATCATCATCAAAAATCATAAACTCTTTCTTATTACAATAAATCTTCACATCATGGTCTCAAAGCCAATACATACCGAGGACTATATCAAACTCAATCATAGGTATGATGATGATATCAGCAGATAATGAATATTTAAATGCTCTAATGGGGACTGATTAACAAAACATTGTCGCAATGATACTTTCCTTAGGAGTTTTGACTGAAAAATACCTAGTTAAATCAAATTGGAAATATCTAATTTTCTTAGAAAACAGGGAAGATATGAAACAATGAGATGATCTAAAATCAAATAAATCATTTTCTAAACTGGAGGAAACCATTAATTTACCTGCCACCATGTCATTCGGAGCTTCTACCTCAGCAGTAGTGATAGCTTAAGCTTGGCCTTGATCCCTTGGACTTTTTTGAGGTATGTTCCCCTGACGCTTAGAACATTCATTTTCATAATGTACCATCTCCCTGAAATTGTAGCATTGAACACCAGTAGCTTCTTTATTCCCCTTTCAATCATGAGCTTGGTGGCCTTTTTCGCCAAACTTGTAATAGACTCCCATTCCCTTCATGAAAGTACCATGTTGTTTCATTCCACATTTACTACAGGATGGATATTAAACTTTTCCCTTATTCCCATTATTTCTATTTTCAGAGTGATCAACAGATCTCTTCATCTCTTGCATTGCTTTAAAGTCATAAGACTTAGAGAATTACTTTTCTGTCTAGATAGCACTTGAGGCAATATTTTTGTACGATGAGAAGGATAGTGAGACTAATGCTCGACAGAGAAATGGCTTTAACCCATCAAATAAACGATCAATATTAATCCTTGTATTACGTATATAATCTGCTGCATGACTAACTATCCTTGTAATGTTAGCCTCATAAATTGGTACATTGTCATCCTCCTTTTGTCTCGGACTCAGAAATAGTCTTTCTATATCCACTCGATGGTCATGAAGAGAGTATTTTTATAATAAAATATTTTTAAACTCCCTCCATTCCATACTTGATACTTCTTCATCTTCCTTTGTATTTTGAATCAATGACCACCATTTATTAGCATCTCCAGTGAAGCTGTAAACTGCCATGACAACATTTTCCCTTTCACTACATCCCAAATCCTGAAATATTTTCTCTAGGAAATTTATCCATTGCTCAGCTACTAGTGGATTTGTACCCTCATGGAATGTTGGTGGTTTTTGCCTCATGAATAGATCTAACATTGATCCTCCATGTTGTGGATCTGGGTGATAAATACGGGTAAGGTTATTATTCATAACATGATTGAGTTGTCCCAGTATGGTGATTAGGTGATCAGTACTAGTTGCATCGCCTTCTCCACTATAATTATCTTTAGCATGTGGGAAATCCCTATATGGAGTGCATGCATTGATACAGTTTCCATTTCTTCCACTAGGCTCCATTTATAAACAATTTCATACACTAGATTAGATAATGAATCACAATTAATTAATCCAAACATGTAAAATGGTTAACATGAGTTGAATAGTTTATGGATATAATCCATAATCATAAATATGTTTTCATTGATGAAGTATATACTCAAAACCCTTCACAATGATTTGTAAAGAAAATGAGAATTATCATAAGCATATCCCCCGAGTGTGTCGTAAATTAGAGTGCAATAAGACCCATTGTCGTGCACCAGTTCCCGTTCATGTTTTGCTCAAAGATATGTTTTTGGTTTTTAACCCTAGGTACATCTGTGGCAGAGCCACCTCTACCGGCTCGTATCCAGACAGGGATTTATTGCTCGGAAAACTCACAAAATCTCTACAATACCAAAATTCTATGAAGTTCTTCTATAATAATCCCCAAAGTCCATGTTAGGTATATTTTCTCTTATCAGAGATTATCTAAATCAAGCTTCCAAGTTTTGTACTAATCTTCCTCTGATACCAAATGTAACGTCCCGACCCCAGTTACCCAAAGTCTGTGGATTATTACATAACATTGGCATGATCACAAAAGATCAATTCTAAAAGGACTGATTAGTTTAGTAGCCTTGGAAATAGTAGATACATTCATAAATGTTACATTAAATCATAAAGTTAAAAACTACACCATCATATTGTCTCCATAGACCACACTCATATCCCCTCATACTATCCCTGCAGGTCATTCATAATATACTTGTTCACATCATGGGAAAAATAAAACATTGAAAGGGGTGATCACTGATGCTGAGTTAGGATAACCATATAGTGAAAACTTTAATAAATAAACATAAACATTTAAGGAAATGTATAACTAATATGAAAGCCTTTTAAATATGAAATTCAGCATAATATGGAAAAGTTAAAATGAAATAATGGCATTTACTAATTCACAATGATATTCTACTATTCTAATAATCATATACAATATCAATAACCACTTTCATAATGATGGAATTCATAATTCCAGACTATCATAACCACATAGGCAAGGCCTTGTGCCAAGACAACAAAAAAGATTATGTCAAGGCCTTGTTCCAAGACAGTAGTTTGTCTCATGAGACCTATCGATGCATCGAGGAGCTATAGCGGGCTCCACCCATCACTTACTAAGTCGAATTCATTCCTCAAATGAATAGGTTTAAACATAACATAAACATTGGTATTAAAACTTGCATAAGAAATTCCAATACTTTATCCATAAACCATGAATGGTATAAAAATAACACATCCACAGTGAAACATATCACAAAACCTTTAATAAAATATATAAGTTTTGTATAAATCAACTTCAAATAAGCTTAAAATCAATCAAAGGATGTTTATATAGATGAAATCAAAACTACTTGAGAGAAATATCTCTTTTTTGAAACCTTTTAGAAGTCACATAATTATAAAAGAAAACATTTACTTTTAAAATATTCTTATAAGCTTGTAATGGACGTTTCGATGGTTTTATAACGATAGAAAATAACTGCACCCACCGTATAAGTTAAAAAAAATCTAACCTTAATTTTGTCAAAAAGGTTAAAAAGGACATTATTTCGAAAACAACGAAATGATTCCTTTATAAACATCTTATAAAATGTAAAACAAGGGTATAAATGACCTTAACCCATAGTCTATTAAATAGTAAAAATGTTTTAAAATAAATTTATAAGAAACATGGATATAGATGATAAAGAGGTCCCAGTAGATACTTACGTAAAAATAACCTCAGATAATAAAGAGATAGTGAAATTGACCCTTACATTGTACTTTTCCTTGGTCGAGGGTCGGTTAACCGCCTGCATAATGGTGAAATAAATTTTATTAAATTATAAAAGAATAATATACATTAATATGATATCATATATTATCTTTTAACATTTCTTTGTTAATAATATCTTAGTATTATTGTCGTTTCGGGTGTTAACATACTCATTTTATTTTAAATGTTTTGTTACATAAGACGTGTTTTTTATGGATAGGTTGCGTCTTATTCAAATCCAGAATGAGATAAAGTCCTTAAACATTATTTTTAATCATTATATGAGAATTAGACTTGAATGGATACGATGGGGAATGAATCTCATCACGTTCGTGGAGACGGAAGTCTGTACGTACGCACGAGTGACAATATCATTATTTTGATTATAAAATGATATATAATTGGATAGTATATCATATATAAAGAATCATTATAATGTTATATTTATTATTTACTTCAATTACTCATCATTATCATACTCATCCAAATAATAATGTTTTTAATAACAATTACACCACGACGTGGAGACGGTAAGCCGTATGTACGCACGTGTGGTGACATGTCATTCAAAGGATGGATAGAATACTAAATATTGTTGTACCATATTTATAAAAACATCAAAGTTTATAGAATATACTGGTGTTATTGTTTTAGGATAGAAATAACAATGAAAGAAGAAGCGGAAGAAAAAAGGAACTTGAAAGAGGATGGTAAAATTATTACCTCTTCTTCGGGTTCTTCCATTTGATTTGATCAAAAGGACTCCTTAAGTATGCTTTCTGACTAAAGGAAGACCTTTAGTATGAAGTGAGGGATGTTGAGAGGATAATGTTTTAGGGGTTGGCCGAGCCAAAAGCCTTTGAAGGTATTAATTAGAGAGAAGGGGGAGGGCCCTTTTATAAGAGCGGTGAGTGGCACCTTAAGAAAAACCTAAAATATTATTATATAATAAATTCATATTCGGTTATAATGGCTCTAAAGTGGATTATTAAATGTTTAAGGAGGGGATGGGTCAAAATAATTTCAACCAAAATATTTCAGAGAGTTTTGGGTCACCATATTAACCTTCTCTTTTAGTTTTAAGTCCTACTTAATTAGTTTCACATTTACCATGTCTCTTTGTATTTTTATATTTTATGGTTAATAAACATACTATAAACTTTCAATAGAACCCCAAGTGTTTCATTAATGATACACATATTATTATATAAGTCTCTTGGCCAAACCATTGTTTTTTAGGAATATAAAATCAATTAATAATATAATATTAGTTTTAAATACTTTTTTATTTAAATTTTGACACTATTTGGTATTGTGTTTTTGGTAAATTCATAACAGTTTAATTACATATAAAAAAAATCTAACCAACCCATGTATCTCATATTAAACTAGGAAATAAGGGTAATTCATAAAAAGTCTCAAATAACATTTATTTGGATATTTATAATATCAATTATTTTAATATTTCATTAAATAGGTAATTACTGCATCACCATTATGTCATATGTAAATTGAATTTTTTAAGGTCTAAAAATTAAAAATAAAATACGATTATGTAGTAAATATTTTTATCTTTCTATTGAATATTTATAATCTAATTTATCTTATGCCTAACAATATATTAAAAAAATTTAGTTATTAAACATTGAGTTTAACTCGTTTAACTCTTCTTTGAATTAAATAATAATAAATGTCCTAATCTAATACAAGTGGACAAAAGTGGTTCATATTTTATTTCTAAAGATATTTTTGGTAGAATTATATTTATCCAATTGAATTATGATATGTGTTAGGGTAATAATAATATCATTTTTACCCTTAATTACCTTATTTACTTTTAACCGTGGTAAATAAAAGTAAAAAGTTACCATTCACCAAAAACTCTTTTTATCTTATTGAACCACATTTTAGTACTTGATATTAACTGTGTCTCTCAGATTATCAAAATTCCACTCTCAAGAACCATTTAAATTATGTTTTATGTAAATTTTCAAATTTTCCAAGGAGGTGTGTAAAACACGGTGAAAAGTTCAGTAAAATTATTATATATCAAAAATTAATATAAATTGACTACAATGAATTACATTGAACATATATAGGTATTATATATCTATTTTGACCTAAAATAAATTTAAATAAAATAAATAATTATTTAAATAAAAGGTCGATTTTAACTAATTACTCAGTATTTTTCACTATTCATAATAAATTGAATGTTTTCAAAAAAATACCAAAAATTATCCCTAAGCTAATTTCAATATTTCGAATCCAAAAATGAAGTTTATTTTGAATGTTAAAATTTATAAAATTTGAAAATGTGCATATTACTATTCATAACATCTAGTTTGATTGGTCGCGGTGTGTGTTAGAAGTCGATGGTGCGTACAACACATGCTACTGTATTATTCAAAGAGAAGCGTACCGTGGATGCTTGGGATGTTACATTCTCACCTCCTTCAAATAATTTCGTCCTTGAAATTTCTAGAATACTACCACATGAAAAATATCTTGTGGTTCTTCATCATATGTTCCTCAGGTTCCCACATTGCCTCTTCTATATTATGTTTTCTCCATAGAACTTATACCAGACAAGTCGTCTAGTTTCTCATCACTTGTTCTCTGGTACCAAGAATTTTGATGGGATCTTCGCAATAAGACATATCGAGTTCCAATTCAAATTCCTCATAGGTGAGTACATGTGTTGGGTCAGGCATGTATTTTCTCAACAGTGATATGTGGAACACATCATGAACTTTAGCGAGATTTGGCGACATTTCCAAATGGTAAGCTACAACCCCAATTTGTTCTAGAATTTCAAAAGGTCCGATGTACCTGGGACTCAATTTACCTTTCTTACCGAAATGTATAACTCCCTTCCATGGAGATACCTTCAAGAAAACATGATCTCCTACCTGAAATTACAAATCCTTCCTTCGGTTATCTACATAGCTATTCTGTCTACTTTTAGCTTCTTTGATGTTGGTATGGATAACCTTTATCTTTTCCATTGTTTCCTCTACCAGTTCTGGGCCTACGAGTTTTCTCTCACCAACATCATCCAAACAAGTCGGTTTGTGACATCTCTTTCCGTATAACGCTTCATACGGTTCCATATGAATACTTGAATGGAAGCTATTGTTATAATAAAATTCTACCAAAGGTAAATATAGATCCCACATACCTGGAAAGTAAAGTGAGCTGGTCTCAACATGTCTTCTATGGTTTGAATAGTCTATTCTGATTGTCCATATGTTTGATGGTGGTAGGTAGTGATCAAATAATGTTCAATATCCATGGACTTCTAAAGAATCTTCCAGAATCATGAAGTAAAATAGGGATCATGATCAGAAACAATTGAAAGGGGTACTTCATAAAGTCCCAAAAATTAATTAATATATAGTCTTTCTAGTCATTAAAGTGGTAAATCTTCCCTTATAGAAAGAAAATGTGCTGAGTTGGTAAGATGATCAACAATGACCCATATTGGATCGTTCCTTATAAGATTCATTGGTAGTCACATGAAAATTTCCATCGTAATATTATCTCATTTCCACTCAGGTATGGGAAGAGGTTGCAGGAGTCTTCTAGGCTATTGCCTTCTAGGTTTCACCTGTTTACAAACCATACATCTTGACACAAAATACGCAATATACTTATTCATGTTGTCCCACAAAAAATGTTCATTCAAATCACAATACATTTTGGTGCTTCGAGGGTGTATAGAGAAATTGAAACTATGAGCATCATCCAGTAATTCTCTTTTTAGATCAGGTATATTGGGAACACAAAGTCTCTTCCCCAAATTCAAAATTCCATCTTCATACACAAAGTCACTCAATCTCCCATCATTCACACCATTAATATTCTTTTTAAAATATTCATCATTGGTCTGAGAACTCTTTATCCTTTCTAGTAAAGATTGTTTGGTAGCCATTTTAAAAAGCATAGATGATTCACTTTCCATGGTAATTCTCATATCCATCTTCACTAGATCCACGGAAATAGGATCCCTTTCAATTCTCATCATGTTCAAAACTCCATGATCCTTTCTTCTCAAAGCATATGCCACCTTATTTTCCTTCCCTGGGTGGTAGTGTATAATTCAATCATAATCCATGAGTAGTTCAAGCCATTGACTTTGCCTCATGTTGAGTTATTTCTGTGAGAAAATATACTTCAAACTCTTGTGATCGGTATTTATCTCAAATTTTCACCATAGAGATAATGTCTCCATATATTCCAAGAAAATATTATAGTATCCACCTCAAGATAATGAGTAGGATTGTTTTTCTCATGAAATTTCAGTTGTCTTGATGCATAGGCAATGACCCTATAATTTTGCATAAGGACACAACCATGTCCTTTCTTTGAAGCATCATTATAAATAAAAAACCCATAATTCCCCTATGGTAGAGTCAATATAGGAGCATTGACTTATATTCTCTTAAATTCATCGAAACATTGTTCACACTCTTTTTTCCAAACAAATTTACCCCCTTTAAGTGTGATCTTTGTTAATGGGTTAGCCAATCGGGAAAAATTCTGGACAAAACGTCGATAATAACCTACTAAACCAATAAAACTACATACCTCGGTTATACTCTTTGGTTCTGGCCATTCTTGTACTGATCTTGTCTAAGAAGGATCAACAGAGATTCCATCCTTAGATAAAATATGGCAAAGAAAAGAAATCCCCTGAAGCCAGAATTCAAACTTGCTAAACAACACATATAATTCATGTCTTCTAAGACTCTTCAAGATAATCCACAAGAGATTTTCAAGATCTTTGTAGTTTTTGGAGTATACCATGATATCATCAATAAATAACACTACAAAAGCATGGTGATATTCCATGAAAACTCTGTTCATTTGATCCATGAATACATAGCGTGCATTAGTCAATCCAAAAGGCATTACCATAAACTCGTAATGCTCGTACCTGGTTCTAAATGCTGTTTTGAAATGTCTTCCTTCTTCATACACGACTAATGATATCTAGATCGAAGGTAAATCTTTGAAATGTATGGAGCTCCATGCAGTTGGTCAAATAAATAATCAATGCGAGGTAGGGGATACATGTTCTTTATTGTAATAGCATTGATTTCCCTGTAGTCGATACATAACCTCATAGATCCATATTTCTTCATAACAAAAAGGACAGGGGATCCCCATGGAGAAACACTAGGGCGAATAAATCCATTATTACTCAATTCCACTAGCTGTTTCTTTAGTTCAAATAATTCCAAAATGTCCATTCTTGAAGGGGTCTATGATATAGGCCTTGAACTGGGAATTAAATCAATGGAAAACTCAATTTATCGTTCTGCAGGATGTCTAGGTAAATCTTCCAGAAACACATCTACATATTCATTCACAATAGGTACATCTTCTATTCGAACATTTCTTTCCTCACCCACAGTAATTTCATTATCTTCCTCACAATAATTGAAATTAGATGAGCTACTGGGGGTGAATCTTGATAAGAATCAGGTGGTGACAATTCTTCTCTAAAGATAAGGTGTTCTTTATCATCATCATCAAACACCATAAACTCCTTATACTTACAATAAATCATTTCATCATGGTCTGAAATAAAATACATACCAATGATTATATCAAACTCAATCATAGGTATGATGATGAGATCAGTTGATAAAGAAAATTTATATACTCTTATGGAGACTGATGCACAAAACGTTGTTGCAATGATACTTCCCTTAGGAGTTTTGACTAAAAACTCCCTTATTATATCAAATTGGAAATATCTAATTTTCACAGAAAACTGGGAAGATATGAAAAAATTCGATGATCCAGAATCAAATAAAGCATTTTCTAGACTTGAGGAAACCATTAAATTACTTGCCTCCTCGTCTTTTGGTCCTTCTACCTCCAAAGTAGTGATATCATAAACTTGGACTTGATCCCTTGGCCTTTTTTGAGGTAAGTTCCCCTGAAACTTAGGATATTCATTTGCCTAATGTCCCATCACCCTGCTATTGAAGCACTGAACATCAGTAGCTTCTTTATTCCCCTTGCAATCACGAGTTTGGTAACCTTTTTCACCACAATTGTAACAATCTCACATTCCCTTCATGCAAGTACCAGTGTATTTCTTTCCAAATTTACTGCAGGATTGATATTCAACTTTTACCTTCTTCCCATTATTTACATTTTCGGAGTGACCAATAGATCTATTCTTCTCTTAAATTGCTTTAAAGTCATAAGACTTAGAGAATTCCTTTTCTGTCTTGATAGCAAATTAGACAATATGATCGTACGACGAGAAGGATTTCGAGACTAATGCTAGATTGAGAAATGGTTTTATCCCATCAAAGAAGTGATCAATCATACTCCTTGTATTACGTATATAATCTGCTGCATGCCTCACTAACCTTTTAAAGTTAGCCTCATACTTTACAACATTGTCATCCTTCTTTTGCCTCAGACTCAGAAATTGCCTTTCCAAATCCGCTCGATGGTCATGAAGAAAGTATTTTTCATAGAAAATATCTATAAACTCTCTCCATTCCATAATTTATACTTCTTCATCTTCCTTTTTATTTTGAATCAAGGACCACCATTGATCAGCATCTCCAGTGAAGTAGTAAACTGCCATGACAAATTTTTCCCTTTTATTTCATCCCAAAGCCTGAAATATTTTCTCTAGGGAATTTATCCATTGCTCAGATACTAGTGGATTTGTACCCCCATTGAATGTTGGTGGTTTTTACCTAATGAAGCGATCTAACATTGATCCTCCATGCGGTGGATCTATG
The DNA here is from genome assembly GCA_963277665.1 of Viscum album. Lineage (NCBI taxonomy): Eukaryota > Viridiplantae > Streptophyta > Magnoliopsida > Santalales > Viscaceae > Viscum > Viscum album. Next base: position 1,603,941,174 of record OY728143.1, on the reverse strand, counting down.
TGCTCCATATGGGTAAGGTTATTATTCATAACCTGAGTGAGTTGTCCCGGTATGGTGATTAGGTGATTAGCACCAGTTGGATATCCAGCTCCACTATTATTATCTTGAGCAGGAAGGAAATCCCTACATGGAGTGCATGCATTGATAAAGTTTCCATTTCATCCACTAGGCACCATTTCTTAACAATATCATACAATAGATTAGTTTATGAATCACAATTAATTAATCCAAACTTTTAAAACACTTAACATGTGTTGAACAATTTATGGATATAATCCATAATCATAAAACTGTTTTCTTTGACGAAGTATATACTCATAAACCATTCATAATGATTTGTAAAGATAATGAGAATTCTCCTAAGCATATCCCCCGGGAGTGTCGTAACCGAGAGTGCAGCAAGACCAGTTGTGGTGCACCAGTTCCCGTTCGAGTCAAGCTCAAAGCGGTGTTTTCGGGTTTTACCCCTAGGTACATCTGTGCGAGATCCACCTCTACCTACTAGTATCTAGATAGGTATTTATTGCCTAAAAAACTGACAAAATCACTACAATACCAAAATTCTAGGAAGTTCTTCTATACTAATCCTCAAAGTCAATCTTAGGTCTATGTTCTCTAATCAGAGTTTATTTATATCTAGCTTCCTAAGTCTGTACTAAACTTTCTCTAATACCAACTATAACGCCCCAACTACAGTTACCTAGAGTCAGTGTATTATTACATAACATTGGCATGATCACAAAAGATCAAGTCTCGATGGGCCGATTAGTTTAGTAGCCTTATAAACACTAGATAAATTCATAAATGTTACATTACATGATAAATTGTAAAAATACAACAACACATTGTCTCCATAGACCACACTAATATCCCCTCATACTATCCCTACATGTCATTCATAAAATAAGTCTTCAAATCCTTGAAAAAATAAAACATTGAAAGGGGTGAGCTCCGATGCTCAGTAAGGATACCAATATAGCAGAAACCTTATTAAATAAACATAAAAATTTAATGCAATGTATAACTAAAAAAATTCTTTTAAACTTGATCTTCAGAATAATATGTCAAAGATAAAATGAAATAATTCTATTTACTTATTCACATAAATATTCTACTAGTCAAATAATCACATGCTATATCAATAACCACTTTCATAATGATGAAATGCATAATTCCAAATTATCATAACCACATAGTCATGGCCTTGTGGAAAGACTACAAATACAATTTTGGAAAGGCCTTGTGCGAAGACACTAGTTTGTCTCATGAGACCTAATGATGCATTGAGGAGCTATAGCGAGCTCCACCCATCACTTACTAAGTCCAATGCATTCCACATATGAATAGGTTTAAACATAACATAAACATTCATATTAAAACTAGCATATAAAATGTCAATAATTTATCTATAAACCTTCAATGGTATAAAAATAACACATCCAAAGTCAAAAATATCAAAAAACCTTTAAAACAATATGGAATCTTTGTATAAATCAACTTCAGACAAGCTTAAAATCCTTCGAAAAATGTTGACATAGTTTAAATCGAAACTATTTTAGAGAAATATCTCTTTTTTGAAATTATTTATAAGTCACATATTTATAAAAGAAAACATTTACATTGAATATATTTTTATAACCATGTAAGTGACGCTTCAAAGATTTTATAACAACAGAAAATAGCCTCACCTGCTGTATAAGTTAAAAAAACAATCTAACCATAATTTTGTCGAAAAGGTTAAAAAGGACCTTGTTTGGAAAACGACGGAAAGATTCCTTTATACATTTATTATAGAATGTAAAACAATGGTATAAATGACTCTAACCCATTGTCTAGTAAATATTAAAAATGAATCAAAATAAATTTTTAAGAAACATGGATATGGATGATAAAGGGGTCCCATTAGATATTTACATAAAAACAACTAAAGATAATAAAGAGATTGTGAAATTAACCCTTACCTTGTAATTTTCCTTGGTCGAGGGTAGGTTAAACTACTGTATAATGGTGAAATAATTGTTATTAAATTATACAAGAATCATATACATTAATATGATATCATATATGATCTTTTAATATTTCTTTGTTAATAATATATTAGTATTATCGTTGTTTCAGGTGTTAACTTACTCATTTTCTTTTATATGTTTTGTTTCATAAGCCATGTTTGGTATGGATAGGTTGTATCTTATTAATATCCTGAATTATATGAAGTCCTTAAACAATATTTTTAATCATGAAAGGTGAATTAGACTTTAATGGATACGATGAGGAATGAATCTCATCGCGTTTGTGGAGACGGTAGTCCGTACATACACATGAGAGCCAATATCTTTCTTTTGATATTAAAATGATATATAATTGGATGGTATATAATATATACATACTAATTATAATGTTGTATTTATTATTTACATCAATTACACATAATTATCATACCCATCCATATAATAATGTTTCGAATAACAATTACACCACGATGTGTAGACGGTAAGCTGCACGTACGCACGTATGGTGACATATCATTCAAAGGAAGGATAGAATACTGAATATCGTTGTAACATATTTATAATAAAATCACAGTATATAGAAGATAATGTAGTTATTAATTTATAATTGAAATAACAATGAAAGAAAAAGTGGAAGAAGAAAGGAACTTGAAAGCGAGTGGTGGAATTATTACCTCTTCTTCGAGTTCATCCTTTTTTATTTGATCAAAAGGGATTCTAAAGTTGGAATTATGTCTAAAGGAAGGCCATTAAAAGGAAGTGAGGGAAGTTTAGAGGATATTTAGTTTGTTTTTGTCCTATAAAAAAGGCTTTGAAGGTATTAATTAGATAGAAGGGGGGGTTCCCTTTTATAAGATGGGTGAGGGGCACCTTAGGCAAAACATAAAATATTATTTTATAATAATTTCATATTCAGTTAATAATGTCTCCAAAGTGAATTATTTGAAGGTTAAGGTGGCTATGGGTCTAAATACTTTTAACAAATAGATTTTAGATTGGTTTCTGTCACTATAATAACCTTATCTTTTAGTTTTTTCTCTTAGTTAATTAGTTTCACATTTACCATGTCTTTTTGAATTTTTATATTATATGGTTAATAAACATAATATAAACGTTCAAGAGAATCCCAAATGGTTAATTAATTATACACCTATTCCTATATAACTCTCTTGGCTGAAAATTATATTTTTAGGAATAGAATATTAATTAATAATATAATATTTGTTTTAAATACTCCTTTATGTCAATTTTGACACTATTTGGTATTTTGTTTTTTCTAAATTCATAATAAAATTATTAATAAGACAAAAATTCATATAACCAACCCAAATATGTCATATTAAACTAGAAAATTAGTGGAATTCATAAAAAGTCTCAAAATTACATTTATTTGGTTATTTATAATATCAATTATTTTAATATATCATTAATTATGTAATTACTGTGTCACCATTATGTCAAAAATAAATTGAATTATATAATGTCTAAATATTATAAATAAAATAAAATTATGTAGGAAATATATTTATATTTCTAATGAATATTTATAATATAATTAATCTTATGTATAGCCTTATATTTAAAATCTTTTAGTTATAAAACATGGATTTAAACTCTTCTAACACTTCTTTGAATTAAATAATAATAAATGTCCTAATATAATCTAAGTGGACCAAAGAGGTTCATATTTTATTCCTAAGGTTGTTTTTGGTCGAATTCTACTTAGCTAATAGAAATAGGACATGCGTTAGGGTAATAATAATATCATTTTTACCCTTAATTATCCAATTCGGTTTTAACCAAGGCAAATAAAAGTAAAAAGCTACTATTCACCAATAAATATTTTTATCTTATTGAACAACATTTTACTACTTGAAATTAACCGTGTCTCTCAGATTTTTGAAATTCCACTCACAGAGGCGGTAAAATTATGTTTTATGTGAATTTGTAAATTCTCCCAGGAGGTGAGTAAAAAACGGTGAAAAGTTCAATAAATTTTTTATATATCTAAAATTAATATAAATTGACTTCAAGGAATTACATTGAACATATATAGGTATTATGTATCTATTTTTACATAAAAATAATTTAAATAAAATAAATAATTATTTAAATAAAAAGTCGTTTTTAACTAATATCTCAGTGTTTTTCACTATTCATCAAAAAGTGAAATTTTTTAGAAAAATACAAAATATCCACACTAAGGTAATTTCTATATTCCGAATCCAAAAATGAAGTCCATTTTGAATGATAAAATTTATAAAAATTCAAAAAGTGGGTATTACTATTCATAATGGCTAGTTTGATTGGTTGTAGTGTGTGTTAGGACTCAAAGTTGCATACAACACACGCTACTGTATTATTCAAAGAGAAGCGTATCGTGGATACTTGGGGCGGTACATAGAATCTTCCAAAAAAACATATTCACAATCTTCCCTTTTCTTCACAAGAATAATGAAAGAATCCTACCAAATGTATAATATCCTATCATGGAATCCAAGAGGTAGAATTGATTTAGATGATGAATCATAAACTGATAGAAATTAATCATATCATTATTCAAAAGCAGATTCATGATGTACATGTCTGGATAGAGAACCTTATCATGCTTAGAAGTTCTAGGAAAAATCCATGATTGATTAAACTTCATCATAAATCTTTTGTCAGTAGAATATTATTTCACAAACACCTTCTTGATATGCATTTTTTCCACCAATGAAAACTTAATGTACTCAGGTGTATGTCTTGCACTTCCAATGTTCATTAAATAAAATGTAAACTGTCCCTCATTAGGACATCTCAACATTTTAGGCATTTTAACAAATGATAATGGAAAATCCTTATTATCAATCATAAAAACAATATAATATTCATCAAAACTGATACTAAATGAAGCATTATTATGAAATTCATTAACTTCTACTTCATAAACTGTTGGAATATTATCTTCTCAAATGGTTTAATCCACCCCTTGAAATTTCAGAGCTCATTTAAGAGATAAAATCTTAGAATCTAAATATTCAAAATCTATTACCATTCCATGAATGACTTTGAGAGGATTACCAATAACATACATACTGTTATCCAACTCAGCATCAATGGATCTTTATGAAGTTCTCATTTCTGAAGGTTTCAAATAAGAATGGTTTGAAGGTCTATGGTTTTTGGTAGAAAGGAAACGAAAGATAGAGGTGCTCAATGAGTAGAATGGAGAAGAGTATGAGATCATGAGAAGGAGAATATTTTTCTCATATGGATTGATGCTGTACTCATTATATTTTTTTAATTTAAAAATAAAAATAAATAAAATATAGAAAATGTTATTTTAAAAAAATTTAAAATGAAATCGTATAAAAAACTATCAACTAGATTAAATGAGGCTTACTAATATAAAAAAGTGAACGGAAAATAAATTAATAATCAATTAATTAATCACAAATAATCATAATACCATTTATTAAAATAAAATCTAGCACTTGGATGTGGATTAGTAAAAATGTTATCTAATTGTAATTTTTTATTAACATATTTTAAAGATACATCATTTTTAAAGACACACACTCTTAGAAAATGATACCTTATATGAATGTGCTAAATCCTGTAATAACTTATATGATTTTCAAAATATTAATATCACTAGTGTAATCACGTAAAATAGGAATACTATTAATGTTTATTCCAAAATCTGATAGAGTGCTTTTCATGTACAAAACATGTACAAAACAACTTCCGGAGACACATATCCTACCTCAGTGGTAGACAGAGAAATTGACTATTGCTTCTTACATGACCATGAAAATAATGATTTTCCTAAAAGGTTATAGGTTCCTAATGAAATTTTCTAAATAATAGATAACCTCAAAATTCAGAATCTGAATATGATGTTAAATTAATTTTAAAAGTTCTATGGTAAAGAAGAGATTTAAAAATAGTTCCCTTTAAATATCTAAAAATTATTTTGATAGCAGTATGATGGGATATTTTTGGATTTAATTGAAATCTAACACAAAGACATAGATAACTCATAGTGGCATCTCTACTAGCAGTATGATATAATAAAATACCTATTATTCATTTATATAAATTTATTTTAACTTGTTTTCTAACATTATCCAAATCAAGATTAATATTAGTACACATAAGAGTTTTATATGTGTTGTTTTTCTCAAGTCTGAACAGTTTCAATAAATCAATAATATACTTATTTTGATTTAATGAATTTCCTAACTTTATTGGAAAATTTGATATCATAAGAAGAAATTTATTTTTCTCATCATACTCATTTCATGTTCTTATTGCATTATATTTGAAAAATCATGACAAATATTTATATTGGTCGAACCAAAAATAAAATAATTAACATAAATTTTAATTAATAAAATATTATAAAAAGAAGTTTATTTAAAACATATTTTATCTACGAAACTAATAGTAAAATAATTTTTCAAAACAAATTATCTTAATTATTCAAACAAAGCTTAATGTTCTTGTTTAGGTCCATAGAATTCTTTAGTAAGTAAAGAATATAATCTAGTTTTTGGGAATTTTCAAATCAAGTGGCTTGTTGAACATAAAAATTCTCCATAAAATCCATTTAAAAAGGAAGATTTAACATCCATCTGGATTAATTTTAAATTCATATGACATGCATAGAATAAAAGGATTATAATTGATTCTAATATAGCTACATGAGAAAAGGTCTCATGATAATCTATACCTTCATCTAGATTATATCATTTTTCTTATAATCTGGCTTTATTCCTATTAATGATCCCTTGTTCATCCTGTTTATTCATAAAGACCAAGTTAATTCTTATAACTGGACAATTGGTTGGTATTTCTACTAGTTCTTAAACATCATTTCATAAAATATGGTTTAGATATTCTTACATTTCTAAAATCCAACTATCATCATCTAATTCTTATTCAATAGTCTTAAGTTCTAGTTAAGATAAAATGCTATTGAATATAGCTAGGTTTCAAACATTTCATCTAGTTCTAATTCCAATATCTAGGTCTCCTATAACAGTTTCTAATGGATTGTTCTTTAGGGTTCTAGTCTATCTAGGAAGAACACTTTCATGTTCTTCAGTTCCTTGTTCTTCAGAACTGGACTGAACTTTATTAATTTAGAAATCAAAATCATTTTTAAGGGTTTCAAGTATCATGTTATCAAAAGAGTCGCTGACCTCAAAAGTTTGATCATTATTTTTAATGAAGGGGCCATTTTCATCAAACATCACCTGAATTAAATCTTCAACAATATTCGACTTTTTATTGAACATTCTTTAAGATTTACATGTAGTATAATATTGAAAAAATATTCCTTCAATAGCTTTTGGATCAAACATACCAATGTTTTTCATATTATTCAAGATATACACCTCATTACCAAAAAACATTAAAGTATTTTCTCAAGGTTTTTTATTATTGCAATTTAAAGAAGATTAATTTTTTAAAATAGGCCAAATTAAAACTCTATTCATTATATACTTGACTATTCTTACAAATTCTACCTAAAATATGTAGGAAGACTATATTCATTCAGAATAGTTCTAGCCATGTCTTGAATAGTTCTATTTTTTTGTTGAACAATTCTATTTATTTGAGGTGTTCTTGGGGAAAAGATTGTGTGTTTTATACCAATATTTGAACAAAAAGAATTGAATTATTGATTATAAAATCCTCCACCATGATCACTTCACAATGAAATTATTTTAAAAACATATTACATTTGGGAAATTTTTTAAAAAATAATAAAAAATTGTGAAAACATCACTTTGGAGTTTTAGAAAATATACCCATGTAAATATAGTATAATCATCTCCTAAAACACAAAAATTTTATTTACCAGACAAAATTTATATCCTTGATGGTCTAAACCAATCCATATGTATATGTTATATAGGATTAGTCATATAAATGTTTTTCATAGATTTCAAATATGATTGGTAATGCTTCCCAATTTTGCATGCATCATAAATTCTGTCTCTTCCAAACATAATAAAAGGAAAATTAGAAACTATCTGTTTCTTAGATAATTTTTGTAAAACATAAATATTACAATTTACAAGTCTACTCTGTGAAATACATAATTCATTTTTCTTAGTAGTTAAAAAATTCCCTTAATGTTTACATATAGAATTTAATTCCAATGTATAAATTTTATCAGTTTTATGTGATCGAAGTTTATCTAAATTATCTTCAAACAGATAAAAAATAGTAAAAAAACCCCCCCAAAATCTATGGTCACAATGTTCAGAAATACCTATCAGAATCTCCATTAACCCTTGTACATACAGTACTTTGTTGACTTGGATAGTCATTGGATCACCAATAATCCCAACTCTAATTATTTTACATTTATCATTATCAACAATTGTGACAAGACCTCCATCCATTTGAGTATGTGAGTGAAAATTTTATGGATATCCACACATATTCCTCTAACTAACACTATCTATATACCATATAGAATTTATTTTCTTATTTCTTATTTCATTAAAAATTATTTAAACAAATATTTGTTCCGATACCCACACTTAATTGGATCCTATAGTGTTAGCTAGAAGGGATATCGGAATCTTGACCATCTTTGTTTTTCCAATTATTATACCATTAGATTCAAAAAATCCCTTTAAAATAAAGGAACTTTTAATTTCAATAATTTGAGGATTTCTAAAATAACTACAATTTTTACATGCCATTTTATTAAAAAAGTAACAAGTTTCATTTTTTGAATTGGGGAAAAATAATTCTTGAATAGATTAGATATCTCACCCTTAATTTCAATACCAAATATATCCCTTTTAATAACATTCTTTCTAAGGATTTATTATAATATATTTTCTACTTTATTAAAATAAGAGCATCACTCTTTCATGTTTCTACATCATATTGTATAGCTTTGATCTTCATTTCATGATAAAAAATAGTTTGATTTATATGGGATAATGTTTTTAATAACTCATTATGTGGTTTTAGAAAGGTATCTCCTTCACCTAAAACAAAATTTGGAATTTTTTATAATGATTTGTGATTTGTAAATAGAGGATCATATATTTTCTTTGAACATAGGACAATAGGTAGCTTATTTATTATTTGTGGAACTAGGAGAATAAGAATATAAATTTCATGACTAATAGGGTTGTCCCTATTCCTTTACATCCTTGAAGCAGATATTGGATTTAAAATTTAATTGATATTTTTTATGAATTAGATTTTGATTAGCATCTAGTGTCCTCAGAAACACTCAATGTTGCTTTCATTTACATTTTTTCCTTTATGTTCACAATAATGATTTTTTGATATCTCTTATATGAAAATTTTCTTTCATTATTTATTTGGGTGATGTTTGGACTTATATTACCAAAATTTGAGTCATTTATAACATGTAACTTCTCTAGAGTATTTCTCATTCTTCTTAAGGAATTTTATGAATCCTATTTTTTTCATGTATAACTTGTTGTACTTCCTATCTAACTGATCCGGTTCCATTTCAAAATCAAATGGATCTATATTCTTCTTCTCTTTGACTTCTTACATTGATTTTTTTCTATGATTATGAGATATTACATTCAGTGTGGTATTTTATTTCATTAATTTAATTTTACGATCATCAGATTCATCTTGTATTTATACGTCATAAATTATCAGTGTCCTAATTAATTAATTTATTCTCTAATCTTTGATAGGTGATGATTGTCTAATAGAAACAGATATTCCATTCAATTTAAAAATTAGTACTCTTAGTACTTTTAGGGCTTCATCAGATTGTTTTATGGGTTCACCTAAGGTTGTAATATTGTTGATGATTTTTGTAAGACATCCATTCATCTTTGTAATATTGTTGATAATATCTATTGTATTATTTATTTTTCATACATTTCCTCTTCCTTCCTTGCAAACTGCAATAGTTTGATGTATTTCATTTGCAATTAGACATTTTGAAAAAAGATTGAACTCATCTAGTCCAAGACCACAAATAATTACATTCATAGATTTGGAATTTAGGTCATATTCATCTTCTTTGGCTGCATCCCATGTTTTTTTCTTCTCAGTAATTTATATGGGTTAATGATATTTCAGTAAACATTGAATCTAATATTTGTAAGATAAATAATTATCATGGTTTCTAACACATATAATTTTCACCATTGATGTATGGACCTCGAACCATATAAATTACTTCTCAAGGATCATCCATTTCCATATTTTTATAGACCATATACTTTTTAACTCACTATAGATTTATCTAAAAGCTCCCATTTGATATCAACTGTTAGGTCAAAATAAATAGAGTAATACACAAGAGGTGGGTGAGTTGTGTCTTTCCAAAATATTCCACAATTCTAGATTTTGAAATCGAATATAATTTATGTGAATATGTAGTGTCATTATTCTATATGAAAATATAATGTAGATGAACAGAAAGATAGAACACAACTTTTTATACTATTTGGGATAAAAAGATCATTTGTCCACTCTAGTAGTCACTATCATAGAAAGATTTGTAAATTACACTAGAATGGTCTTCTTATCACAAGACCAAAAATATAAACAACTTAATTCAGTTAGTTGAAACCTATAAATGACTAAATTCAAAGCCTTCAGGTACATTTACAGGGAACTAAAATAACCACAACATAGCCTGAGAAGCTAATACTCCACCACAATTGAGTACAAGATGCTAAAACGCATATAAATCAAAAGATAATTGATTTGTTTGAAATAGGTTGAACTTCCCAATTGCTGCAAAACAAAATTGATAGTAGATGGATATTCTTCTTCAGATATTATAGTATTAAAGAAATAATGATTCTGGAGAAATTCAGGTTACATATATATCTTCAATTTAAAAACATCAACAAAATAGATTAGTCACAAAGTTATAGTAGAACAAGATAGAATATGTATATCTAGAAAATTTAGTCCTCTAATCAAAGTTGTTCAATTGTTATAGAATTTTAAAAATAAATTTAATAAGTTATTTTTGTATCTGAATAACATATAATAAGTATATTTGAAGAGAAATTCTTAATGAATATACAGAACAAAAAAGACATTCTTCAGTGTTCCTGATACAAGAGAATAGCCTGATTGGTCATGAAAATTAAAATTTTAATTAACATGGATAGTCATATCATCTCTTAGATATATGATAGATTTCATATGATAAACATGGTTCTTTGGAACAATTATAATGATCATTGAACCAGTCTTCATTTCTATCATGACAATTGTAGTAATCTTAGATTGAAAACTCTTCATGAAGAACTTTGTCATCGAGAACACAATGTAGGGGTGAGATTCATAGCATAGGGTTCCTTTGTGTAGTGTAGGGTTCAAAAATTAACTTAGGTATGATGATCCATAAATTAAACCTTGAAATCATAAAACCCCAAATGTATTATTAATTAAACATATGTTTAATTTTCTTGAACATAGGGTTACAAACAGTAAATTCATTCTCCAACATAGGGTTGTTGATCCATACGTGTGTCAATTTACAGAATGTAGGGATGACGATTAAAACACTAACTCCTTAGTGTAACGTAGGGTTGATACTATACACAAACATTAGTTTTTCAACATAATGTAAGGATGAAAATAGAGTTTCCATAATCATTCTTGTAACACTATATTCCTTTAAAATAGAATTTAAATTACCAAAGTGCATACATTAAAAAATTTATTTGTAAACAAATAAGGGTTTTTTGAAAATCAAAATCATTATAAAATATAGAGTATTTTTGTGACAATACATACCCAAAAAATACTACCACTGATAACTCTAGGATATGATTAATGGTTTTATTATCATAGGATTTCAACTACATCGACCTATATGAGATCATTTCCTACCTCTACATCAATATGGAGATGGGACAAGCTAATGAGGCATCTTAATACAATGCGTACTCCACACCCTCTCCAAGTAGTATCAACAAAGGATCACTATTTAACATCGTATTGAAAACCTAAAAGGCACTAAATTTTTTTTTGATGTAAATATCTTACCATTACATGGAAGGGCATTCAATGGGGCTACAACCCTGGATAATTCCACCAAGAACCTCCAATAGTACCCTCACTTGCTAAGAAAAAATCACACCCCCAACATTCTGTTGGGTGGATCCCAAGAGAGAATTGAATTAAACATGATGGATCCAAAACTAATCCATGCATAGAAATGACACTCCATAGGATGTGATCATCGCATATCCAGAATATCAACTTTGAGAAATTACCAAAATGTTGGTGCACCCGAAGTAAGTCTAGGTCCATTCTCAAGTACCCTACACAATCCTCCTATGACGCAAAGTAAAGGATTTTCCATCAATGAAGTTAATAAAAACATTGAACATGTATGGATGGATTATATGTTTCATCAATTTAATAAACACGTCATTTTAATTCATCATAATGAATGAAATCACCACAAACACCTAGTGTGCGTAACGCCACCAGAATTCGATACTTGGAATATCATCCTTCTAAAACCTGAACTAGTGGTTTTTAGACTTTAGTACGATCTTTTATAACCAACTATCACATCTAAAAAAACCAAATAATCCTTAAATCATCATCAAGAGGTACATTTTCATTATCATTACAAATTTAAGATTATATTCATCAATAAAAATATACAAGGTCCAATTTGATTTTTTTAAGGATAAAACCAAAGATACCTAGGAGAAACATTTGGTCTGATAAGAACATTGTCTTGATCATCATACAAATGCACCATCTAATCACAATATTATTGGGGGTCATTCGATATGTTGTATAAAATTTCAGTATGATCCAAGGGTGTATGTCAATGCATATGTCAATCTCCCTCCTCCGAGGTAGTCCTGGAACATCCCTGCGGGAGAAATCTATAATGTACACCACTATCAATGGAGTAATGTTGTATGAATTTATTATTATACTAATGGATAAACACTGCAAGTAATGGTTGATGGGATGTATCCTCTTGTACTCAAGGCCGAGTCACTCATCCCTGAGATCTCTCACAGCCACAAAGAAGAATCTTTTCCCATATGTCTAAAAGAATCTTAGCCAATTTTGATGACTGTCGATCTGGGCTAGAACCATGGAGTACCAATCCATTACAATTATTACATTATATGGTATCATCATAAAGACTAAGAGGTCCCATGAAGAAATCTCATCACTATGTGATAACTCGCACTATCGACATATAAATGATATCGAAGAATCTATCAATGTTAGAACCTCTAGCCATAGCTTATACACTAATGTCTCATATGGATGTTACAAATATCACACAAATAATAAGGAGATAATGGAATGACTCAAAAACATTTATACTATTATTGAGTAAGTATTATAATAAATATTGTTTTTACCTCACATCGTCTCACTTATTGCCTATTTTTTAGTCCTTAATGGACTGTAACTCCCAAAGGCCCTAACCACCCGCTCCCTAAGCCTAAAATGGGCCACATAGTCATGGTGATGGTTAGAGAATATAACATCAGGATTCACACACCATTCCTCCCTCCAGATTTGCACGTTCTCCCCTTTATGAACTGCCTCACTAAGGGCCACCGTAGCCATTTCTAGGAGATCCCAGGTCTTGGCGCTGCCACTTCTGTGGAGGTATGTCTAATTTCTTTTTTTCTTAATCTATAATAATCATTGGGTAATAACATTCTAAGTGACCTAATGAACTAAAATTATATCATCACCCTATCTAGGAATATTGGATCCTTTTTATGGTCCTTGTGACACATATCCCAATGTTGGATTTCAAGAATGAGGATGCCTCATCTACTAGGATCTTGATGTGTGGCATCAGCTACATGCTGCAGAAGACTTAAACACATTATGACCACCGATAGAACTAAACACCCATAATCACTCTACTAGGAGTCTCTCATTTCCCAATTTCTTACAATAGCACTCTAGCATCAGTGGGATGGCATAATGAAACCACAATAGATCAAATGTAGCTATGGATACCATTCTCAAACATCCACTCCCGAAAGGGTACATCTCGCTCCATATTAATTAAGTACAATGTATGGTCAGTGAACCTAATGTCATACTCATAAACTAACATTCCACCCTGTAGATTCTTAACAATTTCATAGATCTAAACTGAGAAAAATCAAAAAGGAAAAAACTCATCACAAATCAACTATTGGATGTCAGACCATTGGAGCATCGTCTCGTCCTGGGTCTATGTAACAAAAATACATTAGCACCCAGTTTCTCCATGGAGAAGACTTATAGAATCTGCAACCATATGATCCATCAATAACTAAACTATCCTAAAGACTCAAACCACCAACTCAACATAGAACTCCACTACATGGGTATTTGGCTCTCCACATAGCTTCAATGGTCCCCGAAGGTTGAACTCATAGAGTGCGCTAAGGGTTCACTCTTCATTGGTCTGGACTTCCAGTTAAATCTATTTCATGACAGGTAGGGGTGATTCTCCATGATCACCTTTAGAAAACATCATGTGGGATAGCCCCTAAACTGAGGGCTCATCACTTATCATATATTCATAATGGTCTTAAATCAGTAACCAAGGAGGATGCCATTATATAATAATCCAAAATTTGATTGAGATATAGCATAGGAAAATAAGTATATATATCTATATATGGATATGAATAAAAAATCACAGTTAAAAGACTAAATACTAAATAATGAATTCTCGGTTTCCCTTTTCGACCATTGTCTCAGTATACCAAGTCAACAAGAAGGTGGTTAGTGTCTTGTTTTATGGATATGTCGGCCAGTACACCAAATCTAGGATCATTGGAATAAATACTACACTAGAGATAGTCTATCACAACTTTTCTATGTTAACAACCAATCCTCGTAAGGGAAATACACCAAATCCTGAGGGAAAAACAACTCTAATACAAATATGTAATGACTGTAACCACTGTGGCTTAACTAGCTTCTGAAAGGTCAAGTCGCCACAACCCCAAGCCTACCTCTAATGGGCTAGGGGTTGGAAACTAGTTCTGAGTAGGAATAACTATAATTGGATTCCTTTTCCGAATGTTTCTATACAAATTCACCAATCCATATTCACGTAGTAGTGAAAAATGAATTATACAATATAGGATATAACGTATAGAGTAAAACCACACAAGAAATTACCATTATGTAATACATCGGACAATCAATGTATAGAACCTAAATGTCAAGGGAAAACACAGACACCAATAACGATATAAAGTCCCCACAAAACAATAATTGGAAATCAATACATATAAGAATTCCTGAATTCTAATCTCCAAGCTCAACCACCATATATGGTCAATGCAATATGTATTTTTATGCACCACCAAATTCACCACTAATTTGTGTTTTATCTATATATGATACGATATCTGTGAAAAAAAACCCCATACATGGGTGATTATATACATACCCAATAGGATTCCCTAAAAAAATAATGTAAGATATAGAAATTTACAACAATATTTGACTTAACCTAAAGTAATTAGGAAATTAAAACCTATAGATACACATATATATAATCACAATGAAACCCCAGTTAAGAGAGAAATGGGATCTCTAACTCCCAACCCAGTAAATGTCAATGAGTAAGCCTAAAACTCCAAAACTCCATCACCAATGCCTGAAATCAAACGAATCATCACAAAAATATTCATGGAGGTGCCCAATCCTTCCTATTATTCTCCCCAGATGAGGGATACAAAACATCCATGGAGGATCAAAACCCCATGGGTGGTTGAAGATGTGGGAGTAACACGTTGTCGAATGAGGAACCACTCCATTATAGTGGAGGACCCTCTTTATATCTATATTAAATATGTAAATCACATGCCCTTGTTTGATGTGGATGTAATGAACCTGACAAATCTCTTATATTAGGGGAACCAGATCTATGGTGCGATAGGGGAGTACATTCCTCAGTAACTCTAAAATGTTCCTCCCTAATCACTACAATTATCAAGCATCTTCTAAATAAGTGTCACACTCTAAAAAATATAAATGTAACTATAAAGAAAAAAAATTATACCATCTCATTTTACAAGAAAAAAGACATATGATAGAATAATCATGCTATATAATTTGAGTCTAAACTAACAAGATATGAATGGTCAAAGTTTTTCAAAGGGATACACTTGCGGTGGTCTAACTTTTCTTCTTGAAAAATTTCTAATATGAACATGGATTGAAGTCAACATCACTATAAACAACATGTAAGGGGACCACACAGAGTTTCTACACCACCTATGGCCGACCCATGTACTCCTAGCCATTCATGTGTTCATCAGGTCATGCCCATGTACATGGGTGTGTAACTAGAAGGCACTAGGTTTCATCTCATACCCATGTACTCCTAGAGTACATGGATTGTCATCCCACAATGTTTCTTATATGTACATAGAGGGAACTTTTATTTTCTTCTTTGGGAGGCTCACTTGATGTGTGTTCATAGACTCACATAATGATTGATCATTATCTTCCATGAAACCCTCTCCATTATTATTGGGTATGGATATACAACATGTGTTTAGGGAGTACACATACTATAGTTGAGTTTCTATCATAAACTAATCTTCTACCACACATTTTAATGATCCATTATTTTCACTATTAATATCTCTATTTTACTATAAAAAATTAGTGGGGGTCACCTCTTTCTAGATTTTTCCATCCTCTAGTGGAAATAAATGGATTATTATTTCCTTCAATGGTTCATCATTTATCTTGTGTTGTACCCATTGGAAAATATCATACTAAATCTTAGATATTCATAAATCATAACCGGTATCATATAAAGAATCTCAATTTATCTCCAAATCACCATCTCAATTTTCATTCCCACAACATCCACTAAGCATAGGGTTCGACAACACTCAAACATTCCTATAATATTTTTAACCCTATCCTTATAGACCAATAACAAATAAAATGAACAATGATGGGGAAAATCAGAAAAAAATTAGTGTAGACATCATTGTCCATGATTTCTTGTCATGTGTTTTGCACGAAAGGAATTTTTGGTGAGATAATGAAATAAAAGGATTAAATTGATCAATTAAATTTAATTAATCAATGCGATTATGTGAAGGGTAAGAAGACACCTAACAAAAGCATAAAAATATACATTCTGATAGAACATAGTAATTTCATTTTGGAAAACAAAGTCTAGTTTTTCATTGTTTTCAATCAAAAATGGGATTCGTAAAAGGATGATCTTCACATAGATATAGAGCTTAGTTAATTTTATATGGAAAGATAGTGTTCATCACAATAAGAAAAAGAATCATGAGTGCACGATGGGTTGGTAGTGATTATTTGTGACAATGATATGGTTCATGAATGGGTTAAATTTCTCTAGGTCTTTGAGAATTAATTATATTAACTAATAGGTTTTTGGAATATATTAAAACTCAAATTAGTGCATAGGATCTTTGCAAAATCCTGAGCCTATAAATAAGAGACTACCCCCTTCATTTTATAATTAAATAATTTGATAAAAAGATCAATCAATCTAAATTTTCAATGGATTGAGAGATTTGAAAATAAGGTATTCATTTGGAACCAAAGCATCTCAAAAATGTTTTGTTAATCATGAAAACTTCTTAGGTGTCTAAAAAATTTGTTTAATGATGACTAGTTATTCCACAATGATTTAGTGGTACGAGAAGGCAGTTTTTGTCATGATGTTTGTGAGGTTTGTGAAGTATATTTTTTAAGGGACTTCATGAATAGTAATGTTCAACTACTACTTTAAGTGAATAGTGATTTCAAGTAAATCAATTGAGGCATATGGTGTAAGAAGAGTCTCATTTTAGTTACGGATAAAATCATAATGTATAATTTACAAAAGAGACCTTTATCTGATTAAATGTAGTAAGACTTCACACAAAGCAGTGAGCTAGGGGCGTCAATGGAAGTGTTCATAAGGAGGTAGTATTATTTCCCTAAAATCATGTAAAGGTAGTCTACTTGGAATTTGGTGACTATGTATACACTTTTTTATCCCAAAAATACTGAAGATTAGTTGAATTATGTATGAATGAAACACTTCTTTCATATTCTTCTTAGACTAGACCATAGTCTTCAACCATGGAAAACAGTTGTCTTGTTTCTCTGCACATGAATGTTTGATTACTATACGATTCTATCAAACATGTTTAATAATTTGATACCAATGTGGGAATAATATAAATTACTTTAAATGAAAATGTTGACACCCTGATTCATCCCTCCCCTCTCATGTCGTTTTAAGGTCCTACAAGTGGAGTTAAAGAGTACATGTTTTTAAAGTTAAATGTGTCCATTGTTGCATACTCGGATAATTCAGTGAATTTCATGGATGTCTTCCTATTTTATGGAAGAAACATATAGATTTTGAATAGTATTATGAGATCTCATTTGAGATCCCATAAAATGGACTTTATTGTTTCCACTACATAGTGGATTCTGTTCATTCATGCGACGTGACTTTAGATGACTGAAATAAATAAGAGAATGCTCGATGCACATGACAAAACACAAGATACCATTACTGCAACTATATAAGATCAAATATATTTTATGTTTATGAGTTTAAATTTATAGAAGACAATGTGGGGGATACGAGAAAATATATATTAAGGTGATAAGAATGTCATGGAAACTAAACTCCATGTTTTTCACAATTTGTTTGACGATTTAAAAATGCATCCAGATGAAATTAAAAATTATTTTCTGACTAAATTACTGAAGTTTTTGGAGCGATTCAAGTACTTGAGGATGAAATTAAATATATTAAAATCATGGATAATGTCATTAGAATGATTCATCCACTATACAATCCAAAATTTTCATCTCATAAGGAAATATATTTTTTATTTTTTCACTAGATAACCTTTTAAACAGCTTGGGGGAATTTGAAATGAGATTCAAACCAAAAGATGAATCCACTAGATTATGTAAGAAAATGAAATTAAAATCAATGGAAAACATGAAATTTAAATAGTAATAATTGGTTAATATAATGGGGAAGATGATCTTTATTATATTTTAGACATGAAATTGAAGAGAATAAATGGGAGTTCTGAAAGAAGACTTCTATTGGCATGTTTTTGTGTGTGGTAGAGTAGAGAAAATTTCCTTATGACTCTCAAGGAAATTAGATGATGTTGAAAGTGAAGAATAAACCATTTTGAAGCCCCATAAAAGGGTCTCTCAAAAGGGATACATCAAATTTGGAATGAAATTATGGAGTGTTTCATCTATAAATAAGCACAATATAATGGTGATTTGTTGGAGGATGAAGAACCAATGATTAAATATGAAACCCAATAATCCATGATGGTTATATTTGAAAATTTATAACAACAAAATAAAAGACAATATGTTGATTGGTGTTTTTTTCTCAAGGTGTAACTTGAGGATTCTTTATTTAAGACTATCATTAAAATAAAGTGAAACATAATGATGAGATCCATTATGGAAGAGTCATTAGTGTATTTTGATTAACTTGAAGAAGAAATTGACTGACTATAAGTAGGAGGAGGAAAAATTCAACAAATATTGAAATCTCAGAAGACGTTATGGAATTTAATCTCAATATTGACGAATATGAAAAAGATGGAAATGAACATATATTAAGACTAAGGGATACTGTAACATCCCATTACCGTTCTGACAGGTAAGCATCATACCCTATTGTGGTTATTTCAGTTTACATACTGTATAGGGTTGGGATATAATTGGGAGGATACCTATACTGTAAAACATCGGGATTTTTAAGACTCTCACCATTAACCATCCTTTTTCTATTGGCCGTCGGAGGGTTACACATTCTGTATTATGGATACAAATTGTTTAATGGTTCTACGAAAAATTCATGAAAGGATTCATTCTATGATGGGTGTATGTAGTGATGATTATTTACACGTAGTGAGAGAATTAAACAATAGTTTTTAACTGGGTGTGTCAGTTATTAATTTGAGGTAATGTGATCATCGGCCATTTTAGAAATTAACTATTTCATTCTAGGTATTGGTATTACACATCATGTAATACCCCAATTTTGGTTTTTAAACTGGAAGCATGACCTATATATTTATTTTTGATCATCTCTAGTTTCGTCTCCCTTAATCCAAAGCCTTCCCTAGGCGATCTAGGAGATTTGAAACACATTTGGATCCTCTCCTTCAGTGCTCTATCGTCTTTTCACTAGCGGTTTGAATCCTGGTTAATTATTGTCCCTCATTATTTTTCATTATCTTTATTTCCACCGTTGACATTTTTATGAATTATAGTTAAATTTATAGATTCATTCCTCATATTTTTGTATCTCATTTCTTGTTTGGGTTTCGATATCTTTTTCACCATCATTCTCATTAATAAATATAGATAATTAGAGATTAATTAAGGAATCAACAAATCAAAAACTAAACATTTTAATTCATAATGTCAAAACATGAAAAATATTACTAAAATCCACCTTATATAATAAAATGTAAAAACACATGGTTGATGCTCTTACAAGACATCATTATCCTAGCCTACTAGTTTTTTTGGATAATCATGTATAACAAAACACCCTATGATCAAACCTAATCTATCAAGACTGCCGAACTACCTTTCATGTATGATAGAGGAACATGTACTCTCGTATCCATGCGTATATTACCATCAAATTTTAATAAATTCTCAGAAGAACAAAAAATATAAACAACTAAATTATCCAAAATTTATACCTTCACATAACAGATCTTCCATGTCACATACATTCAACTATCTCCACACATGAAATTAGTTTTCTTAGTAATCGCTTGCCTTCCTCGACAACACTCATTGAAGCTAGAGTAGTTTTAATGAACAAACCCCCTCATGCCCTTTTGGACTGTAGACAGCTGAACCATCACAACCGCAAGCCCACATTCATTAGTCTATTGGCCTATGAAAATCCCTGATAATATCAAACTATAATGGTTGGATTATTCTTAATATACCGTCACATATCCACCATACCATCTCTATATTGTTGTGTATAGGAATAATAAAATAATGTCTATAATGTGAAGAGTAAAACCATGCATACAGTAACCTCTAGGGAATACATCAGAGTATGACAATGTTAAATGAAAATTTATTAGGAAAAAACACCCAACCACCTAGATATGAATCTTAGAATTGATTTTTTTTGGAAATGAATAATGTTAAGAGCGAATAAATCTTAATCTCCTCGCCCGACCAACAGAAGCCATCAATAACCCAGGTACTAGTATACTTCACCAAAGCCACCTTCAACTTGTTTGTTTTCTACCTAAGGCATGACATGTGAAGGAAAATACCTTGAATGGGGTGAGTATATAAATACCGAGTAGGACACCCCTAAAACCGAAATGGAGTGATAGAAAGACACAAAAATAGTTAGCTTGACCCAAATCAAGATGGACCCAAAAAATATGTACCATTGTATATATTCATAATTAAACTGATAGAAGTGATACAAGGTATCTCTATTTCACACCCCATTCAAAGTCAATGATTAAGCCTAAAAATCTAAAATTCCACCATCAATGCCACACATAAATTGAATCCTCACCATATTATGTGTGGAGGGGCCAATTCTTCACTACTTCACTCTACAGTTGTGGATGCCCGAACTCCAATGGGGACCCACAACCTAGAAGAGCTCAAATATAGAGAGTACTACTCTATAAATAAAAGAAACACATATGTGTAGGGGAGTACATTATCTATCTACATAAAGAATATGGGTAAACTATGCATTTGTGTGATAGGGTTGTACTAACCCTAACATCTCTCTGATAGTTTGGGGAAACCACTCCCTAGTGTGATAGGGGAGTACTAACCCTGAAAACTCCTTGATGATCCTTCCTAATAACTTTTATCATTATAAATCACTTGAATTAATGCATTCATGGAACATTCCATATCTTATCTTTAAAGCCACTATGAAGGAATACATTGAGTTCTACATAGAGAACTTCTCATGATAGGATACTCATGGCGCAAACTACAAGTCCAAACATAAGATATACACAATATGGATGTTTCTCAAAGGGATACATAGTGTGTGTGGGTTCCACATGACGGGTGGTCCCACTTGGATTAATATTACTTTTATCCTTTAGATATGACTAAAATTCAATTTCTCCAAAGATGGCATGTTATGGGACCACATAACATAGGGAATATCATTATGCTCCTAGTTATGACCATGTTCATCCATCCATTTTTGTGTACCTAGTCATATACCTTGTCGGTCCTAGGAACCAACATGTGCCAATGTAATATTAGAGTACACTACATGTTCTCCCACATTGGGTCTTGGGAATTCACAACCAACGTGCAACATAGATTCCATTGGAGGGTCACACAATGTGTGGGCCAAGACTCACATAAAGTTTCATCAGTATATTCCCTGAAACCCTGTCCAACATAGCTGTGTTGGGCTACACAATATGTATTCATGGACTAAACCTTATTGAGTCATGTTATCTCGAAAAAATTATGTTTTTCCATGTAGTTTAAATATTTGTTCTCGTTACTATTAATATCTCTAGTTTACTCCACAAAATATATGGGGGTCACCTTCAACCGTCGTTTCCCAGCCTCTAGTGGGTGGAAGATGGATTTTGATCACCCATTAGGCTTTTTCATGCATCATATGCACTACACATCACCCACCACCTTCCCAGTTTCTAGATCTATAGAAATAATCACATATATCCCACAATAAATATCGATTTCTCTTTAAATCACCATCATAAACATCATTCACATAATCACCAAGAATCTGGGGGTTTGATCTTGCTTGATCTTGCCTCAACAATTTATAATTGTATAAATAGAGACCAACTATGAATAATGTGAAATACGATGGAGAAAAATAACAATAAATTTTTTTGATAACCATCATCGGAAATTGTTTCTGGACCTAATATTGAAAAAAATGAAATAAGGTAATGGAAATGGAATAAAAGGAATAAATTGAATACAACAATTTAGTTCATCAATAGGCACATGCAAAAGGTTGGAAAACAGAATTCAATGTAAGATAATCTTATATATCCATGAAAAATATTTTAATCATTTGTGTAAAATTAAATTGAGGAGTCATACATCAATTATGAATTGATCATTGGTTAAGAACATGTTCAACAATGGTGGAGAAGACCTGTTGCATTCACTACCTCCCGATCCACCTCAATCTAATCAATGATCATCATCTGATTATAGTTTACCAACTATGAATGATATAAAAATTATTTCAAAGATCCTAGGCTTATGAAAATAACATTGAATAATTTGTATAGCCTCATCTATATATAAAATATTATGTTATGTGTAATAAATGAATTAAATAAATAAATTATATAATTATTCCACTTAATATACTCTCCAATGACTGCCTCATCCAAAATTCTAGTCTATATTATATTTATATCACACCTAAGGTAAAATCCACATTCTGGACTCAACAATGGTGACATATTTCTGATCAATTTCCCTATTTGGATGATATTCAACTTTTTCAATGTAATTATGCACCCCCGTTATTAATATATTTAATATCACTAATATATTAATTTTGGGTATACCGACCCTCAAAATATCTCAACATCATAGTTCTTGGATGAACAGTAATTCCTTAACATATTTTGAATTCTTAGAAGAATAAAAATATGATCAATACATTATTTCCCCCATTATGTCTTTCCATCCCCAAAAATCACCAAGTAAACAAAAATGTGTGGATACTGAGCATGTATTGTGCTCTCCCACTCCCATGAGCTCTTTTTCATGTTCCCATTCTACCAATACACATGAACCAAAGGAATGGTTTACCCTTATAGGATCCTCGGATGCCTATCCTCGATTTCCATATGATACTCTTGGATTGTTGATCCATCATCGATGTCTATCTCACCCTATTAAATGAAGTGCATTAGATCATGCACGTATCTCCTCAGTTGTGGCACATGGAAGTTATCATCAATCAACTCTAACTATGAGAATAATAATAGAAATTTCAAAACCTTAACATGCCTCTATGGGATCAAAAATTATCTGATGAGACTCAGGGACAGATTGCTTATCCAACCAAACCACTACAGTCCTCATCATGGAGAGACTCTAAGAAAAACATGGTCTCCCTTTCCAAACACTGAGTTCCAAAAACATTGATATTCATAATACATACATTGAATATAGTATATCCTCATCCATTTGTGTATCCCCTGGACTTTCTCCATTTTTGACTCCACAATATCTGGCACAACAAGATATTTATCATCATTCGAGGTATAACACAAGGGTAAACATCATGGTCTCCCATAAAAAGGAATTGAATATTTCCATTATGATCATAGAATGATAGCTGTTATAATAAATAATCTATTCCAATAATAAGTGATCCAACCAACTTTGTCCAAATCCCAAAACATAATTCCATGGTACATCATCCAACACTTCAATAGTGTGCTCAGTCTTCCCATCCATCTAGGGGTAACATTTCATACCCATCCGCAACTAAGTTCTGAATGCCTCTTATATTACCCTCCATAAACATGAAATAAATTTCACATCATGATCAAATAAAGAAATTGAGATTACCCCATGTAGTTAGACAATATACTACATCTATAACTTTCCAAGACTCTACATAAAACTATTCTCCCGGATGGCAAGGATGTGTGTCGTCCTGTTAAGAGATTCAAATATCACCTAGATGGAATCATGGCCTCTTGTTATCTATGGAATCCATATAACAATGTCCATTTATATTCCATATCATTTCTATAAAAGGATATATAGAGGATGTTTCAAAAAAATTGGATCCTTATGGCTACCCTTCACCTGCTGATATGTGAGAACAAATAGTCGAACTCAGTGACACTCTCCCTCATTCTAGTCCAATAAATATACCTCTATATTTAATTTTACATCATTACCATAATGGGATGTACAACCAATGTATACGTGTGAAACACCCTCATCACCACTGCTCGCATCGTGATTGGAACCACCCTCATTCCCTAGAAAAGAATGGATTATTCCTACTAATTCATAAAATCCATATTCTTAATCTCCATAAGATATATGATAATGAAAAAACTCACAATTGATGTCCCCCAACTATGCCCCTAACACATTGGAGAAGTGGAGGAGTCAACACAATTTGATATTGATAAGCTACACCCCTATCCTCCACTAGGGTCTGTTGCAATGAAACTAACTACTCGGGCACCTCCACCACTAAATGAGAACATGAATTCATACTAAGGGAATAATCTCCCAAATTTACCTTTAAAAATTTATAATATATCTTGAAGCCATATTCCTATATGAACTCTTAACAGTGCCTCTGTCTTAGGATTGGATCACTCTATGATAAGATATACCTATGGATCTGATTGTATGAGTAAACGAAAAATCACTCCCCTAAAAGATATTTCCTGCACATGTTTGGAGTGAATACTAACACATAACTCTAGGATGTGATTCATGGAATTCTTGTCATGGGGTATTAAATACCCAAAACAATATGAGATAATTTCCTACATCTGAATAACATGGTGCTAATCTTAGCTACAGAGGCATCTTAATACACTATGTACTCCACAAACTCTCCATGTAGTATCAATAATGGAACAGTATTATGCCTCATATTGAAGTCCTTAAATGATCTCAAAAATTTCTTGGTCTAGGTAAACAACTTACCATTCCTTGTTAAAGTATTCAAAGGGGGTACAACCATGGATAATTGCACTAAGAACCTCCTATAGTATGCTCACATTCTAGGAAAACTTCACGCCTCCAAAATTCTACTGGGCGGATCCCAAGAGATCATTGAACAATCATTGATGGATCCAAAACTAATCCATGTTCAGAAATTACATGTCCCAGGGTGCGATCTTCAAAGATCCAGAACATCCACTCTGAGAGGAAACCAAAATGTTGGTGCTCCCATAGTACGTTTAGATCCATCCTCAAGATATCTACATGATCCTCCACAGACACATTTTAAATGATATTTCCATCAAGGATGTTAACCAAAAATTGGTCCAATTATGGGTGGAATATATGGTTCATCAATTCCATGAATACATCAGGGGATTCCATCACAATGAAAGAAATCTACAAGAACAAATAGTGTCTGTAGTGACATCAGAATTCCATATTTTGAATATCATCCGTCCAAACCCAGAACTGGTGGTTATCAGAATTAAGATAGATCTTATATAACCAAATATCACACAAAAACTAATCAAATATGTCTAAAATCCACATGATTGGTTACTTTTCATCTTGATTACTTGGTTTAAATGATAAGCATCAACCAAAATCTATAAGCTCTGATCCAGAATTTTCAAGGATAAAACCAGATATACCTAGGGGACATATTAGGTATGATAATACCATTCAATTGATCATCCTACAACTACACCATCAACTCATGGATATCATTAGGGGCCATTCGATATGCTGTATATTATATCGGTATGATCCTGAGTTGTAAGACAATTCATAAGTCTATCTAAACCAACTAAGATAGTACCCAAACATACCTAGGGAAGACATCTATAAAGTCATCTACAATAAAAGGATTAATTATGTATGAATATCTTGTTATACTATGTGAAACAATATTCAAGTGATGGGTGATGGGATGTAGCCTCCTGCACACAATTCCCACTCACTAATCCCTATGATCTTTCATGGGCACAATTGATAATCTCATCCCATATGTATGAAGTCATCTGACCCAAATTCGATGGTAGTCAATCTAGGATGGAACCAAGAACAACCAATCCATTAACATTATTAAATGATATGGTTTCATCATGATGACCAAGATGTACCATGAGGAACTATATTCACCAAGTGATAACTCACAGTACATACATATAATTGATATTGGAAAATCTATCAATGTTAAACCTTGTTGACATAACATCTATACCAATGTATCTGATTGAAGATATTACTATCACACAAGGAATAAGTAGGTAAATATATAACTGACACCTATTTGTTCAATTTCCATGGAAATATTATAATAAATATATATCCTACCTCGAATCATCTCATGTGTTACCTGTTTGTAGTCCTTAATGGCCAATAACTACCTGTGGACCTGACCACCAGCTCCTTGAGCCTGAAATGGGCCACATAGTGGTGGAGATGGTTGGAGATTATAACATCATGATTCACACACCGCTCCTTCCTCCAGAGCTTCTCATGATCCACTTCTAGAACCACCTCCCTAAGGGCCACGATATATAGTTCTGGGAGATGCCTAGTCTTGGTGCTACCACTTCTGTGGTTGTCTGTCTACTATCTGTTTTTCTTGATCAATAATAATTGGTTGGGAAATAACATTCTATGTAACCTCATACACTGAAATTATATCATTATCCTATCTAAGAATATTATATCATCTACATGATCATTGAGCCACATATCCCAATGTATGATTTCAAGAATAAGAATGACTCATCTACAAGGATCTCGTTGTGTCACACCTACTAACTATTGCACATGACTTAGTCACATTATGCCCACCACCAGCACCAGCCACCCGTCATCCCTTTACTATGAGTCTCTCATTCAAAATTTCCTACTCTAGAACTATCTCATAAGTGGTATTCTATAAGAAAAACACACTAGCTACAATGTATCTATAGATATCCTTCTCAAACTTCCTATCCCAAAAGAGTCCATCTCTGTAACATCTGGATTTTTAGAAAAATGAATTATTTAAATTATTATTTGTTTTTGTTTTTATTAAACATTTAGTCAATATAAAAAAATATTTAATTAGATATTAAAATTTCAAAGTAATAAAGTAAATAATAAAAATTTATAATGAATAATTATTAACTAATGTTTCATTAGTGAATTAAAATATTCAATAACAACCATGATATGTTAAGTTTCAATAATTGGAAAATTATTAACTTACAAATAATATTTTGATATTAGAATAATTGTCTTAGTAAATAAAAGTATTTTAAACTAGCATTCTATTATGTGAAAAACATTGTTTTGAATAAATAAGATTATTTATAATATTTGAGAAGAAAAATAATTTTAAATGAAATATATCATTTGAATTCTATAGGATGTTAAATAACGATAATAAGTTTTATGGTTCTTAAAAGGATTTAATATGGTTGTTATTTTAACACAGAAAATTTATATATGTCATGATTATTATTATTTGATATGAAAATAAGTTTTTTTGTATTGAAGAATGTAAATTAAAAAACGAATAATAGTTATTAATAATTTATTTAGAATATTAAATGAATAAAAAATATCAGAATAATTGCTAATGGTTTTATAATATTAGAATTTCTAAAAAAAATTAATATAACAAATTAAAATTAGTAAAATAATTAAATGAAATTAAATTATGATTTATGATAACAACAAAAAAATGTATATATATTTATAAATGATAAAATAGATTGAATAAAAAAATGAAATTGAATAACTGCGTTTATATTTTAGGGAGGCCAAATAAGGGTTATACAGGGGAGTCCCTGCACAATATGAAGTAGAGATATGGGTCTCTTCGAGTTAGATTAATGGTTTTGGTTGAGGATAAGCCATAATGGTTCGTATTCTTCTTTACGAGCCGAGGTTAATCCCAAAATTGGATTCAGAGAACGTGACTTCAAGTTTGGTAAGGCTACATCGACATTCGATCTAAGATCTTGAGTCGTCCAGTGTTCGATTTCATGTAGTGGTTTCAAAACACCAAGTCCGAACTCAGTTTTGGGTTTAATGTGATTGGTGAGGATCTAGAAGATTAGATATCCCCTCATTATCTTCTTCCTGTTATCAGATTCACAAATATAAAAGTTGGTGTTAGTAAATTAATTTTCTTTATCCGAATCTTCCCTTAATCCAATTGCCTTTTTTGATTCATCCAATTTCTATCTGTTTAAGGTTATCCTGAATTTTTAATTTCATTAAACACCTGTATACCACTGATTTTTGTATCTATTTTTCATCAGCTTCATTTGATTTAGATTATTATATTTTTTTGTTATCCATTTGTTACCTATTTTAGTTTCATGTCATTTTCTAGAAACTTTTATATGTTTGCATTGAGATTTATTTATTGAATCCACTATTGAATTTCTTTGTTTTCAATCGAACGTTTCAGAAACCAGATACAATTGAGATATCTAAATTTTATTTTTGGGCTTTATATATAATAATTTAATAATGCTTTTCGACTTGTCAATTTTTCCGTCTATGTTTTTCAACTAGTTATGTTTCTTCTTATTCATCTGGTATTCATCATTGAATTCAGTTTAATGTAATTTTCATTTGTTTTTAAATTTCATTTAATTTATGATAAATTAGAATTTAATTTAACACATGAGAACTGCCATTTATAAAGTAGTTCTCTTCGACAATAAGGGATATTAGGAATGTGTTGTATGTGGGGCTGGCAAGACAAGTAGTAGTTGCTTTCTTCTTTTCCCCTTTGTATACTTTCTAATGCTATGTGTATGAGAGTTGATAGGTACCAATTTGAAGAAGAAGAAAAATTGTTCATCTACTCATATTATTTTGTAAGGGGTTTTAATTTTTATTGTGCCAAATTATTTGATTCATTCAAGTTTATTAATGAGTTTTTTTCCAAGAAAACCATAAACATTTTTTTCAAAACTATAATAAATTGTAGTAAGATGATATATATTAAAAATAATTCGATGTATGTTTGGTATGATGTTTATTCAATCATGATGAAAATTTATTAATTATGTGTTTATAAGGGACTCTATTTCATGACATATATTTTTATGATTTTCACTAATTTATTGAATTGACATTATTTTCCATTAATATCAAAATTTATTCGAATTACCTAGTTAAATGAAAATGATTTATTTTAACAATTTTGTAAGGGATTTATTGTATTCATTCTTTGAATTATTTTCTTCTCAAATTACAATTATAAAAGAGAAATTTATTTAAATCATTGGTTCTTCAAAATAATAATCATCATGTTTTACAATTTTTAAATCCTGACAAATTATCATAAGGGATTATTGTATTAGAATTATCTGTGTCTTATGATAAAAACAGGACTATATATTTTAGTATTTAGTTTTTTTATTTTCAAAATATAATTTTATATCTTTTTAAGGAGATTTTGTTCCTTTCAAATTAAGATACCTATTTATGTGGTTTTCTAATTATTTATGTAATTTCATTTCCATGTTTTATACTTTTTTGAAGTCTAAATGTATACATTGAACTCAGAAATTGAATATGTGTGTTTTTCTAATGCATGATATATACATATATTAACATATATAGATTTTATTTTTTAGGAATGATATAGATATGTATGTATGTATGTGTGAGTGTGTATATATATTGAATTTTCATTTTTCAATGTAATTATACATGTAACTGAAAAATGGGTGTGAGATAAATGTGTTTTTGCTAATAAAACATATATATAAAAATAATATATTTATAGTTCAAGATCATTGGTTTCTAATTCCTGTTCTATGATTATGTATACTTTTAGGTCATGTTTCTTACAATGTATGTGCATATGAATGAATGATTGTATTTAGTTAATAAATTTTGCTTTGATGATTTTTGTGCATGTCACATAATTATCTATTGTTATTAATTAATTTTTAGAAGATATAATTATATGTTTGTTGTTGGTATTATTTTATACCATCATGCATAAAAGAAATTTAATAAATATGTCTTTAAAATTTAAAGTCTGTGGATGTTGATTAAACTTCGATTTGATTATAAAAATCCATGTATCATGTGATTTGAGCACACAAATTCAAAATTGAAATTTTTAGAAAATATTAGTATTTATTTTTTACAAGCATTATTATAAATTTATTTTCAAAACTAAAACACCTGTGAAAATTATATATATATATATATATAAGGAAAGCTAAGAAGAAAATGGTTTATAAATACAGGTTCCCAAACATTTTAAATAAGATAGGGAATTGGAGAGTGAATCCATACCTCAAGTGGATAGACCCAAGATAACCTTCATATATCGAGTGGCCTCGGTTGTTTTATTTTTAAGAGTTTGCTTAATATTTTCAACCAAATCACTAGATAAATTTTATGTTTTTACAGAGTATTATTAAATTTTAAAGCATTATTTTAAAAATGTATTTCTAATTGAATATTTCAAATGTATTATCAATGTGATATTTTTAAATAAAGGTATTTATTAAAGGTCTTAAAAACACCTTACTAGGAAATTGAATGATCACCCTTTTATATTAAACTGAATCTTAACATGTATCATAGGAGGTTATTTACAGATGTCATTACTTTTGGAGTTAGGGCGTGCAGAAGCATATGGAAAATTGTTTTATTTTTGTTTCAACTATGATAAATTTTATGTTTTCTCTAATCCTCTAGAACCAAGACTGGTAAAAGGCCATATTTTGTATAAAATTCTGTGTAATTTCTTTCACATAAACAAAATTACACTACATTTTTATGCCCTAAGTCTAGAAGAGTGGACTCGGGGTGTTACAATTGGTATCAGAGGCAAGGTCTAGACATCATTGGAGATTAGATGTTGACTTTTGAGGAAAATAAAATCACAGCAGTAGTGTTTTATTTAGATATATAGGTCTCATTAGAATTTGTTTAATTATGAATATGGAAATTCAAAATTTTCGTAAGTTTGATGAATGAATTGCGAGGGAGCAATTTTTTTAGGGGGGGGGGGAGAATGTAACATCTCGAGTTTTAGTAAAATCAATTATTTTATGTTTTTATTAAACTTTTATTCAATGTAAAACAAAATATTTAAATAAATATTAAATTTACTAATTAAAAAAATAAATAATAAAACATTACAATGATAATTTATTAACTAATGTTTCATTAGATAATTAAAATAATCAATAGGTTAACAACCAAGATATGTTCAGTTTCAATAATTATTAAATTATTAACCTAGAAATAATATTTTGATCATATAATATTGGTCTCAGTAAATAAAAATATTTAAAACTGATATTCTATTATGTGAAGAACAATGTTTTGAATAGATATGTTTATTTATAAATATTTGGGAAGAAAAATAATTTTAAAGAAAATATATCATTTACATTATTTAGGATGTTAAATAACGATGATAAATTTTATGTTTTTTAAAAGGATTGAATATGATTATTATTTTAACTTATAAAATTTATATATGTCATGTTTATTACGATTTGATATAAAAATAAGTTTTTTTATATTGAAGAATGTAAGTTAATAAAATAATAAAAATTATTATAATTTTATATAGAATATGAAATGACTGATAAATATACGAATAATTATTAATTGTTTTATAATATTCAAATTTCTAAACAAAATAATATAACAAATTAAAATTATTAAAATAATTTTATGAAATTAGAATTATTATTTATGATAACAACAAAATAATGTATATATATTTATAAATGATAAAAAATATTGAATAAAAAAATGAAATTGAATAACCGCTTTTGTGTTTTAGGGAGGCAGAATTAGGGTTATACATGAGAGTCCCTACGCGAGATGAAGTAGAGCTATGGGTCTTGTCGAGTTCGAGCAACAGACCAGGTTGAAGCTAATTTGTAATGGTTCGTCTTGTTCTTCAAGAACCGAGGTTGAACCTGAATGATGATTTAGAGAATGCGAGTTCGAGTTCGGTAGGGCTACGTCGACCTTCGATTGAAGCTCATGAGTCATCAAATGTTCGATTTCATGTAGAGGTTTCTAAACACCATGTCCAAACATGGTTTAGGGTTTAATGTGATGGATGTGGATCGAGCAGATTAGGGACCCTCTCATTATCTTCTTCTGATTATAAAATTCTAAAATCTTCAATTAGGTGTTAGTAAATTATATTTCGTTATCTGAATCTTCCCTAAATCCATTTGTCCTTTTTTGATTATTCCTATCACCGTCTTTTAATAGTTAGGTTGAAATTTTAATTTCATCAAACAGCTGTATACCACTGATTTGTGTATCTATTTTTCATCAATTTCATTCGATTTAGATTATTATGTATATTTTCTGTGTTATCCATTTGTTTTCTAATTCAGTTTCACGTCATTTTTTAGAAACTGTTTTATGTTTGCGATGAGATTTATTTTTTGAATCCACTATTTATTTGCTTTGTTTTCTATTGAATTTTTTAAAACACAATTACGATGGAGATATCATAATTTTAATTTTTCGGACTGTATGTATATTGATTAAATAATTCTTGTAAACGTGTCAATATTTCTGTCTAATTTTTTCAACTAGTTATATTTCTTCATATTAATCTGGTATTCATTCATTTATTTCTGTTTGATGTAATTTTCATTTTTTTAAAAATTTCATTTAATTTTGATAAATAATAATTTAATTTAACACTTTATAACTCTTATTTATAAAGCAGTTCTCTTCGACAATAAGGGATATTTAGAGTACGCTATATGTGAGGTTGGCAAGCCAAGTTGTAGCTGCTTTTTTCTTTTCCACATAGTATACTTTCTAATTCTACGTGTATGAGAGTTGAGTGGTACTAATCAGAAGAAAAAGAAGAAGATTCATCTATGCATAAAATTTTATTAGGGATTTAAATTTTTATTCTGTCAAATTATTTAATTCTTTCAATTTTACTAATGGGTTTATTCAAATATACGTCAACATATTTTTAAAAACATTAATAAATTATAGTAAGGTGATTTATATTACAAATATTTAGATGTATGTTTGGTATGATTTTTATTCATTCATGATGAATATTGATTAATTACATGTTTCAAGGGACTTTATTTCATGCTATCTATTTTTCTGATTTGCACTAATTTATTTTATTGAAATTATTTTCCATTAATATCAAAATTTATTTGAATTACCCAGTCAAATTAAAATGATTAATTTTCAAAATTTTATAAGGGATTTAGTATATTTATTTTGTCAATTATTTTCTTCTCAAATTACAATTGTTAAAGAGAAATTTATTTTAATCATGGGTTCTTCAAAAGAAAAATCAACATGTTTTGAAATTTTTAAATAATGATAAATTATCATAAGGTATTATTTTATTAAAAGGATTTATGTCTTATGATATGAAATGATACTATAAATTTAAGTATTTAGTTTTTTTTAAGATATTGTTTTATATCTCTGTAAGGAGTGTTTGTACATTTTAAATTCAAATCCCTATTTATGCGATTTTCTAATTATTTATGTAATTTTTTCCATGTTATATACTTTTATGAAGTCCAAATATATAATTTTTACTCACAAATTGAATAGGTGTGTTTTTATCATGCATGATTGTTTCGCACGGAATTCAGGGATGACCTCCTGGATGGGAGATTCAAACGTTCCGATCGGTTTCTAACGGGTTTGTTCGTAGAACCGGAAACATCCAATGATTCCACATCCATTTGGACCTACTTTCCAAAGGTAGGCGCTCATTAGCTTGTGGACTAATGAGGCTTAGGAATTTGCATTGGTCGAGATGATGGGAGGTCGGACTCATCCCACCTTTTTTAGGGGAATTATTGTCTACTCTGGGACTCTCTTTATAGATTTAAGTTATGTTCGTGAATCATTATTACAATACCAAGTATAAAATGATCTTTCCTTTAGTTTTAACAATCATTGATTAAATATGTAAGAAATTTAGAGAATCTTTTATATGTATTCGAGGTTCTTCATCAATAGAGAATCATCTGTATCTATTTAGAGATTCTTGGTCAATGGTATCCTTCAAAACATTTATAAAAGTCTCCTGGTCATTATGATCACTAGGCTGGTTTTAAAGCCACTCAGTGGGGCACTTGAAGTTTATCATCATTCAGAAGGACATGGATTATTTCAAAGTTGGGATCGAACCCATAAATGGGCTACCTACGTATCCTTTGTTTTGGAAAAGGAATCAGAACCCACGTAGTTCGAGTAAGGGAGTATGACGTTTATGATTGATGGCTCAAAGAAGGATGTCATAATTACTTTTACACTATATGCTCACGTGAGTCATGCTTGGTGTGAGAAACAAGAGGTATTGGTAAAAATTAGACAATTGTGCCATGAAAGATGAAATCATAAGAAATGGTTTGGGGCTTATGTATGTATGACTTCCAAGATAGATGAAGGTTTAGGATTCACTTTTAGGGAGAAAATCTAGGAACAGGGTCCATAAAGGTATATGTGCTTCATGGAGATTTTAATACTCTAACTTGGGACTTATTCCTGAAAAGGAATCCCAAATTAGGAGAGGATTGATAACTAGGTTTTACTCTTGAGAAGGAATCCCAGATCAAATGAAAATTAGGACTGGTTAAAGAGAAATTAGGGTACATGGGGATTACTCCTGAAAAGGAAACCCAAGATTATGAATGGGTCTTATTCCTGAAAAGGAGACCCAGGTTAGGGATTAAGGTTTGGGGCTTACTCCTGAGGAGGATGCCCATATTTGAGATTGGGGCTTACTTCTAAGAAGGATGCCCAAATTAAGGGACTCAGGGCTTACTCCTAATAAGGATGCCCATATTTGATATTAGGGCTTACTCCTAAGAAGGATGCCCATATTTGAGATTGGGGCTTACTCCTAAGAAGGATGCCCAAAATTAGAGGACTTGGGGCTTACTCCTAAGAAGGATGCCCAAGTTAAGGAATTAAGGTTTGGGGCTTACTCTTGAGGAGGATGCACAAATTAAGGAACATATAACTGGGGATTATTCCTAAAAAGGAGACCCAGGTTAAGGATTCTCTCATCTTAAAGGATGAGGTTGAATGAATGAACTCTCAATCTTTGGTGATATAAAGCTGTATAAATCACTATGTTTTGAGAGATATTCCACATAATTCCTTTCAAATAATGAAGTCAAATCAAGAAATCATTCCATAAATGGCTTTGAAGAGTATCTTGAAGACTAAATCTTGAATAGGAAAGGTGAAATGGCTTAAGAGGGGTAAAATGGGCAAGATGGGCACCCAAAAATGTAAGGGCGAGCAAGTCTTGAAAGGCACGCAAGTCTTGCATGGGCGCGCAAGTGTTGGTAGCGCAGGTATACCTGCGCGACATGTGGGGTACATGCGCGATTTTCAACCAGCATTAAAACACATGAGCGACTCTTTGTTAAACCCTTTAGAATCTTCTTGAGGTTCTTCCAGAAAAGGGATGTGCAAATTCTATTGAAGGAATAAGGAGGTGCGCAAGTGTGGTCACTTCCCTTAAGGGATGACCACTCAGGCGCGCAAGTGTTGATGAGTTTCAACAGTTAGGCCTTCCTCCTTCTCTTTAGATATTCTGTTCCAGGTAAGAAATTACCTTAGAAGTGTTCTAGAAGCTTTGAGAAGAGACTTGGGCGTCGGGAGCTTCAATCTGAGTTTCTGTAAAAAATTCCTCTCGAATGGGGGGCCCACAGGGTCTATTTATAGGCAAAAGAAGGCCCTGGGCGGTTACCGGGCGGTTATCACCGAGGTCGCGCAAGTCACTTGCGCGACCATAAGGGCTTCGTGCATGTGTACTTGTGCGACCATGAGGGAACTTTCGCGACCTATGGGCAATGTTCTCCTTGTTCATCCCTTTGTCGATTTTTTATGTTTCCTCAAAGGATGAATCACTTTGGACTAAGGTATTTCCTTTTTTTCAGTCGTTAGACTCTGTGACGGAAAGGAGCGTCAACAATGATATATACATACATATATATATATATTAATGACTATGGATGATATATATATATATATATATTTGTATGTGTGTGTGTATATATATATATATATTTAATTTTCATTTTTCATTGTAATCATCCAAATATATAATCATGGGTGTGAGATACATGTATATATGCTAATAAAAAAATATAAATAATTTATTTAGAGTTCAATATCATTGGTTTCTAATTCGAGTTCTATGATTATGTGTATTTTTATGTCATGTTCCATAAAAAGTAAGTGCATAAGAAAGAATGATTTTATTTAGTAATGAAATGCTGATTTGATGATTTTTGTGCATGTCACATAATTATCTGTTGTTATTGATTAATTTTTAGATGATATAATTATATGTTCGTTATTGTTATTAGTTTATACCTTCATGCATAAAAGAAATTCAATAAGTATGTCTTCAAAATTCCACGTGCATGGATGTTGATTAAACTTCAATGTGATTATGCAAAGCCATGTATCAGGTGATTTGAGCACACAAAGTCAAATATCTAATTTGTAGTAAATATTATTATTTATTTGTTACAAGCATGATTATAAATATATTTTCAAAACTAAAACACCAATGAACATTATTTATATATTAGGAAAGATTTGAAGAAAGTGTTTTATAAAAACTCGTACTAGAAAATTGTAAATACGATAAGGAATTGGAGAGTGAATACATCCCTCAAGTGGGTAGGCCCAAAATAGATTTTAATGTTTCACGTGGCCCTAATTGTTTTATTTTTAAGAGCATCCTAAAAATTTTCAACCGAATCACTGGATTAATTTTATGTGTTTTCAATGTATACTTATTTTTCAAAGCATTATTTTACAAATGTATTTCTAATTGAATAATTAAAATGAATTATCAAAGTGATATTTTTAAATAAAGTTATTTACTAAAGGATTTCAAAATAACCTTAATGGGAAATTGAATGCTCACCCTTTTATTTTAAAAATAATTTTCACAGGTATCATAGGGGGTTATTTACAGATGTCATCAATTTTGGAGTTAAGGAGTGTGGTAGCATAGTAGAAAGTTGTTTTATTTTTATTTCAACTCTCATATATGTAATGTTTTTCCTAATCCTCTAGAACCTAGACTAGTAAAAGGTCTTATTTGGTATAAATTGTTGTGTAATTTTTTATTCACATATAAAAATTACACATTAATTTTTATCGCCTAGTCCAGAAGAGTGGAATCGGGTCGTTATAATCTCATACCATATCAAGAGAGTACCATGTATGGTCAGTGAAACTATTATCGTACTCATCCACTAACATGACACCATGCAGTTTATCAAGAAGCTCATAGGTTTGAACTGAGAACAATCATAAAAGGAAATACTCCTCACATATATACATTTGGGTGTCGGAACATGAGAGTGTCATCTCCTCCTGGGTCTATATAACCAAACTCCACTAGCACTAAGTAGATCTATAGAGAAGACTCGATTCCTATGAAACCATCTAATCAATTAATGTACAAACAACTCTTAAGACTCAAAACACCAAATCAAGACAGTATTCCACTACTTGGATCTTGGGTTCTCTACAGATCATTAGTGGTCTTGGTAGCTGGAACATATAGAGTGTTCTAAGGATATGTTCTTCTTTGGCCTAAATATCTAGTATTATCTGTTGCTCAATAGGTGGGGGTTCCTGTCCCTAAACTATATTATAAAACATCATGTGGGGTGGACCCTAAATAGAGGAGTCATCTCACCTCATATATTCATAATTGTCCTAAATCAGGAACTAAATGGATAAATTTATGGAGGAATCCTAAATGCGATCAATATGTACAATAGGAAAATTTGAATATATATATATACATATATAGCACAATAATCATAGTTAAAAGACTCAATTATATATAATGAATGAACTATTGCTCTATTAAACCATTGTCTCAGTAATCCGAGTCAATAAGAAAGTGTTTAGTGTCTTGTTGTATGGATTCATCGTCCACTGCATAAATTCTAGGTTCCCTAGACTAAAATCTACACTCGAGACACTCGGAAAAAAATTATATAAGTTAAAAACCAATCCTCATAATGGGAAAACTCCAAACACATCCTGAGGAAAAAACACCTCTGATACAAATCTATATTGACTCAAACCAGTGTGGCCAGACTTTCTTGTGGAAGGTTGAGCCGTCACAACACTAAGCCTACATATAATATGATATGGGATGGAAACATGTTCCAGGAAGGAATAACTAATATGTGATGTTGCTTCCTATTGTGCCTTTGTAGATGCACCCTAACATCTTCACATAGTATTTCAAAATATTAATATAATATAGGATATATTGTATAGAGTAAAAAAATTCATGCAATTTACTTTATGGAATGAATTAGTCTATAAAACATAAAAACTACTTTTTAAGGAGAGAAACACACAACCATGAAGATATAAAGTTTCCAAATAACAAAAACTTGAAATGAATATATCTAAGAGTGTTTGACTTTTAATCTCCAATCCCAACCACCGTATGTGGTCAAAGCACTATGTATCAGTATACACTACCAAATTCACCACTGATATGTATTTCATCTATATAAGATTTGATATGTATGGAAAAATAACATACATGGTTGAGAATATAGATACCTAGTATGATACCCTAAAAAAACATGAGATATAGAAAGATACAATAATATTCGGCTCATCCCAATGTAATTAGGAAATTAAAATGAACGGATACATATAAATATTCTAAAAACGTATCCTAGTAAACATTGAAATTGGATCTTCAAATCACAACCCAATAATTGTCGATGAGTAAGCCAAACACTCTGTAACATCATCAACATTTACTAACATCAAATGAACCCTCACCGAAATATTCATGTAGGGGGCCCACTCCTCACTTCTGTTCTCCACAAATGAGGGACAAAAAACTTGCACATAGGACCAGAACCTCATGGAAGGTCTAATATGGGGGAGTAACACTTAATAGATAGAGGACACACTCCCATGTAGTAGAGTACCATCTTTATATGTATAAAGAATTAGTGAATCCCAATACCTAGTGTGATAGGGTATTAATGAACCTATAATATCTTTTATAGTATGGGGAACCTACACATTGGGTTGATAGGAGAGTACTAACCTCGATAACTCTATGATGTTCCTCACTAATCACTATAATCATCAAGTGTCTTGTAAATAAGTATCAAACTCAGAAAATTGTATGATGTAACTCAAAATTGACTAAAAGGTATACCATTTAATTCTACATGGGAAAATACTTAGGATAACATAATCATTGGATAAAATCTAAGTCTAAACTAACAATATTTGAAAGGTAAAATATTTTCATAGGTATACAAGATGTGCGGTCTAACTTTTCTTCATGGCCATTTTCTCCTCTAGACATTGTGTGAAGGCCATGTAATTATAAATATCATGTAAGGGGACCACATAGAGTGTC
Source organism: Viscum album (assembly GCA_963277665.1). Lineage (NCBI taxonomy): Eukaryota > Viridiplantae > Streptophyta > Magnoliopsida > Santalales > Viscaceae > Viscum > Viscum album. The sequence continues at coordinate 1,603,900,998 of OY728143.1, read as the reverse complement.
TCAACTACCCATGGCATACCCATGTTTTCATAACCATGCTTGTGTTCTTCGAGTCATGCTCATGTACTTGGATGTGTACCTAGATGGGACTAAGTATCGACCCATGCCCATGTACTCCCAAAGTACATGGATTGTCATCATGCATGGGGTCCTATACATGCATAGATTAAACATGTATTTTATACATGTGGGTCCCCCACATGATTTGTGTTTCTAGACTCTCATAATGTGTAATCTTTATCTTCCATGAACCCAAGATTTTGTTGATGGGTATGGCTACAGAACATGTGTTCATGGACTACACAATGTAGAGTAGAGTTTTCCTCATAAAAAAATCTTCTCCAATATAGTTTTTAGATCCATGATTGTCATCACGAATCTCACTAGTTGACAGGACAAAATCAGTGGCGGTCTCCTCTATACATTGTTTCCTATATTTTAGTGGCATAAAAATAGATTTTGATCACCATTGATGGTTTACCATGTATCTTGTGTGGTAACCATCAGACATTATCTTCCTGAATCCCAAATATATAGAAATCATAACCATATCATATAAAAATCTCAATCTATCCCCAAATAACCATCCTATTTTTCATTACCACATGATCTATTAATCATAATATTTGACCACGCTCAAAATTTTATAAGAAATGTAGAACACTAACCTCATAGACTAATTAGAAATAAAATGTCAAAAAATGGGGGAAATCACAAAAAAAAATAGTGGAAAACATCTTTTTCGAATCATTATTGTCCTATGATTTCCAAGATAGGAATTAAAGGTGAGATCATGGAATAAATGGAATTAATTGATCAAATAAATTTAATTCAATAGGTTAGGAAAGTAAATATCAAAAACTGAAAAATATATAAACTAACGGAACCAAGTCCTTCAATTTTTGGAAATAGAGTCATGTTTTTTATTTTTATTCAATACACAATGGCTTAGGGAAAATTTTGAGCTTCATTAAGGTATGGATCTTCCTTAGAACAAAATGGAAAGATATTTTTCGTTTTGACTATGAGAAGAATCACAAGTGCATGATGGGTTGGTGATTATTCATTATGACTATGATAAGCTTTGTGAATGGGTTAAATTTTGCTGTAGCATTGTGAACTGAAAATCTTCATCAATATCTTTTTTATGATTAACGATAAATTACCTAAGATATTAGGAAATTCGAAAAAGGATGAGCCTATAAAAAAGAGACTACACCCACTTCATTTTACAAGAACATAATTGGGGAAAAGGGCCAATTAATCTAAATTCGAAAATAGTAATAGATTCAAAATTATGGTATTCATTACAAGCTCATGAATCTCCAAAAGCTTGTCTTTGTCATGACCAATGCATAGGTATCCTATAAAAAGTAGTCGAGGATGACTGGTTATTATATGATGAATTAGTGTCCCATGAAGATAGTTTTCTTCAAGAAGTTTATGAGGTTCATGAATTATATTTGCAAAGGTACTTCGTGAATAGTTGTGTTGATCAACTAGTTTATGTGAATAGTGAGTTCAAGTGCATCATCTAAGGAATTCTATGAAAGAAGAATGTAATTCAAGTTAGGGATAAAGTATTAAATTCCAATCCACTAATGGGGAATTCATGTTGTTAAACTATGTAAGACATAACATAAAACAGTGATCTAGGGTAGTCGATGGAAGTGTTCATTGGGAGGCAATGTGGTTTCCTTAAAATCTTGTAAAGGCAGTTTTCTTAGCATAGAATGACTATATCTGGACTTATTTATTCAAAAATTAGTGAATAATATTAGATTTAGTTAAGAATGAACCATTGTATGTGTATGTTCCTGATACTAGATTATAGTGGTGCACAATGGAAAACTAATGTGTTGTTTCTCAACATGTGAATGTTTGATTACTGCATGATTCTACTAGATATGTTTAACAATTTTATACCAAACTGTGAATAAGATCTATCACTATAAATGAAAAATATGATAACATAATTCATCTATCCCTTATCATGGTGTTTTATGGTCGTACAAGTTGTATATGATATTGCATTTTTTAGAGTTAAATATGTCCATTGTTTTTTACATGAAGAATTTAGTGGATTTTAGGGGAGTCCCACTCTTTGACTGAAGAAACATACAGATTTGGAAGAGTAAGATTAGGTCTCATTTGATATCCGATATTTTGGAATTTCTTTTTCCATAAATTAGTGGATTCATATCACTAGTGCATCATGACTGTAGATAACTAAAACAAATAGGAAAATTCTTGATGTACATGCCAAAACACAAAATACCATTACTAAAGATATATCATATCAAATATACCTGAAGATTAAGAGTTTTAAATTGTCCAATACAATGTGTTAGAAACTAGAAAATATATATGATGGTGATAATAATGTGATAGAGGCTAAAATATATGTTTTTACAGTATTTATGATGATCTGAAAATGAATCCAACTGAAAATACAAAATGATTTTAACCTAATTACTAAAGTTGTTAGAGCAATTCAAGGACATGGTGATGAAATTAAATATATTAAAATTCTCAAGACAATATTTAGAATGATTATTGTTATTTACATTCCAAATGTGTCATTCCTTGGGTAAATAGATTTTTCTAAGCTTTCTCATGATGATATGTTAAGAAGCATGGTTGCATATGAAATGAGAGTCAAACTAGAAGATGAATCAACTCGAGTAGGAAAGGAAATAAAATTAAATACCATATAAAAACGAAAGATTTACAGAGAAATAATTGATGTATATAACTATTAAGATGATTTTATTTATTTATTTGCCAAAAAATCAAGAGAGTAAAAGGTAGATTTGAAGGAAGGCTTCTGTTGGCATTTTTTTGTGTGGTAGAGTATGGAAAATCAACTTAATATTATCAAGGAAATTTTATGAGGTTGAAAGTTAATAATAAATCTTGTTGAAGCCTCAGAATAGGGCCTCCCAAAAGGGAGACCTCAAATTTGGAATGAAATTATAGGGAATGTGTTTCATTTATAAAGAGGAACAAGATGATAATTATTTTTTAGAGGATGGATAAACAATTTTTAAATCAGAAACCCAAGCTGTTGGATCATAATATAGATGTTTATGTATATTATATGGCATAATACAACTTGGGGGGGGATTGTAGGTTTAAAAAAATTATATTTAAACATTTCATTGAAAACATAGTTTAAGAGTTCTTAAAATAATACAATTTATAATCTATAAAATTGATCATATAGGTCTTGGATACGATGGATTGGATATAATGTAATACTATAAGTAATGTAAAACAATTTTTTTTGAATTAAATATAATTATTAGAATAATAAAAATTTAAATGATTCTCCAATATAGCATATTGAATCTCTAAAAACAATATGTAATGAATGAATCGTAATTGGAACAATTACAATTGAAATGAATATGAATAGAATGATGAAACAAGAAATTTCCATTTCCAATACAGATAGAAGTATAAATGTAAAAGTATTGCAATTTTTTTATCCCAATGAGTATGGTATCTTTTCACTCAGTATAAAAGGTCTCTCATACCACCACCTTGGTAATCCCTTGATATGATGATTGACATGCATGCATTTCTATCCCAGGAAGCCTTCAATTAAAATGTTAATCACCACCTCTATCTTTTAATCCATTGAAATCCATTGATATGATGATCGCATTCCTGTCTTCCAATCCCCTGAATCCCTCGATTAATAAGGTAATAATCACCATTATCATTCAAGAAGTTGAAATCCCTCGATAAGATGAATTACATCACATCATTTTATCACCAGAAGCCTTCGATCATTATCACAATGATTAGTCACACAAAAAATAAACCAAGATCTTATTAAAATACAATAACATGGAATAAGATATCCACTGTATGTATCATCATGTCATTCAAATGAATCAAGATAGAAGTCACATCATCTCTCTCTAGTTCTTAATGAATGCAAAAGATTTTTATTTGGGTTCGAATGACCTCTTATTTATAGGACTCAGGTTCAAACAATCATATTTCATCCAGCAGTCATATTTCTCTAAAAAATGCAGAGGGAGTTGGACACCTGGCATTACAACGGTCAAAACAAACAGAATATAAGACATCATGTTGATTGGTAAATAAACAATTCAAAAACATTGTTTTGGATTAAAAGTTGACGTAAAATGGTATGAACCAATGAGTATGATTAGCATGTAATCAGCATTGAAGTTAATATAAGAGTGTAAAGCATTTCAAAAGTACAATAAATAAATTAGTTACTAGGGTTATCATGATATCAATTCATATCATGATTACAATTTATAACCTAGGAAAGGTTCATAACACGGTTACGATGCATGATATTTAATATGGTTACAATTCTTGGAAACAATGCACAATAATAGTATAATACATAAAATGGTTATGATTCATGACTACAATATGGTACATAACTTGGTTACGATGAATAATTATGATGCATAACATGACCTGGTCATAATGTACATGGTTACAATGCATGTGTTTATAAATATTGTGAACACATTGCATCTGAATATTATATAGTACATAATTTGGTTATGATTCATGATTACGATGCAGTACATAATTTGGTCACAATTCATGATTATGTTACAGTATATAATCTGGTTACGATTCCTGATTACAATGTAGTACATAATCTAGTAATGATTCATGATTATGATGAAATACATAATATGGTTATGATTCTAGATTATGATGTAGTACATTATCTTGTAACTATTCTTGATTATGATGTCGTATATATTCTGTTTACGATTCCTGATTACGATACAATACATAATCTGGTTACAATTTGTGATTACAATTCAATTCATAATCTGGTTATGATGTAAAATAACATATAAAATAATGTGAGTGAACAATATACACTGTTATTACAGGAATGCAATAAACATGAAATACAGTATATATGTGATTAGAATTTGTAAAACAATATACATGATAAACTATAAGTAATTTGTGATTTCAAAAACAAAAAGATCAAAGAGATAGTCGAAACACATTTTGACACAACAATATCCCCCTTTTTCGAAAGATCAAAACAATATAAACAATATAGACTTATCTTCCCCTATGTTTAGTAACTCTTCTGAATGTAATGGTGAATACGACTAAATCCACCAAATTGAAATTTAGTACAGAATGGGGAACTTTGAGGAACAATATAGTAATGACTAAAAATTGGTTTTGAGCGAGTGTAACCAATTCCAGAACAATGTATAAGAGGATGAATTATAGAATAATGCATATAAAATTCATTCCCTACCAAGGTAAATTCTGATAAAAGATTCTTTACTGAAAATATTTTAGATTTTATTCTAATGATTAAATTATCATTCTCAGAAGACATTGATTTGGAATTGTTTTTATTTTTAAAATCATTTTAATTTAAATCAAGTTGATCAAAGTCCTTAAAAGGTGTATCCTTCTCAGAACATACCTCTATAAAGGATTTTGAACTATTTTCAAAATCAAGAGTTTTATTATGAAGATCTTTTGAATGATCTGATATTTATTTTGTAAGAATAGTTATTCTAGAGTTTTCCTTATCATGCTTTTTCTTGAGTTTTGAATTTTCATTCTCATGTAATTTGGATAATATGGATACTTCCGTAGTAAAAGGTAAATTCTATTCTATTGAAGATCATTCTTCATCTAAATACTAATAATGTATTTCATTAGGATAATTGGTATTTAAGGAAACGTTTATAAGAGAGACTACATTTTGTACCTTAACCACGACACAATGATTTTAAAAAGTTAGTCTGGATATGATTCCAATATTCTTCAATTTGGAAGATTCATATTCTAAAGAGTAATTTGATGAATCACTACTAATTTCACTCCAAGTATCATTTTACTACAAGAAATTCTTTTTATTAGACTTGTAATACTTTTTCCCGTTACTTTTAGAATTTTTATCCTTTCTGTCTTTTCATTTAAACAACAGAAAATATTGTCTAATATGTCCATCCCTTTTTTATTGATAAAAACTGAGCTACGATTTTTTTATATTCCCTATTTCTTTTTGAACATATACTGAAAATATTTCTTTCCCAAAATCTGGTTCATCCATTGAGAATGATTGGATAATTCATTCTCATATTTCTCAATATCAGTTGATTCAGATACAACGAAATCTTTCTTTTCATTGGATATTTTAACCCATTATGGTGTCTAGGCTTTAGATGGAGAAGTAAAAGATACACTCCCATTGTTATTTTTTTTCTTATTAAGATCGAAATCACTCTTTATCCTTGTTTTATGATGAAGAATTTTTCCAAATAACTCTTCAAGAGATATTTGAGTAACTTTCATGTTCTCATCAATCATTGTCCTTTTTATTACCATTCATTGGGAATTATATAAAACATCTTGTACACAAGTGCTTCATCATCATGAATCCTTTGACCCATAGATTTTTGACTCTTGAAAATTTTCATAAATCATTGTTTCACCTTGCATACTGGTTCACCATAAGAAAAACATACCCAAGATATTTTTCTCGAAGCATTTCTCTTCCTGTTTCTATATCATTGGAAGTACCAAAATGTGTGACTTTTAATTTCTTTCAGATACAATTTTCTACATTAGTTGATGATATTTGACTGTATATATTCCTTATCATAGAAAACAATAAATTATTTCATACCTTGTATTTTAGATGATATTCTTATTTATCTTGCTTGGTGAAGGTACCGATTTCCTTTTCTGGGATTCGGGATTCTCTGGTAAGAATGACAATGTTTTTAACTCCAATATTAATAAAATAATACTTTTCCACTCCATACGTTAGTGTATTAAGTAGTTATCAAAAAAATATTTTTAAAAGAAATGAAATTGAGATAATATAATTAAGGCAAGTGAAAAAATCAATGGAAACCTTATTTTGATACCAATTTTTGGAATGTAATATAAATTTATATGTATATTAGATGGAACAATACAAGAGAGGTAAATTTTAAGTTTAAAAACAATGTATTTAAATATATAATAAATAACTTAGTGTAAGATGTCTTAACCTAATATAATTCACAATAAATACAATTTTCTATATAGTTTATGGATTTGATGGATTTGATATGATGTAATACTATAATTAATGTAAAAAATGTCATTTGATTTGAATAAAATGATCAGAGTAATACAAATGTAAATTATTCTACCATATAGAATAAATAATCTCTTAATACAATTTGTAAATAATGAATAACAATTGAAATAATTACAATTGAAATGAATATGAATAGAAATATGATACAATAAAATTACCTTTTTAATGTAGATATAATTGGAAATGTAAAAGTATTACAATTATTTTTTCCCAAGAATTTTGGTGTCCTTTCACATTGGATAAAATGTCTCTCATACTAGCACCATGGAAATCCCTTGATACGATGATCGGCACGCTGGTCTTCCTATTCCCAGGATCCCTCGATTAAGAATGAAATCGACAAGTATGTCATTAAATAAATTTAAATCCCTCGATAAAATGATTGAACGCTTGTATTCCTATCCCCATAAGCCCTTGATTATGTAGATAATGAGAACCTCCATCTTTTAGTAAATTTTAAACCTTCGATAAGATGATTGGAAAACATCTTCATATCACCATAAGCCCTCGATCATTATCACAATGATTATTCTCACAAAGCAAAAATAAATAACATATATAAATACATAAAAATGAACCAGTTGGTCACTTCTTTTATCTTCAAGTCTATCGCTCGAAGCAATAGAGAAGTCAAAAAATCTTTTTCTAAAAATGATGAAATTAAAAGTTTTGAATTCTAGTTCAAATGACCTCCTATTCATTAGCATCAGGTTCCAATAGTCATATTTCATTCAATAGTCATATTTCTCTGAAAAACATAGAAGGAAATGGACACCTGTCATTACAACAACAAAATAAAATAGAATACATGTCATCATTTTGATTTCTAAATAACAAATTCAATGAAATCGTTTTAGTTAAAAAGTATTTAGTACAAAATTATGAAACAATGAGTATGAGTAACATGTAATTTGAATTGAATTTATTATAAGACTTTAATGAATTTCAAAAGTACAATACATTACATGGTTACTAGGTTTATCATGATAATAATGCATATCGTGATTACAATTTATAAAATGGTTACAGTTCTTAACATGGTTACGATGCATGATATTTAATCTTGTTATGATTCTTGAAAACAATGCACAATAAGAGTATAATTCATAAAATTGTTATGATTCATGACTATGATACAATACATAACCTGGTTATGATGAATAATTTTGATGTGGTACATGACCTCATCACAATTCACATGGTTACAATTCATGTGGTTATGATGTATGTGAATACGATATAGTACATAATCCAGTTACGATTCCTAATTATGATGTAATACATAATTTGGTTATGATTCCTAATTATGATACAATACATAATATGGTTACGATTCCAGATTTTGGGGCATTACATAATCTAGTTAAAATTCATAATTATGATGCATTACATAATCATGTTATGATTCCTGATTACATTATAGTACATAATCTGGTTATGATTCCTAATTATGATTCACTACATAATCAAGTTACGATTGCGGATTATGATGAATTTCACAATCTGGTTACGATTCCTAATTACGATGCAGCATATAATCTAGTTATGATTAATGATTACAACGCAATACATGATCTGGTTATGCTATAAAATAACATATAAAACAATGTTACTGAACAACATACATGATTATGATAATAATTTAATAAACTTGAAAAGATATATATGTGATTATGATTTGTAAAAAAACATACATGATAAAAAAAGTAATTTGTGATTTCCAAAACAAAAAGATCAGATAGATATTCAAAACAAATATTTAAATTAACACAAGCATCCATGTTGGATATAGTTGGAAATTTATAACCTTAAAATTATAAACATGATAATTTGTTTAGAGTTTTTGATCTCATTGTGGATCTTGAAAATTCTCTAGATAAGATTATCATTCAAGGAAAGTGAAACAGAAATATGACAGCCATTCTAGAAGAGTCATCAGAGTATGTTGTTTGGCATGAAGAATAAATTAATCAACTAGAAATAGGAGGAGGACAAAATTAAAAATATAAATTAAAAGATTAAAATAATTTGTTGAATTTATGTTCATGAACGAAGAATATGAAGAATTCACAATGAACATACATCTAGATTGGGTAATATAGTAACATCCCATTACTATTCAGATATGTATGCCTCAAAACATATCATCGGTTATCATTACGTTTATTGGGAAGGGTTGATAATGAATTAGGAGGATATCTATAATCGTAAATTCATAGGTTTATTGTATATCGCCTTCAACTAGCCTTTTTCTACATGCTGTAGGAGGGTTACAAGTTGTGTAAAAAGGTTACACATCATGTAATGGTTATGAAAACAAGTCATGAAATGTTTCATGATATGATGATTACACATATTGATGAGTATTTACATGATGATAGTGAATTACAGGTTTGTTTTAATTCGAGTATCTATTTTTAATTCAAGGATGTGTGTTTTTCGACCATTTAAGAAATTAAATATTTCCCGATGTGTATTTGTAGTTCATGTCATGTAATACAATGAATGTGGTTTTCAAATAGGTAGCATGATTGAACAATTTTATTTTGATCCTATCTAGTTAAATCTCCCTCGACCTAAAGCCTTCCCCCGAAGATCATCAAACTCTTCAACCCTTCCAGATCCTCTCATTGGGTGCTCTATCATCATTGTGCTTGTGGTTTGATTCCCATATATGTTTTGTCCCTCATTCTTTGTCATTTTATCTTTCTCAACCATTAGTGTTTAAATGGATTTTCTAGAAATTGATAGATTCATTCCTCAAAGTGATGGATCACATTTATCTATTGGGCTTCGAAGTGTTATACACCATCATTCTCATTGATTGGTTTCATTGTGAATGATGAGTTTCAGGATAAATGTAGGTGGTTCCATCCTGATTAGCCAAATTTTTCAACCTTGAACTATTTTATTTATTTCAATTATGTATTTAAATTCAATTCTTCATACATTCTCTCTATTGATTTAATAAAATCCAATTATAGTGAATTAGTATATTTTCAATTCTTTTGGCAAGAGAATTTAGGAAATCCACAATTCCATTGAAATTGGGGTGTTTATGTAAATTTGTTAATTTAAATTGATCAATTTTAAATAAATGTTTTGATGGAATGAATTTTAATTAAATTATTTGATTTTAGTTTTTTAATGAATTGTAAAATAATGTAATCAGATTTGAATGGATTTCAAACATATGAGAGTGGCTAAAAATATATTGACAGAAACACAGTGGGTTTATCTTGTAAAATAGGCATGTTTTTATGAAAACCCATTTGTTCTTAAAATGGAAAATTGGCACTGAACTTGAAGAATGATATTTTATTTTATTTTATGTAGTTTTAAAATAAATTTCCCATCATTGATTGTGTAATATCACATGAAAGACATACATAGAGGGCGAGTTATTTGGACACATACTATGCTATTACAATTTTCTAAAACATACATGATGTGGGACATATCCCCGATGGGATGGTGATGAGTCACCATTGGAAAGTGTTAGGGGGAATGTGTATACACATATTTCTAAGATCACATATAGAGTTTTGTGTCCTATAGCAAGAATATTATCATACCTAGTTGGATGATGACCATGTTGTTCACTTGTTATTTATATTTTTTATATAAATATATGGAAGTCTTGGAAAACTAATTTAGATGTCTTCTAAAAATATATTAAAAATTTTATATAAATATTTTATTATTGAAATTGTTTTATAAATATTCCATCTCTTGAATATCTTTTTCTTAAAGAATTTTTTATCATTTTAATTGTATAGCATGATTTGTTTATATTTAATTCAAAATGAAAAAATGTTTATATTTAAAATCGAAAGAATTATTTTTTTAAATCTAAATTTTTGGAATATGTTATCAAATCACTGGAGAGACCCCTCAAGGATTTTTTGTTCACAACCTACTTGTTCTTGGGGCATTATAGATTATCTCTTTTATAGTTCAAGTGAGGGTATGGGTTCACTTGGAGGTGGATCCAACTATTGATCTTTGTACATGGTGAGTTGTTTCCTTATGTACAAAGGGTATATTTATTTATTTTGGTACCATGGTTATAGTATATTGGGTTTGTTTATGCATCTTTTAATTTTGGTTCATTAATCCCAATTGAGTTTCAATGTTATGCATACTATCTTGTTTCATTTACATAATCATTCTTAGTGTAAAATCATTCACACATGAATGTTTTATGATGCAAGGTGAAAGCCACCTACCCATGGGGATTAGGAACACCCTTCGTGCTATGTCAGGTCTAGCAGTGTTATCGGGTTACTATAGTACCAGGGTTGGTTCGATATAATGTGGTATCAGATACATAGGTTGAGCTTTTGTCTTAAAGATAGTATGAATTTGTCAAATATTATTAGCACTAAGGTGGAAGTTGTGATTGAGTGCCTAGCCCGCTATAAATGAAATAAACCATCAGTATCTAGGGGTGGTTAGAGAAAGATGTCTAGTGGATTAGTTCGATCATTTCCCTATAATGATTTGGATAGATTGCAATCCAAATATGTGTTTCCCATATTTTTGGGATAATATCCCTTCTATCTTAGTTTGAGTGTTAATTTTATGTCTTCCTTGTTGTCTTTTGATGTTTTGTAGCACCTTTCCTTTGAGAAGATGTGTGAATTGGGTCCGTGAAGAGGTCGATGCAAAAACTCATCAAGCAAATCATGTTATGGATCTGAATATGGTTGGTGTGTTTTTTCATATAGTGAATGCTCTAGGGAATGCACCACCTCTAGTCCCTATTCAGGATCTACATGTGGATCATCATGGGGATATTCTTCCAAATCATTCTTAAGAGTTTATTCACCATAAGCCACCATTTTTCATGGGCTCCACTAATCCTCAACTTGATGAGGAATGGTTGGGTAAGATAAAACAACTATTTGAATTCATGGAGACACCGAAAATGATCAAGGTAAAGTGTTCCAGCTTCGTGATGGAAGGACTCAGTACGAGATGGTGGGACATGATGGTGAGGGGAAAGAAACATGAGGTATTAGCATAGAAATACATCACATTTTTTTCACTATCCAGTTCAATAAATAATCAATATTTATGGCTAACGATGTATAGTTTTTCATGATTTAGTAGGCCATTAGAAACTTCATAGAGTATTCATATCACGTTGCTAAGGGCATGCAGTTTTCACCTAAGAGTATATCTAATGAAAGAATGAAGGCTCGACTATTTTAGTTTGGACTTAAATTAGAATTCGATTCTCATGTTTTCTTTCTAAATAATCCCACTTATACTAATTTATTTAATACAGAGATGATGGTAGATATGGACATATCTGGCTAGTCAGGTTTGACCCGAGTTTCTTTTTCTCTCAGTGTTAGTGTTAGTTATTTCAATGGAAATGAAAAGCATGATGATTGTTGGGGAAGTTATCTACTGTAAAGTTATTCCAGACCTCCTACAGCTTCAGAAGGATGTCTTTTATTTTATATTATTTTGGATATCTAGGACACTCTATGAGGGTTTTCACTAATTCACCCAAGAAATGTGGATCCTATAGATGTTAATTGAATTAATATAGATTCTTCAATAACTTTTATACTCTGCATAGTTAAACAAGATCATTAACTCCTCGAAAATCAATATGGAAATTAGACGCTTCATCTATAAAAGGGTTCTACCTATAATCATCCAAAACGAAGAAACATCATATAGTGTAAGAGTCTCTAGAAGCATTAGAGACAAGTCCAATCACTGTAAGATGTGCTATTACTATAAAATCATCATTAATGACTATTATATCTGATACTGGTATGTCTCATTTACTTATTTCTACCCGTATTTTTATTCATCTAAATATTCTTATGGATATTTTGTTTTGTAAAATGGATATAACTACAGCCCTTGGAATAAAAAGATAACAAGGTATCAATAGACCATATGGTCTCTTCTCTCTATTATATGCAGAGCTGGCTAAGAGTTTTTTAGTTATTGATATGAATCCTCCTGACCACTATTTTAGATTGGATTGGATCATTATCAATAATTCCTAGATTGATCGTTATCTTCAATGGGTCTACGTTACTATGCCCAGTGTTTTGTCTCATCTCATTCAAAGAGTTTGGGACCCGAGTTCAAGTAGATATACACATTCTTATCCAGAGTTTGGGAATGTAAAATCATTTCTTTCTTTTGACATGGAGTGGGAATATTTGAACAAAAATATCTCTCCATCCGTTGTCTATTTTTATGAAGTGTTTCCATAAGAATTATATGGTTTTCCACCAGTAAGGGGAGATGAGTTTTCTATTCAGTGAATACCTTTTACTCAAAATGTTTTAATCGCTTGTTCCCACATGGCTTTAACTAAACAGAAAGAGATAATGTCGCAGTTGGAAAACCATATTGAGAAAGGCTTTATACGCCTGACTGTTTCACCTTGGGAATATCCATTTCTCTTCGTTAAGATGTTTTATTGTTCCCTTCTCTTATGTGTGGATTATTGGAACCAAAATCATGTTATAGTAATGAAAAAAAATACCTTTTTATAGGTATTGATGATCTGTTTGATATATATAAATGGGTGAAGTGTTTTTAAAAGATCGGCCTTCGATCAGGGTACCATAAGTTTGGGATAAAGGACTCAGACATCTAGAAAACTACCTTTTGTAGTATGTATAGCCATTATGGGTACCTTGTTATGCCCTTTAGTCTAAAAATACTCATATAATTTTCACGGATTTGATGAATTGGATTTCCCAAAAATATCTAGATTCCATTGTTGTATTCTTTGTAGATGACATCCTCAAATACTCCAACTGTGAGGAGGATCATGTGCATCATCCGAGAAGAGTTCTGAGCCTACTGAAAACTCAATGAATTTATTCCATTCTTTCGAATTATGATTTCTTGATTTAAGAAGTGAAATTTTTGGGACACATTGTGTCTAAATAGGGTATATCTTTTGATTTTGAGAAGGAAAAGGTTGTTATGACTTAGGTGCAACCACATCATGTCTTCATGATTTAGAGCTTCTTGGTCTTAGTAAGATATTATAGCTGGTTATTGAAGGACTTATCAATATTGGATTATCTGATGACTTCTCTAACTTGAAGGGTTTAATTTTTCTTAGAATTAGAAAGGTAAGGATCCCTTTCATGATATTAGATGTCTTTTGACTAGTACACCACTTTTGACTCTTCTATATGCCGAATAGAGCTATGCGGTATTCTATGATGCATTGATTACTATAATAGGTTGTGTTCTAATGTAGGGAAATCATATAGTTTCTTATGGATCTCATCATTTTAGGACACATGAGAAAAATTGTCCAACCCATGAACTTGAACGTGCAGCTTTCATGCACATGTTTATGATATGGAAGAATTACCATTATGGTGAAAGGTTTATCATGTTTTAGACCACAAATCTTGAGTTATATCATATCTAGAAAATATTTATATCCCCTACAGAGGCATTGGGTGGAAAAATTGCCATCTTTTGACATCGACATCACCTATACCCTGGGGAAATGGAATGTTATTAAAGATTATTTGAGTTGGAAACACCCAACCTAAGACGTGAAACAATCTTTGGAAGTAAAATTTCTGATGGATCTTATTCATAGATACATATTGGAGTTCTGAAGAAAGGGGATATGATTTTATTATCCAGTATTCAGTTGAAATACAATCTTATCGAGATGATTCTTCAAGATCAATAGATTTATGATTAATTCCCTATCATTAGAGACTATCATTGTGTTGGGGAGATAGTTTCCCAGTTTTTGTTCTCTAATGAGGGTGTTCAATGAAATTGAGATAGCTTCTATTGTATCATTAGAGAAAAGATATAATTTAATGGAGGGACTATCATAACTCCAAGTGGGATGTGCACCCTAGATCCAATATGATGTTATATGACAAGAAATAGAAGTTCTTGTGGCCATGCATGAGGCATTGTAACACCCGAGACTTTTATGTTATATAAATCATCAAAGGAATCTTTTTCTACACAACACTTTCTTGGCTTTCTTTACACGCAATCACGACCTTCCTCGATAGCTTGCGTCGTACGCAATAGCGAGTTTCACTAAACAACAATATGCTATTAAAACTAGCCGTTATGAATAGTAATAACCACTTTTTGAAATTTTATAAATTTTATTTTTCAAAATGGACTTCATTTTTGGACTCAAAACATCGAAATTAGCCTAGGGTGAAATTTTGGTATTTTTCTGAAAACTTTCAATTTTTGATGAATAGTGAAACCACTAAGTGGTAGGTTAAAAAACTGAATTTTGCATAAAACTTAATTTTACCGCTTCTGTGAATGGAATTTCGAAAATCCGAGAGACACGGTTAATATCAAGGACTAAAATGTGGTTCAATGAGATGAAAATAATTTTTTGGTGAATAGTAACTTTTTACTTTTTTTACCGCGGTTAATAGTAAATAGGGTAACTAAGGGTAAATATGATATTACTATTATCCTAACACATGTCCTAATTCTATTGGACAAGTGTAATTCGACCAAAAACAAACTTAGGAATAAAATATGACCATTTAGGCCCACTTGGATTAGATTAGGACATTTATTATTAATTTATTTAAAGAAGGGTTAAAATAGTTAAATTTAAAGTTTAATAAGTAAATCATTTTTAATATGGGGTTATACATAAGATAAATTCGATTGTAAATATTCATTAGAAATCTAAAAAGATTTCCTACATGATGGTATTTTATTTGTAATTTTTAGACATCAAATAATTTAATTTATTTATGACACAAAGATGATGCAGTAATTATCTTATTAATGAAATATTGACATAATCGATAATATAAATACCAAATTAATGTAATTTAAGACTTTTTATGAATTCCACTAATTTTCTAGGTTACTATGATATATTAAGGTTGATTTAATCAACTTTTTTCGAACATATAATTCTGATATGACTTTCACAAAAATCATATATCAAATAGTGTCAAAATTGACACAAAATAGTTTTTAAATCAAATATTATATTATTAATTGTTATTTTATTCCTAAAAATCTAAGGTTCGGCCAAATGACTTAGATAAGGATATATATATTAATAATAAACAATTTGGGGTTCGTTTGGCATGTTATAGTAAGTGTATTAACCATATAGTGAAAGAAAACAAAAAGACACGGTAAAAGTTAAATTAATTAACTTAGAGTTAAATCTAATTGATAAGGTTAAAATAATACCCCAAACTTGTCTAAATCCTATTGGTTGATAGGATTTCGACCCTTCCCCACTTTATCTTCGAAATAAGACCCTTTGGAACCATTATAAATCGATTTTTACTTTAATATAAAATAATATTTTGAGATATTCCTAAGGTGCCCCTCTCCTCCCTTATAAAAGGGCACCTCCTCCCCCTCCTCCTCACACCAATTTGAGCACTCAAGCTCGGCCAACCCCTGACATTTTCTCCTCTCCACTTCCCTAGAGTAATCCTAGAGGTCCTGGTCTTCTCCAAAGACCAATCTTAGTTCCTTAAGTGGAGGATTCAAAGAGGCGTTCCAAAGAAGAGGTAATATCCATTACCGATCTTTTCAATTTCTTTCTTCTTCAACTTCTTCTTCTTTAGTTGTTTCATGATAAAGTAATAACATCAGTATTACTTACATACTGATATGTTATTATAAATATGAAACAACCCTAATTCACCTTCTATCCATCCTACGGAAAAATGAAATCACCGCGCGTGCGTACGTACGGAATACCGTCTCCACGCCGTGGTGTAATCTATTTTTCCACCATCACCTTACAAGTATGGTTATAATGGTGTAATAAGTAACTATATATGATTATTATGAAGTAATATTGATACTGAAATAATATATATATATACTCCAATACAATTCCACGATCATAGGAACGATATCATCACTCGTGCGTACGTACGGAATACCGTCTCCACGATGTGATGCGACTCGTTCTACATGATCTTCATTTCATAATGATTATATAAATGAATTGAATGAATGAATATGGTATATACTACACCAATACCATTCTGGAAATGAATTATCTATAACCTAAAGATAAGAATAAGAATTTATTCGACAAAACACGCATAAGAACAAAAAGTTATAAAGACCCGAGTAACAAGTAACAATGAAATATTACTAACAAGAAGCTAATAATATGACCATATATGATATCATATCAACATGTATGATTCTGGAATAAGTCAATAACATTATTTAAACCATTATACAGGAGCTTCGGACACGAACAAAGCAAATCGGACCTAAGGTAAGGGAAATATCACAATCTCATTTTTATCCGAGATTGTTTATTCGTAAGTATTTACTGGGGTGTATTTTATCATCCACATCCATGTTTCATCAATATGTAATATTATTTCCATCCACCTACAATTGTTTAAATCCATTTTTACCCTTCGGTGAGTTTTTAGTAATATGTATGAAAGGAATCTTTTGTCGTTTTTCGTACGAGGTACTTTTTGACTTTTCCGACAAAAGTACGAAGAATGTTTTTTTAACTTATACGGCATGAATGGATTTTTAAAACATTATTTCCAAGAAGATTCCTTTACAAGTTTTCAAGTTTATTTTTAATCAAATTCTTTTATTTTAAGGTTGTATGACATGTTATGAAAGGAAAAATGTTTTTGAAGAAGAAAGGATATTTTCCTCAAGAATGGAGTTCAAGTGTTTTATCAAAATTATTTTCCGTTTAAGATAATAAAGGGTTCTGTTTTTATCCCTATTATTAAATTGATTTGATCATGTTGTGATGGAATTATTTTTGTGAATTCCTTTATCTTATATGAATTGTTTTATGATGTCATGTTGTTTAAGAATCCCATTTTTATTACATGGGTTACACTATGATGTATGTTTTATGATTATGTGGCACACATAAGAAAGGATTAATTATAAGATAGGTGGGACCTATATCTCCCTCCAATGCATTGGGTAAAGATTTTATATCTCATGAGATAGACATGGCTGGAATGGAAGGTTATTTCGGTTCAGTGATACAGGACTGAAACGAGGAGTGAACTCGGTTCAGAAAGGGACTTTGTCCACTAAGATAGTCTTGGCAATGAGTCATGACTAACAAGAAATGATTTTCCATGATTATGTGTGCATGCCACAAAGTTTCAAGTTTTATGTTATGATTATGGGGATCTCATTTTCACTTCTATGATTTATTCCATGTTAAGATATTATGATCTCTTTTGCAGGTTTTGATTTTCAAAAAGATATGATATGATTTTTATTTCCTTTATTTTCCCTTGCTGAGCATTTGAGCTCACCCTTTTATGTTTTCTTTTCCCCAGGTCAGGAAGATGGATATTAAGTAGAATATGCTAAAAGGGACCCTAGATATGATGAAATAAATGGGAGACACTGTAGAAGATTTATGAACCTGTTGTTTATGTTTCCCAGTTTCTAAAGACACTATACCTATACGGTCCTTTGTGGTTTTGTCATATGTTGTAATAAGTGTGCTTCAATTTTGAAGTATTAACAATGTATGTAAAGTATGGGTCGTTATAGTTGGTATCAGAGGAAAGGTATAGTCAACCTTTGGAAACTAGGATGTGAAAGCCTTAGTAAGAACCCTAAAGATAAGTCTAAGCATAGAACACAATTTTAGAAATGTCCTTGAATAACATAGGATAAGACCTTAAGCATGAAAATTTTATTCTTGAATTATGTGGTTTTCCTATTATAATTAGTGTTGCTCACACTATTCTTCTTGGTTTTAGTCAATGGCTGGAACCCGAAGGAACCGTGTTAATGCGGAATGCGATGGGCAATGCAATGATTGTCCCCCTGAGCAACCAAACGATATGGGAGCTGGAATGAAAAATTTTGTAGCCATGCTCACACAACTTTCTCAAGCTATGAATCATGCAGGACTTCCAAACGAGCAAAGGAAGGAGCAACATTCTGTTGAATCCTTCATGAGGCACCGTCCACCTTCTTTCAGCGGGTCTACTGATCCATTAGTTGCTGAACAATGGATTAGTACTACTGAAAAGATATTTTCAGTTCTTCAATGTTCTGAGCATGATAAAGTCATCCTAGCAGTGTATCGTTTGGAAGGAGATGCGGATCAATGGTGGAATCTTGTTAAGAATACGAGGCAAAGAGATGAAATTGAGTCTATGGAATGGGACGGGTTCAAGAACTTATTTTTCAATAAGTACTTCCCTCGTATTCTCCGAACAAAGATGGAGAAAGAGTTCCTTGAACTGAAGCAAAGGGATGATGAATCTGTTAGTACTTATGAAGCAAATTTTACAAGACTTGCAAGGTACGCTTCTGGTATTATTATCCAACCTGAGAGTAAGATCGATCGATTCTTTAGTGGCTTAAAACCAAGCCTTCGAAGGGCGTTAGCCATAAGGGACTTCAATAGCTATGAGGAAATCGTTCGATGTGCTCTCAAAGTCGAGATGGAGATTGGAGTAACCCATCAGTCACATGGGTTTGATAAGAAGAGGAAGATGGAATTCAAAGGAAACTCTAAAGAGCACACTGAAAAGAAGATGAAATTTCCCTTATGCTCAAAGTGTGGAAAGAAACATGGAGGGAGTTGTCTTAAAGGGACAAGTAAATGTTTTAAATGTGGAAAGGAAGGTCATCGGGCATTTGAATGCCGTGATAATGGGAAGAAGATGTCTAATGACGCAAACAAAGGAATGGATACACAGAATGAACCTACTACACTTCAATGTTTCAAGTGCAAGGAGATGGGGCATTATGCCATTTAATGCCCAAATCCAAGGGTTGATGATGATGGTTGACGTCAACAAAATCTTAAGGCTAAAGACAAAGGAAAGTCAATGCAATTTCTATCAGCGATGTGGAGTACGATAACGAAGTGGTGAAAGGTACACTTACCATCCACTCTAAAGTAGCAAATGTTTTATTTGATTCTGGATCCACCCACTCTTTTATTTCTGAAAAATTTTCTAAGGGTATCACCGTATTACCTCAACAATTAGATGTTGAGTTAGCTGTGACAACACCTAATGGCACATCAATCGCATCAAAAGTGTATAATTCTTCTCCGATCGAAGTTTGTGGGAAAGTGCTTCCTGCAAATCTTGTGATCCTTCCTTTAGTGGAATTTGATGTGATTCTTGGCATGGATTGGCTTTCTCTACATGGAGCTCATATCGATTGCCAAAGAAGGGAAGTCACATTTCATATTCCAGATCAATCTACGATCGTCTATCGATGCAAGGATGAATATAACCTTCCAGTGGAAATTTCTTCCATCTTATGGGTCTTGATTCCACTAAATGAAGGTTATTTATCTCAAATGGTTGGTGAGAAACTCACGATTAAGAATATGCCCATTGTACGGGAGTTTGATGATGTCTTTCCGGAGGAATTACCGGGTCTTCCACCAAATCGTGAAGTTGAGTTTTCAATAGAACTCGTACCGGGTGCTTTGCCTATTTCAAAGACACCTTATAGAATGGCCCCAATTGAGTTGCAGGAATTGAAGAAGCAACTCCAAGAGAATCTTGATAAGGGATTCATACGCCCTAGTGCGTCACCTTGGGGAGCACCTGTTCTATTTGTTAAGAAGAAAGATGGATCAATGAGACTCTGCATTGATTATTGAGAACTTAACAAGATCACTATCAAGAACAAATATCCTCTCCCACGCATTGATGACTTGTTTGACCAACTACGCGGAGCTCAATACTTTTCCAAGATTGATCTTCGTTCAGGGTATCATCAATTAAGGGTCAAAATGGAGGATATACCAAAGACGGCTTTCCGTACAAGGTATGGACACTATGAATTTATAGTGATGCCATTTGGTCTTACTAATGCCCCTGCTATCTTCATGGATCTAATGAATAGAGTCTTTAGAGACTATCTTGATCAATTTGTGGTAGTCTTTATAGACGATATTCTTGTCTATTCAAAGAGCAAGGAAGAGCATGAAGATCACTTGAGAATTATATTGAAGACCCTGAGAAAGGAGAAGCTTTATGCCAAATTTACCAAGTGTGAATTTTGGCTTCAAAAAGTTGAATTTTTGGGTCACATAATCTCAAAAGAGGGGATATCTGTGGATCCAGCAAAAACAGAGGTTATCGAAAGATGGTCAAGACCAACAACAGTAACTGAGATCCGAAGTTTTCTTGGTTTGGCTGGATATTATCGACGTTTTGTAAAAGATTTTTCACGATTATCTAATCCACTCACCAAGTTGACTCGGAAAGGAGTTAAGTTTGTATGGACAGAGGAATGTGAAGAGAATTTCAAGGAGTTGAAAAGAAGGTTATCCAGTGCACCTGTACTCACACTGCCTTGTAGTGGAGAAAGGTTTGTGATCTACAGTGATGCATCCAAGAAAGGATTGGGGTGTGTTCTTATGCAAAATGATATGGTGATAGCTTATGCCTCACGACAGTTGAAAATCCATGAGCAAAATTACCCAACACATGATTTGGAGTTGGCTGTGGTAATCTTTGCATTAAAGATTTGGAGGAATTACCTTTATGGTGAAAGGTGTGATATTTATATTGATCATAAAAGTTTAAAGTATATTTTCACACAAAAGGAGCTGAATATGCGTCAAAGAAGATGGTTGGAGCTGATTAAGGATTATGACTGCTCAATCCATTACCACCCTGGGAAAGCAAACAAGGTGGCAGATGCATTAAGTCGACAAGACCATGCTAGTTTATCCATGATGAGGATCACAAAAGATCCAATATTTATGGATTTACAAAGGATGGATCTTGGAATTATAATGGAAGGGGAAAAATCTTATCTTTCTCAAATGAATGTTCAACCATCTATACATGTGAAGATTAAAGAGGCACAGAAAGAAGATGTCGAGTTACAAAAGAAGGTGAGAAATGTTCCTGAATTCAACCTTGATTGTGATGGGATAATAAAGTTCAGGAATCGGGTTTGCGTTCCTCCCATCCCCGAATTAAAGAAAGAGCTGCTGGATGAGGCTCATAGTTCTTCATTCTCTATTCATCCTGCAAGCACGAATATGTATAGGGACCTGAAAGAGTACTTCTGGTGGGATGGCATGAAAAGAGATGTTGCTGAATATGTCTCTCGATGCTTGGTTTGTCAACAAGTTAAAGCTGAGAGACAGAAGTCTAAGGGGATGTTACAACCATTACCCATACCCGAATGGAAATGGGAAAACATCACTATGGACTTTGTCACAGGACTTCCTAAAACATCCAAAGGCAATAATGCTATCTGGGTCATAGTTGATCGTCTTACAAAGTCTGCACACTTCATTGCTATTAGAGAGGATTTCTCTCTAGATCAGCTTGCCAGGATATATGTAAAGGAAGTGGTAAGATTGCATGGAGTACCACTTTCTATTATATCTGATCGAGATCCGAGATTTACCTCGAAGTTCTGGAGAAGTCTTCAGCATACTCTGGATACAGAGTTGAGTTTCAGCACTGCTTATCATCCCCAGACAGACGGTCAGTCTGAGAGAACAATTCAAACCCTAGAAGATATGTTGAGAGCTTGCTCTATGGATTTCAAAGGAGGTTGGGATCAACACCTACCTTTGGTGGAATTTTCTTATAATAATAGCTTTCACTCCAGTATTCAGATGGCTCCTTATGAAGCTCTCTATGGAAAGAAATGCAGGACTCCAACTTGCTGGGATGAAGTTGGAGAAAGAAAGCTATTAGGACCTGATCTCGTTGATGAAATGGCAGAAAAGGTCAGATCTATTCAACAACACATAAGAGCATCTCAGAGTCGACATAAAAGTTATGCCGACAACCGAAGAAAAGACCTAGAATTTGAAGTGGGTGATAAAGTATTCTTACGAATATCTCCCTGGAAGAGGGTTATGAGATTTGGAAAGAAGGGAAAGTTGAGCCCTAGATATATCGGTCCTTTCGAAATACTGGATCGTGTTGGGAAGGTAGCTTACCGATTGGCGCTTCCACCGAATCTCTCTCAAGTTCACGATGTGTTCCATGTATCTCTCCTGAGAAAGTACATACCTGATCCTTCACATGTACTCAGCTCAGAAGTTGTACCGCTGGAGCAAGATCTTTCTTATGAAGAACAGCCGATAGAGATTCTGGATCGTAGCGAACAAGTTCTACGAAACAAGACCACTCGATTGGTGAAAGTTTTATGGAGGAACCACCAACTTGAAGAAGCTACTTGGGAGCTTGAGGATATGATGAGGGAGAAGTATCCTCATCTGTTTGTTACAAAGTGACGAATTTCGAGGGCGAAATTCTTTTTAAGGGGGGTAGAATGTAACACCCGAGACTTTTATGTTATATAAATCATCAAAGGAATCTTTTTCTACACAACACTTGCTTGGCTTTCTTTACACGCAATCGCGACCTTCCTCGATAGCTTGCGTCGTACGCAATACCGAGTTTCACTAAACAACAATATGCTATTAAAACTAGCCGTTATGAATAGTAATAACCACTTTTTGAAATTTTATAAATTTTATTTTTCAAAATGGACTTCATTTTTGGACTCAAAATATCGAAATTAGCCTAGGGTGAAATTTTGGTATTTTTCTGAAAACTTTCAATTTTTGAAGAATAGTGAAACCACTAAGTGGTAGGTTAAAAAACTGAATTTTGCATAAAACTTAATTTTACCGCTTCTGTGAATAGAATTTCGAAAATCCGAGAGACACGGTTAATATCAAGGACTAAAATGTGGTTCAATGAGATGAAAATAATTTTTTGGTGAATAGTAACTTTTTACTTTTTTTACCGCGGTTAATAGTAAATAGGGTAACTAAGGGTAAATATGATATTACTATTACCCTAACACATGTCCTAATTCTATTGGACAAGTGTAATTCGACCAAAAACAAACATAGGAATAAAATATGACCATTTAGGCCCACTTGGATTAGATTAGGACATTTATTATTAATTTATTTAAAGAAGGGTTAAAATAGTTAAATTTAAAGTTTAATAAGTAAATCATTTTTAATATGGGGTTATACATAAGATAAATTAGATTGTAAATATTCATTAGAAAGCTAAAAAGATTTCCTACATGATGGTATTTTATTTGTAATTTTTAGACATCAAATAATTTAAGTTATTTATGACACAAAGATGATGCAGTAATTATCTTATTAATGAAATATTGACATAATCGATAATATAAATACCAAAATAAATGTAATTTAAGACTTTTTATGAATTACACTAATTTTCTAGGTTACTATGATATATTAAGGTTGATTTAATCTACTTTTTTCGAACATATAATTCTGATATGACTTTCACAAAAATCATATATCAAATAGTGTCAAAATTGACACAAAATAGTTTTTAAATCAATTTTATATTATTAATTGTTATTTTATTCCTAAAAATCTAAGGTTCGGCCAAATGACTTATATAAGGATATATATATTAATAATAAACAATTTTGGGTTCGTTTGGCATGTTATAGTATGTGTATTAACCATATAGTGAAAGAAAACAAAAAGACACGGTAAAAGTTAAATTAATTAACTTAGAGTTAAATCTAATTGATAAGGTTAAAATAATACCCCAAACATGTCTAAATCCTATTGGTTGATAGGATTTCGACCCTTCCCCACTTTATCTTCGAAATAAGACCCTTTGGAACCATTATAAACCGATTTTTACTTTAATATAAAATAATATTTTGAGATATTCCTAAGGTGCCCCTCTCCTCCCTTATAAAAGGGCACCTCCTCCCCCTCCTCCTCACACCAATTTGAGCACTCAAGCTCGACCAACCCCTGCCATTTTCTCCTCTACACTTCCCTAGAGTAATCCTAGAGGTCCTGGTCTTCTCCAAAGACCAATCTTAGTTCCTTAAGTGGAGGATTCAAAGAGGCGTTCCAAAGAAGAGGTAATATCCATTACCGATCTTTTCAATTTCTTTCTTCTTCAACTTCTTCTTCTTTAGTTGTTTCATGATAAAGTAATAACATCAGTATTACTTACATACTGATATGTTATTATAAATATGAAACAACCCTAATTCATCTTCTATCCATCCTACGGAAAAATGAAATCACCGCGCGTGCGTACGTACGGAATACCGTCTCCACGACGTGGTGTAATCTATTTTTCCACCATCACCTTACAAGGATGGTTATAATGGTGTAATAAGTAACTATATATGATTATTATGAAGTAATATTGATACTGAAATAATATATATATATACTCCAATACAATTCCACGATCATAGGAACGATATCATCACTCGTGCGTACGTACGGAATACCGTCTCCACGATGTTATGCGACTCGTTCTACATGATCTTCATTTCATAATGATTATATAAATGAATTGAATGAATGAATATGGTATATACTACCCCAATACCATTCTGGAAATGAATTATCTATAACCTAAAGATAAGAATAAGAATTTATTCGACAAAACACGCATAAGAACAAAAAGTTATAAAGACCCGAGTAACAAGTAACAATGAAATATTACTAACAAGAAGCTAATAATATGACCATATATGATATCATATCAACATGTATGATTCTGGAATAAGTCAATAACATTATTTAAACCATTATACAGGAGCTTCGGACACGAACAAAGCAAATCGGCCCTAAGGTAAGGGAAATATCACAATCTCATTTTTATCCGAGATTGTTTATTCGTAAGTATTTACTGGGGTGTATTTTATCATCCACATCCATGTTTCATCAATATGTAATATTATTTCCATCCACCTACAATTTTTTAAATCCATTTTTACCCTTCGGTGAGTTTTTAGTAATATGTATGAAAGGAATCTTTTGTCGTTTTTCGTACGAGGTACTTTTTGACTTTTCCGACAAAAGTACGAAGAATGTTTTTTTTACTTATACGGCATGAATGGATTTTTAAAACATTATTTCCAAGAAGCTTCCTTTACAAGTTTTCAAGTTTATTTTTAATCAACATCTTTTATTTTAAGGTTGTATGACATGTTATGAAAGGAAAAATGTTTTTGAAGAAGAAAGGATATTTTCCTCAAGAATGGAGTTCAAGTGTTTTATGAAAATTATTTTCCGTTTAAGATAATAAAGGGTTCTGTTTTTATCCCTATTATTAAATTGATTTGATCATGTTGTGATGGAATTATTTTTGTGAATTCCTTTATCTTATATGAATTGTTTTATGATGTCATGTTGTTTAAGAATCCCATTTTTATTACATGGGTTACACTATGATGTATGTTTTATGATTATGTGGCACACATAAGAAAGGATTCATTATAAGATAGGTGGGACCTATATCTCCCTCCAATGCATTGGGTAAAGATTTTATATCTCATGAGATAGACATGGCTGGAATGGAAGGTTATTTCGGTTCAGTGATACAGGACTGAAACGAGGAGTGAACTCGGTTCAGAAAGGGACTTTGTCCACTAAGATAGTCTTGGCAATGAGTCATGACTAACAAGAAATGATTTTCCATGATTATGTGTGCATGCCACAAAGTTTCAAGTTTTATGTTATGATTATGGGGATCTCATTTTCACTTCTATGATTTATTCCATGTTAAGATATTATGATCTCTTTTGCAGGTTTTGATTTTCAAAAAGATATGATATGATTTTTATTTCCTTTATTTGCCCTTGCTGAGCATTTGAGCTCACCCTTTTATGTTTTCTTTTCCCCAGGTCAGGAAGATGGATATTAAGTAGAATATGCTAAAAGGGACCCTAGATATGATGAAATAAATGGGAGACACTGTAGAAGATTTATGAACCTGTTGTTTATGTTTCCCAGTTTCTAAAGACACTATACCTATACGGTCCTTTGTGGTTTTGTCATATGTTGTAATAAGTGTGCTTCAATTTTGAAGTATTAACAATGTATGTAAATTATGGGTCGTTATAGGCATGGTATTATTGAATTAGTTACTCTTTGTTATACATGCCAACCAGTGAAGGTCAAGAAACAAATACCATCAGGTTTGCTTCAGCCACTTCCAGACCCGACTTATTTATAAGATGAGATCTCTATCGACTCTCTGGTTGGGATGCCACAAAATTAGAGAAATAATAAATATATATGAGTTTTTATTGACATAATAATGAAGGTAGGTCACTTCATTCCCATTTGTGATTCAACAAAACTTTGAGGAGTTGGGAAATCACTATGTGAAAGTGATTGCTCATTTTCACATAGTTCCATATTCGATAGATTATAATTGGGATCCTCAGTTCACATATCAATTTTGGATAGGTCTTATTGAGGCACAAGTATCATAAGCCTATTTGAGAATGGCCTACCATCATTAGTCGAATTTCCAAACAGAGAGATCTATAAAGATTCTTGACGATATTATTCACACTTTTGATCTCGCTTTGGTGGGTATTGGTATGATCACATTATGATAATTAAGTTATCTTTTAACAATAGTTATCAGTAAATAATTATAATGGGTCCTTTTGAGGCCTTTTATGACTACCCATGCATGTCTCTGTCGTATTGGAAGGTGGTCGGAAAAATTTCCTGGGATAGACAAAGTTTGGTACAAGAGACAACATCAAATATTCAGTTAGATTTTCATATAATGTTGATGACATAAAGCCTATATAAGTATTATATTTTCTGTCTTCATAGACCTACAGATTTTTTAGTTGGTGACCAAGTGTTCTTGAATGTTTTACCCTAGTTTGGTTATTGACGTCTTGGGTGGCATGGGAAGCTTGCTCCTCATTTTGTGCAACATTTTTATGTTTTTGATCAGTTTTGTAAGGTTAAATACTATATAGAAACTCCACCATAGATAAAATCATTATATAACATGTTCTATGTATCACAGTTGAGAATGTATCTCTTTGATTCATCTTACATTTTGAGAAGGATTAATCTTGATATTGAACTTGATTTATCTTTAACTGAAAAACCAGTCAGGATAGTTGATTCTGAAACCATCTTACTTATTGGAAGGTTGATAACATTGGTTCTTGTACTATGGCATCATGGTTCTGATAATCAAGAGACATGGGAATAGGAGACAAAAATTATAGAATAACGGTATCATCGATTTGGCATGAAATCTATTTTATAGGATTTCTAGGGATAAAAAGAATTATGGTTGGGAGGTTATAAAATCCCATCACTGTCATTGAAAGTATGCATCAACCCTTGTCATGTTTTAACCTATATCTGACTGAGTAGGGTTGAGAAATAATTTCTAGGATACCTATAATGGTGATGTAAGATATTTTTTGGCCTCTCACATTTAACCCATCATTTTCTGTAGGCTATAGGAGGGTTACACATTATGTAATGGTTCTGCAAATAAGTTATGAAAGGCTTCATGTTGTGACGGGTAAACATAATAATGTGTCTTTACACATAATGAGGGAGTCAAATATTAGTTTTTAATTCATAGTGTTGGTTTTTAATTAGGGAATATTCTTTTTTCAGTGATTTCAGATTAACTATTTCATGACATGTATTTGTCTTACATGTCCTATAAAAAACAAGAATGTGGTTTTAAATAGGTAGAACAACCATTCTATTTCATTTATATCTTCTCTAATTTCTTCCACCTCTATACAAAGCCTTCCCCATGATATCATGAAGATTTTAAACCCTTCTAGATCCTCTCCTTTGAGACTTTATCATCGTTGTGGGTGTTGTGTGATTCAAAGGAATGTTTTCTACCAGGTTCAGTGTCTATCACTCTTTCTCCTCCTTTGGGATTTCAATGGATCATCCAAGAATTGATGGATTAATTGTCCACAGTGTTAAATCTCACTTCTAGGTTATGTTATGAGGTCTTCAAAACTGTCATTCTCATTGATGGGTGTCATTGGAAGGGTTGAGTTTCTGGAAAAAGGTAGGTGGTTTCGTCCAGATTAGTCAAATTTATGAACCGTAAACAATTTTTTTTTTCAAATTCATGATTTAAATTATGTTTCTCAAACTTTTTCCCAATTGATTTAATAAAATCAAATTCCTGTGAGTTTGGATATTTTCAATGGTTTTCGGAGGAGAATTTGGGAATCCCCCAATCCCATTGGTCTGTGGTTTCTTAATGAAGTTTTTTTGATTAAAAATTTTCCATTTAAACTGCAGTTTTTACAGATTAAATTTCAATTGAATTGTTTATTTTTATTGTGGAAATGAATTTTAAAATTTTGAAATTGGGTTTGAACAGATTTTAAACTTGTGAGAGTGGATGAAATTTTTTTCAAACAAACCTAGTGGGGTTATCTTGTTAAAGATGCATGTTTTTTTATTATAACCACTTGTGTATTTAAATGGAAAATTGTTGTTGAAATGGAAGTATGTGATTTAATATTATTTTAAATAGTCTGAATATAAATTTCAGATCATTGATTGTGTAGTAGAACATGAAATCCTAAGATAGTAGGTGACTTTTTTTTGATACATTGTATGCTATTAAAACGTTCAAAAACATACATGTAACGGGTCACATTCCTAATTGGATGATGACAAGTTGCGTTGGGCCAATGTGATGGGGGCATGTTTTATACATATTTATGATATCACTTATAGAGAGCTGATTCCTATATCTAAAATAATATTGTACCTATTTGGAAGATGACCACGTTGCTTTCTTGTTATTTATATTTTAGATATAAATATATGCCAATGTTATAATACTACAATACATGCCTTTTGAATTTATATAAATTTTTTTATATAAATTTTCTATTTCATCCATTTTTTTAGAAATATATCATCACATGAATAGAATTTTTATGATTTTGTTCCATCAGTTGAATTATATAACATGATTTTTTAAATATGCTTCAAAATTTCAAAACTATTTATCTTTAAATTGGAAGCACTATTTTGGTTAATCTATATTTTGGGAATTTATTATTGAATCTGTGGTTAGAACCTACTAGTTCCATATTCTCACACCCTACTTATTCCTTCGAGTGTTGTAGATTATCTCCTTATAAGTGCAAGCAAGGGGGAGGGATCACATATAGGTGAATCCAAGTGTTTAACTTTGGAATTGGTGAGTTGTGTCCATATGGAATTCAGGTGTTTTCCTCTATTTTGGTACATGGATTTTATTAATTTTTTCTTTTTTATGCATTGTTGAATTTTGGCACATTACTCCTAGTGGAGTTTCTTTTATTTGCATAATGTCTTGTTTATTTTAATTCTACATTGTTTGTGGAAAATAAATCACTCTTGAATATTTTATAATGCCAGGTTGCTAGTTTTCAACCCATGGGTATCAAAAAAAACTTTCCAGCTATGTCTATTCTAGGTCAGTTATCGACATACTAGGTAGCTAGATTTATTTGTGATAAAGGTGGATATGAAATTTGTGGTACATGAATAATAGGTTGTTACTATAAAGAGAAAATTGGAAATTGAATCAAAATAAAGGGAAATAAAGAAGAAAGTATTCTTTAGAAGATTATTTGATGAAAATCTAATAGAAAGTGATAAATGTGGTTTCAATGGATTAAATAAGGCCTATAATGATTATGGATACACGAGTATAGAAAAAAGATGAATTGATTGTGATTTAGAAACATTAGAGGCAATAAATGTAACAGGAAAAAAATAAGGGAAGTAGAATGTTGGACATATCTCGAAGGTACCTGGTGTTCAAAAAAATAATCCCTCAAATAAAATAAAAAAGATAGATGAAAATTATCCTCAAGTATCCATAAATGGAATATAGTCAAATAATTTTTGTATGGAATTATAGATTAAGAGAAATTAAATTGAGAAGAAATTTCATCTTATGAAATGTTAATTATGTGGATTTCTAGGACATACATTTTCATACTGTGATGTTGAAAGGATCTATCTGAATGGGGATGCGGCTGGAAGTCAATAAAGTAGATTAAGACCATATACATCATCATATTAAAGAAATAGTTTCTATGGATATTTGTTTCACTATTCTAACTATGTCCACAATGATATTCAGGATAGGAAGAAGAATGACATGAACATTACATATAGAACTCATAGAGATTGCAATACCCACCAACCATGTGGCGTTTCTCTTGAGAAAATGTATTCTCCTTTGGAAGAAAAATATTAGTATGATGAACCCATTCATATAGATAATAAATTGTAAATTTCATATTAATCCTCCACTAAATAAAGTATATCATAGTAATACTAGAATAAAATTGATAAATATCACCCTGTAGAAATAAATCTCAATGATACAATGAAAAATTTTACCTTTATTTTTTAAAGCTGATAGTCATCCATTATGATTGGAAATGTATATTTATTGAATAATTTTAGGAAAATGTTAGATGTAACAACACTTTTTGGTAATGATCGTGAATTAAATATAAAAGTTGGTAGAGGTAAAGAACTAGAAAATGTTGAGTTTAAGAAAAATGAAATTCCTTATATCGATGGCTAGCTTCACAATTTCATGAGTGTCAGTCAACTCAGAGACTCAAGACTAATAGTAAAATTTTATCAAATGGGATTCACATTCAAATAATGTAAATTTAATTACCTCATGAAAGTAATGATGAATATATGGAAATTTTTAATAGTTAGATAGCAAAGAAAACATTTTTACTTCATAGTTGAAGAAGAGAACAACTTGTGGCACTAGAGGATGGGTAAAATTAATCAGTAAACCATTGAAAAGACTTTTAATATAATTATAGTCAATGATAATCCCAATCTGAATCATGAATAAGAAAATACATGTGATCATTGAATATGAGGAAAGTTGGTTGGGAAGTCATATTGGATGAAGATAAAAAGGGAATAATATGTTATTGATCGCATCCTGATAGATGTATGAGGTCCAATAAATGTAGATGGAACATATGGACATATTATCTTAATTATTTTTTTTAATCATTATAATATAGTGGATTTTTTAATTATTATGCAGTTGAAATATAATATGCTTGGTTATATAAAGAGTTATCATCGAATTGATTAAAATTAAATCGATTGCACAATCAAGATTATATGATATGATAACCGAGGAAAGTACACATCAATTGAATTTGGAATTTACCTATAATAACATAAAATTTGTAGTGCCATAGATTTTTTGAGAAAACCATATGAAAAGAGAGTTGTTGAACATATTAATCGATATGTGAAAAAAAATTGATAAGACTATACTGAATGAGAGTCATATTCCTCTTCATTACTAGAAAGAGGTTTTTTAAGTAGAAGTGTATAGTAAAAACTGAACATGGAATCTTATAGGAGAAACAAAGACACCATTTGAGTTATGTTATAGAAGAAAGGATTATAAAAAGTTATTTCCTCTTTTTTTATAAAGTTTTCATCAGAAACATTTAAGTAAATCAAGTAATGTATGCTGATGTTGTAAACAAGGTAATATTCCATGTATATTCAATAAATATTAAATCCGAAAAATGTTACAATAATCATATTGGAAGAGTTTTTGAAAGTAGTGATGTCTCGATCATTGAATATAAAACCACATTGACTTTAAGGAGATTATATGTTTATATGATTGAACATGAAAAATTAAGTGGAAAAGGAAGCTATTCAAATGAAAAAATAGTTGATCCCTTGAAACAATGCAGGGATCAAAACACGAAGATGATTTAGAAGAAGAATCTAAAGAGGAAACCATGGATAAAAACATCATCTCATTGGGGAAAGAGAAAGAGTAGAAATTAATGAATCCACCATCATTTGGGATTGGAATGCACTAAAAAGGACAAGGAGAATGAGGAATTAATCACATTGTTCCATCCTATCAATTGTGGAGGAAATCTCATTTGAAAGAGAAGTAACGGATGAATCGTGGGATAAGGACATGAAAGAAAAAACGTATCAGGCTGACATGAATCAGACATGGGAACATTTCAAAAGATACAAAAATGAAAATGGTATTGGAAAAAAGTGGATATTTAAAAATAAACTCACTAATCATTGAAATGTTATCAGAGAAATGAATGCTTAGTGTGAAAAGGATATGATCATATTCAAGCCATTGATGTAGATGAAACATTTTCTCATAGTATCTAGACTGGATTGGGGTAGGAATTCCCTTTCCTGATAAATTTAGAGAGATTACAATGTTTAACATGTGAATTTCAAAACAATATTCTAAAATTTATTTCTTAAAGAAGATGTATACATTGAAAAAACTGGGGGATTTATGATGATAAATTATTAGACAATGGTTTTCATATTAAAGAATGATTGTAATAGTATGAAGTAGAAACCACTAGTGTGGAATTCATGATATGATGATTATCTTAATAAGATCAAATTTAAAATATGAGGTTTTGACTATAATCTCTATGCGAAGAATTATTATAAATATCAATTTATAGTGATATTGTATTTGGATGAAATTATTTATTTGTGGAAGCATATAGGGATCATTGAGATAATTCTATAAACACATAAAAGCAGAATTTGAAAAGTATATGATTGGTGAACCCACATGCTTATTGAGTATGTATGTGATTCAGAATAACTATTACACCATCATTTCTTAGAAAAAATATTCAGAATAGATGTAAAATAAATTCAACATACTTGACTCCAAACTAATGTTGACATTGATTATGAGTTGGAAAAAACATGTATTGAATGGGGTTGGGGCGTCTACAGATCCCACCATGTATAATAGAATCATTGTAATGGTATTATAATTGATTATAACTCAACCTTATATCATATTTGAAACATGATTTGAATCCATATTTCAATGTAATATGAAGGAATATCAATTGAATCCGTTAATCAAATCATGAGGTATTTTCAACGTACCTTCAATTTTGATATATACATTCCTACCAGAATATATAATGAATTTACAGCTTTTTCTGATGCTTATTGGGACAGAGATGTGGTTGATAAATATACCACAAGTTGTATAGCATTATTGATTGGAAATAAATGTCTGGATTCATTGAACAAAAATAATTAATGTAATTATATTATTTTGACTGAAGAAGAGTATTTATCTATTAAAAATGCTAGAACTGAATAATGAAAAAAATTACTAATATTTGTGATGAGGGTAAACAACCGATGATGATTTTCTTTGACAACATGTGCAAGATCAATATTAGGATAATCTGGTTTGCTAATTCGATACAAAACATATTGATATCATATATCAATTCATCAAGATAAATTTTGAACAATGTTTGATTAATATGGTGCATGTTGAAAATGATGACCAAGTGGTTGAAATTTTGACTAAGCCATTTCCGTTCCATGTGTTCATGAAATAATTTGTGATCCTCAATATTCATCCATATCCCAATTCTCAAGGAAGTTATGGTTGGTCCCCTACCACCATTTTTGTTAACATCTTTATCCTTTTTTACTTATATATGTTTTCAAGAGATATACGATCCATGTGAGTCTTTTTTGATCATTAATAGTATATATACATGTTATTTTTGTTTATCTACAAAAGTGGAGAGTGAAAAAATACAATATTTTAAAGGGTTTTTGGTTTCATAATTTTGACATACCATGAAATTATTTTGTGACATTATTAGAAATAGGTGTTATGACAAATAAGTTCATATTTCCCAGAGAATTTCATCAATGTATTTAAGAATAGTAAAAAATTAGACCCTAATTTATACCTCTGCTCATGTTTTCTACACTGATATTTCCCCACACATACTTAGATTTCTCAATGAGTTGTTTGTTTCCTTTTAGGTTTTGATGTCATATGGTGATTTATATAAATTATCTATAGAATTATTAAAAACAAAAAGGGTGAAAATCATGGAACGAATGATTTTTATTTATGGATATTCTATCTAGTTTACGTTTGTTTCCTAACTAAACTTGGTTGATTAGGGAGTGTTTCCGATGCATTCATATATGAGGTTCACATTGTCATGGCGATGTGAGTTTTTTTCCTTAAATTCCCACATTCAAATGGTTGGTCGTCTCAGAATCCATGGTGGTGATGTTGGATCCTTAAGCAAAATGAGATGAAGGGATGATGGTTTCTTCTTCCATTGATTACTCCCTAGATATTCTCTCCTAGTCCCAGTCTCTCTCATAGATTTGAGTTCTATTCTTGAATCTCAATCCCTGTTCCATGTCATTTTCACACCGGCTAATTACATTGATTTTGTAAAAAATGGAATAAACCATTTTTTGGTGTAGATGGAAACACCATCTATGTTTGGGAATCCCTGGATGTTGGGTGTGTTGGGAACCAGTATTCTCCCTCCTTTTAGGGCATCTCTTATGAGGAATATTATTCCTAGAACCTAAGGAATCATGTTTCGATCAGGTGGTATCTGACAATGAGGAAATATATATTCCATGGAATATATCTCATGAAACCCTTTTTTAGGTTGACATAGGTGATGGATAAGTCTTATATCTTTCAAATAATTGACCTCATCCATTTTATGAATAGGATGTGGTAGAATCATGAGACAAGTTACAAGTTTAACATTTTGTATGGACTAAACTGATGGATCAAGATTCCCCAGGGAGGTGGAAGAAGGAGGTACATTCCTAGGAGGAAAACATGAGTTTGGGCTAGAACACCCCTTTGAGGTAGATATGAGGTTTAACATACTAAAGAGATTGGCGATAAGAATACCCCATGGAGGTAGATCAAGGAGGTGCATCCCACAGAGGGATCACCTAAAAGGTTTACTGATTGATGGATCAGAAAAAATGGTGGAGGTGGATTTGGGAGGTGGGCCCCAATAAATGAAAATGTCACACCATGAATGAAAATGGACCAGAACATCCTTTAGATGTTGATCTAGGATATATTTCTCATATAGGGAAGATGTCATGCCATGAAAGCTGATCAGAACTCTCATATTGGTAGATCGAGGTGGTGCATCCATAGAATGGGGTAACCTAGGTTTACCATTTATAGGAATCGAACCTCATGGAGTTGTACTATGTAAACGAAATAGAAAGAATGGATCGGAACCCACATAGCTCGATTCCACATTTTAAGTTCATGTGACATAACGATCCATGTAGTTTAATGTCATGTGTTAAGGATTATTGCATCATGAAGGGAGTGCTGAAGAGGGTTGGTGTGGGGATACATGCAATATTAACTCTATAATAATATTTCTATAGGTTGATGTTGGTGTGGGGATAACATGTTGACCTACCCGATGGACCTAGAAGGGATGTGGTCTCCCAAGTAAGTTGCATGATCTTTTTGAGATTTGGTGGTCAGGGAAAATCATTATGGATGTGGATATTGGGTTTGGACCTTGGTGAAGCTTCCAATGTACCCTAGTAGGTTGGAAATCAATGACCATGTTGTTGTAAAAGTTTGTGTCTTATACCTATGGATGAGGTCTATAGGAGAATGTGGTTGGGGATTAATCATGGGATATGCCAGTGTGCCGTTATAGAGAAGCAATTATATGAATGCGGATTATGTGATGGACACCTTCAGGAGCCAATGTGGAGCAGAAATGATGTTAATGGGGATTATGCATGGATGCGTCCCACGTTCCTCTACGCAGAGTAAATGATTTTATGGGAGATTAACCATGGATGTTGCCTAGGTGCAGATATGGAGAAATAATGACGGGAATGCGGTTATGTGTGGCTGTTTCTTGGGTTCTGATATGGAGTAGAAATGATTTTAATATGGATTATGAATGTAAGATTTTCGGGTTCCACAATGGAGTGGTAATGATGTGAATGAGTCGTACACATAGAAGCTTCTTGGCTACTGATATGGAGTGATAATGATGTGAATGGGGCTTATGTGTGTAAGCTTCTAAGGTACCACTATGGAGGAGCAATGATATGAATAGGGATTACGCATGGAAGCTTCATATCCTATGTTCTTAATGAAATTCCATTATGGAATTCCATTTCAATTTCATGTGGTAAGATTATCGTTGAACTCCATGTCGAAGGACATGGTGTGTGGGGCTTATGCATCGAACATCCTATTCAGGCTTCCTCATGTACGGTCATGGGGACATCCTAACACATTATAGGGTCAAGGAATATGATTATGAATTAAACTTGATGATTCATCCCATAGTGGATTCTTGATGTTCTTCTCATGATGACTCATTTTATCCTTACCACATAATTAATCTCACATGTTTCATTGGGGAATCATATCTTTATCATATAAGGTATGAAAAAATTTAAAGAATTTAGTAGGGACTACAAGTATTCTTATGTTTAACTCATACAGAATATAATGATTATCACACGAGTCATACTATTCTTGAATTATAGGGTATTCTATAGTTTAAGGTCCGTTAGTATGGATTGTTGGGTCCAATTTTCCCAGAAATGTCTGGTGTTGGACTTACTCAAGAGCGTCCATTTCTTTTTCAACTCAACATGAAATCTAGGTAATGAGGTTTTCTGAGATGCATAAGGAATGGATTGAATCATGTTATGTATGGAAGCCAAGATGAGAGTCTCAACTTCTGACATGGGAAAGATCCCAATAGAAGGAGGTGCGCTAATGGTATTTCAAAGAGTGTGGAGGAGTGTCTCAAATCATCATATTCGAGGGGTGGAAGCTTGGCCTACATAAGGTTGTAAGAAACAATATCCCAAACTCAGACCATAATGTTTATAGTGTGAGTATCCATTTTTCATGGGGGTGTGGGGAAACCCCTAATGGTATGAACCAACGCGCACATTCCAAGACACTGTTGCATAAAAGATGGGTTGTGTTCAAAATGGGATGCACACAAGATTGGCTATGGGAAAGACAGGTTACACTCAAGATGGCCTATAATTAAGAAAATGATTGAGATATATACACAAGAATGGGAGTTATGTGTAAAATGATTTTGTTAAAGATTTGTATTTTCATACAAATATGGATGTGAAAAATATTGGATTTTTTGCACAATAGGATTCCATTTAGAAATAGTTTCATGCAAAAATCTTAGTAAGAGCCTATATGTTATTGGACAGTTCCTTGGTTTTCTATCAAACATTCAGACTGGGGGGGTTCTGTTGTAAGAAAATCAGTGTTACATGTACAATAGCATTTCATAGATGTAATATTGTTGTAGGGTGATTTACAACAAATTTATATGCATATCTATGGTAGAGGAAATGTTTTTCATCAGCATACATGTTTCTGTTCTAGGAAAAAAATTTAGGTATATTCATGAATATTCCTTTGTCCCTAGAAGATGGATCACAAATGTGTGGGGAATCTCCATTGGACTTCCAATTTGGTGCACAAGTTTCATGCCCGATAGGTTCTTGAAAGATTCTATTTATATGTGTAAGATTTCATTCTTTAATGCAATAAATCTTTTTTGCGCCCAAGATACTTGGTCACTTTTTTAGATTGAGGGGAATCTGATTGAATTCTCATTTCGATTTTTAAACAACTCACTTACATGACCATGAAGTAATTGCATCCACTTTTTGGGAATGTTGCGCGAAAATGAAAACTTTTACATAGAATCTTCCCAATAGGGAATGTTCACCAGTCATACATCAAACAACCATAACTTATGATCTTTAAATCAATTCAATTTCTAAAACTATTCCAATAAAATCATGTGGAAGGATATATTCATTTGGATTAGGTTCCTTGGTGTTTAGAGAATTATTGGATATGTTTTTTTACTTCCAATAGATATTTTCATTGAAAGTGTTCATACATTACATGTTTTATACAATGCTGAAGGTGGTATCATTTCCCTATGTTTTCTAAATGGTTGGGCTTAAAATTAGAAGGATGGGGAATGCTTCGCGAAAGGTAGTTTTCTGGGATAGACTCCTAAAAAATATGGTAAAGGAATAAGTCTTGTAATTAATGAGTTTTGAGAATACTTGGCTTCATGATTCCTGGTTTTCACAAAAGGTGGGATTACTAATGAAATGGAGCTTCATGAATACACGATGGAAGTATAATGTTCCTCATGAATAATCTAAGAATCACGAGTGAACAATTGGTAGACAATGATTCTTTGTGATAATGAGAAGCTCTGAAAAGAGGTTAAATTTAACTCGAGCATGATGAATTGAGGAGCATCATGAATAGGGTTTTTCGTTTTCATGAAAAATCAGTTGAGAGATTGGTATCCTCATTAATAGATGATCCTAAAAAACCGAGCTACCCCCACATCATTGTGAATGAAATTTATTAGAGAAAAGACGAAATCAATCTGAATTCAAAACGGATAATAGATTTGTGAATCAAGAAATCCTTGTGTTCCTAGGTACCAT
This sequence comes from Viscum album, assembly GCA_963277665.1. Taxonomy (NCBI): domain Eukaryota; kingdom Viridiplantae; phylum Streptophyta; class Magnoliopsida; order Santalales; family Viscaceae; genus Viscum; species Viscum album. Next base: position 1,603,861,696 of record OY728143.1, on the reverse strand, counting down.
GAAAAGAGTATCTTTTTCATGACCAATTAATAGGTATCTTTGAAATCGGATATTTTTAATGATTGGTTATTCCATGGTGACATAGTGATCTGTAAAGAATGTTTTCTTAATGAAGGTTGTGAGCTTCTTGAAGGTGCTTCATGAATAGTAGTGTTGAAAATACGATTTATGTATACAGTTCTTTTAAGTGAATCAACTCAGGAATAATTTCCTTGTTGAGTATAATGCAATCCAAGGAAAAATACAGAAATTAAAATCTACTGAAGTGACCTTCAAGTCGTTAAACTGAGTAAGAAATCCACAAAAGGTGTGATCTAGGGGAGTTGATGAATTTACTCTAATGGAGATAGTGTGTTTCCCCTAATATATTTTTAAGGAATTGTTCCTAGTATATAGGGAATATATCTGAAATTTTATGTTATAGAACCAATGAAGATTAGTGGATTTAGGTATGACTGACATAATATCTAGATATACTCCTTGGAAAATCCCTTAGTGGGGAACCATGACCAACTATTATGTTGTCTCTCTGCATGTGAATTTTTGATTACTGCATGATTTCATTAGATAGTTTTAACATATTCTTATCAACATAGGAAAAATATCCAACGATTTAAAAGAAAAAGTTTTCAACCATATTCACCTTATTTCTCTCAAGTTTGTTCAGGTTCCTACACAGACATTGATATATATATATATATCCATTCCCAATATTTTAATCAAGGGAGGAAACCAAAATTGAAGATACATAACTCTATTATGGATCCATATTTTGGGAATAAAATATTATGCAGTGATAAATAAGACATATAGCATTATCTTCCTCTTGATCCACCTTGATCTGATCATCATTCCTCATTTGATTCTGATTCACCAAGGATGAAAACTCTAAATATCCTCTCAAATCTCCCAGGGTTATGTGGATGACATCAGTGAATTCCAATATGAAAAATTATAGTGTAAACTTGGATATGGGTATTAAATGAATTAACATAATTAATTAATTAATTAATATACTTAATGTATCCTCCAACTTCTACCTCATCCAAATATATACCAACAAACAAATTTAGGTTTTTCTTAGGGTAAACACCACATTTTAAACTAAATTTTGTTCTCAAATTTTTGATCCAGACCTTCAGATGGATGTTTTTAAAATATTTAAGAAAAATAAATATCTGTGATATTAATATATATATATATATATATAATACATTTCATATATCAAATTTAGCTTCACCATGCCTCAGAATCTTGCACCGTCTCAGAACTAGGCTCTATCAATATTCTTGAAAATATTTCAATGTCCTGCAAGGGAAACATATGGTAAATACATCAGTACACAATTCATCAAATAGAAAGAGACTATGAAAAAATAAATTCTAAGTATAAAGATTCTCAAAAGTTAAATATTTCTAATGGATGAATTAAATGAGGCCAAAAACACAGAGTAAGAAAACAAAACAAGATAACTGGATAGATTTATCTACTGGAGCCCAAACATGTCAGGATATTTCATCCTTAAACACACTATCAATTCCAAATTTCTGAATATCCATATATGAAACAGATCATGTCCTAATATCAAATAAGAAAGAAAAACTAGAGCTAAACTAACACTATAATAAGTGACTCTATATAGACTTGTAAAATCCCAGTACTATTAGAATTAGTGTATTCCACTTTGTTATAGGCCATTTTATCCCTAGATGGATCCTTAAGGATGTGTATATTAATGTGGTTGTTATATACACAATAATTTTTCATAAACATATAAAAAATACCATAATTATTATCTTTTCTCTTTCTATTAGGTCGACTCTTCACATTATGTAAAACAGGCTAATACCTTACCTCATTAAAATCTATATTCAGACTATAAATTTGAAGAACCCTATACAAGTCAATTGATTTTTCATCATATCAAATGATTGAATTCATACCATATGTCTAGGAATATATTAACATATTAAATGATTTATCAATGTAATTCAATAACAAACAATTATGGTCCTCATCAGAAATATCATTGGAATTATCTATTTCATTAAATATCTTATTAAGTAAATCTACAACGGTTAACACAGATGTTCCTAGGACCATATTTAAAATATAAAGATTCATTTTTTTGTAACCATAATAATAGATATCTTTTCATGAATGATACTCTAAATTCAACCATATTTCACTAGAACAGAAATCATAGACTACTTCTCATAGATAAATTTCACCTAAGTTCCAAAAAAAGAGAATAAACATTCATTAAAATATTACTGTCAATATCCGCAAAAGAGTTCATGGTATATCAAGTACTATAGATAATTGTGCTTTTTCTCTTATAACCTTCCAAGGCATCATCAAATACATTGTGGAAAATGATATCACTCCTTTTAACTCTCCATATTTTGAAATCATTTTCATCATCAAACATATCAACCTATAATATTTTCAAAGATATCAATAGAATAAAAAAAATACTTTGATACCACCTACTATTCATAGGATGTCATTACTGAAAAATAATTAAAAATAGTAGGAGGAAGTTTCAAATGATCCACCATAAATAAATATAATATAACATAAAATATAATTAAAAAATAAAGAGATATTCAACAAAAACATTTTAATGTTTATGGAAGAAACAATATACAAACAATCCGATTGAGAATCAAAAATTAGTTGATGAAAAAGGAATGTGTGATTTTATTTGGTTAAAAAACTATGGTCACATTTAATAGATAGAAAACCACACACTATAATTTTATTAATATTATGAAAATATAACCATGGAAGCCTATAACAGAAATTCAAGGTATATGAAACAAAAAAAAAAGATAGATATCACTATAGGAATAACCAGTAACATTTGTGAAAAAGAAACATGAAAAGGACAATGAAGGTAGAATTGGATCATTCAATAATAATATAAGAAATTTTTCCCAAAACCCATTGTAGTACTCGTCATCTCATGTATAAGAACCCTCTAAGAATCATTTTAGTTGATTGATCCATCACAAGAATTAAAAAATCTATGAGGTCTCTACTGTAACTATACTCCAGGAACCATCACCATTAAGAACCACCAACGAGGACTATCTCTCACGATTATCTCCTTACCCTTAGATTTTTCTCATCTTCTACCATATGAGATTTTCAATATGTCTCTCACAAAAAAAAGAAGGGACATCGGGCAATAAAAATTGAAGAAACAAATTCCTCAAAGAAACTCTCAGAGCACCAGGACACGTGTTCGGTCAAGGATCTTTGGGAAGAAGTTGTTGTAAAACAATATCGAAAGTTATATTTTCTATGAAGAGTTTACACAAATCGCACAAAAAAATGATATAATTGTAGTCCCCCTCTATTTAATTTATTCCTACCGTAATGTTTTAGAAAATCTATAATTCATCAAATTCAAAATAATATATTTCTATCATTAGAGAAGTAAAAATATCGATTTGAAAATCTTTATTGTATCATTTCATTATTTATTTTGTTTGGATGATTGATTTATTTAAATTTTATGGTTGGATGAATGTATAAATAAAAGTTCACTGTGTGATTAAATTTATTTTTCATTTATTGTACATTTTCTGGTATAATTTATATTCAATGATTTAGAAAATTTAAGTATAGTGATTTCACAATTTAAATTCTATGTATAAAATAAGTAATTTACATTAAGTGAACTATTATTGTTTAAAAATACTATTTATTTTTAATTTAAATTATAAATAATTATATTTGATCATATTTATTAGTATATATTATATTTTATAGTATATATATAGTAAAATATAGTTATCAAACAATATTCAATACACATGGATAAATAAACTGAATCTACCTCAATATTTTATAATAATTATTTTTTTAATAATAATTACAAAAAATATTAATAACCTTAATTGAATATAACTATTTATATATCTATGTTGTAACATGTATCATACCTAAATTTATTTATATATACAAAATATTATTGGATATATACATATATAGTTATTATTATTTTTGTTAATAATACTAAAAATAATTTAAATAACAAAATTTTTTAATGTATATTAATTGTAAATAATTACTAAAACAAGAAATTATCTATAAAATATAATTATTTAAATTTTTTTAATTTGAATTACTTCGAAATATATATGTATGATTTATTAATTGTATTGTATTTAAACATTTACAATATTTTAATGTTTATTTAATTATATATTATATTAATATTATTTATTACAATTGAAAAATATACAATTGATAATATATTTTTGTAGTTATATATATATATATATCAGCGTCTGGGGATACAATGTTGTTAAAACAGACAGACACACACAAACACAACACAACGGCGTAAACCCGTCCATAACACCACCAAGAAATAGTCTTGATTAAACCATGAACTTATTTATAATATATATATATATATATATATATGAGAAAATCATGGCCAACCCTTTTTCATACCCCACTGAATAGGACTTACATCTGGCTGACTATGACGACCGACCCAAAATACCCCACGGTATGCTGAGGCATCTATCATCCTCGAGTTTTTAATTGTGGTCCCTTGCTAGAGAGGATTATACACAACAGAACACTACCTCATCCTACCATGATTTTCCACTACACCAACCCGTACAAATCACGACCTCCAGGGCTCTTCTTCTATTGTCAACCAACACGCTGAGCTCGCACACCACTACTTATTTCTTTAGAGACTGCCTCGATGCTATGTGTTACCAACTTCCTTCCAGCATAAATGTTAACAACTTGTGAAGACCATACATTCATGAGGGTGTCCAATCTTATGATATCCTTTCTAGTTATGCGGTACAATATTGCATTGGAATCTATTGATTCTAGCTATAATGCACACCAATTCAATTATGCGGGCCAAAAGTTTCAGTGGATGGGATATAAACCCGAACCACCGGAATGTTATTAGGGATTCTTATACGACTTTTTCATACCCCCATGCTCCTAGAGAAGGTATGTATAAAATAATAAAAACATTATTTATGGAACTACATTTGAATAAAAATATATATACAATTATATTTGAAAACATTAATAAATATACATGAATATATTTAAATGTACATATATGTATATTAGATTTAAAATATAATAAATGTCCAATATATTAATAGATTTATAGATAAATAAGATTATTCTAGTAATTTATTTTTAAAAAATAAGTTAGTTACAGTCATAAAAGAAACATTTATATCATAAATTAACCAAAAATGCATTTAATTACCTAGATAATATATATTTTATTATTTGAATATAATATTTGAAAAATAATAGTATCCATATTTTAAAAAATAATAATTATATATATATTAATATTAAAAAAAGTAATGTGTATAGATGTATATATATATATATATATATGTATATATTTGTAATTTATTAAATATTGTTATAGTTAAGTTTAAAATATATATAATAGAATAAGTGTCCCAAATAAACATGTTAAGAGTATTGGGTGATGACTGGTCTTGATATGAAAGGATAATTTATGATTGTAATTGCATGTAATAATTTTCGTATGTGGTCATATAATTTATAATAATCTAAATTTCCTTTACTCATTAATGAGATTTTTTCATCCCTCTCTCCATGTTTGTGACGACATTGATATCCATGTAAAAATGTTATGTTTCCTAAACCCCTATACCATTTCAACTCCATGTGTGTAACATTATAATTAATGGTTGAATGAAAAGAGGTTCTAATGTTTAATGTTGTATTTTTACACCACGACTGAATGAATACTGGTAGTTTTTGAAATGTGCGATAATAGTGGCATCAGGAATTTCCTCCTAGGGTTTGGTTGGTTTATCAAATAATGACAAACCAATCCATAGAAAAATTATGATGACAAAGTCATAGTTATTTAATCATAACTGATTAAAATATTTTTATCATTTCAAGATGATGTATATATATATATATATAATTTCATATCTAATATTATTTTTAGGTAATCATTTTTTCATCAATATAATTTAGTGGTGAGGTTATTCATATCAAACATAGTTTTTTCTATAAATAGGAACCTGCATTAGTAGCAAATCACCATGATTATCTAAAAAGAAATATATGTATATCTAGGGATATTTATTATTTTTTAGATATATTTATTTGTAAATAGTGATTATTTTTAACATATTAAGTAACTCAAAACAACATGTTTGTAGTATTGTATGATGAGTGATCTTGACATGACCAACCGATCTATGATTGAAATTACTTATTGAATTTTATTTTGTATGGGATTATTAAATATGTGAAAATTTATTTATATTAAGTTTACTGAGAAATGTTTGATTGAAATTTAATGTCATGTTTTTTATATGTGGTTATAAAATTTTCAATAATTTCATTTTCTTTCCCACATTGATGTACTACATTTCATACCTCTCCTTATGTATGTTAGGACATGTGTGTTCCTATAAAAATGTTATGTATCTCAAACCCCAGACCCCCTTACTAGACTATGAGTAACAATGTAATAAAAGTGTGCCTAAAAAGATGAATTGTTGTTTGATTTTCACTTTTTACACCATGTCTGTAATGCAACAGGTGGTTACTGAATTTTAAGATAATAGTGGATCATAGAGCCCCTAAAGGATTTGTTTTATTTTTCCAATAATGAAAATCTAATCCATAAGAAAACTATCAAGATAAAGTTGCATTTATTTAAGAATGACTAATTAAAATAGGTTAAACATTTGTTAATATAGTATACAAATAATTTAAATTTAATTTAATTTTCATTCTAGGTAATCAGTTATACATTAATATACTCGAATGGTGTGGTGATTTTTACTGATCGTGGTTTTATATAATGTTTTCGACCTGTAAGAGTATAAAATATTCATCAGTTAAAGATATTGGATGAAGTACAGCAAGAGATTCATAGTCACTTCAAACATATAGATGATCATGATATTACTTCAATATTGTATCAGCAATACCAATATTCATATCGTATATGGATCATTGAGTATCCTCTTCTCAAGGATGAGGATTGGGTGGATGTATTATCATTTTTATGAAGCAATGTTGTAATGGAGAAATGGAATTATATGTTGAAATTTCTCTTATTGATGAGGTGTGATGTAATACTATAAAACTATGTTATAGGACATTTTTTGAAGATGATCATTCAAAAAATTATCATTCATTATGTTCTCATATGAATCTTGTAAAAAATGTAATTATGTAGAAGATGATCAACCAATAGAAGGAACAATAGCAGATATGCCAAACAATAACCATGATTTTATGAATTGTAGTTTATCTGATGAAGTAATAGGAGATGAAGTTAGAGAGGATGATGTGGGGAATGAACCATATAAGGTTCCTTTTATGGATATGAAAATCTGAATTAGTGGAAATAATATTATATTATTTACTTCCTCATTAAAGGAAATATCAAATGCATAAGATTTTTCTTAGGATATCATTACGGCACAACTGAATTCTATGAAATTATATATAACACATCTTCACCAACTGATAACACCGTATAGTTTGGATATGAGTTTGGAAGTAAAAGTGGATTGAAAAACATGCTAAATCAATTCAACATAAAATTTATATTTTTTTATTTGTACTTGATGTCTCATAGAAGAAAACATACATCATTATAGGTGATAAATATTATCCCCAAATAGAAATTTTTAATGCAATTAATACACGATAATTTTTCTGTTCATTTTAGTAGTTAACTAGGTAATAAAACCCACATACTAATGTATATATAATATTGTTATAGAATCACCGTAACATAATGTTGAGTTTATATCAACTATTTTTGTAAGGATAATATGAATTTATTAAGACTTTCATATGTTCCTTGACTAGGATCAAATAAAAAATATATTTAAATACAAGATATCCAATGATAAAGATTAGAATACTAAAAAAGGAAATTATAAAAGTCTATAGTGATTGAGATTAATCAAATATATTGTTGTTGAAACTAATTTTATTTTTTGTCTCTAAAAAATGTGGTTATTTATTTTTTGGGAACCATTGAATATGTATCCCCAAATCGTCAATTTGATATAAATAGGTTAAGTTCAATAAGATTTTATTTGGGATTTTAGGAAACGTATCAATGCTTTCCCTTAATGAAAACAAATAAACAATTTCAATGGAAAAATCATTTATAGAAATTATATGTGTTTTTACTTATTATTACTAATAATTATATTAATTTTGATACTATAACACTTGTATTTTCTATTATTTAAAAGCATAAGTTTTAATTGGGGATTTTTTCTCGCATGTATACACATTTGTGAAACACAAATCAAATGAGTATATCTGATATCTGATTTACATAGACTGATTATGGGGGTTCAATGATTATTTAAATGTAATTAATTTTATAATGCATCAATAAAAATTACATAAGTAACTTTGAGATAAATTTAAAATCATAAAATTGATTTTAAATGTAAATAAAAGGAGGGCTTTATAAAACACATGTGTTTTACTATTCACTTTAAAATTAAACTTTTCATAAAATTTTCAAAAATAAATCCTTTGATAATTTTGATATTATGAATCAAAATATTATATTAATTTTATAAAATATTTTTTCTAAAATTTTAATAAATTAAATATATTTATATTCTCATAGAAATTAAAAAAATGTTTTTTAAAGAAAACATATATTTGAGGAATAAAATGGATTTACTAAAAAATGTGTATATTTCCAAAGTATTAATTATTAAAAAAATGGAGTGGAAAAATTATATATTTCATAATATGGTACATGATTTTCATTACCTCCAATTTAATTGCTATGTTATAATGGTTGTGTTAAAATAATAATATTTTAGTTCTCGTTTAAGCTTGGTGTTTCATGAAACATAAGCTATCAAATAGATTTAATTTATATTAAAAAGTGAAATACTATAAAATATTAGGTTGTAACTGTGTACCCCCATAAAAAGAATTCTTCCTTTGAAGTTCATCACCCAATCATCATATTTTCAACATTTTACAATTCATTCAACGAATCCCACATCATATAGATGAATTAATAAAACTTCCCTTAAAAAGGTAATGTTTGAAACCTAAAGGTTCCTTGAAGTAATGCACCACTATGAATCCACATAGTGTAAAAAAATAGATAATTAAAATCTGGATTTTGATGAAAAAACTCATCCTTATTAAATGATAGTGAGTGATAGATAATAAGTCTAAGGTAAGGATAATGACCCAAAAACAATAGAAGAAATAGGTATGATAAAGGAAATTGATATCATAATAATTGATGGTAATGGTAATTTTTTTTCAAAGTACTTTAAGAACGTATTCGTACCTGATTTAATCTCATATGTACAATATCATTATTTGGTCATCCCTAGATCAATTTCCTCTTTATATCATACATAGAGAAATGAAGTTGAAATTATAATGTTTATGAACTAGTGGATCATATGATCTATAATGGGATAAAAATCCATTCATTCTGAATCTAGTAATCAACATAAAACATGTTTATAATAGGTTATCCATTATTAAAAAATCATTATAGGATTATTTAATACATTAATCTCTAAAACCTAATCCAAAGGTAATCATAAAAAACATCATAAATGGTCTTCCAAATTAATAAAATCCAAATTTTTAATCAAAGGTATCGAAATGTTCAAAACAAACATATAATTAATTCCCTAAAAATATGAATTAGCTATTAATTTTCACACACCAAACATGTGAGGATCATTATCATTTATTCTCTTAAATCATGAAAATAACCATAATTACCATAAAACCCTAGTGAAAACATGTATGAATTCAAAAATAATCTCTTTCCCTATACCATAAATTAAAAAATTTTATAAAATCATTCCATAAAACACCTCGTAATTATATTACTAATAATTTCCAAGGACATAAATAATATCTCATTTATTTGATCAAAATAATACATCTATTTATCTAAATATTATCCCAACATCATGCACATATTAAGGGCTATTATTCCTTAATCAAATTCTCTCTTAAAATATCACCTTACCACCTCAATAACTTTTCATGGTTACCAGTACCATTCAATATATAATTTCAAATACATAAGGAAAACATTCAAAGGAATAATCCATAGTTTTTTCATTATTCCATAATACCATAAAAATATATATAATATAATTCATGAATTTAAAAAATAAATCATTCCAATTTCTTATTAAAACATTAAACACAATTAATTATTTTATTACTTAACACATCTTTCATATAATATGTCATTCATGTTCTCTTTATCATTATAATTATAATTATTACTCATACAAATATTCTGATAATATTTATATTCTTTCCCCATAGGGTATATATTTCCATAGTTCCCATACCATTCATATTTAAAACATTTAATAGTGGATGATAACTTAAGAATAAATTTATTCTCATCCATTGTGTTATATTAACCTTTAACGTTTCCTTTTAAATTACATGACTTGTTTCCTTATTTTACACACACAAGGCATCTTCTGGATCCTATGAAACATTATCCTTGGTGCCTCTTCCCACATGAATTACTTGAGGGAAATTGATATTTATTTACTATTTGGTCACCATGAAACTCCATCTTCCTAATATTATATAGTTTTAAAAACTCACCAAAGATGAGATTATTGATCATATTATGAGATTAATGATTACGAATAACAAAAATTCACCTATATATTCCCAATTCAAACGGTTTCTCATAAATAAGATCATTCTATGGTCCATAACATTCACAGTAAACATGAATCCTCTTTTTTCTATCCATTGTATAAATCCCAATAGACATAGTGTGGAAAAAAATTATAATAGTGCGAAATGACATAATCATGATACATTTCTTACAAATTTTTAATCAATGATACCTTATGTTTAATCCATGTTTATTCATGATCATTCTAATAATTTAGAACTTTTTCCAATATTTATTCTTATCCATAGGTTTTTTAGAAAAAAAATTTATCACTTATCTCAAAAATTGTAGAAAACCTTTTCTAATACCAACTATAATTTCCCGGAATTTTCATACAAAAATATTATATCTATTTATATGAATAATTAATACATAAAAATTCTACGTATGCTATAAAAAAATTTAGAGTCTTTGAATAATATATATATATATAATCTTATTATATTCCTAAATATCTTTGACATCACCCACAATGATCTTCTCACATTGTACTCTTCTTTGGCATAGCCTATATAAATCTTTCTTCATCTCCCAGGTAATGAAACACAAAAAAGGGTCATATATGATTCTCTATAAGTATATTAATATGAGATATCAATCCATGGTCATATGAAATCACAAGATAATATTAATTTTATATGATAATTATCAAATCTTATGATGTTCATACCCAACCTATAATATATTATAAACATTATTAATTGAATAAACAATATCATTTTCGAACATATGTATTGTAAGAGTCAAAAAAAATCAAAAAAACTCACAATCTATAATATCATGTAATACATGTGAGGAACCATCCTAAATTTGGAAAACTATTGTGTCACATATGAGTAAGATGAAGATATAGGGGTGAATTGTGATATTTTAAACACTCGAATGAATTCAACGAATCCATATTAAGATGTATGAATTGTTTATTTTTCACTCTTAAAATAGATTATGTAGTAGAAATAAGTAAATAAAATAAAAACAATTATGTGTAATGGTTTAAGGAAAAAAGTATACCTTATTCCACCCCAAAGATACTCTCTTAATGAGTCTGGTGTTTTCACTTGAAAGTCCCTTTACAAGAGACTTCCACTACTGAGTAAAGGCTATTAATGCCTTTTCAAAAAGGATTTTTCAAGTCCTTATGGTGTTTTAGCAATGAACCGAATTATTTACATCTTAGTAGGAGAGGATGGTACTCTTTCACATCAAATACTGAATCCAAGCATATGATAACCCAATAAATGAATAGATGTTTATTTTATTGAGAAAAAGGTTTTTTTCATAGTTACAACATGCAACTGATAGGTATAATTCATCTTTAATAACATAAAAGATTAAAATAATATTCTTCAATTTTGTACATTATTTTGTCAAATAGTAATGAATAATCAACCAGATAGATGTATAAACATGTGTCTCTCCAAAGTGTAGCTCTGAAGGTGAATATATGATTTTTACTTATAAGCAATCATATTTTCATATAACACTATATTATATTCGTATATTCCTATTATATTCATAAGATATAAATATAAATATTTATATTGTAGGTTGAACAACTCCAGGTCAATCCGGCTTAATAAATACTACATATTAAATTGAGAATATTTGACTTTAAAAATATTAATGAGACTGATAAAAAATTAGAACAATTCAGTCTACTAAGAATGTTCACTTTTAATAGGTCCAAAAAAATATTTGGAATGATATTTACATCTAGAGAGACCATTTCGAAAATCATGGATAATGTCATTAAATAAAAATAGTGTTCATTGAAGTGTGAAACATAGGGCTCTATCACATAATGACCATGCTCCAAAAGTATGGTTGACAACGCATTGTTGTTTAAAAATGTACGGCTAAAGATCATTTTGTTTACTCCTTAAATATTGGGATTCTTACAAACATAGGGTTTTTAATCCTTAAAATTTATTACAAAATTAGGGATTCCAACCTTTACCTTATGCTTTCAAATATAGGGTATGAACAATAATTCCATAAAAAGATTAAAACTCGTTAAAAACAGAATAAAAAATATTTTCTCCTCCAATAAAACAACAACATGTTTATGTTTCTTGAATAAATATTCCAATGAATATTATATTTATAAAAATCACATAAGAAAAAATATTAGTAACATAAATGTGGGTGTTTGTGAGCATCAAAACAAAAAATAAATTAATGAAATTGTTGAATAAAAACATGCTCAACAACCTCCCCATTATTGATGACTAGAAAAAACATTATGAAAAAAATCATAAAAGAAGTATTATTGTTATAACACGATTTTAAAAGAAGATATTTTCTCATTTATCAATAATTAAATTATAAGTAATTTAACCACTGTCACAAACAAATTTCTCTTCATAATTTTAAATTTCTCAAATAAAAACACCTCCCCTGTGATGATAAACATTTAAACTTCCCCACCTTTTTTGACATAATAAATATGAGAGAGAAATATAGCAATAAAATTTCTTCCTAAATTAGTGCATCCTTTAAAAAAGATATAAAGATACAAAAAAAGGAGAATATATGTGTTAAATCAGTTTTTAGTAAATCTTTTGCGACATGTTATTAAAATAACTCCACCTAAGACACTAAATTTTTGAAGAAGATATCCACAGTATTAAAAAAATTCAACTAATTTTTCCATATGTCAAATTTGCATAAAAATATTTATTAATAAATGTAATATACTAAATTAGTAGTTGTAATGAGATAAATATGTAAACATTAAATATATACTTACGTAGGATCAGCATTACAATCACAATTCTAAAAATATAATAAAAAATAAAATAAACAAATTTTTTTTTCATTTTAATTAAATAAAATATTTTATTGAAAAGATAAAATATAAAAAATATAAAAAAATAATGAAGAGTTATTAGAGTTTTAGGATGGATTTAATTCATGACCTGAACACTGAAAACATATATATTTTTCACTCAAATATGTTAAAACTTTTGATAGTTGTTCTATTCTTCTTGGAAAATATATTGTTGTTTTATAAATATGAGAAGAAGAATTTTTTTTAACCAAGATTGATTTTAGTTTATCAAGGTCATTCTTAGTAAAAAAAAATTAATTCTTAGAAAATCGATCTAAATTAACATTTCCTTTTTGAATGCTTCAAATTATTATTTAGAAGCTGAAAATTATTTCACATTCTAAAATATTTTATACCTCATTATATGACTTTATAGATTAATCCTGATTAGTATGTAGCTTCAATTATTATTTATTCAAAATATTATACTTAAAATGATTCTATTCATATGGCATTTCACTATTGAACATTTGAGGTGAAGAAACATATGGGTTTTTATAGCCATGAACTTCATTATCCTTTTTTGGAAATATTTTAAATGAATTCATTACATATTAAAGTGTCTAATTTTTTTAAAAGAACAAAATAAGTATTACCATTAATTTTATATTATGAAAGAAATTCCTATGAACTTGAAGTTCATTATCATTTCATTTTTCTCAATATTATTATTGAAGTCTTCGAACGATATCTTTTAATGAAGATAGATAAATAATTTTTAATAATTTAAGAATCATATTTTAATGTTTTTAAGAGAAAATGATACATTTTTTATGAAACACTATAGACTATGCTTCACATTATTGAGTTTAAAAAAAAAATAGTTTTTAATAATTTAATGAGTATTTATATGTAAGAATGTTATTTTATTGAAAAAGTTACAGAAATGACGAAAATTTCAAGATCATGAAATATAAAGATGATAGTAGGTTTGGAAGATTAAATATTAAAATTAAAACCATTCAATAATGTAAAAAAATACTATTTTATATAAACTAATGTTTATCAGTATTTGAAGATTTAGTAATTCAATTATACAATCAAAATTGATTGAGGCTTGATTCAAATAGTCATGAAATATTTCACCCTCTCCCGATATAAATTATTTAATGATATAATAGAATATATATATATATGAAATTAATAAGGAAATAATTCTCAGATCAGAGATTCTAGTTCTTATGATTTTTTGATAACAAACTCCTTCAGAGTAGATCACTTCGTTATTAAAGATTTCCATATCTTGGCCATTTGAACACTTTAATAAATTAAAAATGTCGTTCAGTTTTTTATTCATATAAAATAATAAAAAAGACATTCCTTTTGGTAACCATATGATTTTTGGTTTGTTAGTGTTAGCAATTACATTTTTTATAATAAAATGTGTTTATTTTTCATGGAAATTATAATATTCATATTAAATTAGTCTTTTGATAAATATTTTTTATTAACAAAATAATTTTGAGGATTTATAATGAAAAAAGCATTCTTATAATGTCTATTAATACCATAATATGAACATTTATGAGTATATATATAATTTACTATTTTAACAAGGATAAAAATTTCCTTATAAATTTTCGGTATTTTACCATCACTACTAATTCCAGTTTTTCGATTATGAATTTTATTTATACCATGATTTGGATTTATATAATTTTATCTTTTTATAATCATACTAGGATATTGTATTAAATTATTTACTTCACATAACAATTCATTAATTTTATGTTCATGTAGATCACATGAAACATTGGAAGTATTAGATGTCAAATTCTCATGTTATTTTGAAAATTTATATATTTCTATAGAAAAAGAATGATAAGATTCTATAATATTTTATGGTATATTTTTAGACATTCATAGTTTTCATGAAGCATGAAATAATAACTATTAGTTTCATCATAAATAATCTTTCTTTGTAATTGAAATTATAGAGAGAAGATTTTAGCTCATCATTGTGAGCCATAAGACATAGATTATACATTATATTTTTATAGTCAACATCCATGTCTGTAGAATATTATTTAATTGAAATAGAATTATTATTATATCTTGTCATCATAAATTTATTTTTGTTCCATTCATAATTATATATTCTTTGAGATTTTATCATTGGAAATTCAAACATTGTGTGTCCTTCATTCCTCTCATTCATAAAGTCTAGCTATCTCAATTTTTTTTCCTTATATATTTTCAAATATTATCGTGATATTTGATAATTATTTTTTTAATTCTATATTGATTGAATCATATGATTTATCCATTTTTTTCATTATTTTTGAAAGAAACACTATTATTAGATTTAGCTTGCATCTTAGCATCATAAATCATAAATGTTATAATTAATCCCTTCTTTATCAATTTCATAACTGGTTTGGACTATCTTATAGAGAAATATATACCATTCCATTTTGTAGGTAAAGCTCTAATCACTTAAAATTATTTATCTGATTGTAAAACTTTATCTCCAAACACTGAAATATTATTTACCATGTTAGACATTCTCTCATTCATTTGAGTTATGGTTTCAAAATCATACAGTTTAAAAGTATCAATTTTTACTTTGAATTAGTATACCTTAATTTTTTGAAATTTTTTGTTGCTTCATGGGAAAGAAAAATAGTTTTCCACATTTCAATGTTTATAGAACACTGAGATACTCCACTAAACTCAATATTTATTAATCCACAAACAATATAATTCATTTATGTTGAATTGATATCATATTCTCTTTCTTTATCACTATACCACTATTTTCATATCCACATTTATAATTTATTAAGTCTATAAAACCGTTAAATAAACTCATATTCCATGATTTTTTTAATATATAATCATGTGAGTAGTCCAACATCCATAATTATCACTATTAAAATAAGAAGCAAAGGTAATTGACATATCATCCCTATTATTATCCATTATGAAATTTTACATCATATGAATATTTAAATTAGGATTGTTATACCCAAAATTAATATTCCAAATTACCATGATGAAAACACTCTTATAACAAATAATTTTCTACATTTCTTGATACTTCCATACCTTTAGTGTAAGATATAAGGAAATATCCTAGTACTCTTATACAAAATATTGTAAATATAATATTCTTGGGTTTTGAAATAGATAAATATAGAAATTGATCACTTAATCTGATTCATTTTGTGGAAATTATGTAGAAAATATTTTCACAGAAGTGAAATATCAGTAATGAATTAAAACCTTTGATGCCCATTTTTGTGTCATATATGAATAATATGAAGATAGAAAAGGGGGTGAAATATTTTATTTTAAAAAATTTAATGAATTAAATGCTTCCCTCTTGATATGTAGTGATTATTTTTTTATCACTTAAAATAGAGTGTGCATTTAAAATAAATAAAGATATGAACACAATAATGCATAGTGGTATAGGGCCCAAAGATCCCTTAGTCCACTCACCCAATACTCTCTCAGCATGTTTAGAGATTTCATTAGTATTTCCTTTTATCAAGGAGTTCCAAAAATTATTAGAGGCCATTAATACCTTTAGAATAAGGATTTTCCAGTTCTTATGGTTGTTTTAGAAGGAAATATATTATCGAGAAATTAGTATGAGAAGTTAATACTACATCATTTTTGTGACTGAATCCGAGCGTCTAATACTCTAAAAAATCAATACAGAGTTGTTTTATTGTGAAATAGTTTGTTCTTGTAGTTTTATCATGAAACTGAGATATGTAATTGATCTTCAATAACACACCAAAGTTGAAAAAAAATATCAATGTTTCATTGGATTTCATTAAAATTTAAATGAGAAACATGGAGAAAAATGTATATATATGAATCTATCCAACCTGTAGATATGAAGATGATGTAACATTCTTATTTATAAGAATAAAATTTTTATATAAATCTATATTTTATGTGTCTATTTCTCATGTATTTAGAAGATTATAATCTCACAATATATACTGTAGGTCATACCACTCCAGGCCAAATCATATCTATAAATAAAATTTATTACATAAAAACTATTTGAATTCAAAATAGTTCAATATATTATAAACATTCTACTATAATTGAAAAAAATTACTCCATTTATTTAAATCCTTTGAATTGGTTGCAAAACTGCTTTGAAATTATATATACTTATGAAAAGACTATTTATATAACATTCATTAAGACCACTGCATGTGTGTTACTATTCAAAGGTGTTCTTGTAACTTTAAATTCTCTCATTCCAAAGGTATGTGGATTTATTCCATTTCAACAATAGTGTCTATTTCAATGATTGAAATTGGATGATGTGATGTTAGTTCTTATTTTAAGGGTTTCCTCCTTGGAACTTATCATATAATCTTGGTCTCCCTCAGAGTGTTACTTCATATTTGTGTAACTCATTATTAGATACGTCTCTTTGTAGATACTGGGTAATTACACTACATTAATCTGTACATTCCTGTTTGTTTTTCGTAGGGCATCAATCAATGTTCAAGATAATATCCATGTTAGGCATAGCTGACATGTCAAGACGTTGGGAACACTAGTCATCTTCATTATTCCTCATATTAGGAAATCTTATATATGCATCATATGTGTAGAACACAAGGAATCCACTACCTATCATGTGGCATCTAATGACAAGGGATTCTATCTTCTAATTATTTCACCTTAGACATCCTATGATTTACATGAGGTAGCTGATGCCATGAGTACAAATATTTTTATAATTTCTCATCAAGAATCACATGTTTTTCATGGGGTATGAATTTGGAGTCACAAGTTGAACATATTGTGTAAACAAAGTTGATCAATCAAAACTCCCCATGACGGCTGATCAAGGATGTATGTCTATAGGTGGGAAGATTTCACACCTAGATATTTCTCAGTCTATGGATAAAAACACCTCATGGAGGTAGCTCTAGGAGGTGTTTCCCCTAATGGGAAGATTTTACACTATTAAGTTTGATTGAAACACCCATTGAGATAGATCTTAAAAGTACATCCCAAGGAGGTACCATCTTGGTTTATTTATCAATAGATTAGAATGCCCTGTAGAAGTGGATCCAATAATCATGTCCCATAAATTGAAGATTTCCCACCATGAAGGTTTATTGGAACACCCATTAGGGTGGATCGAGGAGGTAAATCAGTAGGATGGATAACCATGGTTTGTCTATGGATGGATAGAAATGCCACATGGAGGAGGACCTGAGAGTTTTTTCCCACAAAAGAAATATTTCTCACCATGAAGGTTGATTGGAACAACCCTTGGGGTGGATTTGGGAGGTAAATCACTAGGAGGTAGAACCTTATATTACCATAGGTAAGGTGTAAACCTCAAAGAGGATTCCCACATACCGTATTTTGAAGACAAGTATTGAAACCCATGTAGTTATATTTTTAGTTTAAGGCCATGTGACAAGATCAGTCAATGTAGTTTGGTGTCATGTAGTATGGATTTTCATGTATCGGAGGAAGAGTATATGAGGGATGGTTTGGGATTTTTTCATGCAATCTTCCATTTTCAAGATAATTTATCTTGGATGGATTTGGTGTGAGTATTATTCATTTATCTACACATGGGACCTAGAATAGATGCAGTATTTGAGGTGACAAGCGTCATCACAACACAGTTGTGACACAGAGAAAATTAGAATAGATGTGGATGTCAGGTTGGAACATTAGGGTGGATTCTTGCATATCCTAGTTAATTGGCAATAAAAGACAATGTAGTTTGTAATGGTTGGGGTATAGTCATTGGAGAATCCCATGGGAGCATGTGGTTGGGGTTTACACATGAACATGGCCCATAGGATTAGTATGTTTTTTGGGTGTTACACTCAGGAGGATTGCAATTGTAATGGACGTTGGGGCTTATATATACATAGAAGGCCCCTAGAGTTGATTGATAAGATTTTACAATAACGAATATCCAATTAGACCACGTGAATCATGAAATGTTTAGAAAATATGAGTATGTAGTGGATGTGATTCTCGTGTCTTCAAAAAAGTGCCATCAAGTGATGGTGTGGGGTTTACATGCAAAAGATGGCCAAGAAGGATCTCATTTCTAGTGAGGATGATCTCGTTGAAAGTTAGGGTAGGAAGTGATGAGATAATTCCCTACCCCTCATACATGGATCATCCTTGGCTTATTTGAAATGGTGAATCCATATTTTAATGTCATAAATTGAGGATGTTGGGACTAGATAGTTTTACAACAGCCATCTTGGACATGGTGGACTAACTCCTTACTCTTGGGATTATGTAACCACCTATCATACACCTTTTGGAATGGAATGGATTTGGAAATGAAAAGGAGTAATGTTATGTTGGAGTGTTCAATCATAAATTCTACATTACTGTGCCTATGATGAGAATAAAAAAATATTTCTATACCAATTCTAAGAATTAAATGGTTTTTTGGAGACTGAAGTTACACTTAAAGAATGGTGGGCCCCAGGAATGGATGGATCATGTTTCATAGGGTCTCGAGGTGTAGCTAAACTGATATAGTATTAGTTTATGGGGTATGGGAACTCAACCTTCTAAAAGTGGTGTCAACTGAAGGGAGGTAGAAGAGGGAGGCCTAGGAGAGAGGTTTTGAAAATTATAAGGCCTCATAGATAGTTTCATTGACTATATCCAGTGATTCACAAAGTTTAGAGGCTTCATGATGGTCTATGATTCATGAAACAGGGTGACCCTACCTCAGTATGAAGTCATAGTTCATGAGAATAATGTTTCATGAATGTGAAATGCTTATTGAAGCTTCTGGTTCCCCATAGGTTTGTCTTACCTCACATACGGTGTAGTCCTTCAGGGAAGGCATGTCCACCTAGGGAGGATGATTTTAAGTAGACATGAATGGGGGTTTTGTGAAGCCTGGGTAGATTTTATGATCCATTTTTGGTATTATCAATGATTCTCTAGATGTTGTCATGTTTGGGGCAGTTAGTAAGACGAATGGTCTGGTAACCATTCCTAAATTATCATAATGATGGGGTATTTATAGGCAAGATATTTCTAGAATATTGGAAGTGGTTTGAAATGAATTTGTGGGCTTCAAGAATGGTTGTGTCTCCATTGGACTCACAAATTAACACTATCAATTGGTTCTATGGTCACAACGTGCCGTCAGTCTCAAGGAGGAACACCATCGTGGCATCCACCTTTCACAAAGTATTGTCGGGCTCACAGAATAACACCATTTTGGCTTCATGCATTCATGATGATAAATTCTCATTCAAGGATCTTCATAAGCCCTATATTTTCATGAAGGATTTATGTTTCATGAAACATACTCCAAAAAGGGGTTTTGGTACATTATGGCATGGATTAACTTCAAACCGACTATTCCTTACTCACCCAATCTTATGACCAGCATATTTCAACATCATAAAATTCCACACCTCAAAATTGTATATTTTTATGGAAATGAGGGTCATATTTTCATGGAGAATTGCCAAAAATTTGAAAAACACTTATTTTCAATAAGCTCTATCATGAAGCTCATTCAAAGATCTCCTCACTCAATGCCACTCTGTGGAGGGAATCACGTAATAAATCCAACCATTCACCTATAAATAAAAGAGGGTGGGGACCGAAAAGACACTAAACTATTGCGTGAATAAAATACATATACTAATTTTAAGAAATCTCTTAATTTATATGAATTACACCTTTCAAAAATTCTATAGATAACTTGACTTTTTAAATTTTTCCAAATTGACACTACATAGAAAAAAAAGACTTTGTGAACATAATCGTAGCGAAGCAAGCCATACAACATATTGCTCTTCAAAATTATCACCAGGAACATGATTTGTGAACATATTTCATGAATTAAATATTGAGAAGACTTGATTATTATATCCAATGTATTCTTTGGATGTAATAATCAATACTGTTTTTAGGGAATCTGTGGTCAACGATATCATGAATGGGGAGTGCATCAAAATTTCATTGGACGAAGAAACACTCTTGGATCTAGTTATAGAGCCCTAAGAAGAAAATACTATGTGAAATAGACTATCACAATTTGGATTTAGATTAAGAGGCAAGGTAATCATTCATCAGTGAGTAGGGATGAGTCGACTTACTAGTTTAGAGTCACATTGGGGTCGTGCTAGTAGAACAGAGCTGATATATGACACATTTGGATGGACCAAGCACTGCTAAAGTCATACCTTCTATAAAAACACATGAAAACCATAAATTCACATAATCATGGGGTTGGTTCATCCTCAAAATAGTATCATATAAATATCAAGGAGGGTTTGGTAGATCCAAACACGGGATGAAATGACAAGTGATATTTTCACCAGGGCTGAAACATCACAGATTAGTGGGCGTAGAAATATTGGGAATATGCATCATAAACTAAATTTTAGGTATATATGATGTGAGTAGGAAATTATTATGTGGAATGGTATTCACATTTTGATGTTTACATTCTATAGTAGATCATGACCAAGTTTGTGAGATGATGGACACTATGGACAAATACATTTCACATGCAACACAGGGAAGTCAGAGTCATCCTCTAGGACCATCACCATTTCCAGGATCTTGATCCTAGGGGTTATGGTTGATGAATTAATCCTCATGAAGATTTTATGGGAAGACTAAGATAATATCCTAGCTCTAGATATGTCACCACTTCATATGGTTTCGTACACTAGTGAAGAGAAACTAGATATGAGGGATATTCCCTTCTACTAGTGGTTTAGATATTTCTTCAATGAACCTGCGCAGAACCAGTTGAAGGAGATGATCCAGTATAAAATTTCTCTTCCATGCCCTATACATGTCTGGGGGGATATCAATAAGAAAAACTGACTTATATTTGTCGATTTTTGAGGTTATCCAGGGGTATTTATGGGGATACAATGTAAATTTAGATCCTAAACTCATAGTTAGGATGGTTGGATTCATCATAGTGCTTATCTCTATATGGATACTCTTAGTGAGGGATGTACACATGGGGGTGTGACCAAGAACCAACATAATGGAGGACATTGCTGCACGTGTGTGGTCCTATTCACTTTTTGTGTAGTTGGGTGGCTGCACACATGGGAGGTTATGAGAACCTGAACCCCATTTATCCTCCCTCAAAAAATATTTAGCCAAAAATCCTGAATATTTTGGGAATTATCCCATTTGTGTTGGTTTTGGGGTAAGTGATGGAGAAATGTGGTTGGTGGAGCACTTCATATTTAATTTTTCCCCATAATAAAAATAGTGGATACTGATGAAGGCACAAGGACCTTGGAATAGAGATCATACCTTCTATCATTCAAAGTTAGTGTATTGGTAGAAAGAGTCGACTTAGAGATAAACAATGTACCATTAACTCCACACCGGTTTGCAAGTACATTTTTATGTCTATAGAGAGTGACTCTGAAGGTGCACTCAGAGGTGCATAATTAGTGTCACCCTTTTGGGATGAGGTAGCTATGGTGAATGTTCACATTGAAGATAAAAATATAAGGAATGAGCTGACGTCATTTTCTACAACATATGGGGTCATTCATGAGTATGTGCAGAGTTGGGTCTGTGCCTATCCTAGGGTTATGCTAAGACATTAGGACACCAGAGCCAATGAAGGGGTAGTCCCTAAACCATGGGGCATGGCGGAACAGATTTTGGAGGGTTCTATGGTGGTATAACTCATCAAGGGCATAGGAAAAAAATAGTGGTTCCAGTAATTCATGGGATCAAGCAGGCCAAAGCTGCAGGGAGAGAAAGGACCCCAAGCTTGATGCTCCTAAGTAAAAGGTCACCCAATGAAGGGGATCCCTCTATGGTGATCATGATGGTTCATTTTGAAGGGCTAGTAAAATGGTTAATCACCCAAATGATCCCATTGACACGATGTATATTTTTTCTAAAAGCTCTGGGGACATAACAAAAAGATAACCACTCCTCAGTGGTTTTTCAGTATCTCATTACAAATGGGATATTCCTCACTCGACCAAACCATGAAATGGAATGATTCTATTATCCCTAAACTAAATAGTTTCAATACATGATAGAGATGGAGGAAGTAATTTACTACTAAATTGTTGTGTGTCCATTGATTGATTGGGT
Organism: Viscum album; assembly: GCA_963277665.1. NCBI lineage: Eukaryota > Viridiplantae > Streptophyta > Magnoliopsida > Santalales > Viscaceae > Viscum > Viscum album. The sequence goes on along the minus strand of OY728143.1, from coordinate 1,603,838,048 downwards.
GAGGAAAATGTTAAACATGTCTTCCCCTCTAACCACCCTTAGGAGATGTGCGGTTGCCGGTGTAGCTAAAATTGAAGAATCAGATGACTCCTATGTAGGTGATTCCTACTAGATCTAAAAAGGAGACATGTGTCTTAGTTGTATCTAGGTAAAATCACTGATATTTGCATTCCTTCAAGAACCACCCAATCTTCATGATCATTACATGATCCTCTCTTTACATATGAAATAATTATTGAGAGCTAAAGAAGGTGAAGTTCATGACATACCTTATTTGGAAGGATAGGGATCCTCAATCCATAAAGTGGTGAGTATGGGGACCATATCAGATATTGTGGTTGTGGGAAATCAATCATTGAGGATTTCCACTACGGCAGTTGACTTGGAAGATATGGTGGTGATAGAGAAGGATAATATCTTGATAGAGAAGTTCATAGAGGCTTTATTGGTTAGGAAAACCATATATGTACTACTAGAGGGTAATCATGAGACTACACCATGGTGAAGGGAGTTGATCCAATTCCCACAATAAAGATGGATGAAGGAGTTTTGGAAGTTGATCTAATGAAAGATGTTCTACTGGAATCAGATACTAGATTTGATGTTTTAGAGGAAGGTCTCATGACTAAATCAGAGTCTATAGTAGTTTGAAAGGATTCATTTGATGCATGTGTAATAGAATTACCACCAATAGTGTATTTCGGAATTGAGACTTAGTTTTTTCCACCAATAGGGGTATCCGAATAAGTTGGAATGGTGACATCCTCCTTGGAGATTCCACTAGGTGTAATGGGAGCCTATGTTACAGGTAGGGCAGATGGTGAGGAAGCATTTGCAGAGATAGTTATTAGGTGGGTTATGGATAAAGTCATGCACCTAGAATATCTCAACAATACCATGCTATAGATATTCCCTCTATATGAGCCCGTACCATCCATACATTTTTAATATTCTGGATGAGATGTCTTATAGGATAACTAGGTTGTCCATCTAAAAGTGAGGCGGAATGTGATGAATTTCATCAATCACATTTGGATAACATAACTGCCACAATGGGTGGGATCTCTCTATAATTTGTTTGTGAGTCTGAGGATCAGTGGGGTTAATTCTTTCCCTCCTCATGTTCATGATTGATAATTATCATATAAAAGGAATGTGTATAATGGTAAGAGCACAACCTAGCCTAGAAGAAACCAAAGGTTGAACGATATTACGTTCTTTTGAAAGAAAAATTTTAAATTTCCCATCTTGTGGGGCTAGAACAATGGCCTGCAATGATTGGTATTACTCAGGGTACGATCATTAGCTGTTTGAAGGATCAACTAGAAGTGGTCAAGGCTAAATAGTTATATGAGAAAGAGGAAGAGGCTGAGTTCCATGTCGACATGACTGGCCGTGAATCAGGGCCAACTATGTCCGCTCTATGGTTCATGAGGAGAAAGAATACCTAGTTTCATAGTAGTGAAACATTTGGTCCATGAAGAAAAGGATGGATGAGAATGACTTCTCAATCATTAATGGGTATCTATGAAGGGGTAATTTTATATATGAGAGTCTCTAATATGTGGATGAATATATGAAACAGTGGTTTAGATTAATTTTAATGATCAAAATGATTTACTTTCCTTGATTTCTTACTTTGATCAGATATTTTAGACAACCAACAACTAATCACTAATCTCACATGGGTAATCCTCGATCTGGGAAACAAGGGATGACCATGTGACAACTCTTCGTATGAGAGAGATGGGAAATCATCTAAAATTCAAGGTATTCTATTCATCATTGACCACTGAGTGTTCTTGGTCTTTGAGATTCTCTAGTTAGAGAATGAAGCTCTTAGAATAGTCTATTTTCTATTCCAACATTCTCTTGTGCATGACTGAGGTAATGCCAGGGGTGTTGAATTCAATCTAAACAATGGGAAGTGGAATGGTGTGAATCACAATTCCGAAAACCTAGAGCATAGGGAGGGAGGATTCATGATAGAGGATAGTTGTTAACGATTTTTTGAAACACATCATCCATATCGCTTATCATATGATGGGGAGAAATAAATGAGGGTCGACCGCTGAACATCTTCCAAAAAAATAACCTTTCTGATATTTTCATCCAAACAATTATGGTGCATTGGCCTAGGATGGTATGTGATACTTTTCCAGACACCATTCGATTAGGGGGTCCCTTAAGACATAGAAGACGACATGTATCCAAACAAGGGTCCTATAAAGCATGTAAATAGAGTTATGGAATGTTTGAATGGACTTTGACACTCTTATAATTACTCCAACTTGTCTTATAGAACATTGGTGTTGGAATATTTGTCTCAAAAAGGACGAACTCATATTTCAAGGGTTTTTTATCTTATATATAGAGAGACATATAATAATGTGAATTATTCAGTAGATGGATATAACCAGACGAGATGACCTCTTGGGTGAGGGTCCAGGATACCTCAAAATATTACGTCATTTAATGAGGGTGATAGGCATGTTGTTTGATGTCATATGGTAAGAAAAATTCTTGGTAATATTTAATTTTATGTGATTAGGATGCCTCTAATAGTTTAATATTATGCAGTTAGGACTTTGTACACGGTTTATGGTAGAATAGTTTGGACCATGGATAATTGTTTAATGTATTGTTTCACAGACTATGGTGATTAATGTTCATTATATTAATATGAACATGTCATAAGAGTGGTAAAAATAGAGATTATTGATACAAGTAGGATTAAATACCATATACACACATTAAGGCTAACCACATATTATTCTAGGTCATAGTGATTAGACTATAATTGAGGCCATGAGGCCAAAGGGGTGATCACATTCAAATTATTGTTATAAAAGAGAAGTTAAGGTATTACTATGTATCCCATGATAATGGGAATCAAGCCACATGTAGTTTTAGAAACACAGTGCGGTAAGCGACCAACACTAGTGGGGTGACCCACTATGGAGATGGAATGTGTGGAATTCATAAGTTATCATAGGGAATACCATGTTCCGGGAATAAGCTAACATTTATTAACCGGCCCATATAAATCTTACGAGGATCTCGATTTTAAACTACTTATACTACATCTTTTATTTAAGAGGAATCTTGATAATTTCCCAAGTATGACTACAGTTTAATTTCATTTACTGATGACCATGGGGGAATTATTATGAATGGTATTTTCATGGAGTGATAGATATAATTAGACATGAATGAGGCCTATTTCGATCTCTGTCACAAAACACACTCACACGAAATACTGATAGACAGTCTAATGTAGTTATGTGTGGACCTAGGCTTTTAAATTATGGTCATAGAGCTTGGACAATGGAGATATTTGACCACATATATGAAGCATGGTAGATTGAAGACCCAACATGAATGAGGAAAAAGGAGCTCAAACACCAAACCACTTAATATGATGAAAATATACATACAAATTAAAGTCAAAATGATTGGACTCGTTAAATCTATCTAACGTTGTGATGTATGGACTAATGAAATGGTGTTAGAGGGATAAAGGGATTATGAATTCTTGTCTGGGTCAATATATGATATGTTCAAGCATATGTACATATCCCATGAGGATGGGGGTCACGCCACATGTAGTTTTGGAACACAGTGTGGAATGATGCTAATGATAGTAGGGGTGATCCTACATGATGAGGGAATATGAGGAACCCCATGGATATTTTGGGGAATCACATGTTCAAGGAATTGTGTAGCATATGTTAACCACCCCATAAATATCATATAATACATCCCGATATAAAATTGTCTATGCATAATCTCATAGTAAAAGGAATTCCATCTCAATACGGGGGGAATAATCATTTTTCATCTTCAAGCATTAAAAACATTAGTATTTTATGTTTAAATTTAGAGAGATTATACTATAGGGGATGCAACTAGTTTAAGGTAAAAATTGATAGAAATAATGCAAAGTGTTTACGGTCAGGTCACATGGACGATAGGCTCTCAATTTAATTTCATTGATTCAAGACAAAAAAAGTGGGAAATTGCCTAAGAGAATATGTGTAGTATAGTGTTAGGGAAACCAAACATGAATGAATGCCATCAAGGCCCAATGGAATAGAACACATTCTAAATAGAATTCTACATATAGATTAAATTCGCAAATCTTGGATTTGTTATAAATAGTTTAAGGTCAATTTCCTTGGACTATAAGCTCCTAGTTTAAGGTCATATAGTTTGGACCAAGAGATTATTTTAACATCAAATGCTTGAGATGAAAATCTTAGTTTGAAGTCATTTATTTTAGATAGATTATAGGGATTTCTCAAATAGGTATGTGTAGTGTGATGGGGTGACAAACCTGATGTGAATTATCGCCTACGAGGCCCATCACTGCACTATATATTTTGGAGAGGACTCACATATAGTTCAAGTTAAGGATATCAGGACTTGAACTCTTTGTTTAGGGTCATGGTGTTCAGACCTATGATAAGGGTATTTATTTAGAGAAATGTTCCTTCTGTGGGGGAGTAATAGATGCAATAAGAATGATTTCCTATGAGCCTTACTTCCAAAAAACACATCTGATAGAAATCCTATATATAGTTCAAAGTCATAATGATCGGACTAGGATTACTAGTTTATTTTCAGGAGGCTTGAACCATTTATAAATAGTTTATGTACTTGTTACAGGGACAAGAGCCTCTTAGATTAATATCATAGAGTTTAGAACTAGTGAAATATTTAACATCCTAACATGGGGATGTTGATGCACAGTTTCACATCATATAATTAAGATGATATATGTTACAAAGTTTATCATATTGAATCAAGGACACATTTTCTCCCTAAGTGATGTACTATTTTAGAAACCTCACATTGTTTTGAGGCGTAATGAACTATCCAACCATGATAAATAACTAGCATTTCTAATTGTATCATATCTTTTCTATGATGTAAGGTCCTTCCCTCGTAGGCTTGAACATTGGTGGAATATTTCTAGGTATCATTGAAATTATTAGGGCATGTATAATGTCACCCTGGAGGAAGGAAATGAGGTAAACATTCATGTTAAATAGCTATTATACATTTTTATGGGGCCTTTATAGATTGTGCTAGGCCTGAAGCTTGTTCTCTTCATGGGATTCTAGATCGGATAGATGGAATTATTCCATTTTTTTTGGAATTTTATGGTCATAGACAAAATTTTATAGTGATGATAGATGAATCTAAATTGAATGGGCTACCTCCATTCCATACACCAGGGAATATGGAGTCACCAAGGTGGAACTTCAAGTCATTGTCCATTGTTCCCTGAGGGCATTGGTGAGTTTTTCTACCCAACTCTTCTTGTTATATCCCACCATATTTTGTAGAATTTTATAGATCATATTATGTAAAGCCTTGTTCATTCAATTTTCTTACACATGATAGAGAGACATATGGTTTTATCAGGTATTGTAATTGGTGTACAACCATGTTATCTAAGTCCATTTTCATTAAGGAAAACGTCACGAACTCTGAACCGATGGATGACGTGGGATGTCAAAACATTAATCACAAATCAATATTTTACATCCTTGAGATGAATTTATTCAACCAATTTTGAGAAGAATGTTTTCATGGTTAGAATGAATCAGTACTTGTTAGCTATTTTTGGAAGACATGGTCCCTAAACATTGTGTCCCCATACCACAAATAGACAAGTATACATGGTGATGTATATGAGATTAGGTTGTTGAGAAAAAAGATAGAATGAATATGGAATGAATGATGCCTCTTGGAGCACTCAATGCAGTAATGGAGCATTGTGGGAAGTAGTAGCACATTCTCCAAATCTAGTGGGAGAGCTTCAATTATGCTAGATGGGAACCACTGGACCCGACATTAACATCATGCATAACCTATGGAATCTCCTCTCCTTGTACTCAATGGTGAAGGATTTCGTAAATCCACATCTTGACAATGTGTATTGGATCTTTAGACCACTCTGGTTGATGAAATTCATTGTTCATCATAGGATTATTAAACAATCTACTTGATCTGGTGGGAGAGAGCCACATTGGAGATACTTGATGAAAGGGGTTGTACAATCCGAGTATTATTATACAATGGGGGGGAGACTCAAAGGACTTAATGCAAATGAAACGATGGTCAACCATTTAAGCAGTTGGATGTCTCCATTGTTTGGATTTATAATAGAAATGAATCTCTAATGTGCCACATAAATGAACATGTCTTCTTCGTTAGGCTTTAAAAGAGAGGATTCAAGACTCTCTAAGGTTATGGATCAACTATTTTGTGATCGAGGAATATGGTTCACCTCTAGATGAGAATGGACGTGTTCCTTCAGCTAGTGAGTGTGCTCTATAAGGGGCATAATATCTAGTTTACTGACAATGTAATCAATATTAATCAATTTTATGAATAACGTGATCTCTACCTTTACATATAAGTGGGAGACATCAATCCGTAGGACCTTTTCAAGACTAGTGATGAGAGACAGATAAACTACATCATTGTTGATACAACCCTCTAAAAGCACGAAAGAATATGATATGAAACCCAGTGCATGAGTGACGAAGACGATCCAAATGCTAAATCTAATAAACAATTTATTTTTGATCAAACTACTAGTAGGGCTTTGGGAGGTAGCCTAATAATTACTCTGATAGCATGGAATAGCCTAATCCACTAAAAATATAGCCTTTCATGGGAAATAAATATTGAGAGGTGATCATTTTTGAGACATATCAGTAGATGAAAAATCATCTAATGCTTAACCCTTAAAGAATTTTTATGGAACGAACATGATGTCAAACTGATGAAGGATCACTGTCCAACGTTTTAGTCACCCCGTCAGTCTGGGATGATTTAGGATATACATTAGAGGATTTACTCAGGAAGCCATCTCTATCTTGTGATGTTGTACATAATGTTGGAACTTCTATAATGTAAATACCAGTACAAGGAAACTCATATCAATAAAAGAGTAAATAGTCTTTGTGTAAAGGATAATTCTACTGAGATAACTATTCTCTCTAACTTGATTTTTATTTATGGAGAGAAGGTCTTTGAGGGATCATTCTAGGGTATTCATGTAGATGACCAAAGACTTCCCAAAGATGGGTGGGATCCGAACCAAAGGTTGTAGGATATACTGCTTGATTTTCTCGAATTTGATCTGGGTCTCTTAATCCCACTACTTGAATATACCTTTTCTATTGATCCTAGAAAAGTACATACACTTTATTGACCGATTCATAATGAATCGAAGTATATATTAAACCTGGTCTTAATGTCCACAAATGTAATGACCCAAATATCCATTAATCAGAATTTCTCTTGATCTAAATAAATGTATTATTATGTAAAATTGTTATATAAAATATGAACATAGATAGTTTTATGTTATGGGATTTCAAAATACTATTAATAATTTTTACCTTTTCTAATAAAGTGGTTAAAAAATGATAGCGTGATTAGAGTAAATATTTGGCTTTAACAAATACAATATACTAATTCAAAGGAAGAGAATTCCTCATCTAGTAGAATTGATCCAAACGAATCCCATTTGTTGGAGCTTGGAATGGAGGTGGCTTCATTGGGCTTATATCATAACCAAACCAAAGCCAAGCTTGAGCACGTTAAGCTTGAACAGACTCAATTACTGGAGAAGTGGAAGTAAATAGAGATTACCACCAAAGCAATGTTATATGATCCTCTCCAAGAGTTTGTCACCATCGTGCACCTTACCCTTAGGTCTTATGTGGGTGTTTTAAGGGGTTATGTAACAAGACCCCATCACTATGATTATGTGCATTATTTCTGTAAAAAATAAATAAAAAACATTCATTTTACTATTGTTAAAATGTAAATTTTTATTAAAACAGAAATTATATTTTAACTTAATATTAAACTAAGAAATCTATTTTGATGAATTAATATATTTTTGAAATAAATAATATTTCATGAAAGAATTATTATTACAAAAATTAATTATTATAAATGATCTTATAATTTTTTGAATAAAAGTTTGATTTTTATTACAGTTTTAATGATTTTGTTTTCAAAACCTATGAATTTTCAATAAATTTCGATTTTAGTATAAAAGTAAAAATTCACATATTTAGAAAATTATTTAAATTAAATGAATATTTTTTTTGGAATCAGGTTGTCGAAATTATCCAAGAGTGAATTTTTCATAATTTTCCATGATAGTCAAAGGTTTTTCGTAAAAATTAAATACTGTTTGAATATATAATGTGATTTTGACATCATAATGACCCAATAGTGATGTAATAAAATAATATAATTGGTATGTTCGACCAATATTTTTTTAAAAAATAAAATTATGTGATTTTATGTTTACTTGATTTATTTTACAAAGCTTTAGTGGACCCTCTAAGACTTATAAAATATTTTAACTTTTTAAATTGATTTCCTTGAGAGTGTGACTCCCCTCTAGATAAGCAAGCCTAGTATTTTAAGAAAAATGGCCATTGGACTTATAAAATAATTTTTTCCCAATTCCCACTGAAAAAAACCCATGGGCCAAAACCATGGGATAGTTTGTGGTTTTGAATAGTTTAATGTGTACTATCCAAAACCGAAATAATAAATATTTCCCTCTCTTTTCCAATATAATCCCAACATAGATCTAACATTGCTTCACTAAATACCTTTGGCTCTCAGCCAAACCCTGACCTCATCTTTTTAGAATACTCCCAAGGTTCCCCAAGATCCCAAGAAGCCTCTTTCAAGCCCCTCCCATGACTTTGGGATCACACATCCAAGTAAGGGTTTTCCTTCTTTCTCATTTTTTGTACATTTCATTATGATGGTCTACTATTTTGTTTTCAATAAAAAATGTTGTGGTATGATTTATAACCTCTATCATACTTCCATACTTATGTTTGAAATTATAAGAGTTATCTTTATCTCTCATTAATGTCTTCCATGTACACATGTTACCATGCCGAAATTCCATAAGGAATTTCTCTCTTTCCATTCACATTCATGCATTTATTTTGTATTATTAAGCTGAATTACATTACATATATTGGGAAAAATATATATACATATATACATATATACATATACATATATATATATATATTACCCCTAAATGTACATGTCATTTACATATGAAGTGATTCCACTTTGGGAATCTCTTTTCTATCTCATCAACCATTTTTATGGATTTGTATGTCACACTGTTATTCTGCCGAAATTGCACCATGATTTTCCAAGCCAAAACCTTGGTGTTGGGAATACCATAACTATGTATCTATCAATGATATTCAATTTTACGGACATATACAAATTAAATAGAACTTTCATTTATTTATTCCACATTCTTTTATCATGGAATAACTTATGATGTTGAATGATTACATGTTATATAATCCATTCACCACACTTATGAATGAAATGAAATGATTAAGAAGGGTGTGCCGGGATGGTGTTCGAATGAATTGGGTAAAGATTATTATAATGATACATCATGTGGAATGAGGTTTTACTTATGATAATTCAATTGGAAAGACGGTTTACTCATGCTCCTTGTGCAATGGGACTTGGATCATGCTAATATCATATTAAATGTTGTTGCCACATTCCCATGTTATGATAATCATGTTATATCATGCCTTTATGTTCATGTCTCTCGTATACTCCATTGATATTACTATTTCTTAACATGTACGATAACCTTCATGTTATAACTTGTTTGGTCCCTTAATTAGTTTTATAGCTCACCCTTTTCTTATGAATGTCATCAAGTTATCCCATGCATTTCTATGTATGATGGAATATGTGTGGTCATGTAAAAGACGTTATCAATAAAGTTGATTATTTAATGTTTTATGTTGGTATGTTATGTTCCTAAGCCCGAAATACAATATAACACTTGATCCTCTATATTGTATAATAAATTGTGTTTAAGTGTGTAACAAAGAGCAGGCTTGTTATAGTTAGAATCAGAGGAAGGTTTCTTATTATTGGGATTGAGATAAAAAAAACCCTAGTGAATGCCATAGGTATAAGACTATGTATAATAAAGTCATCCCTAATCTTTGGTGAGTATTGAGTAAGTTGTTAATAAGAAAATACATCCCTATTCAAATACGAGTAGGTATTTGCAGCTCCGGAATAGAAGTATATAGGGGTAAAACCCAAAAACACCGCATTGATCTTGACTCGATGAGAAATGGTGAACGAAAACAAGCCTTGCTGTACTCTTGGTTACGACACTTCTGGGGGATATTCCTGGGTGAATTCATAAGCATAGTAGGAGCCATTATTAAGGTAATAAAAAAATGTCCCCAAGAATAAATTTTGGGATGTACATCATGGATAACATAGATTGAATCCTATTAATTTTTATGTTAAGTAAATAAATGTACTGTATAAGTTATCCTTTTTGGTCATTGGATTCCCCTTTTTTGTTGACAGTACACTTCCTTTTATTCCAGCCAATGGCTGTTAATATGGGGACTAGGGCTAACAACCAATGTGATGATCAATGTGATATCTTTTCTAATGAGATGCACAATCCTATGGGAGTGGGAATCGAGAACTTTTTCACGATACACTATAAATAAAATCATGTTTTGAATAGAAACATGGGTCAAGAAGAACATTCAACCCCCCTCCCCATAAAAAAGAAAATATCACAATCGAGGGCTTCATGAGACAAAGGCCCCCAAATTGTAATGGATCATCTGATACATAAATTTCTGTACAATGTATCAACTCCATTGAAAATATCTTCTCTATCCTTAAATGTTACGAACAAGTGAGTGTTTTTATGACTTCATATCACATGTACATTGATGCTGATGAATGGTGGACATTGATTAAAAATACGAAGCCTAAGGAAGAGAATGAGGAATTAGAATGGAAGGATTTCTAGAAAAAAAATAGATTAATATTTTCCTCGCACCCTCTGGAAAAAATGGACAGAGACTACTCTTCCATCAGGAAAAAAAGATGATGAAACCATTAGATCACATGAGGAAAACATCACATGGCTTGCATGATATGCCTCTAGTTTTTTAGTTACCCACAAATGTAATGTGGACGTCTTGTTTGGTGGGATAAAACCTAGACTACAAGAAATCCCTAGTGATCTGTGACATCGATAGCTATGAAGAAATTTTATGATGTGCCCTCAAATTCGAAATGGAGATCGATGGATCTCAATGGTATCATGGGGATTAGAAGTGTAAGGTTTAATTTAATTTCGGCATCCCGATGTATAAATCCAACAGTGATCAGAAAATTCATCACTCCACTTTCCAATGAAGTGGAAATAAGCACCCCGGAAATTGCCTGAAGGGGATGTGGAAATGATTTAGGTGTGGAAGAGAATGGCACCTAGAAATTAACTTCCGACATGAAAAACTCATGGATATGATAGAGGATAGAAATTCTCCGCTCATCCCGTAATGCATTGTTCCTTGCTTCAACTACAAGGAACCTAGGAACTCTCCAAACCAGTTCCCTAATACAATGGTTTTTAGTGGCAACCAAAAACTTCCAAGGAAGAAAGGGTGAGATTTTTCAATCACTACCACTGAAGTGAACACAAAAAACCAAGTGGTGACATGTACAACAGTTATTCATTAATGAATAGAAAAAATACATGTTTATTATGGTTCTATGAATTATTTTATATTCTGAATGTCTAGTAGAACTATCCCAACACCACCACAAATCATTGATGTAAATATGTTGGTGAGAATGGAAAATGGGTAATCCATTGCATCTGATGACCATAACTCCACCCCTATCATAATTTGTACACTGAACATCCCAGTAAACCTCATCATACTCCCTTTGGTGGAATTTGATGAAATTCTTGGACTACATTGTCTTTCCTCATATATAGCCAAAATTAATTATCGTGAGAGGGAAATCAATCTCCATATGATGAAGCGACCCCCAATTCAATACAAGTGCAAGGAGGAGGATGAATCTTACATAGAACCATCATCTCAAGATTTGATATTACTGATCTACGAGGATTCATATCTGGCTCATATGATTGAGTCGAAGGATGCAACCATCCTTCAAGACATGCCTATTGTGATGGAATTCACTAAATTGTTTCCCAAGAAATTTCCCAATCTTCCTCCTAGAAGAGATTTTGAATTATCCATTGATCTTATAACTAGGTAATTGCCAATATCCATGAATCCATAAAAAATAGATATTGTGGAGCTTAATGAGCTGAAGAAACAACTACATGAGAATCTAGATAAAGGGTTTATATTCCAAAGTGCTTCACCATGGGGTGCACTAGTCCTCTTCATCAAGAAGAAGGATGGGTGAATGATACTTTTCATTGATTATCGTGAGCTCAACAAAATCAAGATAATGAACAAGTATCCCCTACCCGGAATTGATGAATTTTTCAATCAACTACATAGAGCACAATACTTATCCAACGTGGATCAATGGTCGGGATATTACCATGTAAGGGTGAAGAAGGAGGATATCCCGAAGACTACTTTTCAACAAGAAATGGGAACTATGAATTCATATTAATTCCATTCAGACTCACTAATTCTCCAAAAATCATCATGGACTTGATAAATAGAATCATTAGAGATTTACTTGACAAATATTTGGTAAACATTATAGATGATATTTTGTTATACTCCAAAACCAAGGAGGAACACGGGGATCATATAAGCACTATAAAATAGACCTTGCGAAAGGAGAAGCAATATGAAAAGTACAACCTATGTGAGTTATTGTTGAAGGAGGTCTCATTCATCGGACATATCATAACACAAAATGGGATATATGTGGATTCCTCCAAGATAGGTACAACTTAGGGATGACCGAGGCCATCATTGGTGACAAATAACTGTAGCATCCTGGGTTTAGCTGGATACTATTACCGATTTGTGATAAATTTCTCATGTTTGTCAAACCCACATACCAAGTTTTTTCTGACGATTTCGCCAGGGCACGCGCGTCCATCTGCTTGAGTGTGATAGGCGCCGCTTTTGGTTCCCCGCATTCTCGCTTTCCAAAGGCAGGTGACATTTTTTCCTTGTTTAGGGACGTCTGCTCCTTGATCGAAATGGGATGATTGGAAGTCGGTTCTTACTTCCGTGGATTCCTCCCCGGATCATGTCACCTAGTCCGGGTCTCCCTCATAGATTTAATAATTTGTTCGTGAAACTCTTCCTGGTGCCATATTTTCATGGACACTAGTTAATTACACCACTTCTGTCCGGACATTCCAAGGGGTTCATTCGGGGAAGCATCCTCCGGTTATGGGAGTAGTCACTCTAGGCACCACTAGCATGTCTGGATGCTGGGGATTGGTGTGTCATTCTTCTGTCCATTAATATAGTGATTCTCGAGGGTGCAGAAACACGAGGAATCCCACATCGAACGTGGGGGATCATATTCCATAGGCATGTATCTGATGTTTTCCTCAGCTTCCCATGTTTAAAACAGGGTATACCACAAGTTTAACGTCCAACGGGGACTGATCAGATAGATCAGAACCCTGATTAGAGTGGATCAGATTGAGGAAGCCCACTAGGGGGAACACCAATATTGGGGCCAACATGTGAGCGGCTCCCTAGATGCTATGGGGGGTAATGAAGTGGCATGATCTCATCGGGATGTCGAGGCCCGGGTAAGAGTCAGGATGGATTATGGTTTTTGGCTTATGCCTCGTGAGGATTCATACGTACCATTCCTTGAGATGGATCAAAGTCCTCGTAGTACTGGCAGTGGATAATACAGTTTAACGTCATGTGGGACGGGGGGTGAACCGATGTAAAGGGTGTCGGAATGACCGGGTGCTAGGCTTGAACCTCGAGGAGGCTTCCTACATACCATTCTTTGACATGGATCAAAGTTTTTATGGTACGGGACATGGTTTGGGTGTTGGAGAACCGATGTGGATAAGGACCTTGGTCCAATTGGTGATAAGCATGAACCTCAGGGAGGCTTCCTATGTACCATTCCTTGACATGGATCAAAGACCACATAGATCAGGATGGGGTGTGTCGGAGAACCGATGTGAAAATGGAACTTGGTCTAGGTGGATGGCGGGCATGAACCTCAGGTTGGCTTCCTACGTACCATGCCTTAACATGGATGAAATACCACATAGTTTAGGAGATGGGGTTCGTCAGTGAACCGACGTGAAGGTGAACCTGTGGGTCCACTGGTGGTGGGCTTAAACCTCGTGAGGCTTCTTACATACCCTGCCATAACATGGATCAATGTCCCCGTAGTTCAGGATGGTGTGGGGCTTACACTCTTGGATTCCCAAGGTGTTTATGGGGATTGGTGCATTGATACAAAGATGGTTAGGGCCAATGGTTGTTGGGATTGAACCTCGTGGAGGCTTCCTACGTACCATGCCATGACATGGATCAAAGTTCACATAGTTTGGGATGGTGCGGGGCATACACTCTAGGCTTCCCAAGGTGTTGATGGGGCTTGATGCACCGACACAGATATGGTCGGGGCCAATGTTTGTTGGGCTTGAACCTCGTGGTGGCTTCCTACATACCATGCCTTGACATAGATCAAAGTCCTTATAGTTCGGGTGAACATTTTAACGTCATGAAGGATGGGGATAGTGTCATGGTCAATTCTTACTCTAAGCCCACATGATTCATTCTCAGAGTGAGAAACAAGAGGCAGTAGAGACCTGACGATCATGTCGCGAAAGGTTTGGTTATGGGAAGTGAAGATTAGTGGGGCTTATGCTCTGAGGTAGCCCAGGGTTCGGGGTCTTACTCTAGGATGGAGGCCCTATGGAAACAAAACACAGTGGGATAGGGAAAGGGGGACAAGAACCCATGTCCCCATCTCCCATCATGATCATTGGAACCGAGTAAGTGAGGAGGATCAAGGATGCTACCTCCTACAAGAAGGTCTAGGGGCTTACACCAAGGTGGATTCCCTTTACCGCAGACATACGCCACTCCTAGAAAGAGGATATCATCCCCTGTGGAGATGAGGGTCATGAAGAATGTACATGTTGGGGGCACCCCGCGTGAGATACACGACGCGATGTGATAGTTTAACGTTGTGTGTTGAGGACTATGGTGCTTGGCAGTTTCACATCCTACAGCTCGGACGAGGTGGGTTTACTCCATAACCTTATGACTTACATAATCGGTACCCTCTGCTCTTTTTGGGAGGGAAGGTATCGACAAGGATGCACTGAGTGGGTGTCACGGAGCGAACCATCGAGGGGTCCACGTTAGCGTGGCTATGCGAAGATGCAATATCCATTTGACTGCTTATGCGAAGAAGCATTAGTCACAACAACTCTATGAGAGGTATCATCCTGGGGACATTGAAATCACATCGTTCCAACTTGGAGGGTCTCACAGGAAAGATATTTTCCTAGTAGAGGGGTCCATAGGCAGGGGCCTTGTGGAGCTTTGTTGCTCTACGTGACATAGGGAACTTGTGAAGGGGGTGCTTCACGATGTACGGTTCCTTCGCGTTATCCTGGGGGGAAGGTGCATATGGGAGGTGCTTTGTAAAGATGAAGGGAATTCACAGAGCATAGCCTCACAAAGAAAAGGTGCCTCACGGAGCAAGGTGTTGGGATGCGATGTTCATCATGAAGTACAGTGATCCTGCCATAGTAAATGGATAAAGTGTATATGATGGGTGCTTCGCGAAACATAAATTCTCCATGATGACCTGGTTCCCCTCGGGAATCCCTTTACTTCATGAAATCCCTTAGGTTTAGCAAATGGAATCCCTCTCGGAAGGGGGAATCAAAACAAGAAAATGGGGATGCACTTCGTGAAGCAGAAGTACCTCACGCAACTCATGGTTCTCCGAGCAGAAGAGTGCTTCGCAATTCGGGAGATGATAATCTGAATGGTCGGATTTTCCATCTCTAGATCTCAGAGGGAGTCCGGTATTTATTTGCACGAGGTGCCATGGAGCATGGTCACGTTGTGCGAAGAGGGGTCATGCGGCTGCATGGCGGGTCACAAACGTCAACCGGGATCATGGAGCATCCCGCCTCTTTGGCTTCACAGCGGGCTCACGAACGTCAAATGCATTAGCGGAGTCTCCCAACTCATTTTCTTCACAGCGGTCTTGGGAATGTCATATGCGTTCACAGAGCCTCCCGCCTCCTTTGCTTCACGGTGTCTGTAGGGTAGGGTACTCCGCGAAGGGGCTTTGCGAGGCAGTCTATGGGGCTATCATGGGGCCTTTTTCATTGTTCCAAATTTTGGAACCAACACATTCTAACTCCAAAGGGATAAAAGTTTGTTTTAAGTGATGAATGAAAAAATAGATTCAAGGAGTTGAATTGGAGGCTAACCAATGGGTATTTTCCCCCATTACCCACAAGTGGAGAATATTTTATGGTATTAAGTGATTCCTCAAAGAAGGGTATGAAATGATTGTTGATGAAAAATGAAAAAGTCATAGCCTATCCTATAAGGAAATTGAATGTTCATGAGGAAAACTATCCAACACTTTATCTTCAGTTGGCTTCATTAATCTTCACATTAAAAATTTGGCAACATTACCTCTTTGGGGAGAAGTGTGAAATGTATACATATAATAAAATTGTCAACTATATATTCACACAAAAATAAATTTAATATTCGCCCACAAAGATGGTTAAAGTTGACCAAGGACTATGAATTTTAAATCCATTACCACATTGGGAAATAGAATAATGTGGAGGATGCACTAAGTAGAAAGGACCCATCAATTCTATCATTGATGAGAATCGTAAAGGGTCCAATATTCTTAAATTTTTTTAAGATGGACATGAGAATCATAAATAAGGGGAAATCAGAAATACTTTCACATATGATTGTGAATCGCATCTTTTGGAACAATTAATGGATGCCCAAAAGGATGATGTGGGAATTCAAAAGAGAATAGAGACTATCAGAAAATAGAATTCCTCGGAGTTCAATGTTAATGAAGATGTACTAGTGAGATTCGTGTCAGGACTATGTGATCCATAAAATCTGGAGATAAAGAATGAACTTTTGGATGATTCACATAGTTATAATTTTTCCATTCACATAGGAAACCCAAAGAATTATCGAGATCTCCGAGAGTATTATTGGTGGGATAACATGATGAAGGAGATAATTAAGTATACATCAAAGTACTTTTTATGTCAGCAAGTGAAGGATGAGAGGAAAAAGACTAATGGGATGATGCAAACATTACCCATACCAATACAGAAATTATAGAACATCACTATAGACTACGTCACCGGACTTCTGAAGACATCCAAAGGAAACAATGTTATATGGGTCATTTTGGATCCTCTTAGAAAGACTGCACACTTCATTTCCATTTGAGAGGATTTATCATTGGATCAACTGGAACGAATATAAATGAGGGAAGTGGAAAGGATGCATGGGGTACCACTATCCATTATATCTAATAGAGATCCAAGATTCACCTCTATGATCTGGAAGAGTCTTCAACAAGCTCTGAATAATGAGCTGAACTTCCATATACCTTATCATCCTCAAATTTATAGCCATTCAGAGAAGACTATTCATACACATGAGGACATGCTGAGAGAATTATCACTCGACATTAAAGGAGGATGGGAACAATACATACATCTGGTAGAGTTCTATTGCCATAAAAGTTTCAACTCAATCATCCTAATGGATCCTAATTAAGCCCTCTATGGAAGGA
Organism: Viscum album; assembly: GCA_963277665.1. NCBI lineage: Eukaryota > Viridiplantae > Streptophyta > Magnoliopsida > Santalales > Viscaceae > Viscum > Viscum album. Next base: position 1,603,820,378 of record OY728143.1, on the reverse strand, counting down.
GGATCAGAACACTGGCATGTTGGGATGAAGTTGGGGAGTGAAAACTCATAGGTCTAAAAATTGTTGAAAAATAGTGGAGAAGGTTAAGACCATCTAGAATCACATTAATGATCCTCAAAGTCGACAGAAGAGCTATGTTTATTATCATTGACGTGACCTATAGTCTGATGTAGGAAACATGGTATTCTTCTGTATATCACCATGGAATAGGGTTATGAGATATAAGAAGAGGGGAAATCATAGTCCAAGATACATCAGCCCTTTTGAGATCATTGATCACATTGGAGTAGTGGAATATCGGCTATAACTCCCAAAAAACATATATCAACAACATTATGTGTTCCATGTATCACTCTTGAGGAAGTACATACCTCACCCATAACATATACTCAATCTAGAGGTGGTACCATTGGATAATTTCATCTACTATGAATAGAATCTGAATAAGATCATAGATCATAGGTAAACATTTCTATGAAATTAGACAATTCCCCTTGTCAAAGTGTTGTGGAGAAACATGATGTTTGATGAAGCAATGTGGGAATCAGAAGAAGTGATGAAGCATATTTACCCACATCTATTTTTGTGAGGGAAAAGGAAATTTCTAGGGAAAAATTTCGGAATGGGGGAAGATTGTAATGACCCAAACATTCATTAATGAAAATTTCTATTGATGTAATTAAATGTCGTACTATGAAAAATGTTAATATACAATACAAACATCCATGGTTTTAGGTTTTTGAATTTAAAAACACTTTTATGAGTTTTTAGCATTGCTGATAAAGACATTGAACAATGATCACATGAGAAGTATAAAGATAGGGCTTTAAAAAATCTAAGTTTCTCAGACAAAGGAATTGATAACCTCATCCAGAAGAATTGATCCACATGAATCCCATTTTTCAGAGCTCAAAAAAGAGGTGGAATCATTTGGTTTCACTCTTGACAAAGCCCAAACTGATCTTGAACAATTTATTCATTAACAGAATCATCTTCTGGGGAAGTTGAAGTTAATAGTGATTACCACCGGAGCGATGTTATATGGGCATCCCTAAGATCCCATCACAATCACGCACCTTACCCTTAGGAATTATGTGTGTTTTTAAGGGGTTATGTAACAAGACCCTAGAACAAAGATTAAGTGCATTATTTTTTTATATAATAAATAATATACATTCATATTATTATAGTTAAATTGTTAATATTTTTTGAAACACAAATTGTATTTTTAGTTAATATTTTTGTAGGATATATATTTTGATGAATTAAAGGCTTTTTGAACTAAATAATATTATAATAAAATTGTATTAATACTAAATTAATTTTTATAAATGATTAAATAATTTTCATTAAAACAAATGTCGTTTTTATTATGTTTTGATGGCTGTTTTTGTCAAAATATATGACTTTTTTATAAATGTTGGTGTTATTAAAAAAGTAAAAAATTACCATATTTAGAAAAGTATTTAGATACACTGAATATTATTTTTGGAATCAGAATTTCAATTGTTTCCAAGGTGGAGTATTTCTTAATTTTCTAAGATAATAGGATTTTTGGTTATAAATGAAATATCATTTAAATATATAATGTGTTTTGTGAAATAATAATGACCCAATAGTGATTTAATAAAATACTATAAATTGTATGTTCGGACAATATATTTTTTACCTTTAAAATAATGTGATTTTATATTTTTTTGATTTATTTTACAAAGCTTTATTGGACCCTCCAGACATATAAAACATTTTAACTTTTCAAATTAATTTCATTGAGAGTGTGACCCTCCTCCACATAAGCAAGCCATGTATTTTAAGAAGTTCGGACATTGAACATATCAAATAATTTTTTCTATTCCCCTTTGAAAAAATAATTTTCAAAAACCATCGGATGGTTTGTGTTTTTGATTAGTTTAATGTGCAGTGTCCCAAACCTAAATAATAATGAATTCCATCTCTTTTCCTATATAAACCTACCCAAGATCCCAATTCTATTCACTAAAAACCTTTGGATATTACCAACCCCAGACTACCTCTCTCTATAATTCTCCCAAAATACCTCATGCTCCAATGAAGCCTCTCTAAAGCCCCTCCCATACCTTTGGTATCACGCTTTCAAGAAAGGGAATTATTCCTTTCTCATTTTTGTCTCAATTCCATTATGTTGTTATACCATTTTGTTTTCAATTAAAATGTTGGGGTATGATATCTAACTTCACTAATACAAACCTTCTAATGTTTTGAATAACGAGAGACCTCTTTATCTCTCATTAATGAATCCAATGTACACTCGTTACCATGCTGAAATTCCATAAGGAATTTCTCTTTTCTCATTTAAAATCAAGTAATTATTTTGTATTATGAATGTAAATTAAATTACATATATTGGGACATGTATAAATATTACCCCCTAATATACAATTCTTGTACATATGATGAGATTCCCCTATCTATATCATCAACCATTTTTATAGATTCTAATGTCTCGCTGTTATGCTGCTGAAATTTCACTACGATTGTCCAAGAACATATCATTGTGTAGTGAATACCACACCCATTAATATATCAAGGGTATTCAACTTTATTCACATATAAATATTGAATGGTACTTTCATATATTTATTCCACATTCCTTAATCATGGAATAACTTATGATGTTGAAAGCTTCCATGTTATATGATTCATGTGGCACACTTATGCATGAAATGAAATAATTAAGACGGGTGAACCTTGATAGCTATCAAATGCATTGGGTAATGACTAGTATAATGATACATCATGTTTAAAGAGGGCATAATCATTATAATTCAAGTTCAATGATGGTTTACTAATTCTTCATGTGCAATTGGCCTTGTCTCATGCTAATATCATGTTAAATGTTATTTCCACATTCCCGTGGCATGATAGTCATTTTATATCATGCCTTGATGTTCATGTTTATCTTATACTCCATTGATATTCCTATTTATTAACATGTACTTTATTATTCATGTTATTCATTTTTTTCTACCTTACTGGGCTTTATAGATCACTCTTTTCTTATACATGTCCCTAGGTTATCCCATGCAATGCTATGTACGAAGTAATGTGTGTGCTTATGTAAAAGACTTTTTCAATAATTATGTGTATTTCATGTATATGTTTTTATTTAATTTTTCTATTCCCCAAAGACACTAGACATATCAATATTCTATGTTGTATAAAGTGAAGAGTTTGAATAACATATCACGTTTAAGTGTGTAATAAAGAGAAGGGTTTTTATATCAAGTCCCTCAATGGTTTCTCAGAGGATTAATCTAGCTGATTAATGTGATCTTATCTATATCGATCTAAATTCATCTATATCTGATGATAAAGAAGATAAACTATCCATAGGTAACACTAAATACAAACTTCAGGGGGTTCATCTTCAAATGTTATGAGTAAATGAAGTTGATCAATTTCTCTAGATCTTTGATATGTTATTGATGATGGAGATATTTGAATTCTTGTTCAACCATGTAGCATTCCATTAGAATCTCTAGGATCATTTTGAAGATGTGGTTTATAGATCACAGATAAGTGGACTATGTATTCTACAAACTGAAAGGAATTACCTAAAAATAAATTCCCATGTGCTGATATGTAGAAGGTTGAATCCTCATCCTAGGGGTCCATTTAGATATAATTGAAATAATAATATTCATTCATGAAGGATAGATCCTATAAACTAGCTATTTAATAAATTAACACCTTCATCATTATAAGGGGAAAATAACCCTTCAAACATCCACATCTGAGATCCCAAAAGTCTATATAGAATTTTATATTCCCATTATTCTTTGTAGATAGAATGACTTTGGCAAGCTATTTTTGGGTATCAATCTTTTTGATGAATTTGAATTTAATAATATTATCTGATTTGGCCATGACTATGGCATCATAAGAATGTTAAATTTTCCTAGGAGGCTAATTGAATCTAAAGTGTCTTATTCGAGGAACATGACATTGGATAATGAACTGAGGGTCTATTACTAGAATTTCATCATAACACTAGGAAAATATATCACTATAATGATTCAGGAAGGACATATAATTTTGATGCTCCCCTGGGGCATGATTTCATTGACTAGGATCAGATTCAATTATTTAATAGTGCCAAGATTCACCTAATACAACTCATCGAAAGTAGTGGAGGCACCATCTCTTAATGTGGGAGTATTGTCATCTAAGTGAGAAATGGAATAACTTCAACCAGGAGGATATACCTCATAATAAATCAAAAAAATCATTGAAATAGTACAAAATCCTATTAGAGAGTTCCTCCCTAAATAATTTCTAGGAGAGATTGTTCACATGTGTATCTATATCGTGATTAACACTGTACTCAATGCGATCAACCATCTTTTCCCATGTTTATATGTACTCCTCTTTCCTTATATTCCGTTAATTGAAATCCATTATTAGTAGAAGGTCATGTTTATTAATTCAAGAAGCTTATTCACCATTATTAACCAAAAGAAGTTCATTTCTCATTTTATTGTTAGCCTCTTATTGTGTACCATTGATAGTGAGAAACTCCCACTTCCATTTCATTATCCAAATGAATAAGCCATCCCAGGGATTTTTCGTCACTTAACTCCTCAATAACAGTTTTATCCACACTGTTCCATCTAAAATTGTGCTTCCCTGTATCAGGGTTTCCATTCATATTAACAATATAACAATTCATGAACACCATCTCCTTGGATTTAATTTTTTTCTGACATAGTCTTCATTGGGTTTGGAATGTACAAGTAATCCTTGATCCATTTTCATTTCATCCCTTTATTAAAGATAAAACATCCTGAGTCCTAGTTAGATTTTTGTCCCTTCTTCATCCTTGCATTGTACAGGCCATTACTATGGTTCCCTCTCACATTTCCCTCTATAAAATACTAATGGTATTCATCATCAATCTCAATCCTGTAAATTGTCTATTATTCAATTACATTATCCATGTATTTAGACAACACATCAATCACCATACAATTTAATTGGATCCAGGTTTGGATGGCCTCTTGATTATACCATTTTCCTACGACCTAGTGGCCCGCTAACTTAGTTAGATTATGATTCTTGGAGTCATTCTAGGATAATTCCTAGATGTAGTTCCTTTTTTTGAGGATTCATGAACCTTGCACATCTAATTTCCTTATCATCCTCGAAAGGTATCACCAATTGATCAGGTGCTTCCTCCAGATGAGGTGAAATCACCCTGTTAGACATGGATTCGTCACCACAAGTCCCCTCAGCCTTCCCTATATCTAGTGGAACCAACACCCTCTTCTTTTGATGAACCAAATATATCTTTCGGTGGGAAAATATGTATGAAATCTTAATATTATTCGATGATCCTTATACTGTTTCATAATGGAGTTAGGAATCTCTACATCACCTCCCATATTCCACACTAGAACATCATAACCCATCATAGAAAATCCCTAAAACTATCATGAAGAATTTGACCACACCCAAATCAAATAAACCTCCAACAGAGGATGCTCGGAGGGATATTTATACTGAGCTCAATGTAGAATCATCTATTTGGTTTTGGTTTCATATACCATTTAGTTTGATGTGTGGACCAGGACATGCTATTGTCTTTCATGGTTTCAACCATTCCATATATGGTGTTGACACGAGGCTTATAAATGTTTTTTAGGGAATTATTCAGCATCCAAAAGTTCAAAGAGATCTGTCATATCAACAACATTCATAGATGAAAAATCCTTCTCATCCGTAGAGGGGTCCTCCATTACAAGTCTAACTCTAGGGTGCATTCCAAACTCTGGAGGAATGAAATATATGACAGTGTGGGAAGGGTATGGAAATGGAGGGTGACTATAAATTCCCTTTTTCTTTCGGTGCCAACAATTATGATATTTTTTCAACTATCATGTGGATTTAGAAGCGTCATCCTTGGATGGTGAAACCACTTCAGGAGGTTTGAGATAACCTATGTGGGAATATATGTCACCTTGTGTGAGATATAATACCATGTGGGCTGACCAGTCATCATACATCTGACTCAGATATTTGGAAAATTAAATCTATTCACCTTCATTATCTCATTTCAGATCGGATGAGATGTGTGACACATGTGCCATGAGATTTACTGACATTAAAATTCCATTTTCTATTTGGTACTGAAGCTAATAATTTAACACATATCATTTTTTTATATTGCTTTGAAGGATCACATGATAAGGGTAATGGTTGGGTTGATCAGTTAAGTCATCTTCATGGGGCTTCTTACATGATGGAATCTTCATAATCCCATGTTTTAGAAGACTAAGGAAGTATCCATGAACTTGTACATCATTAAAAGAGTATTTTCAGTTTCTTCTATCAAGGAAGGGAACTCTAGAAGCCTATTCCTGATGTGGGTATGGTTTTTTAGAGGTATTAGAGCCATATTAGCTTTCATATGATGTTGTTCATACTGGGGTAGTGCTAACCGATTCTATGTTAGGTGAGATAGATGTTGAGGAGGATTCTACACTCTGTGAGGCTCTACTCGAAAAGAGGCCAAAAAATTCAATGGCTTGGGGAAATCTACCTGTATAATGGTGACAGTATCACATTTGACATCCCTTCTTATAGGAGTTGGATGAGTAATTTGACATGATTTCTAAAATCAATTCAAAACATCCTCCAAGAATTGGTCCTTGTTAGAAACAAATCCTGAAACCCATATGTGACATTCTTAGTGATGAGGGTGGGGATCATATCATCCTTGACGTTCCCTCACACACATCTTTAATAGCTTCTCCCCAGTTAGTTTCATATTGACTAAATCTGTGAGTCACTTCCACTTGTAAAAAAAATATTAAACACACTATTCACAAATATTGATTCACTTGAAGATGTATTCAAGGATTCTATTGCATGTTATATAGATTAGTATGTAGAGGAAGTGGCTACTAATATCATTCCAACACTTGATAGACCCAATGGGAGACTGGATGCACCAAACTAACAAAGGTCCTTCTAATTTCTATACAAAACAGTAGAGCTTTCTGTTCTCCTATAGCTCTAGGGTCCCCAACATGGGCCCACACCTCGTGATAAAGTGGGACAAATACTGTATTGGGTCACCCATCCTGTTTAATGGAGAAAATCTAGGGTTCCAATAATCTAGGTGTTCTTTCATCTCACTATCGTTGTTGGGTATAACTTTCTGTCATGGGGAATTTCCACTTGCTTAATTTCCAAGGATTTGAGATGGGTGGTGAGAGATTGTATGATATCATCTTGGTGAGGGTCCCTGTCATAACAAGGATTCATAATCATCATTGATTTATAGGATTTTCAACATGGAAGGTATTCTTAGAGTCTCATGGAGAGGCTCGATATGGGTCTTGAGGAAGATTATCATACTGTTCAGAATGATTCAGAAACTCATATCTTAGCTTCTTGCAATAAACTCCTACACCTACATGGTATGGTTGCATAGGATCACTAAAATGAATTTGGGAAAACAACAAAATGATTAATTGCTACTGCCTATGTGGAAGAGAAATATGATCATATCAAGGATCTCTTTAATCTAGGAACAACTCAACAATGAGGTCATCGAAAAAAAATTATGATCTATCACTTGATGGAGAATGGAATAAATCAAATGATCAGACATTATATTATACTCCCTATCATACAGATTATAGGTCTTGAGATTTACCTTTCCCTTATTGCTGTTCTGACTAGTAGAAAAAAATTTATATGGATCTCTATGGATGAGTTTCTACCTATTCAATTGAATATAAACGCATTTTTGAGGATTTATTTGATATTTTCCAACCCTAAGTGTCAGGATTCCTCATGAAACCCAACATTGGAGCCCACATCCTTGAAAAAATCGAGAGTAACCATGTTTACCAAAACAAAACTAAAGGGAAATCCTCAATATCACCAGGTAGTTCCGGATGCCATTGGATAGGGATAATGTGGAGAACAATGTATAGTCCCAAATCTTGGATGAAGAAATGTAAATATGCCTCTATAATGATTCTACGAAGCCCTATGAGTCTCTGGATGCATATCCCATAGAAGGTCTAATAGTAGCTGGGTGATGATGGGTGTTCATCCATTAGAAGTACTGCCTAAAAAACCAGTAAAAACTACTGATCAATTTCATCAAAGTTCTCTTAAATTACTAGATAGACAAAAAAATATCTCAAAGGAGGTGAAGCACCACCCAAATGGTTTGGAAGGATCTTGCGGCTCGACCCTCTATGAGGGACTTAAGAAAGCCGATGTTGGAAGGTTCATTTGGCCAAAACACTATTGAAAACCAATCATATTCTAGAGTCTCCCATAGGATTTATTTTTTATAGATGAGACACTACTATTGATTATACTATTCTTGGATCGAAACATAATGAGAAATGGGTGGTACCAATGTGAATTGGTGTGGTAGCTGGTTGGATGAAAGAGTATCCATTGTATGGGTTAACTTTTTTCTACATGCTGGAAAATTTTTTGTAGGTGGATCCAATTGCGTCATCACATCCTTATAGGAATAGGTGTTCACCGCTACGTCATGTGAAATGGAAGTGGAATTATTCAGTGAATCCTTAGGTAACTCATTGTATAAAGGAGTCATCCCAGACCATAACATCTTGTCATGATAATTGATTGTGGGGGATATGGTGAGTGGTGAAGACCACGATGGTTGTACCGTTAACCCCTAGAAGGGTCACTAATCTTTTTCCACCAATATTTACGTGTAGTGGGATTCTAGGATCCAATGTATTTGACATTATGGTATAGAGAACCTCACCTTTAGGGTTCCTTCTGTAGACTTTGATGCTAATGAATGGGGTGAAGGCTCCCCCATCAACTCTCATTACCCCTCAGAATTCGGGAGTCTGAATGTGTTGATGATGACTTGGTTCATTCTATGATTTTTCCATTGGTGATATGGATTCATCCATATACCATGGGATGGTGCATCTTGGAAGTATAATTCTACGACATGGGGGGGAGAACCTCCATGTTGTTTACTGATGAAACATTGATGACCTCAACTTTAATTAGTATTGGTGTGGGGAGGAAATATACTCTAGTCTGTTGGGATATGGGTAGGGCCTATATATTAGTAGCTGTCAGAGTAGGGAGGAACTCTATGATGAAATGTGAAGGAGTGGGGTGTACCACCACTTTGGATATTGATGAAGTGGGAAGGAAATCCACTTTTGTTAAGGAAAATATGGGAATGAGATCCTTTATAAATGACAATAATAACATTTGATGGACCTCCGTACTGGTCATATGACACGTGAGGAGGATATATTCAATGATCAAAATGGGCATGGGGAGGACCTCTCTTTTGAGAAGCTAAAAATGGAGAAGACCTCCATAATGGTTGTTGAAATAAAAGGGAGTTACTCTTCTTTTTTAGTGGAAGCCTTGGGAGGGCCTACATGTTGATGATTAAAGGAGTGGGGATGAATTACTCTCTAGTTGGTTGAGAAATTGGGAGGACCTTCATGACGGTTGCTGATAAAGTGGGTAGGACCTCATATTTGACATGTGTTAGTGTGTGGAGGACATCCACAGTATCTATAAATGGTATGAGGAGGACCATTCAAAGTAATTATATGTAACATGGAGAATACATCCATCTTGGGAAGCATAAGTGTGGAAAGGACCATAATGATAACTATATAAATAATAGAGATGACCTATGATTTAATCGATATGAAAATGGGGATGAATTCCAAGTTGATAGTGAGAGCTAGGAAGACCTCTTATTTTAATATTGATGGTATGTGTAAGATCTCCATACTATATATCGCCATAATGGGCCAACCAAAAATGGATTACAATTCCACCATCAATTGATAAAGTCAACCCAGCAAGAATATGAGGTGTTTGAGGTCTCGATTCCAACAAGGTGAAAATGGTTCCCTTGTCATCTATCCCATGGTTTTGGAGGAATGTGTTGGTGGTGGAAATAGACATTGAAGCAATATAAGAGGATACATATCACTTGGAATTCTCCAAATCATACTCATGAAATTTAAGATGAGTTGTTCATATTGGAGCTGACATATAAGTGGTAAGGCACACCATTCATTAGCATAAATTACTGGTCATATTTTGCATTATCAGGTCCTAGTCGGATTGGTCGTTGATGGATCTCGAGAAGTAGTCATAGTCTGGGTGACTCAAGAATTCCCCACCTCCCCATTATTGGGGACTGATTCATAGGATAAAACTAATGAAATACATCAAAGAAAATTTTATATTAGAATGGGGTGGGGTTTATCCATGTAAAACCCTTATATGAGGTGTTGTCAATGAGGTACAGAAACCTATAGGTCATAATGGGCCATGTCCCTTGTGTTAATGACCCCTTTCTACTCATTCTGGTGTAAGAGGGTTTCTATTAGCCTTCTCTGGATGATTTCACACGGTGATACAAGGCATTGGCTCCCAAAAGATAAAGTCATTGTGGATGTCACTGTGACAACCGGGTCCCGGTGACAGCACGGCCACCCCACCATAACATGGTCGTCGGGTCCTGTCCCACCAAGTACCATCAGTTGCCCCCGCAGACACGTGGGGCCCACCCCAGGGTCCACCCACAAGCCCGAACGGGTCATCTGACTAATGATAGTCCCCACAGGCCAACACGTGTCCTTTCCAGTGTGCTTTGTCCTCACTCACACACACCCTGGAAAACATCCCAGAGGGTCACCCATCCTGATCACTACTCCAGGCCAAGCATGCTTAACTGTGGAGTTCTAATCAGACAGGCTCCCGAAAAGGAAGGTGCACCTTGTTGACATGAGCCATATCATTTAGTCATTTAAACCTTTATCATTTGGGGATGTTACAATCACCCCCCCTTTAGAGCACAACGCCCTCGTTGTGGGCCCTACATCTCAACCCAGGCAGTGCACCGTGCACTTAAGGCTGGGTTCCTCCTCTGATACCAAATGTGACAACCGGGTCCCGGTGACAGCACGGCCACCCCACCATAACATGGTCGTCGGGTCCTGTCGCACCAAGTACCATCAGTTGCCCCCGCAGACACGTGGGGCCCACCCCAGGGTCCACCCACATGCCCGAACGGGTCATCTGACTAATGATAGTCCCCACAGGCCAACACATGTCCTTTCCGGTGTGCTTTGTCCTCACTCACGCACACCTTGGAAAACATCCCAGAGGGTCACCCATCCTGATCACTACTCCAGGCCAAGCACGCTTAACTGTGGAGTTCTAATCAGACAGGCTCCCGAAAAGGAAGGTGCACCTTGTTGACATGAGCCATATCATTTAGTCATTTAACCCTTTATCATTTGGGGATGTTACAGTCACTCTAGATGTGGTGTCATACATGAGTTCTGTATTTACATTTCTTCTGCCCTAGTGTGTATGGGTGTTCGGTAATTTGTTTCCTTTGGCTAAGATACTTTAAAGAAGGTTGATTTTTACATCATTATATTTATAAGGAAATCAATGCTCAATGTCCAACATCATCCAATATTGAAATTTTTGAGAGGAATCCACACTATTAATGTCATAAACTAAGGAATTACCAATGTTTACTGCCCCAATTTGTAGTGAGTTCTATGTTGGGAATATTGTTTTCTTCATGGGACCAAACACCAGATGTATTAATCTAGTGACATGCTAATCTGATGATGTCTCAAATGTTTCTACCTCACATGTTGATGGGAAGAGTTTCAAATTGGTGTATCTATTGATATTTCCACAAATTTCACGGGGATACTGCTTGAGTGTTAATTTGCACTAGAATTATTGTTACCCCATATTCCTACATTCTAATGGTATGTGACTTTCATCCCCTTAAAGTGTGATTTATTAACCTTTATCAAAATGGGTTGTTGAGATGTTGGTTTTTCCTTCTATTGATTCATCCGTGCAACTAATAAATTAGTTTGGATCTACCTCATAGAGTTATGTCATGTTCTAATAACTCATTACTAGTTCCATATCATTTTAAATACTACTTAATTACACTACTTTTATATGGAAATTATAGTTCGGTCTTGACAGGGAAGCATCCTTCAGTCGAGAGAGTACTCATGTTAGGCATAGATTTCATTACTGGACACATGTAACATTTGTCACATGTATTCTCTCTTGTAAGAGGGAATCTCATGGTTGTTTCTTATGTGCATAACCTAGGGCATCCCATTTCTATCATTGGTTATCTAATGATGCGAGCATATATCTTACATGGATTTCAACTGATCCATCCCATGTTTGGCATGATGGAGTTAACACTATGGGAACACATCTACCAAGGATTTCATAATAGGCTTCCCATGGTTTGAATTAAGTATGTTTTTGTGGTCATAGGTTTAACATCATATGAAGATGAAGGTGATTGATCAAATCACCCCATGAATGTTGATCATGTGGGTTCATCCCTATGAGCGATGATGCCACACCAAGAATTTTATCGATGGATAAATGAAAACTCATTATTTATGTTTCTGGGATGTGTGTCTGAGAAAAGGGAGATGTCACACCATTATGTTTGACTAGAAAACCCATTTTGGCCAATCAGGGAGGTACATCCCTTAGATGGAGAACCTTGGTTTATCAATGGATGGATCAGAATGCCCCATGGAGGCAGATCTGGGAGACATGTCCCATTAAGATAATAAGTCACACCAAGAATATATTGACCCTACATTTTATTACATGATTATTACATCATTTTAATGTGAAAAAACATAAAATCATTACACAACCAAGATCCAATGGTTCAGTTTATTTGGAAAATTAGGACCATATATATTGTTTACAAGATAAAACATAACCATTTATTTAATTCCTTCTTTTGTAACTTCTTAGTAGACCTTTTTTCTCCGTAGTACAATTAATCACATCTGGATGTACATCAGAAAAATGGGTTAGCTAAAATCCCATTATGAGGATAAATTAAAAAATGTATCAACATAACATGGAGTGAGAGCATGATTACCTTCATCATAACATAAGAACGGGATCATCATCATAATCATGATAGGATGAATTAGATAGAGGCATGGAATATGTTAATGCATAAAACTAAAACATCACGTCTCAGTGGTGAACTACCACACATAGTTTAGAAAAAATATAGAATCATTTTCATGAGTATTTCACTTTTTCTCATGAGATTCATCACATTTCATAAAGAATTGGAGCTCTATATAATTATGTGAAAAACTGTAACTTCATTAAATTTCCATGCGATATATAATTCTGGGTGCACTCATAATATCATAACATATACATTATTGTACATAAATTATTGAACATATTTCAATATTAGACATAAAATAACCCATTTAAAGGAAATAGTTTTATGATAATACATACATGAATAAATATTTTTGTTCCTAAAATAAATATGGAATAAAATAATTTGTATAAGAATCATCAATCTTGAGTGAAGAATAATAAATATCAAGGGGGTAAAAATTTGTTTGAAATTAAAATTTAAGAACATTGAAATTATATTTGAGGAATAATAAAAAAAATATTCATACTAAAATTTGGCATGAAATAGGAATAACTGAATGAAAGGAAATTGGGATCGAGAATCCCCTTACCTTATCCCTAAGTCCTTTCTTCACATTAATATCATAAAAATTAAAATTAAATCCATTAATTAATAAATAATGAAAATATTAAAAATAATTATATTTATTATAGTTTTAGTAAGTTAATTTATAGCCTTTTATATGAGTTATAGAGTTCAATTCCATAGTTCGGGAGTGCTCATTGTCTTGGTTTTCACGATCAGTTCACGTGGATATGAGTAAAAAATATATGTAGAATGTTTATAATTCTCCAGAGATGTTGTTATATGTGACTAATGAATATATAGTGGTATAAATGTTTATATATACCATTTGGTAAAATTTTATGGGGATGAATCATTGGGTAGAAATTTATTGATAATTCTTTTTATTTTTTTTCCATTTTTTTAATATCAAAAACAAGTTTTGTTTCATTGTTTATTATTGCATATATAAGTTAGTTATATATCCTATAAAATGTTATTACATAAATTTTACATTATTTAACAAATATTATATTGGGTTTATTGTAATCATTGAACACATTAATGGAAAAAATGCATCGTCCACAATGTTAGTAAATTGACACATCATCGGCGATGATTTCATTTTAATAATAAGAGAGAGAGAGAGAGAGAGAGAGAAGTATGATGATGGATCATTCATTAAAATGATATAATTAATGTATAATAATTGTAATAGTGTTATAATTCACATTTTGATATAGGAGGTTGGGATATAATAATAAAAGAAAAAGAAATTAAATTAAATTTAAATAAAAAGATAAACGATTTTACCTCTTGAATTATCCTCTTTGATAACTCCATTAAGGGACATAGGTTTGGTCTTCTGTTTCAACCAAAACCAATTTGACTTGGGTAAAGGAAACATGATGAGTTTTGGGTAGAATTTTTTTGAGGCTCAATGATTGGAATGTGTGAGTATAAGAGCTGGTGAGGGGTGTTACTTATAGGGGAGTAGAGGGGTGTTTTCTCGTTATTTCATTAATTTGTTTATTATTTTAGCTCTAAACTATGAATAGTTTTATAATTATCACTAAATATATTAATCTAATGAATTGGGGTTCGATATTGTGGTCTTATATTATTTATACATTATTTATGACTCAATAATTCATATATTTAGCATTTATGATAAATTATCGTATTTTAATATTCTCAAAAAATTCAAGTATTTTTAAAAATCCCAAAAGTTAAAAATAACTATTTTTCAAATTTATAATTCGACATTTAACTATATTTTATGAAAATAATTTTTTAAATCTTTGAAATTTAGTTTTTAATTAAAATCACTATTTATATAGGAAAAACTAATTTTAAAATTATAAATAATTTTCTAACACATTGAAAAATTAATCAATGATAATAATATTATGTTATAATAACAATACAAAACAATATTAATTTATGAATCTATTTTATGAAAATATATTTTCATTTAAATCATTATATTAATTATGTGATTGATTATAAACATTTATGTTTTATAAAAATACAAACTCTTAATTAATAATTTTAAAAACACATATTTACATATAATATGATATATTTATATCATATTAACTTTTAGAATATTCCATGAATTTATTTTGACATTCCTAGATGAGGTTATTATTATATTGGATGGATTATAATTCCATAGGTTCATGTTACTATTATAAATATCAAGTTATTATTCTGTTGGAATAAGTTCCTTATTTTCTAAAAAACTCATCTTATTTTCTTTATTATTAATTTATATAGTTTTAATTTCCATGTAAATTGATTTTATGTAATTTTTACTAAAGTAAATAATTATAATAATGGATAAATTCAATTTTTTAATGTTTGGGTCATTATATTCTTCCCCCCTTTTGAAATTTCGCACTCAAAAATTCATTTTACATTAATAGGTGAGTGTACTTCTCCTTAATCACCTTCTCTGGTTCCCAATTAGCTTCTTCATACTTCTGGTCCCTCCATTATACTTTTATTGTCTGGGTTTTTCTATTTTGTAGAAACTGACCTATCCATTCCAAAATCATTACAATATTGTTCTCATAAGAGAGATCATCTTCAAGCTATACCACCTATGAGTTTAGTAAATGTGAGGGTCTCAAATGTAATGTTTTTGGAGAGATACATGGAACACATCATGAATTTGATCCATACTTTGTTGAAGTGCACACCAATAGGCCACAACATATATACAATCAAGAATCTCAATGGGGCTAAAGTAACTCATTCTAAGCCTCCCATTCTTTCCAATCTACATTAATCTCTACTATGGTGACATTCCAAGGAAGATGTTATCTCCAACATCGTACTCCAAGTACCTTTGATATTTTTCAACATATTGATTTTCATATCTATGAGATGAATTGATTTTTTTCTAGATAGCTTGAAACTTCTCTATAATATCTTGCACACAACAATTTCCAAGTAGCTTTCATTCGTTAAATTCATCCAACAGTTTGGAGTTCTATATTACTTTCCATATATATCATCATATGGAGCCATTTGAATACTCTAGTTGAAGTTGTTTTTATATGAGAACTATGCCAATGGGGGATATTGATCCCATCAACCATTGAATTCCATTGAATAGGATCATAGCATGTCCTCGAGGGTCAAAATAGTAATTTATATTGGACACTATTTTGGGGGTGATAGGTCATAATGAAATTCATTTTAGTACTCAAATCATGTTAAAGAATCCTCCAAAATTTAGATGTGATCCATGGATTAAAATCACACACGATCAATATTATAACACCATGAAGTCACACAACATCATTAACATATATTGTAATATGTTTTTCAAGAGATAGATCTCCCTAAATATATATAAAGTGGTGCATCCTTGTTGTGTTGATCCACTATAAACAAAATCACATTGATTCCTTGGGACATCTTTGGGAGAACTATGAAAATGTCCATGGTGACATTCTCCCACTTCCATAATGGTATAGGCATTGGTATAATCACCCCCTATCAATTTTTTATCTCTTATTTAACTTGATTATATAGAAAGTACCTTGAGATATAGTCTATACTACCCTACTTCATGTTTTCCCACTAATAGTGCTCTCGAAGATCATGGTATATCATGGTACTCCTATGATGGATAAAGAAATTTGTGGTATGTGTATTATAAAAAATATCCATCTTTATCCTAGGTGATGAAGGCACACATAGACCTATTAAAAACCATATCAAAACATCACCATTGATATGGAACTCTTGAAGCTTCCCTTTCTTTACATCATTCACATTTTTTCTAACTCTAGATCATCCCATTATGGTTACTTAACCTTCTCAAGAATAGATGGTTGGGAAATTATTTTGGAAATTTATTATATATTACTATCCATTATGATTTCCAAATCTATCCATTTCATATCCATAAATATGGGGTCTTTCTCAATCCTCAACATGTATTGAGTAGTAGTTTCTTTTCAGCTATGATCCCTAGATACCTTGTTCGACATGCTAGGATTATACTGTATAATGAAATCATAGTCCTTTATTAACTCTAATAATCACCTTTGATTCATGTTGAGCTCCTTCTGTGTGAATATATAGTTTAGTCTCTTTTGATCACTATATATGTCATATTTCTCACCATAGAGTTAGTTTCACTATATTTTCAAGGTGAAAATCAATGATTCAAGTACCATATTATGCATCGGGTAGTTCTACTCCTGGATCTTCAACTTCCATGAGGCATATGAAATAACATTATCATTAATCATGAGTACACAACCAATGAAATTCATTGAATCATCATAGTATATCAAAGAACATTATATAATTGTCAATAATGTGAGTACATGTGAATTGATCAACCTCTTATTTTTCAACATGATGATTTCCTCACATTACTGCATCCATAAATACTTTACAGATTTCCAGGTTAAAAATGATTGTGGGCTATAATATCATGATTAATTTGTCACAGAAAATCTATAGTACCATGTTAATCCAAGAAAACGATATATTTATGTGACACTAGTGGATCTATCCCATTATTCAATTGCCATTTTTTGAAGGGTCCACAGAAATTACCTCACTTGTGACACGTGTCCGAAAAATGTGAATTATTGCATCCAAAAGTCATACTTTAAAAACATGGAATACAAATTATCCTTCCTCGATATCGCCAAAATAATCCAAATAGGATCTTCATGTACCCCATTTCTCTTGGATTAAATGATAATATCATCAATAACCACTTCCATAGTTTTGTGAATGTAGTTTCTAAAGACCATATTCATCAATTACATGAAGATCATAGGGTAATTATAAATCCCAAAGGGGAATTACTAACAAATCAGTGTGAATGTACCTTGTATGGAAGGATTTCATATGACTATATTCTTTCATCACCTTTAGATAATGATACCCAGAATAAAGATACACCTGGGAGAAGTACTGAGCTCCTAATAATTGATAAAATAAGTCATTATTCCTTTGAAAAAGATAATTTTTCATTATGTATATCTTAATGAGTTCCTAATAATTGACACACACTCTCATTCATCATTCCTTCCTCTCAAAAAATTGCATCAGGACACCCTAAGGTGATGCAGTACGGCACATGAACCCTTTGTCCAAATGATCCTGATGCTACTAATTAACTCATCCAGTTTGATCATAGCTTTCCATTAGGGTAATTTTGATAAAGGAGTATCTCCATGTATGAATTCTGTTGATAAATCTACCTAATGGTATTTGGGAAGTTTGGGTAACTCTTCAGGAAATACATCACTATATTCCCTACCAATATGAATTTCCATAGGTAGATACCTTCCGTTGACTCAACCATTTGAGTGTGGTATGATTCTTTAAAGGTAATCAACACCCACACCATTGAATGATATTCCAAAAGTGATTCATGATCTACGTCAAATTTGTCGAAAAACATGAGATAACTTGGAATATTAAAACATATTTCCTTTTTCCATAGCTGATGTGTTATAAAAATAACGAGAGTCAATCCATCCCCATTATAGCATCAAATTATACCAAGGGAAGTATAATGAGATTTAATGGGAGAATATTACCATATACAACAATAGGTGAAGAGTTGAACACTTGTGTTTTAATTATTTCACCACTAGGTGTTTTAATGGATATATTTACATTATAGATTTTCTAATTTGATTCAATAGTTCTGGAAAATTTTAAACATATAAATTAATGTTTAGAACCAAAATAAAATAATAAATTTTCCATTCTGGAGTTAATAGGAAGCATACCTTTTATGACATTACTTTCTTGATCCACGTCAGTAGTAGTAATGGTATAATCCTTCCCATTCTCCTTTTTCATTTGTGGCTGATGAAACTTATTACCCTCAAGGACTAGTTGTTTATTACACTACATTGTATAGATCTATTTCTCCATATATTTGTAGAATTATACCATGGGTGGTTCTATAAGGCCCAAACCTTAAAACATTATATATTCATGAGATATGTCAATAATTTGACTTAAATTAACAAAGTGTATACTAATAGGTTTATAATTTTAAGTAATTAGGTCATTATGAATAAACTACATCTCAAATATTACAAATTAGGCACTTCACTATATCCATTTTTTCACAATAATAAAACCGCTTAAGGGAAAAAGAATTATTTTCTTCATAAAAATATTCTTGAATTTTTCCATTCTATTACCCTTCCTTATACCCTATGAAAAACCTTTGAAAAACATTAGATGAGATTAAAAATCTCATTATTGTTTAAAAGATAGAAAAATAAAACAATTGTCCATGAATACAAAAAAAATAAATGAAATAATACTTTTCACTCATATAACACTAGCTATTTCACATTACTAATGATATCATAATATTTATGAATAACTCATAGAAATCATAAATAAAAATGGAAAATTGTGGTATCCATAAAATGCATATATTATAGCTTTGATAGCTACATATGGAGTAACCCTCCTAGTTATGTTTGGAATACCCATCATAGTCTATTTCCTGAATCACTTATTAGAAACATTAACATTTACATATGTCACATTACCCACTGCATTATTGAGATATCACGGGATCACCCACCATTGACTTATCACATGACCACCTGTATCCATAGGAAATTCCAAAGAATCAAAACATAATCATAACATAAAGGAAAATAGCATTTCCATATTGTATTCATAAGTCACGAAATCAATATATTGTTATAATAAATCCATTATCAAAACCAGTTTTGATAAAAAAAAATTCTTAAAAAGGAAATGGTATTTGATTTTCATTTTTAATTCATTACGACTTTTAGAGAAATCCCAAAAACATATAATTCTTGTTGTAGTAGAAAGGTCATTTTAACCATGTACGTGAAAACAAAACCTTCAATTTTTCATTTCATAAAACACATAGTAAAAAAAGATTCCTTTTGAAAACCATTAAATCAAATTAATAGTCAAAGGGGATTATTATACACTGTATAAAATAAGGGTGTATATAAATCAAAATAAGCCTTAATGATAGGAGATTGACATGAAGTCCCTTACCATTGGTATGAATTTTCTTGTTAATTATTTATCATCCTGAATAATCAACCTAGGTTAATTTTACTTGATTTAGAACCTTTTTAGTGTTTATTATTCCCATTAAATCACTTATTACCATGTTATAATAATTTGTTATTTATTTGAGTTCAGGTCAAAAGTTTTTTCAATAATCGGTTCCTGAGTCGAAATTGATCATGGTATTATTTCACTAGTCCATGTGGTCATAAGTACATCATATCCAAAAAAAAGTACTCATGATTTAAACATAATATATTTCTTGTATATATGTATTTATAATAGTCATTAAAATTTGTATATAAGAAATGAAATGCATCACTCATGGAGACTGTAGGCCATATGTATGTATTTACACTACATTCAATCCTTTGTCATATTAAATGAATGAAAACTAAATGATAAATAGGTATATTATAATTCCAGAATAATATTATATTATATATGTTACATAAGTTCACTAACTCTATATTTTATATATTCCATGTATGGAATGAATGAGTCATATCACATTGAGGAGGTGTAGTCTACATATCCTCAAATGAAATTATCATATTTACACATTATAGAAAGAACAAATGTATGTTATATATAAAAATTAATGAATCATAGAGTCAATATAAATATTATATAAATTATATTTATTCATTCAATTCATTTATATAGTCGAATTTTATTCATTCCATTATACTCATCATTATACTAATCCAAATCATGTCTTGTGGAATAACAAATTACACCACTGCATGGAGATGGTAAGACGTACACACGCACACAAGGTGACATTATTTTTTGTAGGATAGATAAAAGTAGGTATATGGTTGTACCAAAATTATAATAAAATATAATATTGTAGAAGATATTTTATTTATTACCTTAGTATGTAAGTGGAATTTGAAGAGGATGTATAAGATGATATGAATTTTGAATGAGCTGATAAATCAAATACATATTTTTCAAGTATCTCTTTTTGATTTTCCAAAAAGGTCTCCTTAGGGTGAATTTAGGCCCAAATTTTGGCATCTAGGAAGACCTGAGAGATTTTGACTACTTATTTGATAAGAAATTTGACCATACAAGGTGAAAGAGAGGTATGAGTAAGTGGGTGGAGGTTGTTGCATTTTATAAGAGTGAAGAGGGGCACATTAATAAATTCTTGAAATATTATTTTATTATATATTGATTTTATAATTCAAATATTTATAAAGTGATATATTTCTATGATATCAAGAATATGGATCTAAATCCTCTCAATAAATAGGTTTCAGACATGTTTAGTTCACAAATTCAATATTATCTTTTAGCTTTAACATTAGCTAAAAACATTAACTCATACCATGTCTTTTTGTATGTTGAAGATATAATATTACTATAGTAACTATAAAATTCTAGGAGAACCATCAGAAGATCATTGATGAAATTATCAATATTATTTAAGTTACTTGACTATATTTTTAGTACAATTATATCATATAATAAAATTCTAATATTTTAAGAATCTTCTTCATGTCAATTTTGACACTATTTGGTAATTGATTTTTGTTAAAGTCATAACAACTTGATTCCTTCAAACCCAAGGTATTAACATATCCATAAAATGTAAATTAAATCCAAAAATATATTTGATGGAATAAAAATCCTCAAATTACATTTAATTTATTAATTGAAATATCTTTTATTTTAATCCATTATTAATGAAGCAATCATTGCATCCTCATTATGTCATAATTAAATCTATTTATTTAAAATCTAAAAATTATAAATAAAATACCTTGATGTAGGAAATTGTTTTATATTTCAAATGACTATTTATAATGTGATTTTTACTTATATAAACCAAATTAAAATTGTTTTAGTTAGGAGATTCACGTTTATGATATATTTCCCTTTTTCTTAAAATAAATTATATGAAAGGTCAATATCACACCCAAGTGGCTCCATGGGGACCAAAAATCGTCCCAAGGATGATCATGGTCTGAAATATCTCATCCAATATGATTAGAACACATGAAAAGTTATATCTATATTATTATAATAATATTTTTTACCCTTATTTACCTGATTTACCCAGTAACCATGGTAAATAAAAATAATTATTCAAGTTACATTTCATAATGTCAAAAAATAAAAGGTACATATTTACACAATTCAGTTATTCTGATTAAAATTATGGAATCCATTTTTCCAAATTCAAAACACAAAATTTACAATAATAAATTTAAAATTAATTCCCATCATGATAACCATAAAACGAGTTTTTAATATGTAAAAACTATCAAAAGATTTAAATGTATTTATGTCCCATTTAAATGTGAAATTACCTCTAATGAACCTAATTAGATTAAATAATAAAAACATAATCCAATTACACTTTAAAACCAATTAAACAGAATGTATAACTCTATAAATAAATTATATGAAAAGGTATTTTTCATTTAAAATACAATATTTTTTACTATTAATTAAAATATGGATTTTTATAAAAAATCCAAATTTCAACCATTGTATTTTATGATGTCCCAATTCTAAAGAATAACTTTATTTTGAAAAATCAAAAATAAAAAAGGGACAAAAACTAGATTTAAAAAGGTTTCAACATCAAAAGTTGGTAAAACTACATTTTAGAAATATTTGTGTATTTTATGCTTAAAATTATGTTCATTATCACTTAAGCCTATATAATTCAATGGATAAATGTAACACCATTTAAAAATTTGTAAAATCATAATTTAGTTATTTATGTTATTTCACACCAATAAATTGGCAAGCTATTATTTACAATTTAAAATATTAATATTATTTTTGTATTATTTTTCATTATAACTCAGTGTTCTGTGCAACGAAAGATTTCAGAGATACTCATCGTTGTGTGTTGGGTAAGCTATCATATATAGTGTATCCATTAATCAGAAATTAATATTAAACTACAAAATTTTAATAGATATGAAAATGTATTATTCTATAAATACATGGGATGTTACATCATTCTCCATTTTGGAAATTGCATCCTCTCAATTTTATTCACTTATATATTAGTTGTGGGAATTTATCCCCCATAACCATTTCATATTCCCATATTTCATATTCTCCAATTTGACTTTTTTACAAAACCTTAACCGGAGAGATCACTATATTCTACAACACTTGCTCTCTACATTCATGAATCTGGACTAGTTGTTACTTATTAGAATGATTTTCTTCCAACTGAACTACGTATGGACTCAAAACTTGTGATAGATCTAACAAACACTTTCTCATGATTGAATCATGAAAAACAATTGTGTATCTAGGATACAATTAGAGGTAAATCCACTCTATATGAAACTATTTCAACATTCTCCTTGATTTAAAAGGGTCTAATAAACTGTGGACTCATCTTTCCCTTCTTACAAAAGACATCACACTTTTCCGTGGGTTAACATTTAGAAAGACATGATCACCTACCTCAAAAGAAATATCCTTACTCTGGTTATCCGCATAACTTTTCTACCAGCTCTAAGCTTCCCTCATGAGATTCTGAATCAACTAAACGTTTTCCACCATCTCTTATACCAATTTTTGTCTCTATAACATCCTTTAACATACTTCATCCCCAAAATCTGGAGATTTACACCGCTATACATATAATACATCAAATGGTTCCATCTATATACTAGAATTAAAATTTTTATTCTACAAAAACTCAACCAAGGAAATTTGTTAATCCCAAAATCCCTGGTAATCCATTGAACAACCACATAGCATATCCTTTAAGGTCTAAATTATTCATTCTGACTCCCCAACTTATTGGGGTCGAAAAGATGTACTAAAATTTAATTTTGTACCCAACGACTTACAAAGGCATTTCCAAAAGATAGAAGTAAACATATTACTAAGACTAGATACAATAGAGAGGGAAAATACGTGAAACAAGACTATATATTTTATATAAAATCATGAAAATTGATCTAGAGAATATGTATATCATATAGGAAGAAAATGAGTAGATTTAGTCAATCGATCAATAATAACCCAGATTGCACTATTACATTCAGATGTATCTGGTAATCGCACAATAAAGTCCATTGATATATCTTCCCATGTCCACTCTAGTACTTGAAAATTCTGAATCATCCCCTTCCACAGTTTTTGTTCTTCATTAACCTATTGAATAGGCAAAAAATTCATCTTAAAGTCATCAATATCTCTTTTCATTTCATTTCTCCAATAATACTCTTAAAGACCATTTTACAACTTAGTACTTCCCTGATGAACTGAAAATGGAGAACTAAAAGCTTCACACAAAAAATATTTCTTAAACTATGAATCACAACTCACACATAATCTCATTCCAATCCTCAAAACACAATCTTTATCAATTTTAAATTTAGGATTCTTACCCTTTGAACAAATTTCTCCTTTTACTTCAACGCATTGTCTTCCTTATACAATTACATTTATTCTGTCTACTTTAGATGATTTTACAGAATCCTAAAACTAAACAAAGGAATTTCATACACCAAAATATTCCATTCAAATGTTCATCAAATATTTATTCAAAGGGTCATGTTCCAAATATAACATGGTTAATGTAGCAGTATGTTTCTGACTCAAAGTATCATCTACTTTGTTCGCTTTTCTAGGATGTTAATAAATCATGTGATCATAATCCTTGATTAGTTCCATCGAAATTCTTTATCTAATGTTCAATTATATAAATGTAAATATATACTCTAATATTTTATGGCCAATATATTTTTTACACATTTGTCAATATAAATGATTCATACAAATTTTTAAAGAAAAAACAACATAAGGTAATTCCAAATCATATTTTGGGTAATTTATCTCAAGAGATTTCAACTGACATGAAGCATAAGCAATTACCTGATCATTCTACATTAGGACACAACCACATCCATTTAATTAAGCATCACTTTAGATAAAGAATTCACCATTTCTTGAAGGTTTTACCAAAACAGGATCATTCACTAATATTCTTTTCAATTTATTAAAAAATTCGTCACATTCATTTTTCTAGATAAACATTACACTTTTCGAGGATAAAATAGTTAGTGGGATTGATAACCACGAAAAAGGTTCAAAAAACCTTCGGTAATAACCTTCTAAACCAAGAAAACTACAAATCACAGTTATATTTGTGGGTCTTGGCCATTCATTAACTACTTTTATTTTAATAAGATCAACAATAAGGCCATCTTTAGAAACTATATGTCCAAGGAATGAAATTTGTTGAAAGAAATACTCAAACCTTTTGAATTTCACATATAGTTTATTTTCATTTATGGTTTTAATGTGAACCCTTAAATTTATTTCATACTCATAATTAATTTTAGAATATCTAAAAATATCATCAATTAACACAACCAAAAAATTATCTAAGATCTCATCGAAAATTCAATTCTTAAGATCCATGAATAAAACAGGTGCATTGGTTAACCCAAAAGGTATAACTAAAAATTTATAATGGCCATATCTAATATGAAACAAAGTCTTTGGATTGTATCCTTTATTTTCTTTCAAGTGATGGAACCCCGACCTCATGTAAATCATTGAAAAACACTAAGCTCCCTAGAGATGATCAAACAAATCGTCGATACGATTCAATGGATACTTCCTCTTAATTGTGATTTTATTAATGGATCTATAAAGAATGTAACGTCTCATTGAACCATCTATTTTTAAATAATAAGATAGCTGTACCCCAGGGTGATATGCTTGGTCAAATGAATCCTTTATGTAACATCTCCTGTAATTGATTACTTAACTCTAAATGATTAATTTGAGCCATTCGATAAGGGGTGTTGAAATTGTCTTAGCATAGGTAACGATGTCAAAAGTATATTCAAAATAACCTTAAGGTATTATACCCAGAAAATCATCATGAAAAACATGAAGATTCTCATTTCCCCCTGGTACATTGTTAATTTGAGTAGTTACTTTGTATTCAAAAATATTTTTAGGGTAAAATTAATTTCCATATTTTACTAGTTTCATAGCATCCTAATTTCTTATCATTAGTAAGGGTTCATTATTTTACAAAAACTAAACTTATTTCTGAAAATAAACTTTTATGGTTTACAATAAACCTTAGCTTGATAAATAGAAATCCAATCCATACAAAAAATATCATCAAACTCTACCAGAGGAATATAAAAGGTTTCTATGTAAATTCATTCCATAGGCAAGGATATGAGGATTCATATAATTTCTTTTTGTTTCAAAATTTCCCCCAGTTGTTTTTACCAAAAGTATTGGATTCATTTATTGATATGGATTTTTTAATATACTAGAAAATTTCTACGAAATGATAGGATGTGTAGAATCGGAATCAAACATCACAATGGAATAATATTTTTAAAAAATGTATTGGACACTACTTCATTTTATGCAATAACAACTGTTGAAGTAGATTCAATGGATTTCCACACACTTTTATTCTTGTTTTAAAACTTATTTCCATTATTGGACTCCTTCATTGGACAGTCATTTTCATAATGACCCATCTCATTTCACATCAAACATTTTAATTACTGTAAATCAGATTTTTTCTTACCACTACCCTGATATTTTTCCATGAAATTATGAGTCTTATGTCCAATTTTATCACATCATAAGAACTTATCAAGAATTAAAAGGAATTCCCCAGTGTTATTTATACCAAAATTTTCACTAGCCTCAAAATTACGTTCCTTACCATCAGAATTTTTTAATAGTTGTTACCTTTATTCATCCACCTTGACCTCTTATTCTGTGGGTTTTTAGAGGACACTTGATAATCATAAAACTTTATTTCCACTTTCTATGAAAATTTAAAACAAATTAAAAACTTCTAAACTCATGAGAAGTTAATTACCTTAAATACTTGGTCTTTAATCCTCTGTAAAAATGATTGATGTTACTATCAAGATCCCTTATAAAATTTGTAGCATACCTTTCTAGTTGAGTGGTATTTTTCATTATAAGGAGCCATAGAGTCATCATCCTACTTCAATTACAATATTTTTTTTTCATTCTAAGTTGAACCACCATAGGAAAAAATTTGTAAAGAAACATAACATTGAATTCATCCCAATCAAGAAAATTAATCTCCCCACTTTCCCAAATATTTTTAACCATACACCACCAATGATTGAATTCACCTTCAAAATAGTAAACAACAAGGCTTTCCTTTTGATGTTATGAACACCACATGACATCAAAACTTGTTTTCAGTGCATTAATACACCCTTAAACTAGAATAGGGTCATATGATATTTTTAATGATGGGGGATTCTGCTTCATGAAATTTTCCACTACCGGCATGTTTCCCTGTGGTCGATCTATATGATCTCACGCATGGATACAACCTCTATTTATAGCCTGAGTCAACTGTGCCATCAATGCAACAATCTGTTCTGTTTCGATTCCGGCCATCACAAGTTGCTAATGTGGATGGTTGTTTTCCTCTAGATTTCTCCCCAGCATATCTGCCCTATTTCCTCTATGGAAAACCATTATGAACACAGAAATATCTAAAACAAAACAGCTTGGTAATCTTCAAATTATATATCATTTAAATTTAAACATAAAGTAAAAATAATATATGGATAATCTATTAATAATATCCTAACCCTCTAAGTTATCTAAACCATCCTCTAATAACATCTATAAGGACCCAGCCTTAAAAATTTACATAATCTTGAGATATGTCAATAATTTGACTTTAATTCAAATTGAGGATCTTTTCTGGTTTAGAGTTTTAAATAATTAGGTCATTATTAAAACATTACATATCAAACATTGGATGAGCATAAAAAGTTCAGTAAGGGTTAAAAAATAATGAATGAAAGTATTAGTCCATGAATACATACATATAAATGAAATCATAATTTTCACTCATAAAGTATATTATCTTTAACATACATCATGAAATCATAAAAGATATGAATATCATATAGAAATCAAAGATCATAAAGATAACTTATGTCATCCAAAACATACTTACATTATAGCTTTCATACCTACGAAGAGTGTATCAACTATGGTTACATTTGTAATACCCATCATAGTATATTCCCTAAATCTATTTTTCGATAAATTAATGTTTACCTCTATCACATTAATGAATGCATTATAGAGATATCACGGGCTCACTCACCCTTGATTTTTCATTTAGCTGCCTATATACATAAGAAATACCAATGAATCATAACATAATCATAACATAAATAAAAAATAACATTTACATAATGAAATCATAAGATATCATATCAATATATTCATATTATGTATCAATTATGAATATTCAATAAAAAATTACATAAAAAGGAATATGGTCTTTACTTTACTTTTTTAAAACATTACGACTTCCAGAGGAAGTTAAATATCAAATAATTCTCACGGTGGTTGAATGGTATTTTCGCCACCTACAATAAAAAGAAATTTTAATTTTTTCATTTAGTAAATAGATTTATTATAAAAATAATATTTTTTATAACAATTGAATTAAATTAAAAGTAACGTGTTGGTTACACACTGTATAAAAGAAGGTTGTATATGAATCAAAATATACCTCAATGAATGGAGAGTGAGATTATGTCCCATAACTGGAGTCCTTGTTATCTTATTCATTATTTATCTTCATGAATAATAAACATTGATTCATTTATACTTAATTTATTACCTTTTTCATGTTTATTATTTCCATTATTTCACTTATGACCTTGTTACAATAATTATATTATTATTTTATTTCATGTCGGATGTTTTTTCGCTAATAGGTTCTTGAGTCAAAAATAAACCTGCTATGAGGGAACATGTCCATGTGTTCATAAGTACATTGTAGATACCCAATGCTTGGCGTACATAGACATTACATTACATCTTCAGAATACTTAATAAATTACAAAAATAGATTCCCAAAGATCGTATTAGTTTAGTGTCTTTGGTAACTCGGATCATAATCTGCTAATCATGGTGAAATATCTTCAACAACTCCCACAAAGATCATCCACTTTGGTTTTCATACCTATAACATTTATTTATAACCTAGGGAATAGAATACATAAAATGGGTGAGCTAAAATTCTATGTAAGGGTAAAAATGGAAAACATAAAACAATCCCTGAACATTTGAACGTAAGAACAAGAACAGAAAACATCAAAATCATGAGTAATGACATAAATATTGGCAGTGCACAAGGAATAGATCATAAAAGAACATTAACCATAATAAAATAGCATGGGAATAAAACATTTAATTGTGGAAACCATTAAGAACATGTTTTGATTTCCATATAAGCCAAGGCATTGCTGCTAAGACCATCATAGTGGAAAAAGTCCCTTAATAAATCGAGTTCACTTCTTATTCCAGTCCCGTATCACTAAAATTTATCAATTTGTCGTTCCATCCATGTCTATCGAATGAGATATAAATATTTACCCAATAAATTGGAGGAAGATATATATCCAACCCATATCATAATGAAATCATTCATACTTGTGCCACAAAATAAATATAAATCATTCATCATAACCCAAAGAATAAAACCAGTTTCATAAACATCATCCCATCATAACATAATCCATATAAAAAATGGGTATCATTTCATCATAAGATAGGTAAAACCATGAAAATCATAAGGAAGTTATACTTGAAACATTCACATATGAAATAATTTCATCATAGATGGAAAATTGTTTTGATAAAACAATTGAAATGAATTCTTGAGGAAAATATCATTTCTTCTTCAAAATCATTTTCTTTTCACAAAATGCCAAGAAATTTTAAAAGAAAATAATTTGTTGAAAATAGTCATGAAATATTGTATATTATGCTTCATGAAAATAAGGCATTATAAAATCTTAAAAATATATTCATGCCGTATAATTTTAAAAAACATTATCCTCATACTTTTAACAGAAAAGTCAAAAAGTTCATCGTATGGTAAACAAAAAGAAGATTCCTTCGATAACTCAATGTAAAAGTAAAAGAGGGGTAAATATGACATTAAACAGACATGTAATAATATAAAACAATTCATGAAAAACATTTTATGGACATGGATTAAAAATATAACCCCAGTAAATACTTACGTATAAGCAATCTCAGATAAAAATGAGATTGCAAAATTATCCCTTACCTTATGTCCAATTTCTTCCATATGTGTCTGAGACTCCTGTATAGTAGGTTTAAACATATTATTACCTTGTAAGATAACCATAATAATATTTATGATATCATATATGATTCAATTATGACTTTATATTTCCCGTTATTTTGTCAATTCCATGTTTAAGAAACATTTTGGGTAAAATCGTTTCGTTTGCCATATGTGTTTGACTTGTTGTTCTTGATATTATTACATATAACCTGATTTAATTAATTCCATAATGTAAAACATTATATATATATATATAATATTCATCATGTAAATATATATTATAGATCGATAAATAGAATGAAAGACACAGTTCATGGAGATGGTAAGCTGTTTGTACGCATGAACGATGTATTCGATTGGTTATTGAATTGAATGGAATGAAGTAAATTAATCATATATGTACATAAATATAGTATCATTATTATTTCATATCATTCATTATTACTTATTATATATATTTATAATCATTATTGAATGGTTAACATGGATAATGAATCTCATTACTTCGTGGAGACAGTTATCCGTGCGTACGCACGAGCGATGATATCATTCCCATAATTATTGAATGGAATTGGAGTGGATGATATAATTTATCAGAATCATTATGATGTTATAATAACCTTATATAGTTATTATTTACACCATTATACCCATCCAAGTAAGGCGGTGGTGGAAAAACAGATTACACCACGGCGTGGAGACAATATTTCGTATGTATGCACGCGCGGTGATTTCATTTTCCGTAGGATGGATAGAAGGTGAAATGGGTTTGTTTCATATTTATAATAAAATATAAGTATATTAGTTATACTAATTTTTTTATTTATATATAAAAATATAAATAAGAGTATGTTGAAGAATAAATAAAAATGAAATAATTGTTAGAAGAGATTACCTCTTATTCGACGCGCCTTCTCTTAACCTCCTCTTAGGGCATTAAATTTGGGCTTTGAAGAATGCTAGGACCTCTAGTAGGATTCAATAGAAATGGATAAGTAAAATGGGCAGGGGTTTTCCGAACTTGTTGTCTCAAGTTTTTTCTGAAGAGGAGAGGGGGGAGGTGCCCTTTTTTAAGGGAGGAGAGGGGCACGTTTGGAAACCTCAATAATATTAATTTAATATAAATTCAAAAGCCACATAAAAACATGAAAAATTACTCATATTGGAATCATAGATGAGATATGGTTTTAATATAATCAGCCAATAAAATTTAGACATGTGGGAAATTTATTTTAAACCTTATCAACTAGATTTTTCATTATTTAATCTATTTAATATTTTTGTGGTAATAATATTCTAAATTGTACATTTTTATAAATAATTACTTTTGTGTTGTGATTTTACATAATTGTATAATTTATGAAATTTATAACCATATAAATTTCAATTTTTAATTTTTAATTTTTTTTGTGATTTTTAATGAATTTTATAATATGTTATTTTTATAAAACAACAATAGTGTCAATTTTGACACTATTAATTTATTTGAATTTAAATAAATTCCACACCGAGGATATATTCGAACTGAAATTATTAATAGAATCCTACCATGTTATATTCATCTAGAAATTTTTTTGAGAACATTAATTAGTTCATATAATATTTATTTTAATATTTTTTTTAAAAAATTATTTGATATTTTAATCAATAAAATAATTTATATATCACTATTTTGTCATATTTAATGATAAATATTTAATCCTTAAAAATTATAAATAAATTCTATTGATGTAGACAATTTTATTATCTTTCTGGAGACTATTCATGTTCGATGTTTTATGATGTTTATCACTAAATTAAAATTATTATACTTATAAGATATAAGAGAGTTACATGTTGTCACATTCTTTAGTTTTAATAATAATTATATAATTTTCTAGTAAAAAATCCATGAAAAGAATATATTCCGACCCTTATGTGATTTGGGTCGACATTTATTCATCCAATAGATTTTTGGCAGGTGTTAGGGTAATTTTATAATCTTATTTTTAACCTTAATTACTCGATTTACCATTAACAGTAGTAAATATAAATTACCATAGTTACTATTCATAATATCAATAAAATAAAAGTAACATATTAACCTAATTTGGCTCCAATTAACCCAAATATGTAATACATATTTCAAAATTCAAAACATTGAAGTTTCATTAATTAATTGAAAATGAATCCCGTAGTATAGAAAATGTGTTTTAAAAGTTAAAATGTTGCAAAAGACTAAAATGTTTTTACCTATAAATTCAATGTAAAAATAATGATAACGACATACTTTATATTAAATTGTAAAAATATATTCTATCTAAAATTTAAAACCATTTAATATTATAAGTTTACCAAATAAATTGTCTCGATGAAAAAAGTTGTTTTTAATTAAAATTTATCGTAATTTACAATTCATCAAAATAAGAAAGTTATCAGAATAATTTTAAAAAAAATTCCAATGTAAATTTTAATATCCTGATACCAAGGAAGAAGTTTTATTTTTCAAATTAAACTTATCAACATGTCATAATCTAGATTTAATTTGGATACTCCATCAAAAGGCGACAAAACTGCATTTTTTTAAAAATACTTATTTTACCTAAAATATTTATATTGTTCTCATACCATGTTCTATTATAATGTCCTAAAATTGAAAATCTAGTTAATAATATTCATTACGGGTAGTTCATAATAGTATTATATCAATATATCATTATTTAGTGAAGCTCATTATTGCGTACAAAATACGCTATTGAGGAAGGTTGCTCTTGCGTGCAACAGAAGCCAAGAATAGTGTTCGCATATACTACAAGCAAGTACGACATTGCGTATAGTGCCAGATAATATTGGTGTAGTGTACAATAGAAGAAATCAAAGAAATTAAAAATAATATTTCTTATAAATTTTCAGGGTGTTACATTCTACCCCCTTTAAAATGAGTTTCCCCCTCAAAATTCTTCGGGGTTGTAAATGGTTTACTACATGAATGATATTTCATAGAACCCGACATCGTAAAAAATAATACAAAAACTTAATATTAAAAAATAATGTATGAAACGTAATGGTTACCAAAATTAACTCATTATTGGGTTTCCACACAAGAGAACATAGGTGAATATATGGATATGGAAGAGAAATCTAACCATCATGTTCTAATGGAAAGTGGTAGAGAACATAGCTATGAAAAATCCAACAATCACAATGACATAAATTTGTGATTATCTAAGGTACCATCTAAATCATGTAATATGAGGGTACTAGGACAAAATTTTTGGTTTTCAAGGTCCTTTCTCTAAATTTGATGAACTTTTGAATTAAAAGAAATACTTAATTGATTTTGCAACAATCTCACTGTTGTTTGTGCCTTGAACAATTTCCACTTCATATCTTAAAGAAATGAAGTTGAATTTGCCTTTTTTTAAGTGTTGGAAGATCCTAAGATTGAATGATAGGTCATTCCATCCGACTCTAACATAATGGTAGCTAAATTTATATATATAAGTCAATATTATGGTGAGATTAATCGAATATGGGTCAACAAATGGACATGTATTTCATCTATAATATGGCTTACAAAATGAAACTAGTTTCTACTAACTATGGACTTTCTGTAGGCTAGTGGTGGGAGATAAATTCATGTTACACATCGGTTGTGGGTTCGATTCCCGCAACCTTGTCTGACGCTACGTGTTGTCATCCATCTTGAAGGTTGTCCTTTTTCTAAAACTTCACCATTATAACATTACAGAAATAATGTCGAAAAATATTCTAGCCTTAAACAATACTATTTGATGTCCATCTTAATTCAATAGAGTCTTTAGGATTTTCCAAAATACTTATATCCAATCTCACAATGTAAAGTAAACGATTAATAGAAATTTCATCTACCGAGCATGTGAATACCATCATCAATCAAACGATATATATTGTTGGTCACATTCCAAATATGTGAATACCTAAATCATGTATTCTCTTGAAAATGAATACCCATTGAACCTTAGTGATAACATGAATGCTGTCAAAAGTTAACTATTTCCACATACCAATGTCCCAAAATTTCAATATACTCAAACCATGATATAACTTTGTCCTTATATCAGCCATGAGCTCATTAATACTATCAAACAGATTATTTTCTCCGTATGCCTTCATTATGCTCATATCATCTCCTTTCCAAAAATATTTCAATCACTTTTCATGGTTACCGGTACCATATAAATATTATAAACCACAATAAATCAATACATAGATATTCAAATATTCCATGATACTATAAATGAGATTCCATAACATTATTTTGGAATCCCACTACATAATAACATAATAATTCCACCACATCATTTTCATACTCAACATTTCCAATAGTGATTGCATGTGACTTCCCTTTGTTCTTTTCATTAAGATGTTGTTGATGTTGATCATCATTAACCCCTGGATTGGCGCATTGGTTAGAATAATGCCCCATTTCCTTGCACTTGTAGCATTGAAGTATTGGTGGAGCATTCTCTGTATTCTTTTCTCTATTCACATCATTAGAAACCATTTTACCATTACACCAGCACTCAACTTCTCGATGTCCTTCTTTTCCACAGTTGAATCATTTTCTAGTACCTTTTAGACAATCTCCACCATGCTTCTTTCCGCAATTCGAACATAAAGAAACAATCACCTTCTTTTCACCATTGTTCTGAGGTTTTTCCTTGAACTCCATCATTATTTTCTTGTCAAAACCATGAGACGGATATCTAACACCAAATTCAAGTTCTAAATTGATAGCACAACACACAATTTCCTCCTAGATACTGTAGTCTCTTATAGCCAATGCCCTTCAAAGACTTGGTTTTAATCCACTGAAGAATCGATCAACTTTACCTTTAGGATGGAAGATAAAGCCAGATTAATACCTTCCAAGACGGGTAAAATTCGCTTCGTATATACCAACAGATTCATCATCCTTTTTATAAGCTCATGAAACTCATTTTCCATCTTTTTTTTGAAGAATACGGGGGAAGTAATTATTGAAAAACAAGTTATTGAACTAGTCCTATTCCATGGATTTAATTTCATCTTGGGGCTTTGTATTCTTAATTAGAGTCCAACACTATTCTGGTTCACCTTCTAACTGGTAAACAACCAAAATGAATTTTTTCATGCTCCATACAATGAAGCATGGAAAATATCTTTTCAATGGTACTGATCTATTGTTCAGTAAAAAATGGATCTGAAGACCCACTGAATGAAGGTGGGCATAGCCTCATGAAGGACTCAATAGAATATTGTTCATCTCTCTCCTCATTTGGATGTCCAGAATGATTCATAGCTTGTGTAAGTATAACAATAAGATTTTGCACTCCATATCCCATCTCATTTGGTTGTTCAAGGCAACAATCATTGCATTGTCCATTACATTGATCAACATGGTTATTTTGGGTTCCAGCCATCATCTAAAACCCAAAAAGGAACAGTGTGAGAGGTAAAAATAATTATTGGAAAACAATATAATAAAGGGGGAGTATATTAAATATATAACCTCTTAGTTTTAATTCTATGATTGTTATTGTAATTCTAGGACTATAACCTATACTTACACTTAACCTTAGGGATATCCCTATACATACCTTAGACATATCTCTAGGGATTTCACTAAAGTATTCGCATCCTAGTTTCCAAAGGTTAAATAATCCTTTTCTATGATACCAACTATAGAGACCCAATGCTTGATGTTCGTAGACATTACATTAATTCTGTGGAATACATAATACATGACAAAAAATAGACACCCAAAGACCGTATTAGTTTAGTGACTTTGGAAACTCGGAACATAATCTTCTAATCATGGTGAAAAATCTTCAACATCTCCCATAAAGATCCTCATCTTTGGTTTTCTTACCTATAATCTTTCTTTATATCCTAGGGAATAGAATAAATAAAAAGAGTGAGTTCAAATGCCCAGTAATGATAAACATGGAGAATATAAGACAATCCGTGAACATTTGAACATATTAACATGAACATAAGACATCAAAATCATGAGTAATGACATAAATCATGGCAGTGCATAAGGTATAGATCATAAAAAAACACTAACCATGATAAAATATCATGGGAATAAAACATGTAATTGTGTAAACCATTAATAACATGTTATGATATCCATAGTATCTATGCCATTGCTGCCAAGACCATCATAGTGGACCAAGTCCCTTACTGAATCGAGTTCACTCCTCATTCCAGTCCGGTATCACTGAACCAGATTAACATGAAATTGCATACATGTCTATCTCATGAGATAGAAATAATTAACCCATGCATTTGAGGGAGATATAGGTCCCACCCATATCATAATTAAATCATTCTTACTTGTGCCAAAAAATAATCATAAATCATTCATCATAACCTAATGAATAAAACGGGTTTTATAAAAATCATCCCATCTTAACATAATCCGTATAAAAAAATTGATACCATTTCCTCAAAATATAAGTGAAACCATGTAAATCATAGAGACATTATACTTGAAACATACACATATGAAATAATGTCATCTTATATGGAAAATGGTTTTGATAAAACACTTGAAATGAATTCTTGTGGAAAATATCTTTTCTTATTCAAATTCATTTTCTTTTCAAAAACTGCCATGAAATTTTAAAAGAAAATGATTTTGTTGAAAATATTCCTTAAATCTTATAGAGTAAGATTCTTGAAAAGAAGTTGTTATAAAACTATAAAAATATGTCATTCTGTATAATTTAAGAAAAAATTATCCTTATACTTTTAACGGAAAAGAAAAAAAGTTCTTTATATGGTAAGCAAAAGAAATATTCCTTCCATAACACAATTTAAAAGTCAAAGAGGGGTACACATGACTTTAAACATACTTGGAAGAATATTAACCACTTTATAAAAAACGTTTAATGGTCATGGATGAAAAATACTACCCTAGTAAATACATATGTATAAGCATTCTCATATAAAAATAAGATCACAAAATTATCCCCTACCTTATGTCCAATTTCTTCCATATGTGTCTGAGACTCTTGTATAGTGGGTTTAAACATATTATTAACTTGTAAAAGAACCATAATAATATTTATGATATCATATATGATTCACTTATGACTTTATATTCCTTGTTCATTGGTTAATTCCATGTTAAAGCAACATTTAGGGTAAAATCGTTTCTTTTATTGTATGTGTTTGGACTTGTTGTTCTTGATATTATTACTTATAACCTGATTTAATTAATTGAATAATGTAAAAAATGATATATATATATATAAATATTCATATATTTATTTATATCATATATATATTCATCATATAAATATATATTATAGATCGATAAATAGAATGAAATACACCGTTCATGGAGACGGTAGGTCGTTCGTACGCATGAATGATGTATTTGTTTCCCTATTGAATTGAATGGAATTAAGTAAATGAAAAATATATGTACATAAATCTAGTATCATTATTATGTCATATAATTCATGATTAATTATTACATAGACATTATAATCATTCTTGAATGGTTAATATAGAGAATGAATCTCATCATGTCGTGGAGACCGTAATCCATATGTACGCACAAGCGATGATATCGTTCCCATAATTATTGAACGGAATTTGAGTGGATGATATAATATCTCAGACTCAGTATGATGTTATAATAACCATATATAGTTATTTTTTACATCATTATAACCATCCAAGTAAGGTGTTGGTGGAAAAAGATATTACACCACAGCAAGGAGATGGTATTCCATACGTACGCACGTGCGGTGATTTCATTTTCCGTAGGATGGATAGATGGTGTAATGGGGTTGTTTATTATTTATAATAACAAATTAGTATATTAGTTATACTGATGTTATTACTTTATATTGAATCATCTAAAGAAGAGGATGTAGAAGAATAAATAAACTTGAAAGAATTGGGAGAAGAGATTACCTCTTCTTCGACACGCCTTCTCTTAACCTCCTCATAGGGAACTAAATATGGTGTTTAAAGAAGACTAGGACCTCTTATAGGTTTATATAGAAGTGGAGATGTGAAATAGATAATGGTTTTCTGAGCTGGAAGGCTCAAATTTTTGTGAAGAAGAGAGGGGGGAGGTGCACTTTTATAAGGGAGGAGAGGGGCACCTTTGGAAACCTCAAAAATATTATTTTAAAATAAATTAAAACCTCACATAAAAAAATCCAAAATGACTCAAAACAAAATCATAGATGAGATAGGTTAGTAATATAATAAATAAATAAAATTTAGACAGGTTAGAAATTTATTTTAAACCTTATCAACTTTATTTATCCTTATTTAATCTATTTAATATTTTTGGGGTAATAATATTATAAATTTTAAATTGTTATAAATAAAAAAAATTTTTGTTGTGAATTGTCCATATTTGTATACTTTATGACATTTTAGACCATATAAATTTCAATTTAAAATTTTTCAATATTTTTTTGGTTTTTAAACTATTTTATAAATTTTTTTTATAAAATTACAATAGTGTGAATTTTGACACTATTAATTAATTTGAATTTAAATAAATTCCACACAGAGGATATAATCAAACCAAAATTATTAATAGAATAATAAAAAGTCATTTTCATCTATAAAATTTTTGTAGAACATTAATTAGTTCATATAATATTTATTTTAATATTTTTAAAAATATTTATATGATATTTTAATGAATAAAATAAATTCTATATCACTATTATGTCATCATTAATGATAATTAATTAATCCCTAAAAATTCTAAATAAATTTTAATGATGTAGATTATTTTATTAACTTTCTGGAGACCATTCCTTATTGATGTTTTATGTTGTTTATCACTAATGTAAAATTATTATACTTATAAGATATAAGAGAGTGACATGTTGTCACTTTCTTTGGTTTTAATAATAATTATATAATTTTTATAGTCAAAAGTCCATGAAATGAATCAATTCCGATACTTAAATGATATGGGTCTACTTTTATTCATCCAATAGAATTTTGGTAGGTGTTAGGATAATTTTATAATCTTATTTTCACCCTTAATTAGCCAATTTACCTTTAACTGTATTAAATAAAAATTACCGTAGTTACTATTCATAATATCAAAAAAAAAGATACCTATCAACATAATTTGGACCCAATGAATCCAAAGTTGGAATTAATTTTTCAAAATTCAAAACAAAAAAGTTTCTGTAATTAATTTAAAATTAATCCTGCTGTTGAGAAAACATGTTTTAATAGATAAAACCTTGAAAAAGATTGAAATGTTTTAACCTATGAATTCAATGTAAAATTAATGATAATGACTTACATTATATTAAATAGTACGAATATATTCTATTTATAATTTAACACCAATAAATATTATAATTTAACCATATAAATTGTCCCGATGAAAAAATTTGATTTTAATTATAATTTAGCGTATTTTTACTATTCATCAAAATATGAAGGTCATTAGAATAATCTAAAAAATTTATCCAACGTAAATTATTATATCCTGATTCCAAGGAAGAAGTTTTATTGGTCAAAATTAACTTATAAACCTGTCATAAACTAGATTTAAAGTGGGTGCACCATCAAAAGGTGGCAAAATTGTATTTTTTGAAAAACACTTATTTTAACTGAAAATTTTATTTTGTTCTCATACCATGTTCTATTATAATGTAATAAAATTGAAAATGTAGTTACTAATATTTATAACAGCTAGTTCATAATAATATTATTACAATATATCATTGTTTCGTGAAACTCAGTATTGCGTACAACACACGCTATTGAGGAAGGTCCCTCTTGCGTGCAACACAAGCCAAGAATAGTGTTTGCATATACTACAAGATAGTATGATGTTGCATATAGTGTAAGCTAATCTTGGTGTAGAGTACAACACAAGACATCAAAGAAATTAAAAATAAGCTTTCTCATAAAATTTCAGGTTGTTACATGCATCATCTCTTAAATAGTATTTAGGATTTAAAAATCATATATATCTATAATATATGTTTTTATAATATTCAATAACATTTATTAATAAGAATTGAAATGCACCATTCATTGAGACAGTAGGTCATACGGGCGCATGAACGCTACTTTCAATTTTTTTCATATTAATGTAATACAAAATAAATGATAATTACTAATATTATAATTATGTATAATATCTAGGTTATATATATTACCTAATTTCATTAACTATATCCTTTATATGTTCTGCATATGGAATGAACGAGTCATCACACATTGAGGGGGAAGTAGTCCACATTTCCTCAAATGAAATTATCATATTTACACATTAAGGAAATCATAAAGGTATATTGTAAGTAAATAATAAATAATAATGGGGTCAATAAAAATATAATATATATCAAATTTATTCATTTTATTAATGTATATAATCTTTGATTAATAATGGTAATGTATAATGAATCACATCTCGTTGTGGAGACGGTAAGCCGTACATACGCATGAGTTACGATATCATCAATTTAATGGTTAATGTTATAGAATTGGATGGTATATTGATAATAAATAATAATTATCAATTTATATTCATTATTTATGTCTGTTATAATCAGAATTATACACATTCAAATTTATTCTTGTTGAATAAAAAACTACACGATGTCGTAGAGATTATAAGTCGTACGTATGCACACATGGTTAAATTAATATTATAAGGATTGATAAAAGTAGTTATAAGGTTGTCCTATAATTTTAAAAACATATAATCATATATAATATTATTTATTTGTAACTTTATTATGGAAACGACTTAAGAAGAAGAAGTAGAAGAAGAAAATAATTTTGAAAGAGGTGATGAAACAAATACCTCTTTTTCGAGTATCTCCATTTGATTTTCACAAAAGGTATCCTTAAGATGGATTTATGCCCAATTCGTGGCCTATAAGAGGAATGGATGTATATTTTGAGCATATTTTGGTAGAATTTGGAAAATACAAGGGGATTGAGTGGTTTTAGTAAATAGGTAGATGTGGTGGCCTTTTATAAGAGGGAGGATGGGAACTTAAAGAAAGGAATGAATTATTATTTTATTATAAATTTATTTTTGGTTTATAATTGTAAAAAAGTGATATATTTTGATGATAAGATGTGTATGGGTCTATATAATCTAATCTAATATGTTTTATATAAGCCTAGGTGACAAAAATAACCATATCTTTTACCTTTAACCATTAAAAACATTATCGCTTACCATGAATTCTTTTATTTTCATAATATATGGTTTCTATAAATAATATGAAATGAAAAGAGAACCAAAAGTGGATAATAAATTACATTTTTAACATTATATAAGTTATTTGGACAAGTCATAAGTTTTTATGACTATTATATCATTTAATAAAATAGTATTTTTTTTAAAAAAACTTTTTTATGTCAATTTTGACATGGATTCTTAATTAATTTTTTTCAAGTCATAAAAACGTGATTCCTTCAAACAAAAGGCATTGAATAATCTCTCAAATTTCAATTTCAACCAAAAAATTATTTTATTTCATCAAAAAGTTGAAATTACATTTATTTTAGTATTTATAATATCATTTATTTGATTCAATTGTTAATGAGGCAATCCCTGCATTGTCATTATGTCATAATTAAATTTATATAATTAATATCCAAAATATTAAATAAAATACCATTATTGTTGATATCATTTTAGATTTCTAATTAATATTTATAAATTGATATATCACTAATATAAACTAATTTTAAATTGTTTTAGTTATGGGATACAAGTTTAGGATATATTTCCCCTTTCCTTTTAAATAAATATTATAAAAAGCCATTATCACACCCATGTGGAACCTTGTCATCCCCAAACATATCCAAGGATTATCATGTTAGGAAATATCACATCTAATAAAAACATGACACATGTTAGGGTTGTTTTATATAATTTAAATATTTTTAACACTTATTTACCTGATTTACCCATTAACCATGGTAAATAAAAAATATTACTGAATTTACTATTTAGAATGTCCAAAAATAAAATTTACAAATTTAAATAGTTTGTACCATCTGATTCCAAATATGGAATCTGATTTTCATGATTCAAAACCCAAATACTTAATTAATTAATTTAAAATTAATTCCTGTTGTCAAAACCAAAAAGTGGGGTTTTAAGAAGAAAAACAGTCAAAATATTGACATGTGTTTATGTCCAATTTAAATGTGAAATAACTTTCAATGACAAAAATTGGATTAAATAATAACAATTTTTTCATATTAAACTTGAGAAAAATTTAAAAGGACAATATAAATATATAATTAAATTAGATGAAAAGGAAATTTAGAATTAAGATTCATTATTTTTCACTTATTAAAATATGTATTCTTATCAGAAGAATAGCAAAATTTCATGCAATATATATTTTGATGTCTCACCTCTAAAGAAGAAGTTTATTTTTTCAAATAGAACATATAAAAGTGAAAAAAAACAGGAATTTTAAAGGGGTTCTCCATCAAAAGTTTTTAAAACTACGTTTTAAAAATATTAGAGTTTTTTATGCCTAAAATTGGATTCATTATCATTTTAAGCCTATAATTTTTTTTTGATAAATGTAAAAAAATTTAAAAAATCTGAAAAATCATAATATGGTTAATTCTGTTCATTCTTACAAATACAACGGATTGGCGTTAACTACCCATTAAAATAATAATAATAATATTGTATTATTTTTCAGTATAACTCGTTTTTGTATACAACGTATGATTTCAGAGAAACCAATTTGTGTGTGTCAAGTATGGTATCATACATAGTATCACCTTTAAAAAAATTAATTTTAAATTCTAAATTATTAATATATACAAAAATTTATTATTCATTAAATGCCTGAGATGTTACAGGTGCTCTCCTTTCCTCCATCACATCTGTGAGCTTCTTTATATCTCTTCGATATTCATAAGATCGGTGGTGTTCTCTCCCACACTTATCGAATTTTCCAATCCCGGTTAGATATTTCCCATTATGATTCTTCCAACATTTTAAATATGTTGGTGTTTAATATTTCTTTGCACACTTCTCATTAGATCCACCAGTTTCAAACTCCATCATCAATTACTTATCACCATATCCTAGTGACCATTCTCCAAACTCCATATCAACATTTAATGAACAACGAACAATATATACATAACTCCAAAATTGTTGAATATATATAGTTTTTAGAATGTTTGGTTTTAACCCACTAAATAATATATCTATTTTTTTGTCATTATTGGAAACAAAACCCAAGGTGTACCTTGAAAGCCTTATCACGTTTGCTTCTTTGGCCACGAAAGATTCAATTTCCCTTTAATTCAACACAATTAATTATATTTCTATTTTTTTGGAATAGTTTGAATAAAATACTTATAAAGAAGCATTATAGTAAATTCTTCCCACTCTATATCTTCCATTTCATCATTTTTCTTGGTAGTCTTAATCAACTCCAACTTTTCGTCAACCTCACCATCTAGATGATAAACGACTAGAGTAACCTTCTCCATATTAGAACAGAGAATAAAATAATTTAAATTCTCCCTTTAGTTTAACCACTATTCTATGTCTAGTGTATCAGTATATCCAATAAATATTGGTGGTTATTGACCCATAATGTACTCGATAACCAGTTGATCCTTATAAGGAGAAGTATGATGTTCAACATTGTTCATGTTATTTTTCATAGCATGAAACAGATAGGCAACCACCACCATGATATTTTGAACTCCAGCTCCCAAGGAATTTAGCATGTCGTTAATAAAATATCACTGCATTGTCCCTCACATAGCTTTCTGGCAAGGTTTCTCCTTATTTCCACCATTTCTAAAATTGAAAATGTGAGAACAAAACATAAGTCCACATATCATGAATAATTAATTAATTTCTATTTTCACAAAAATATAAAGTTATATCTTGTGGTATCAATATTTACATAGTCTCATACTAAGGGTTTTCACTATAGTTACGTAATCCTAATTCCCAAATTAAGGAAACCTTTCTCTGATACCAACTATAGTGATCCAACTTGTTCACACATGAATAATACATCATTTTAATGATAAAAAACATAAAATCATTACAAAACATTGGGTACAAAGGTTTTGTGTTAGTAAAATATTAGGACTCTATATACAATTTA
The DNA here is from genome assembly GCA_963277665.1 of Viscum album. Classification (NCBI taxonomy): domain Eukaryota; kingdom Viridiplantae; phylum Streptophyta; class Magnoliopsida; order Santalales; family Viscaceae; genus Viscum; species Viscum album. The sequence goes on along the minus strand of OY728143.1, from coordinate 1,603,775,983 downwards.
CAAAAAAACTAAGAAAAATTTATTTAATTATTTCTTATCTATGTTCTTAGAGGATATTGTGTTCTCCTCAGTATAGGTAATCACCAAAGGATATACATCGATGAAAGGGATGAGCTAAAATCCATGTAATAGGATATGTAGTAACATGGATCAATATAACATGGAGATATAGAATAATAATTATAATAATAAACTAATCAGTGTATCATCATCATAATCTAGAGAGGACTCCATAGAAAAGGACATGGAATGTGGGAATTCATAAAAATGATAATTCATGTCTTTGTAGTGAACTACGACACATAGTTTTGTACAAAGATGGCATCATGTTCAGGTAGATTTATATTTATCTCATGAGATTTGACACATTACCCAATGAAATGGATCATTATACAATTCCATTCACACAGATCACATTATATCATTTTCACGTGGTATATAATTTCAGGCACACCTATCACATCATAACATTTACATTATCATGCATGCAACAAAAACATACACCAATATGGGCCATAAAATAACCCATGGAATGAAATTCATTTCATGATAATGCATTCCTTAAAACGTCTTGTAGTTAAAAAAAATATGGAATTACCTAATTTTTATAATATGCATCAATCTTGAGTGAATAAGAAACAATCTCAAGGGAAGTAAAACATGTGTTTTTTTAGAATGAATGGATCTCTTGGAAAATTATTTTCATTTTTCATAAAATAATTTTATATGAAATTATATCCAATAAATTAAAATGGAAGGAAAATTAAATCATATTTTACTAATAATAAAATAACATCCATACTAAAATTTGTAATGAAATAGGGATGACCCAATGAAAGGAAATTAGGTTAGAGAACCCCCTTACCTTATGTCTGAGTGATTTATTAACATTCATATCATTAATAGTCAAATTAAATTAATTAAGTTTAAAATAAAAGACCTATTGTAAATGTAAATTATTTATAATGGTTTTATTATGTTCATTTATAACCTTTTATATGAGTTATAGAGTTCAATTATGTCATTCAGGAGTGTTCATTTTCTTGGTTTTAATGATTGGTTCACTTGAATATGGGTACGTAAGTTTAGGTAGAATGGGTATAATTATACATAATTGAAATTATAGTTTATTAATGAAAATATATAAGATTAAATGGTTATATTAATCACTTTCTGAATGGTATATTGATGAATCATTGCATAAAAGGTCAGTGGTAATCATTTAGATATTGTTTTAGATGTTTTTCAAACATCACAATGTAGTTTTGTTCGATTATTTATTATTTCATATATAAGTTAGATACAAAACATAAAAAGCGTAATTAGACAAATTCTATATTATTTTAAAACTATTATATTTGTTTCCTTAGCATCCATGAAGGAGTTAATGGAAAATGAATATGTATTGTCCATGATGTCGGTATATTGACAATCATGGGCAATGATTTCATTTTTAAAATAAAAGAGAGAGAGAGAGTGAAAGGAGTTTGATGATCAATATTACATTAACATGATATAATTCCAATATATAAAAGATATTGTAGTCATCATGAACAAATGTATAGATAATTTGAGGATATAATTACAGAAAAAATGAATTAAATGAAATTAAAAGAAAAAGAATGTGGATTTTACCTCTTGAATTATCCTCCTTGAGGACACCCTTAAGGTACATAAGTTTAGTCCTTTTTGACACATGAACCACTTGGAAATGTTTAAGTGTCTTGGTAATAGTTTCTGATAGAATTTGGAAATCTATCAAAACATATAATGTGTGAGTAGAAGAGGTGGTGAGGGGTGGTATTTATACGGGAGAAGTGATGTTTTTTCTAATTATTATAATAATTAGTATATTTTTTGGCTCAATTATATGATTATTCTGATCATTATAAGTAAATATATTAAAATAAGGAACAATGGTTATATATATTCGTCTTAGATTATCAGTAAATCATCCAAGACTCAATAATTCATGTAATTAGCTTTTATCATATATTTACGTATTTTACTATTCACCATATATTCAAGTATTTTATAATTATACCAAAAAATCACCCTAAACATCATTTCAAAATTAGAATAAAAAATAAAATTCATTTTATGAAAATATTTTTTTAAGAATTAGAAATTTTAATTTTAATTAATATCATAATTTACTTGGAAAATATTGATTTTAAAATTATAACTGATTTTATTGCACTTTGAAAATATAATCAAGGTCTCATAATACTATATTATAATCATAAGTGATTTTTTTTCATTTATGAAATTATATATGAAAATATAATTTTTTTAAATCATTAAATTGATAATAAAAGTTAATATATTTTTTTTTAAAGTGCCAACAATTAATTTGTTTTTTTTAATCATTTATTTACTTATACTATGATGTAATTATATCATATAATAATTTATGTTATGCCTAAATGTTTTTACAATTTTATTGATGAGGCTACTATTGTTTTGGATAGATTAGTATTCTTAAGGGACATGTTACTATTCCAAAGGTCAAGTAACTATTTCACCTGTATATGTTCATTAATTTATGATAAAGACTCTTATTTCATTCATTCTTCATTTATAGTGTTTGTGTTGTCATATCTATGTTATTTTATGTTATTTATGTTTTATTAATGAATTATAGGTTGGGAGAAATTCTGTTGATAAAATTTTGGGTCGTTACATCAAAGGTTGATCGGAACACCCCTTAGGGTGGATCAGGGAGGATCATCCCTAGGGGTAGAACCTTGGTTTATCGATTGATGGATCAAAACTACCAATGGTGGAAGATCCTAGAGTTATATACCTTAAAGGGAATATGTCACACCCTAAATGGTGATAGGATCAACCCTAGGGGTGGTCTAAGGAGGTACATCCCTAGGAGAGAGAGCCTTGGTTTACCATTGGTTGGGATTGAACCACAAATAAGAATTCTACGTACCATATTTAGAAGACAAGGATCAAAACCCACATATTTTAATATAATATTTTATGGTGTTCTAACCATATTAGTCCATAAAATTTATTTTCATGTGATAAGGATGATAGTGTCACAAATAGATATCCTATGTGGGATGGTTCTAATAGTACACATGAAAGTTCCCCTTTTAAAGAGAATTTTTGTTGTTTGGATTTGGTATGGGGTTTATGAATTGAGATGCCTACGTGACCTGAAGAAGATGTGGTCTCCCATGATATAAGAATGATCTCACTAAGGATGCTACCTATAGAAAAATAGGATGTATATGGATGTTGATTTTGGACCTTAGGAAGACTTCATATATATCCTAGTTTTTTAGGAATAAAATCCCAAGTTATTTGTAATGTCTGGGGATTCCTAATAAAAGGGCCCCTTAAATCATGTTATTGGGGATTCCACATGAAAGCATCTAATATGAATAATATGTTTTTTTGGAATAAACCTAAGATGATTCCCATTTTAATGGATTTTTGGGCATATATCTTCAAAGAAGGCCCGTGGTGGTGACGAAAAATATGTAAAGAATATTAATATCCTATATTCCATTGTGAGTCATGATCGATGTTAGATAAAATAGTATGTAATATATCAAACACTCGTGTGGTAAAATTAGAGTCAACCAGAAATGGTGTAGGGCATACCCGTGGAAGCTACCTTCAGAGGACCTGATTCCTAATGAGGAGGATATCATTATATGCGAGGGTAGGGGATGTGGAGACCATCCAATTACACTAATACATAGAGAATCTTATTCTTATTTACCAAATTGAAGCCACATTTTAACATCATGTGTTTAGGATGTTGAGAATAGGTAGTTTTATTCAATGTAGCTCATACATAGGGGACTAACTTTAGAGCCCTTGGGCTTACATGAACACTACTCATAAACCTCTATGGGTACATGGCTTTATAAATTCGAAGGTTTCATGGAAAGGAGGAGTTTTCAATCATGTGATCCACATTAGTGGGCCTATTATGAGAAGAAACATGATTTTGCATACCTATTATGAGAATAAAAATGTATATGAGAGTCTTAGGTTACGCATTAAGTGGAATTTTCCACAAGAATGTATGTCACAAATAGTATAGGGATTCGAGACAAACCAGTACAGATCTTGGATTGGTTTCATGGATCTGGGCACTCATCCTTCATGAAAAGGTTTCAACATAATTGATGTTCATTGGTAGGATTAGGAGAGAGGATTCACAAAGATTAGGGACTCTCAAATAGGTTTATTGGGAATCTTATGTTCTTATCAATGGAAAGGGATTAACGGAGGAGGAGGCTTCACAAAATTGGTTTAACCTTCTTTAGAATGGATTCTTAGTTCTTGGGAAGAGTTTTTTGAGAATGGTTAATTATTTAAAAAGCATGGAGTTCCCCATAGGTCCTTCTTATTCCAAGAATTGTGTAGGAATTCATGAATGGCATCTACACCAAGGGTGGCTAGTTTTAGGAACATATGAAAAGGTGTTTCGTGAAGCCTAGGTAGCTTTGATGATCCATATTTGGTCTGGTTCTTGATGACCCTGAGGATAATAAATTTTTAGTAATTCTGAAGCCTAAAAGTCAGGTAACCATGACTAAAATAATAAAATGGCGGTATTTATAGGAAATAAGTTTAGAAAATAGTTGAAGTGGTTTGTTAATTATTTATGGGATTTATTAATAAGTGTGGCTTCATGAGGCACGTGAAGGAAAATTATCAATTGTCTATGCATTTGTGATGTGAACTTGTACTCATGAATGAACACCATCACAACATTACATAATCGTGAAGAGTTTTCGAATTACTTAAGGAACACTATAATTTTTTCTCATGGTCTTGAAACACTATCAAACTCATGGAGGAACACTGTGATGTCTTCACACGTTTTGGTAGAGTCTTCAAACATGTAGAGGAAAAGTGTCACGACATCATATAGAAGCAATGTGAATATCTTGGATGAGGATCTTTGTGAGCTTCAGGAACTGGAGAATGATCAAGGCTTCAATAATCAGATTCCATAGAGGGTTTGGGCCATTTTTTCTTGGATTTACATTGAACCTCAGATTCCCTCCTTGAACGTAACATGCCCAATTTTAAAAGTTAGCGCATTGTGATTGATAGCATGTATCACATGAATACCCAAGTGCGTAAGGTAATATAAAAATATCAAACATTACAATATATTTACTATTTTATGGTAATTAAATATATGATTTATCATTCAATTAACAGGAAAGGGAGTTAGCGTATGTCACACACAAAAATGAGTTTCCTCAAATGAATTGTGTTACATACAAGACTGAGTATTTCAAAATAATTATATATTATTAAACTATTATTTAATATAATAAGATATTAACTAGACATTAAATTAGTAGTTATGAAAAGGGTTAACTAACAAATATAAAAGCTATGTATTAAATAAATAAAAAACAAATTTATTGGTTACAAATTATTTATAAATGAGTATGAAAACTGATTGAATACAAAGGTAAAATATTTTGGACGTTTTATTAAATAATAATTTTAAAATAAACTTCATCCTGGATATTGGAACATAGAAATTACTTTAGCAAACATTTTTGGTACTTTTCTCTAATGTTTCGTTTTTTAGTGGATACTCAAAAACATTGAATTTCAATTCAACACAACTTTTTAATATAATTTATATCTATGGATAAATTATATTTTAAAAGGGATATAAATTTTAATTAGAAAAACCAATATCAAGTAATCTAATTTAGGTAATTGGAATCAATTTCAATTTGAAATTAGACATAAAAACTTACCAAACATTCTGATGTTTTTACTTTGAAAACCCACATTGTCCCTCGTCCGTGTGATTAAAATTATATTAATTTATACCATTGCTATGATTGAAATTTGTGAAAACTTATTAGAAAGTTTGAATAGTAATAAATTATAATTTATAATAAGGAAAAATTATTTTTGACAAAAAAATTAGTGAATGTAATTATAATAAATTACAATGGTTAAAGAAATGTTAAATTTAATAACTTACTAGATCTCAATATTAAGGGCCTAAATGACCTATAAACATGTCCATGATCAAATTTATGGACATATTTCAACACAATAATCCATTTTGTATAATTTGTACTATTATTGGAGCTTTGTGGAAGAGGAAAAACATGGGTGGATTTCCCTTTACAAAAATTTACAAGAGTGCCACTCCTCCACTATAAAAAGGTCCTCACTCCTCTCATTTCCTCAAACCTCCAATGACGCTATGACTAAACCAATATATGTAAATATAGATCCGAAAAATCTCTCTCCAAAACCTAGAATCATAAAATTGGTCATAACACCCTCCATGGAATCCCTTGTGTTCAAACCAAAAAGTGATACCCAATTTGGAGGTAACATATTTCCATATTCTCTTTAGTTTTATTTCCATTCTCCACCCCCTAAACACTTAATTTTACGTTATTATAGAGGAATATATTATAATAAATATAATAGGTTATTTTTATTTTATTTTTTAGTCCTAAAATAACCCACAATACCATATAATGGGTCACGAACATACCTTTTTTTGTGTATGGTGAACTGCCACATCCAGAAACGATGATTATTAATTTTTCCTTTTGGACCTCTCTTGGTTGGGAATTATGTAGGAAAAATTGTTTATATATAATATAAATTATTCTTATTATATCTTAATTATTATATAATTCTTCTATAACACATACAAATATACATTTCATTTTGTGTAAATGTGATACAATCATTTTTGGAAGGGTGAACTGCCACCCTATAGAAGCGATGTGATTCATTCAGAAAATATATGAATGTATAAATGATTATTTCAAATAAAAATATGTGAAATAAAAAACATATATATGAATTTAATTATGTAATTTCCAATCTATAAATATTATTTATAAATATAAATCATTTCATTATTACTCTTTGAAATATTTAAAATGTGATAACGTCGTTCGTGGACGTGTGGACTACCCCCTCCTCGACATGATGTTATTTCTTTTACATCACAAGAATACTATATAAAATTTTAATCAATATGGTATTTATTATATGATTATAATTATGGAAATACTTGGCCTTACTTACCTTCTTTCAATAACAATCCTTGAAAATGCGAATGTTATTCATGCATACGTACGACCTTCCCTCTCCAAGATTATAACATTTATTCATTTTTGATAACCATATTTCATGTTTGGTTTTAAAATCATAATTTATGTTTAAATATGATAATTATATAATTATTATTTTTCTAGATATGTTTATATAATTACCCATTTGACCACAACCTATATAAAAAAATTGACACATAAACTGAATATGGTCAAAATAACCTGATTTAAACATATTATTTTAAATAGTTGTTTGGAAAGTTGTAGTAATCAAATTTAATGTTACAATAAATTTGATAATATTTGTCGACAAAATAAATAACTAACATAATTTTATTATTTAGGAATATAAAGACAAATGGGATAAGTGACACTCAAAGTAAATTATTTCATCTGAATTCGAATGCCATTGAGATTATTTGTTGTTATGCTCAATTCACTTTTATAGGGTACATATACTTCACATTTAAATATAATAAAATTAATATAATTATTATTATGATATTATTTGTTTCAATTAACGTCACACCATAATGGATATTATGATTTAAATGTTCTAAAGTGGTATGAGACACTTTTTAATGTTTAAAAATTATTATCCTCAAGAATTTTTTTAACGATTGTATGTTCAATCTCAATACTTTTATAGATTATTAACTTTTACTTGAAAAAATCACTTTATTATAACAATCATTCATTGGATATCCAAATTATTGGGTGATTAATATTATTATTTCTTAAACAGTATATCATTTATACATATGGTGTTTACTTGACCATCTATTTCATTATTGAGGGAATTCTTGGTAAATATATATTCCTTATTCCATACGAATATTTGATAAAGAATATTATTTATTTTGACTCTTTTATATAATTAATTACTTATAAAATAAACGATGGGTGGCGTCCATACTATATATAGACACTCTGTGCATCAACAGGTTCTCATGATATGCCAAAGTTTTCTAAATTAAATGGTATTATATCCATAGTTTTAAACCATCTTGAGAAATGTATCGATAGTATAGGTTTTGAAGTTCCTTATACTTGACGTCTAAAAACTAATCATTCCCATATAGATATTTTTTTTGTTATTATCAATGATATTTTGTGTCTTCATATCTATAGATACATTCTATTCTCAGTTTATTGATTATATGGTATGTGTTTCAGTTTCTTACCTTTCAAATTTTTATTTTTTAATTATCTAGTTATTCATAGGGAATGTGTTATAAATTAATTACCTTGAAATACTAATTTATTCTCATTGTTCAGTTATTTATTTTTCATTTCATACAGTTACTAAGAATTTTAACTCAACCATTTTATGTTTCCTTCAACATGTTATTAAGAAAAAGTATTTAAATAAGCGTTCAAGGATATAATTTACTTCGTTTTATTACATGACATGTTTTATTTAACTTTTCTAATTTATTATTAGTATCATGTATATAATATTGATTTCCAAGACTACTGAACTGATTAATCCTCTAGGATTTGATTCGTTGTAATCATGTCAATGTAAAAAAAATAATGTAATGGATTCGAGCCTCTTGTGACAGGAATTCATAGTTGTTATCAATGGGAGTTTAGAAACAAACATAGAACGTAGATTTAGAATAAAATATTAATGAACATAAACCAAATATATACATTGATGATATGTAAATAAAAATATCCTAAAATTATGGAAATTTATATATTATGTGAGTATTCCTAGTAATACACACATTTATCAATACTATAAGTGGATGTGGTTTTGGAATAAATGTACCTAGGATTAGAATCCCTGATAAGGAGTTCTAGGATAGACTAGGTGTAACATCGTACCTGAGAACGATCCTTACTTCCCACCTTGTTTAAAACTCCCTGGGGGATATGCTTCGTATAGTTAATATTATATTTACCTACAATTATGATGGATTTGAAAGTATATTTTTCCCACATGTAACCAAACTGTATGAATCTATGTTTTACGACGTATAAATTTATGTTTTGTGCTATACATATTTTATAGTTACAAAAATTTCATAATTTTATGAGATAATCCATTATACTTCGTTTTTTATAAATTGAACATTGAAGAAATAATGATATAAATACTCTTGGACAATATAGAGTTTTTCCTCCAGATAATGTCAATGTATCTAGTATTGAAACTAAGAATGTTATGGATATATTAGGAAATCATAGTCTTGTTTTAAAAAAAACCATGCTTTAATGGATAAACCCATTTGTCCGAGAGTTTATCTTATAATGGATCACTATTACTGGGACTACTAATCCAATTTTAGATAATAAATGGATTATGTCACTTGGGAATAAATTTTATAGCCTTATGAAGTAGTGAAATGGAAAAAATTACACTTACAGTTGATTGTCTCTATGGTTATGCTGATCAATGGTGATCCTTATTCCATAATACATTGGTTGAAGAAGAAATATCAGTCATGGAATAAAAGAAATTAAGGATAAATTCATCAATAAATACTTCCCTCATGATCAGAAAATTGAAATGAATATAATGTTTCATAGCATAAAGAAAACGAAGAAGTGAGTTTTTTTAGATTTTTGGTTTCCTTTACAGTGTTTTACTTCCATTATTTAGATTGTAAACTCAATAAAATGTTCACGATCGACTACTTCATTGGAGGTATTAACCAAAATCGTCGAAGGGTGTTGGTTTCTCAGAATTTCCCAATATATGAAGAGATGGTTTTATGTGCTATAAATACAAAGAAACAATTCTCCATATCCTATGGATATAAATTAATGTAAGAGAACAAATAATGGAAGATCGAATAATATATAATGGGAGGAAGGGAAAGCATGATTTTCCATCATGTGATAACTATTGAGAGAATTACAATGGTAAACGATTTAAGGTATTGAGTGTTTGTTATAAGTTTGTAGAAAAGGTTCACTAGGGAAAATGGAATGGAAAGAAGGAAAATATTGTTTTCTAATGCTATAAATATAAGAATATGGGGAAATATGCAAATGAATTACATAAGAATCAGAGGAATATACCATTAAAGAAGCAAAGGGGTCAAGGTTAAGCATATGCTATTGAAATGGACTGAGTGGAATGATTACTGTTCTTCTATATTTGGATCTAAGAAATATGTTGTAATGAGTTTTATTTATTATGTTCCATTCATAATATTTATGACATATATAAGGATTTTACTGCAATAATTTTTAATTCAACATTTTATATAATATGCATAATGGAACCACAAAAACGTTATTCAAGATAAATTTATACTTTTTAGAAGAAGATGATTTATGGAAAGATAACAATTAATATGTTTTCAATGTTGAGATAATGACGATGAAATGATTGATTTGGAAAAGTGATGACAAGCTAGGATCATATTAATAAATTGTCCACAAGTGGTCAATGCTATCATAAATGGAGTTTAAAAAACATTTGTATTTAAGTAAAATATTTAATAAAATGTGTCTTACTTATAGAATAAGGAAGAATTCATGTTTCTAATATTATTTTACCGTGATTCAAGTTATTAAAATATTTTTAGAGGATATATGATTATGTTACTCACTTGTTTGGAATGCTAGAATTTAGAGATTCTTCATGTTTATTAATGGATAATGACAAGTTCATGTTGTAAATTCAGAAATGTTCTTTCCAAATTGTTAGACCATAATTTTTTGGAAAGTATATTCATTTTTTAAATGTTTTTTGTTTATATTTGGATCTATTTTTAGTGATTGATATATTACATCAGTATATGAGGATTATTTTTTTAAGATATGAACTATAAATTGTTCAAATTAAGACTAAAGGATAATATTGTTCTTACATAAATGTACCCAGTATGTTTGATTTATTATATTCTTATATAGATAAATAATTCTGCAACTCCATCAAAATTGATCTTGAAAAAAAGTTGTCTTATTAACATCACTTTTGATGAATCAAATAGACCCTAGATCACTATGGTTTATTTTTCTTTTAATTTTCACCTTTATCATTATCATGTTCTCTAGAACTCTCCAATATAACATTATTTTTTTTTTCATAATCCATGTTACCAATTTCCACCTATGATATCCTTCTAGGGAACCGAGTTACCTGACCAATGTACATTACATTCTATCCTAGTTAGAAAATGTTTTAATACAATTATTTATGATGTGGGTTTTTAAAGTATAGATTATTTTCAAATACCAATCCCTCATTTTGTGAGATCATGTTTATATTTTTAGGATTAAATTTAATCATTGTGGGGAGAATGTTACCCCCCCAAATTATAATGTATGAACATTGTGTTTGATGTCACGTATCACATGAATAACTAAGAACATACGACAATATAATACCCCAAGACATTAAAATAAATTTTCTATTTTAAATAAATTTCTTATATGAGGTATATTGAAATTAATGTGATACAATTTAGCATACATTTCCCACAATAATGATTTTCTTCATATGGCTTTCGCTACATGAAATAGTGAGTTTTACCAAATAACAATATATTAATAAAATATTATTTTGTATAATAAGATATAAACAGACCGTTAAATTATTACTTCTAAAAATAATTAACTAATATTTGATGATAAAATTTCTATAAATATATAAAATGATTTCATTGAATAAAAATTAATTAAAAAAGAATATGAAAATCGATTGAATATAAAGGAAAATATTATTACATTTATGCTCACAAAGTTGTTTTTACTAAACAAATTAAATTAAATATAAATAGTGAGTGATCTAATTTATATATATATATATATTATATTCAGTAAAATATTTTTTTTATTTTCATCGAATATATTTGATAGTCTTAAGATAAAATATACCCAATTTTATGCAAAAAATACTACATTTCTATTTTTTCATTTTTACCACCATTTAATAGAGAACATATTTTAAATAAAATATTTGAAACATTTATGGATTATAAATGTTAAAATATACACCATTTTTTAAGTCAAAAAAATCAGGATTGGATAAATATTTTGTATTTTTCTGGAAAGTTTCATTTTTAAATGAATAGTGAAATATTCTTAATTTTAGTTCAATAATATTTTTTTTATATGGTTAAATTATAATTTAAATTTATTTTAATGTTTAATTAGATAATGTTTTTATCAATAAATACAATTGAGGTTATTTAAATCAATTTTAGTCTGAAATTTGATATAAAATCTTACAAAACATTGGAACCTTTTTAATTTTGAAACATCCATTGTCGTCCTGTCTACATGATTGAATTTAAATTAATTTCTACCATTTATGTGATTGTAATTTGGAATAATGGATTCCATATTTTTAATAACAATAATGTATAATGTATAATAAGGTCAACTTATTTTTTTACAAAAATATGTTATCGAAATTAATTAAAATTAATTACAACGATTAAGGTGAAATTATGCTTAATAAGGGACTAAACCTTAATATTAAGGGCCCAAATGACCTGTAAACCTATCCATGAGACATTTTATCTCCATATTTTGACCTTATCATACAATATTTTTAATGTTTACCATTATTGTGGCAACTTTTGATGGAAAATTGAGGTTTTAATTCCCTTTCCCAAAATTTACAGGAGTGTGACTCCTCCACTATAAAAAGGCCTCCTCTCCTCCCACTTACTCAGCCTATCAATACAATATGTATTGACAAAATATGCACAAATATATCCTCAAAATAACTGAAATTAACCTAAGAGAATAACCTTGGTCATAAATCCAACAAAATAATCCCATTGGTTCCAACAAATTGATGTTACCTGATTAAGAGGTAACAACTTTCCTTAAGCTCTTTAGTTATATTTCCATTCACACCCCCTAAAATCATATTAATCTATAATTATATAGTGAAAATGTATAATCAATATAATAGGATTTTGTTATTCTAATTTATCTTCCTAGACTCAGACACACTTTCATCTAATGGGTAACAAACATGTTTCTATTGTGTACGGTGAACTACCGCCTCATGAAACGATTCTTGTTCAATTTTTCCATTACCACATCTCATTATTGGGAACTATGATGTAAATGAAGTTTATATATGATGAATATTATAATTATTATATATTTATTATTATTTAATTATTTCATAACACATACCATTCTAATTTATATTTTGTTTAAATTCAATAACATTATTTATTGAAGAGTGGGCTACTTCCCTTAATAGCGATGTGATTCTATCACATGATAAATAGAAGGTATACATGACGGTTTTAATTAAACATACGTGACACAAAAAATTAAATTCAAGCCATAATTACCATTTTTGAATATAATAATAATAATATATATAATTTTCCTTATTACCCTTTCACACACTTAAGAAGAGGTAACATCATTCGTGTACATGTGGACTACCTCCTCCTCAACATGATGTGCTTCCTTTTACATCATAAGAAACATATTTATAATTATATATGATTAAATAAAATGGTATTTATGTTATTATTATTAGTATGTAAATATATCATGTTTCTTACCTTTTTTCCATAAAAATCATTGAAAATTGAGAATCTCACCCAGGTATATGTATGACCAACAATCTCCATGATTGTAATGTTGGTTCATTTTTAAAAACCACATATCATGTTTTTATAGTATATTTGATGTATAAATAAGATAAATAAGATAATTATGTAATTATTATTATTATATATATGTTTCTATTTCCGAACCCTTTGACCATAAATGATCGACCAATGTTTATTTTGACACATAAACTAAATATGGTCACAACACTGGATGTAAACATAGTTGTTCAGGTAGTTGATTACAAAATTGTAGTAAGTGAAGTAAAATTATAAATAAACTTGAAAAATATCCTCATGAAAGTAAAAAAACTACATAAATTTATTATTCAGAAATATAAAGACACACATGACATATCAGACACAAGGTATGTGATTTCATCTCAATTTACTTTCTTTGATATTTTATGTTCATATGCACCAAATAAATTTTATATGGTGAATATTCCTTATTTTTACATGTCATATCATCAATTTACATATTATAATGACATTATTGGTTTAATTTAATAAAATACCTTCATTTATATTACGATTTAAATGCTTAAAAAGCTATATGAGACAATTTGGAATGATTAAAGATTATTTCCCTTCAATATGTTTTTTAACAATTTTCTTTACAATCTCACTTCCTTTTGTGATTGTTAACATTATCATTAAAAGGTAAAATTATTTTAATAACATTTCATTGGATATCTACATTCTTAGGTGATTTATATTATTATTTCATGAAATTTATACCATTTTTACATATTATATTTACCTGACCATTTTTTTGATTATCAGGGGAATTTTTGATAAATCCATATTCATTATTTAATATTCAAATATGACAAGGACTAATATTTATTTTCAATATTTGATATGGGTAATGATATAGAAATTAAATTATTTTAAGGAAAAATACATTATATTTCACTTTGATGCATTGACATATTCCCATGAGATGAATAAGTTGGCCAAATTAAATGGGTTTATATTCATAGTTTTAAGAAGTATTATGAATGGTCTAGATGGTATATGTTTTCATATGCCTTAGACATGACATCCATTAACTATGCATTTAATTCATAGATAGTTTTTTAATTATTTTTATTATCCATTACATTTTTAATCAACATATCTATGGATGCATTTAATTATTAGTTTGTTGATTAAGTGGCATGAGTTTCCGTTTCATACATTTCCATATTGATTTTGTGATATCAAGTTAATTCTATAGCACTATTTATCTATTATTTTACATTAAATTTTAATTTATTCTCATTGATTTATTATTATTTTCAATTTATTTAACCTTATTTAGTATTTTATCTCACCCTTATTAGGTTTCTTTCCCTAGGTTTAAAATAAGGAATATTTGAATAATATTTCAAGGATGTAGTTTGTGTCATTTTATTATATAACATGTTTTATTTTTGTTTTCCCAATGTATTAAGAGTATCATGTATGAAATAAAAAATTATAAGGATATCAAATTGATTAGTCCTATACGATTTTATTCCTTATAATAATTCCAAAGTAATAATGAAATGTCATCAGCCCCGTGCTTCTAGGGTCAGGGAATTACATTGACCATTCTTATGACACAGATATTTCAACATAGCAGTGACCATTGAATAAATAAAACCTTATATATATAAATAAAAAAATCATTCATTGAATATTTGAACATAGAGTTCCTTCACATGATGCAAAAAATCTAATTGTTGGGTAGAAAAAGTACGGGTTTTCACAAATGTAGGGTTAAGGAATATTACGTTTACTCCATAAAACTATGATTTTTTCAACCATAAATTATTCTTACAAATTTAGGGAACGAATACTATTTATAGAATACATTTAAAATATATTTATAATACATATAAAAATACTCATCCATAGATCAAAGATTTCTAAATTCTTCCAGATTAAATATTTTGAAGAATATTATCTTTTTGAAAGTCACTAATTAAAACCTATTAGTAACATAATTGTAGTTGATTTTAGCATAAAAAAATTAATGAAATTTTTTAATCAACAAATGACCAACAAAAACCATTTCATAGGTCAATTTTAACTTCCAATATCATTAATATAGGGGATCGGGACAGACCTTTTTTCCATAGTGGTTCCGAAAATAGTTTTTTACTATAGTAGATCAAGACCTTCAACTTGTCTTATATTGTTATCTCATGAGATATGAATCATTATGCAATGAATTTAAGGGAGAAATAGGTATCAAAAATCACATAATGAAATGATAAATTTGTGTTCTAGAATAACATAAATATTATTATAATGCTTTAAAGGAACATGGGTTTCATAAATATTTCCTCATAGAATACACTGTGGAAGAGAAATATGTTTTTAAATATCATCCCATCCTACACATAGACCAACCACAAGAGAATAAGGATACTATAAATTAATAATATCTCCATTAAATCACAATTAAAATTAAATAATGGTTTCTTAGATGTAATATAATATTTGAAATATTTCATTAAATTAATCCCGTAAAAAATACTATTTCAATTTTCAAGACATTTATTTTATAAGAGTCAAGAAATTATAAGGGAAAAAATTCATTTTAGAAGGAAATTTTAATATTATAAATAAAGCATAATAACATTATGGTTTCATGATATTGGTAAAATCATATCATGCCGTATATGTTTAAATGCATTTCTTTCATACTTTTGTCGGATAAGTCACAATTAAATCAGTTAGATAACCAAACTTTAAAACCATTTTGTTAAAATTAAAAAAATGTGTAAAAATGAATTTTTAAAAAAAAATATTTAATAATAGAAACATTTTTTTAGATAATTTATGAAAACATGGAAATTTAATAAAAATAATGTTTAAATGGAAATTTTTACAAATTAAGTTTTCAATGAACTTCCCTTATATATATCATATCCTTGAAGTGAGAATTAATCAAATGAATCAATTACTTGTAACACATTTAAATTTATAAAATATTTTGTAATACAATATATGATAATAAAAATTCATATCACACATAATCTTGGCATGAAATATTAAATAATGGAGAAATTTAACATAGTAAAATGAAATTCGGTTAAGAAATCCCTTACAACTTTGTAATCAGTCAAATTTTATGCCCCATTAATGTAATAATTATGAAATGAAATATTTAATAGAATGAATAAAATTAAATTCATGATATAATATAACAATTTATAGTATATACACTAGAGAAAATAAATAGGTGGTGAATAAGGAATATCTCAATTAAATAAAAGTTAGATGAGAATCCTTATCACATGCTTACGTTTAATGGTTTTCATGGCCTGTCCATTTCTGTATAATTATGGATATTTTTTTCAAATTGAAATAAAACTATAAAAGTGATATGAAATGGTATTATTTCACTTATATTTTTTTAATGGTCACATTAATCCTTTTTTTTGTTATAAGGATGATTCATTTGATCAAACATTAAAGTTAAATGTTTGGTTTATTTTAGCAATTTTTCCAAACAACATGATGAAGATTAGTTCAACAAAATATCATATATATATATATATATATTAGTTATATAACATTCTTTAATTTATAATATACCTATTAATATAAAATTTAGTTAGAATAATACTTTTATGACTGGCCTTGAAGGTAATAATGGAAAACGAACAAAATCATTATTCATGGAGGTGGTTGAATGCCACAATTTTGAAAATGATTTCATTTTCATGAATAGTAGGAGATTATAAAATGTGTGGATAAAATATTTTAAATTATAAATATAAAATTATTCTACATAAATTATATTGTATTTATAATTAAATTATGGATGAAGTAGGTGAAGATAGGTTATAAGAAGAAATGGAAAACAAAACGGTTGTTGGAAAAAGATACCTATTGAATATCACCTCCTTGAAGGACCCCATAAGATACATGGAATTGGTCTCTAGGTGAAACTATAATAACATGTCCATGGGTTCCAGTGGGGATGAGATATTTTGTAAGATAATTGAATATCTGTAAGGATAGTGAGGATAAATCGGGTGGTGAGGGGTGATATTTATACTAGAGGATGAGTGTTTTTAAGTTATTAAATAATGATTATATATTATCTAAATCCAACCACACTTTTGTGGAATTAATTCCAAATAATTTAAATGAAAATTAATTTTTTAAAGGATGGTTAAGGTTGATAAACAAATCAAACACCAATTTAATTTTTTATGATATTATTTATTAACATTAACCCACTACATTTTTTACCTATACTGCAGTTCTTTTTATTACCATTGTAGAATTATATGGATTGAAATGAATATGAACTTATAAACTAATTTATACCTCATAATTAAAAATATGAAATTAATTTTTCAAAACTAATAAAATGTAATTTGTAAAATTTTATTTAAAAGGAAACCGTGAAAATGTATTGAATTTTGTATTTAGAAAAATGTTTTTTGATGTGGAATGATTAAAAGAATGAAAAATAATGTATAAATATTATTTATATGTAATTAATTATCTAATATATAACTTAAAAGTAATTATGGTATTTTTATACTAATATAAAATCATATAATTTCTTTTAAATACAAAAAAAATGATTTGTTTTTGGTACATATATTATTCACTGAAAAATTATCAAAAATCCATTATAATATAATTCTAAAATGATTAATGAAAAGATGATGGTCATTTTTTCAAATAAATTTTCATAGAGTTTTAATAACTAATTATATTTCGTTTCTCATAGGATAAAAAAAATTATTCAAGAAAATATATTTTTGAAGAATAAAATGGATTTACTCAAAATTATGTCCATATTCACAATGAATTAATTAAAAAATTAAAAATGATGTGGAAAATTTTATATTTTACAATGTGATTAATATTATTCATTCACTTGAATTTAATAGCTATGTTATAAAGGTCACTATAAAATATTTATATTTTGGAGTTCGTTTCAGCCTAGTGTTTTGTGAAACATATGCTATCAATGTGGATAAATTTATTTAATCAAGAGGCATACAATAAAATATTCAGTTGTTACAAATTTGGGATGATTTAATGGTATTTGTTATAGATTTTATATCCTCTTTTTTGGGGGGGAAAGTTCATGGTTTGAAGTGCTTCGAGTTCTTAATTTTGGTAGTATATATGGAAGTTGTTTGGGACGACCTTTTTTGGACCAATATGTTTTCAACCATATCATAAAAAATGGTTGGTTGATCAGTATTAAGGATCTATTTAACAATTATCATTATAGGGTCTAGTTCCTTACTCATGACAGGACCTCTTACATCTTTCAAGTATACTGGGACTTCTGATAGGGAGGAAAATACCAGTTACATTAGAGTTAAGAATGATCTCAAGTTAGTTTTATAGGTTATTTCTCGATACAGTTGAGAAGATTAGAGTGGGTGAGAATTTAGTGGTCCTAAATAGGTTCCTAGAAGTTTTCTTAAAATGGTTTATTTGGATTTCTACCCCACTGAGAGTTCGATTTCACTATCGATTTGTTCCTCGAGATGAGCCTGTTATACTTGACATCTTATCATAAGGATCCAACTGAGCTTAAAGAAGTTTACATATAGTTATAGTATCTATTCGTTTTTGGATTTATCTATCCAAAAGTGTCACCAAGAAATCATCTATTCACTTTTACTGAGAATTCAGATAAATGTATTTAATTTATCATAGACTATCATATTATGAACCAAGTGACCATGATGAATGAATACCCATTTCCTAGAATTGATTATCTATTTGATTATTTTAGTAGATTCGATTTGGTTTCAAATATTGAAATAAGATATGGATACCACCAATTGGTAGTTTGGGAAGATGATGTTATAAAGAAATCCTTCCGAAGATGGTATGAACACTTTGAGTATTCAGTTCGTCCATTCAAGAATACCAATTCTCCAATGGTATTTATGGAATTGATGAACCATATCGTCCTGTGATTTTTGGACTCTTTCATGGTCATGTTTTTTTATGAAATTTAGGATTATTCCATGGTTAATGAGGACTATAGTGACATTAGGGAGGTTTTTTTGGGTTTTAAGGGATCATCATCTATTTTACTGGTTGTCCGTGTCCCAGTTTTGGATCTATAAAATTATTTTTTTGGGTCATGTGATTTTTAAAGGAAGAGTCTCAGTGGATCCTGATAAAGTTTTAGTAGTCATTTCATGGGTGAACAATAAGAATGTATTCAAGATTTCTTGTTTTATGGGTTTTAATAGGTATTATATCCATTTATGGGACCTATGTAAGATATCTTCTTCCATGATTCCTGTGATGAGGAAAGGAGTGAAGTTTGAGTGGGATTAGAAATTCCAAATTTGTTTTGATTAGTTCCAGAAACCATTATCACATGTTCCAATTTTTATACTTCATGATCCAAGGAGAGCTTATACTATGTTTTCTTTTTCTCCCCATGTTGGATTGGGGTTTTGTTTATATTGGATGACCATTTAGTGGCCCGAGGCTCAAGGAAACTACACCCAAATGAGTGGCATTATTCCACCCACTACATGGAGTTATCATTTGGGATGTGGGCATTAAATAAATGGTGAAAATACCCCTAAAGGGAGTGTTTAGTGTATTAAGATCATAAACTTATGATGTACATTTTCACCCATATGGACCTAAACCTAAAAAAGTATTATTGGTAGAGTACCCCCAATTTTTTTTTTCAGTTTTCTTATACACCTGGGAAAAGGAACATTGAAACCATTTTGTTGAGCATGAAACTTATAGTGTACTCTATTCACGATATTGTCGATGAGTAGGGGTTGATGAGTTTTCATAATGATATTATATTATATGTAAAAGTGGCTAGAGATTGGGTGTTCATATCTATTGTGCATGTCACACCCTTTATTTTGAATTAGGTTAGGATTTATCATGTATGTAACCAAAAATGCCTTAAATGTAGTTTTTTTATTAATAGTGGGGAGACATCATGCTATTGGTCTCAGTCTCCTGATGTTCATATCATTTTTCATAATTGGATAGTGGTTAAATATAGATTTATTTAGGAGATATTTCATGGGGCACATCATTTCATTTGGTCCATTCAAACCGAGGGAACCAAGTTGTGTTATACATTTAGTGGTTGGTATTGGTGTCTTGGGATGATGCATGAAGTAAAAGACATCATTTCATGATGTTTGACAATCTGGAGGATAATTAATGTGAAATATAGAGCAACCTAGTTTTTGAAAACACTTACTATTCCAATGGGAAAGTATGAAGAGATCTATATGGATTTATTAATTTGGATATTTGATAATTCAAGTGGGAAATATTACAAATGACTGATTGTCGATCTTCTGATGACATGCGCCAGCTTTTTACCCATCATTGAGTCGATGAATGTTGAGGAAATTGGATGACTATAAGTGCGATAGATTATTTTCCTCCATGATGTTCCTTCAAAAGTATTTTCATACTAGGATGAAAATTTTACTACCTCTTTCTGGATGGTATTCCAAGAAGCCTTGGGAACCGATAAGAATATGAGCACCACATTTTACCATTATATGAATGGTCAATTTGAGTGGTCTATCTAGACTCTCGATGATATACTGAGAGAATGTGTGCGAGATTTAGTTGGCTCATGGAAAATGCTACTTCCATTGGATATGATTTATTATTAAAAAACTAACCACAATTGATCTGGATGGCCCAATTTTAGAGGCTGTATAGAAGGTCATTCTAATTTATATTATAATGGTGTAATGTGGAATACCGATGTATGGTAAGACCGATTCCTGTCTTGGAGATAACTGATATGATGCAAATGATTGAATAATGCATAGAAAAATTACAGAGTCACAAAAATTCCAAAGCTGGCCATCTTTATCAGCCATTAGAGCTTCATATTGGTCATTAGGTGTATCTCTAGGTGATAGTTTGAATGTGTCATCATCGCTTTGGTAAGCAGTGGAACACGGTACCATGTTATCTTTGTCTATTTTGTGTTTTTGATAATATGGGGAAGGTATCAAATCAGTTGTATTTTATACTATATATTACCTTGATCCCGGAGGTATTTTATGTTTTACCCATTAAGATATATCATCCCAACCCAACTCCATTTCTAGAGTGGGAATAATTATATCATGTTCCTAATTCCACTATTGTGGAGTAGACTATGTGTGTCATGGATTTTTAGAATTTTATAGTCATGGTAAGTTAATCCTGTTGGTCTATATGATCTAGTAATAAACAGGTGATATCCTTGAGACCTAGTATTGGGAATCTGAGGGGAGGGAGTGGTGTCCTCACTTATTTTCTTCGAAGGATGCACTGGGAATTTATTAGGGTATAAATTGGTAGGTTGAGGATTTTTTAACACAATATGAACCATGATTACAACTGAAATTCAGTTTCATTTCCTTTTTGATTGTTCTTGGAGTTCCTAAAATCCAGAGGAAGAATGTTTTGGTTTTTCAGACAATATAGAAAGGGGAATGGTTATCAAAAAAGTTTTCTAATAGTTCTGTTAAGAGTTTTAGAGGGATGCTTGTGGTGATGGTACAGTTTCACATGGTTTGGGAATAGTTTTCAAAATTAGGTATCACTCAGGGGGAAATGATCAATCTTGTAATTTTGGGGGATAGTATACCGCCAAGGTTGGTGAATGGTATTACAAACCGCACAACTTGTCTATGTAACATAAAAATAAGGGGTTTTACTATTTTAACCATGATATTTTTATACACCTTTGTCCCATTTTTCATCCTCCAATCATGTGAATTATCATATTTTTATTGGTGGTGCTTCCCTTATACACTAGTGATGGATTCTCTTCATTTATCAATGATATGGATTGAAGTAATTCCAAATACTTTGGGATTCTCCTTTATCCTTCTACATTATTTTTATTCCATTTTATGGTATTGTGGATCCCTAAGGTTGATGCTGGATAAATCTAGGGTATTTAATTGGTTTTTTTGGGTTTATTTCATATGTATTAGGGGTATGAGGCCTCATTATATCTATTTTTGGTGTTTTTTGTCAGATGAAATAAACATTGGACTGAATATGAGGTAGGTGTCTCTATTTAAGGGTGTTATTTTTGAATTGATGTTAAATTTATTGTCGTATTTGGAATGGTGTTGTGTAAATTTTCATTTTATTTAATTTATGATTGATTTTTATCAAACATGTGTTGTGTTTTGTTCGTGGATTTGGAATTTTGGTTGTTTAAATTTTTTTTTCCAAAGGGCGTGTCATGTATGCACACCAAGTGTTTGAAAAAATGTATCAAAGAGATCTTATGTCGAAAAATGATTTTCGATAATGCTTTTAAAATATTGAAGGTGTTTTGAGAAAATATGAATGTTTGGTTTTGTAAGTTCATTGCGATTTTTCAAGGATTAATTTAAAACATGTTATGATGTTATCTATCATAGAGTTTTACATAGGTTAACTAGTGTGTGAGAGGGGGGAATGTTTGAGGGATTGTGTGTGACATCAGTGGGATGGTCTTGAGGTATTTCATTTTAGTTTCCAAGGACCATGGGATCATTTGGGTAGGAATACCATGATATATTCCATAATTGGTTTCCAATAGACCTTGCTATCTTAAGGATTTGAGGCTGAGGAAGACCATGAGAGCATCTATTAGTACTCATCCAACATCTAATCATTATTTACTCAGTAATGATAGTTCATATGGTTAGAGCTATAGGTGAACATTACTCTTGTTGGGTTTTTTTTTATATTTTAAGAATTTTATTTTATCAACTTTGATGTGATGTGATATATGATACCCACATTAACTTATCTTGTTTCTTTATGATGATTATATACAATATATTTCTTGTTTGGTATTTTTACCATGTTCTAACTTGTGAAATTGTGTATTTATTTGATCTATGTTGATAAATTATTTTCAAAAAATATTGATTTGGAATGGAAAACCAAAGGGATTTAAAAGTTTTATTTGAAAATTGTATTTTTTTCAAATGGGTTTTGTAACACCCTAAAATTCATAGATAATAACACTCTATTTAAAATAGTGTGTACCATGAAACATTGATGTTTGAAAAATGATGAAATATATATTTTTAAATTTAATCTCCTCAGTATCTTGGGAAACTCACAATCCCGAGTCTAAGTTGACCATAATTACCTAGAAATTATATTTTGGGTATAAATAGTACTAAAAAAATGAAAATTATGGTAATCTAATTATTTAAAATTAAATAATAGTCATTAAAAAGAAAAATAAGTGTTTTTGAAAAAAATTTATTTTTTCTAAAAGATGATTTAGTCGCACATTTCACACATAATTTAAAATAAATTTTTATTTCTTTTAAATTATTTTTAAAAAATATAACTTTTTTTTGAAATTATCAAATCAAAATTAACCAATGGTAATTATTATTACTTTTTTAGGAATGTTTCATTTTTCAATGAATATTGAAAAAACATACTTTTATTGAAAACATCATTTTGGTTTAAATAATTTTCAAGATTAAATTATATTTTAATTTATTTTTAATTTAGACTAGTTAAATTATATTATCATTTAAGTAATTAAATTCATTTTAATAAATTTCATATTGAAATTTGATGTTAAAACCGTTTATAATTGTTATAATTTTCTCTTTCAAGCGCTTTTTTTAATCGCATGTGCGGGTATATTTTATAATTGGAATCTACCACTTTCAAAAATTGAACATGAAAAATTGATTCAATTTTTGGAATCATCCAAATTTAAATTATCTTATTAGGTCAACATAATTTTTGACCATAATTAATAGTGAAAAAAATTATAATTAATTAGCATAGTGATGCTAAATATGGGTTTACAAGGGGTTAAAATAAAACACAAGGGGTTAAAATAAAACACAAGGGGTTAAAATGACCAAAATATGTCCAAATTCTATTATCTGTACATATTTATACATTATAATTTTTAATTATTTGAAATTATAAATTTGGGCACATTTTTATTGTTGAAAATATGGGAAAACATTCTTCTCAAATATTAAAAGTGTGGAAATCACCTCAATTATTAATGGACACCAACTTACCTTTATACATCAATCGTTAAAACCCTTTTTCATCATCCGATACCTCAAAAAATCACTTCCCAATATCAATCCTATAATCATAGAAGTAAGTTTTTTTCCAAAATAAATTATATTAATATATTTGTTATAATCCTATTGAGGCGGTCCGAGAAGAGGAAAAATTACATACTATGTTCCTTTGTTTCCTTTCTTATCCACCTCATTCAAATATTCATAATTTATTATTGTATAATAATAATACAATATACCATACAATTAGATGTGATTATTTTAATGAAATTACTTATATCCATATCCTCTTAAATCAAATAAGAGACCATAACATCGTTTGTGTCTATGACACACTACCGCATCATGAACCGATCTGACATAGTAACATAAACTCCTCTCATGATAGGATACAGAAATGGATCCAAATAATATATATGATATATATATATATATTTAGCATAATTATCCATATGGATTCATTATATAAAATATAAATTTTTTACTTTCTATTTTGTCAGGGACAAAATATTGTCTCTCATGTGAATGGTAGAATACTGCCTCATAAAGCGATGTGATTTACTTTTTACTGAACCTTTATATGGAAGGTTATATGGAGAAACATTCTAAATATTTGTGTTATACTAGATATAATTATGATATTCAGCACATATTTTTCATTCTTAAAATATTACAAGTTATTTTATTTCTTACCATTCCACTCACTGAAAGATGATAACATCATTATTCTAGGTGTAAAACTCCACCATAATGAAGTCACGTGACACTCTTTTGAAAACCACAGAACATGTATGATATATATTAGTATATTAAAAGAGATAATTTGGTACTGATGATATTACTATTATTTTTTTAATTAATATAATACAAACAGTTTTCATTTTTAGAAACTATCTTCCACGATTGGTATTAAAGTATAATTGATTTATAAATATGATAATCATGGAATGATTACAATTTCTGAGATTATGGAACTATGTAATATTCACAAGAATGATACCATTATTGACAAATCATGAATGATATAATAAGGAAATATCCAGTTGAACCCATATAAAATAATGAAATATTATTAATGAATGGGTGATAACATGTTATAAAAGGATTATATACGATATTATAAATATTAATATCGTTCAAGTTAAATTTAATAACATGTTCAAAAAAACAACAAATGAGGTTAAATATTGTTCAACCAAGAGGAAACATGAGGCAAGTGACATTGTGGAAATTTATTTTTATTAATCCACCTTGTAATATTATACACTTAATCTATTTTATATAGTAATATACCTACCCTTTAAAATATAATATCACGATTACATAATAATTAATAATATTTTTACATTAAATTTTAATTATTTCGTCTGATATAGTTTAACATGAAGGTTACCAAGTGGTATGTAATTTAATAACTCAATTACTTTTCATTGTATTATATTACCACTTCATTTTCCATTGATGGTCTAATATTACATTTATAATGACGTTTTATTATCTTGTGTTTTATTTTCACAATTTCTCTATGGATTTATATTTAATACACATAATCAATTTGTTTATTTATTCTCACTTCAATGTTATGATTGTTGTAAGGGATTTCATCTTATTTTCTACTTCATTAATACATTTTTTTTAAATATGTACCAATTAACTTTTACACGGTGTATAGACTGCCCCTTTGATGTATTTAACATGATTACCTATTTATTAATTATGGTAAATGTATCAATTAATTTTTATCTATATTAATTATATAATTGATATAAATGTTTCCCAAATTTCATATCATTCTTAAATACATTGTTTATTTTGAATGCTATTTAACAATCCGTGGAAATGATTATAATTTCTTATTATTTACTCTATATACATATTTTCATTATACCTCACATGATTCATGAACTAAATCAATTATTAAATATATGAGGAACTCTTTTGACATGCAGTGATGGGTGGGTACTGTAATTATAAATCCCCATGATGCACCGGTATCCTCATGAGGGGAATTAGTAAGTTAGGATTTGACATGTTTCTACTTGTAGTTTTACATAGTATTAGGAAGGGTCTTGATGGTATATTTATCATGTTTCTGAGAACATGACATCCAATGATTAATAATTTCCTTCATTAGTAATGTAGTTATTATTATCCATAATATTTTTGGAATGATATTACCTCTGGATGCCTTTCACTCTCAATTTATTGATTAAATAGAATGTGTTTCCAGCTATTTACCATGGAATATTGATTATTACCTATCTAGTTATGATTGTAATTTTATTCTTTTAAACGGAAAATATTTTACGTTATTGATATTTCAAAATTTATTTTGATAGTAACGTTATCTAAGTGTAATTTATGTTCAGTTATTTACCGTTCCATGTTTATTATGATTATTGAGTCATGATAGCATACAATATGCATAACCCATACTAAAAATTTGAGATCACCCTTATTTTTAATCATTTATATGGAATCCAAGAAGTTTAAAATTATTGATATACATGCATATTCTATAGATAATGAGTTTATTCTTTGAAAAAAAATACGGTGTAATTTGTGTGTTCAAATGTGATATGGGAATCAAGTATTTATCTGTTTTACCAATACTGCTTAACTATTTTGTATTTTGATATGCGTTTCATTGTGTATTTTTATAATTTAATTAATGTAATAACTTGTTGCGCGTTTCTCATGACAGGTTCATTATAGATAGAATTAGAGGAAGTTTAGTAATAACCCTAGTAATAAGATTTATAAAAACATAGATTAGGGATCATAACTGTTTGATAGATTTTGGGGATAATTATTGAAGAAGATAATAATGTTTATTATGGAAAATATTGTGTATTATTTTTAAGGAATACATCCTTATATAAATAATATAAGTGGGGTTTCTTATAATATATTTTTACTTAGGATAAAATCCTCAGAAAAGGTCAAATCTGGCTTGACTCGATCATTATCTAGTGCATGAAATTGATCGATGTTATACACCTAGTTTAACACTCCTAGGGGTATTCCAATGTTAATTCACATTCTTTTAAAAACCATTTTGGTGGATGTGTATATATAATGATAAGGAATTACCTAGTATAATCGTAATTTATCTTATGTTAAAAAAATATCAATATTTAAACACCATATAAATGATTATATTCTTTTCCAACTGAGATTATTGTTTATAACAATATGATTTCTAGTTCTAGTCAATTGATGGAACCTAAAAGAATCATGTAAAAATTGAACGTGGTGGAAAATATGGAGAACATGAATAAGAAAATGAGATTGTTATAGGAGTGTAAGATATCTTTATTATTCTTAATCATTTATAACACAATATGATTAATAATCTATACGTTAAGTAACTCATAGACTGACTAATGAAGTGAAGTTTTGAGTTATCTATGAAATTAAGTGGTGGAGACCATGGAGGAAAGAAGGATTGATTTTTATCATGGAAAAATGTGGAAAGAGACACCTAGGAATGTGTCTTAATGGAATGGGAAAATTATTTAAGAATAGAAAATGGAATAATGGAAAGAATTTCCATGAAAATAATGTGTACAATGGACAGGAATAAATCTCATCCTTGAAATCCATTCCAATTTATTTTCAAGAAGGTGGAGAAAAAGGTAATTATTCTAGTCACTGACCTTTTCTAAAGGTTAAACCCAAAATAATTAAGGGCCTATGTTGAAATAAAGTAGTCAAATAATTTATTTGGATTCC
Organism: Viscum album; assembly: GCA_963277665.1. Lineage (NCBI taxonomy): Eukaryota > Viridiplantae > Streptophyta > Magnoliopsida > Santalales > Viscaceae > Viscum > Viscum album. The sequence continues at coordinate 1,603,747,570 of OY728143.1, read as the reverse complement.
ATAATTATATTATAGAAGTATTTTTACCAATGTTATTTTGGTCGTAAGAATAAAGAAACATTTAAGGATTATATTAAATTATATAGAATATGTTTCTTAAATAACATAATAATTATGGATACCATCATGGTTTTATGTGTTTGTGGAAGATCATAAGTTAAATTTCTTAATATCACCTTATGGAAATTGGTGTGGCGGGAATATAACATGATAATTGATTTTCTTGAAAAAACATTTATAGAAATATAACCCATTGGTTTAGTATATTTTTTAGTGAAAATTATATTTATGGAATAATTCCAGTAATTTTTTATGATATGTTTAATGGTATTTGTATTTTTTAGGGATTATGTTATCTTTGGTGTTGATGTCATTATGGGATATTACAATTTTGGAATGTTATAGAATTAAATTAAAATAGTTTTAGAAAATAGATGATATGTTTCATCTATAAATGTCATTGAGATTGAACCCATAACCAATGTATATTAAGTTTTAACACCTTCTACTATCCAACACATTGTTCTGGTTAATATTTCATTGTATTTATGTAACACCCCATGATTTTATGAATTATGTTTTTCAAATAAATTGGAATTATTTGTTGGCATGTGTTGCATAATAAAAATTATTATGTATTATTTATACATAAAACTGATTTAATATTATTCTACATATAACATTTATTTTATCTTTCAGTACAAATAACAATATTATTAGATGGTGTTACACACAATATCTAGTTTTATTAAACTATAATATACTATTAAAATTATTATTTAATATGATTGTTATCATCTATCTGTTGGAATTGTGGTTATGAATATGATTAAATTACTTATTAAAATATTTATTTTCCACATGTTTATTCGTTCTCTTTTTGTATAAGTAACTAAAAAACAATTTAATAAAAAAATGAATTCATTTCAAGAAACAAAATATTTGCAAAAAGAAGAGTCAATCATGCTCAGCATGCATAATTTAATTTTTTTATAACATTTATAAAATTTATTTGAAAAAACGAAATTCATTTTTTATATATTAATATAAAAATTATATTTGGTGATTTTTTTTTTATTTTTCATAGATGTTTCATTTTAGATGAATAGTGAAACTACTGAATTTTAATTGAAAACTGCCATTTTGTTTAAATAATTTATAATGTGATACTATATATTGAGTTGGTTTTGAAGTAATATTAGTTAAATTTATAATCAATTAATAATATTTAGTTTATTGGAATCAATTTCATAGTGAAATTATTGATAAAATCATTATAAACTTTTGAAAATTCTCTCTTTAAACACCCTAGTTCATATCACACCCGCTGGATTATTTTTAAATTAATTTCTTACAATTTTTTGGATTTAATTTTTATAATTTATTTTATATTTTAAGTTAACATAACTAATAATTTATTATATTTTTTCCATAATTATTACATAAAAAATTTATTTCGGTTATGTAAAAAACTAGTTTTCTCAGTAGTTACACCTAGAATATAAGGTGTAAAAATAAATACAAAATAACAAAAACCAATTTTGTGGACATATTTAGAACCTTGTGATATTATTATCTAATTATTTCAAAATCTAAACACTTTTCTATGATAATGACAAATATTTTAATTTTAATTTCAGAAAAAGGAAAAAAAACTGAACATTTATTTATTCTAGTTTCTATAAATCATTGGAATGGGGAAATACAACATCTGTTCAGTTATAATTTTTTTAGAGTGATAAATGGGTATTTATTAGTATGCTAATTTATTTTAAATTTATATAGATGATATAATTATATTAAATTCTTATGAAATACCAACATAAGAATTATTTAGTTAATAATTAAATAAAATAAAAGATATAGAAATCATTAAAAGTGATGTAAATTGAATTAATAATTGTCTTAAATTACATTTTAGATGAATATATCTTGTTACACTGATGTTGAAATAATTTATTCAATTTAAAATATTTTATTGATTATTTTTTAATTTCAATTAATTGAATAATAAAATTTTTGACATTAATGGAATTTTATAATAAATAAAATTTTCTTAATTGATTAATAATTAATAAAAAGATTATATTATTTAAATTTATTTTCAAATATTAATAAATAAAAAATATGGTACATTCACATAACAATTATTCTGTTATAATGGATATATTGATCGTTAAATAGATAAAACTCTGATACCACAGTTAAGGTCAAATCAGTGTTTTGCACATTACATGAGCTTTTGTTAAAGTTAATTTCTAAAAAATATTGTTTTTATAATTTCTATATTAGATATAATCTTGATAATCCTTGATTCCCAATAATCTAATAAGGATCACTATATCTTATTCTTAAAGAATAAATTAATTGGTTAGAAAACTAGTTAACATAATGATAAAACCAAAATGGTAAATAAGTAAACATAAGTGTTAAATAACCAAATGTTAATGAATAGTGTATAAATGTGTGTTTCAGGTATGTTTCAACCATATAATCCCCTAAAACTATTAATTAATTTCTTTTCAACTTTAGGTAATCTTGATATCCCCAAAATTATTACATTTGATTATTTTCAAGAATGTAATGCCTTATCAACTATAAAAAGGCACTCACTCCCCCCACTTATTCACACCTCTCATGTAATTTTTATTGACAAAGGTCTTCCCAAATCACTTCAAAACTTACTTAAACTCATTATATAATCCTTATTTTGGGATCAAATTCATACATCAATGGATTAACTGAAAACCCCAAGGATACCTGATGAAGAGTTAATGATTATCAAATGGGGGTTTTATTTTTTATTTTCCTCATCCTCCTTAAATTGTTTTTATAAAATTATTATATAATAACATAAGTATATTAAATATATTTATTTTTTGTTTTTTATGTTTATTACCAATAACCACATATAGTTCCATCAAATGGTTTATGAAATCATCCTTAGTGTGTAAGGGAAACTGTCACCTCGAGAACCGATGTCATTTTTTCCATTATCACATTTAAAGGGTGGGAATAAGGATGTAATTATAGTTTATATATGATATATATAAATATGATATTTATTATATTAGCATACTTTTTTATTTATATATAGTATATAGGTTCATGCATTCTATTTTATGAGAATACATTAACGTCGTAAGTGTGTATGACAGACTACCACCTCACGAAGCGATGTGATTCGTTCAGGATTTCCATTGAATATATAATGGATGGTATTAATAAAAAATTATGATATATAATACATAAATACTATACTATAATGATTATATATATATAAATATTTATCATTTAATATTATTTCATTCAATACAAGATTAAAATGGAAAATGTGTTCAAGCGTACGTTCGACATACCGCCTCCATGAACTGTGTATTTCATTTCCTATCACTAAATTTTATGGAATAATCTAAATAATTATATACTAAATATATTTAAAATATATTTAATTTTTTATATTTATTTATTTTATTAAATCATTATCATATTAATATATTATAAAATATAACAAATCACAAAATTTACAAAAAACAATGTGGTTATTAACCAAAACGTAAATTTAACATGGAATAGTTAATAATTTGTTAATAAAAGTGAATAATAAAATAATATATGAAATGATATATAAGGATATATTTATGCGATATATGTATTGAAATCATATATTTTTAAAATGGGTGGTTTTATTGTGTACTTCAATATTCGAGACAAAATGTGGGGGATTTCAATTATGTTGTTTTGTTTTTTGTGAAACACGTGTTATATATTCCACTGATTTCATATATGTGGTGTATATAATTATAATTTATTTATTTTAAGATTATTATAATAATTTTTTTGACATACATATCTATTTTAGGATCTCTCTTTCACGGGGTTTACATTTCAAAAGTAACCAAATCGGTAAAGCTGTTTGTTTCTAAATTTTCCTTCATTGAAATGTATTTTATAGTAGAATCCTATATTCCTTTATAAAGAGTATAAAAAGTCCATTTTAAATGTATTATCATTAATTTATCTATACTCATGATATTTTTAGTTCTATTTTATATTATTAATTAATGGGGCTTATGATTCAATGTTACCAAAGTCATAAATATTGATGTTATAATCTCATCATTTATGAGGGTTATTTATAATTAAGTCTCAATTGTTAAAATATCATGTTCAAACTCTCAATATTTATCATCATGTTTCTCATCCTCTATTTATTCATGATATCTCCATTAAAGGTACCATTTATCCTTACTTTTTTATTTAAATTGTTTGAGGAATTGATTATAATAAAATATGGCTTTATTTCACTCTCTGGTTGTAAATTTGTTTTCTTCCAAAACCATGTTCTCTAAAAAAGATTTTAATTTTTTTAATTATATTTTAATTTAATTTTTAACTAAAATAATTTAAATTTTTTATGTTTATAATGTGTTTTAAATGATTTTTAAATCTTTTTCTATAATCATTCAAACCTAGTTTTAAATAAATTTTTTTCCAAAATGATTTATGTTAAGAAAAATGGTTTTTTTCAATGAAAAAAATTATTTTACTCATTACAGTTTTTAATTAATTTGGGAAAATTACATTACATTTTTTCAAAGTGCTTTTGAAGAATGGTTTTTTAAATTCATTATGTTTTAAAATCTGACTTTCAAAGAAAGGTAATTTTCCTTAGGATTTTGTCTATGTGTTCTTTAAAAATCCATCTCTATTAAACATGAAATCCTCTGATATAGTACATGATCTATTGGGGATATTATCCAAGGACGCCATTATTATTTTTCATTTAATGATTTGTTTTTGAGATGATATGTTTTTTAGGAAATCCATTTCTCTTCCATGAGTTATAACATCATAAAATGCTTATGAGACCCTCTAATTTTCACAGGTTATACTATGATTAAATTATTATAAAACTTATTTATTTTACATAGGTTGTGATATGATTAAATGTTTATGAAACCCATTTCATTTCATGGGTTATGGTATAATTAATTTTTATGATCTTGTGGGACACATTTCAATGATTTAATTATGTGATGGGTGGGACCTATAACTCCATTCAATGCCTTGGGTAATGTTTAATAACACATGAGATATATATGTCTAGAATTGTAAGTGAACCTAGTATAGTAAATCATTGATATAATGGGAGTTAATTTCAGTTCAGTAATTTAGGTCTAGAGTAGGAAGTGAACTCAGTTTAGTAATACATGGATTGAATGGGAACTGAACCCAGTTCAGAAATTTAAGGATGGAATGGGATTTAAACCTGGTTTAATAATATAGGGAATCAACAGAGAGTAAACCTAGTTTAGTAAATTACTTTCCCAAAATGATGGTCATGATAGTTCTCATTGACTAATAGGTAAATTTTTTTCTATTCATAAGTGTATACCACAAATTCTATCTATTAATACAATGTTATTCTATTATCGGGCTTTTTATTTGATTGTCTTATGATTCATGTCTTATGATCTATCAATATTTATTCAATGAATCATGATTATTATAGTTGGTAATTAAGGTACGTGTTTCAAATATTATGCTCATGTATCTCCTTTATTTACCTTTACTATACAACTGAGCTCTCCTTTTATTATATTTCATTCCCCCATGTTACAATGAAATGTTTTAAGTAGGATTAATAAATGAGATGATATTAATGGAAGATTTTTATTATCTTTCACTAGATTAGAATATTGTGTTCAATGTTCCCAAAGGCACCAAATATTCATGATCAAATAACATTTATTTGTCTAATATAGTGAATATTGATATATAAAGATGTAATATTCAAGTATGTCAGGCCTGGGTCGTTTCAATTTGTATCAATGGAATGATTTATGAAACCTTTGGAAACGTGGATGGGAAAAATTTAGTGAGATCCCATTAGATATTTATAATGATATTTCTAGGTACTTCTCCAAGGGTAATTCTAATGATTACAATATGTGTTTGAAAATGTACTAGAATTTGGATAATGGATAGGGAGAGTTGTATATAAGAAATCGAATTCTTGTATGGATACTAAAAGTAGATGTTACTCTGGAATAGATGCATATATGGGTAACAACCATAAAATCAATATATTAAGCTATACTCAATTTAGAACTAGTACATGATAATGAGGCTTGATACACACCTAGTTTAAAACTCTTCATGGTCATTATTTGGAAATTCAAAAACTATTTACTTACCATCCTTAAGGATTTAAATAGATAATTATTATATATGGCCAAGGTTAAGACTAAGGTGCCATATATTTAGAAAATGGTTTCTCGATTTAGATATCTAATAACTTATTTTTAATGATTATGTGGCTTTATTCTATGATTAATTTCGGTCAAAGTATTATCTCTAGTTTTAGTAGATAACAGAAACCATAATAAACTATATTAATGATGAATATGATGGAAACATTTATAATGATTAGTAAAATTAGATGATTACAGTAGTGAAAAACAGTGTAAGTATTCCTAATCAATTTTCATGAAAAATGATTAAAAACATCTACTATAAAAACTCACATGCTCACTAAATATGAGTAGAAAATAGTTCACTAAGACTTATGGTAGAAGAGACTATAGACGAAATAAAATTCAGTTTCATTTTTGAAAATAATGTTGGAAGAAAAAACCATGTAAATGTATTATAGTGATGTGAAGATTTTTTGATTATGGAAAAGAATGACCCAAATCGATTAATTGAAAATAGAAACTAATATGTTCAGTTAACATAATGGATTGGGATATTAGTCCCCCAATGATATCATCAAATATTTAATACATTAAATAGTGAAAGTATGGGGATTATGAAAATAAATATAATTGAGGGAAATTATATAAATAAACTAATCATGATCTTATTAGTAAGGGGTATATTACTGATGATAATGATAGTACAAATGACATGTGAAAGGAAACAAGTATTGCGGAATTAGACAATGATTCTTAATTAATTATTTTATAAGGGAGTGATATGAATGAAGTATTTATGTATTATTATTCATTGATTATGTTATATTAATCATAAAATATATAATTATTGTTTATTACATGTTTTTCATTATGGATATTGAAATATATCTAGAATTATATTGATGGATCGGAAAATTGAATTAAGGGAAAGGTGGTATTATGATTATTAGAAGATACCCCTTAATATTTTCTAGATGCGGATAAAATGGTTTTTAGTTTGATAGAATATGTTATTGATTTAGATAATGTGAATTTTATATTATTAATGACATCAAAACAGATTAATTACTTTTTAAAAAAGTAGTTTATTCTATAATTTATGAAGTTTACAGGATTTTTGGATTTAAGGAATATATCTAATAATTTGTGTTCTTTTTAATGAATGGAGAAGCATGAATTTTTTCTATACAGTTTTCGGGTAATTTAGGTTATTACAGCGTTTCAAAAGAATACATGATAAAGGTATTCACATGTTTGGTATGTGAAAATCAATAAGTACCTTATAACAAATAGGGGATCAATGTTAAGTTGATTTGGTGAAATTTAGTGACATTGTTCCCCTTGTTATGGATTATATTCTTTTGAAAGGGTCATATGGAAAACCATTTATGGAATTGTTTATGTTGAACCTAAAATGATGTTTTAGAGATTTTTGTATCACTTCTCCATAATAAAATTTTACTACTTTGGATAACCTATGAAAAATAATTTGTTGTGATAAATGAAATTCCTTATCATTCTATTTCTTTATCTTATGATCTTTTAGTGCTTCAGGCATAACAACTTTAAATTTAATTCCTGGAATAAGAGATGAAGTGGAAATTGATCAAAGTACAAAGAAAATTTGATAATGTACTTATAGAATGAAATCAAGTAATTATATATTCGTGTGAAAATTCTCTAACACGAGGAAAAGGATATTGGAATAATATATTTTTCTTGTTATCATAATATTTTATAATATCAACTATTTTTTAATGCCTCTTCGATTTAAGGTTGGGTGGTTTTATAATTCTCTAGATCACCGAATTTCTTGTGATTATTGATCTCTATAATTCTCTATAATTATTTATATTTTTCATCTATGTCCATGTTTTCACATCTCACCTACGTTCTCCTATATGGAAACCTACTTATGAGTTACTTGGGTAATTTTTATGTTCCATACTATTACATTTTAAAGGAATTATTAGAATTCATTTTTGTTATGTGGGTTTCTAGGAATGTAACATTAAATTAAAAAAAACATTGATGACCAAGACAAATATCTAGGGTGACATTAATTTCATGGGGGGGTATCATGTAACACCCACTATTTATATGAGTTATTTTTCATCGAATAAATTAAAATTCATTGATGGATTGTGTTTCATACTAAAATAAGTTTTTATTACATTAAATATAACACAAATTTATTTTTTGATACATGCAAAACTAAATTTATATTTTTGTACATAGAACACTAAGCTTGGATTGTGTTACACACAATACAAGGTTTTACCGAACTATAATATACTATTAATATTATTATTTAATTTGATAGTTATTTATTTTCCATTGGAATGGATGAATTAATATTATTAACTATCAAATGAAAATATATATTTTTCACATGATTATTAGTTCTATATAGGTTATAAATAATATAAAATTCATTTAAATGAAAACTAAATGTCTTTTGTAAAATAAAATTTTAAAAAAGATTGGTTAATAATGCTCGGAACACATAATTTATAATTAACTATTTCAAATTTTAGAAATATATTTGAAAATATAAAATTTCATTTTTGAAATAAGAATATAAAAAATTTGATTGGGGTGATTTTTTCTATATTTAAGATATGTTTATTTTCTGATATATATTTTGAAAAATATTAAATTTTAATTGAGAACGACCCATTCATTTAAATTATTTAAAATGTGATACTATATTTTGTTATGGTTTTATTGTAAAATTAAATAATTGTTTTATATATTAATACAATTTAGTTTATTGGAATCAATTTCATAATAAAATTGTATATAATAAGATTATAAACTTTTGAACATTTTTACATTTAAACACACCTTTTTTATCACGTATGTGGGATTAGTTTTAATTTAATTTTTTCCACTTCGGTTAATGGAGTTTGGAAAAAAAATAATTCCATATTTTTATCTATCATGTTATATAATATATTATTGAGCCCTCTGGAAGATTGCTGATTTCATGTTTATAATTGATGTTTTAATAATCACAAATCATCACAACTCATTAATGCTTAATCTGGTTTGATTTCTCATAAACATAATTCCAATCTGTTAATGAATCAATTATCATGTTTTTAACTATGCTTATTGATTTACAAGTACTTTGGATGTCTTCTGGATTCAACATCCATCAGACGCACCGATCCATCAGACTCACCGATCCATCAGACTCACCGATCCATCAGACTCACCGATCCATCAGACGCACCGATCCATCAGACGCACCGATCCATCAGACGCACCGATACAAATGACTCACCGATGCAAATGAGTCACCGATGCAAATGAGTCACCGATCCAAGGACTCACAGATGCAAATGATTCACCGATGCAAATGAGTCACCGATCCAAGGACTCACCGATGCAAATGAGTCACCGATGCAAATGAGTCACCGATGCAAATGACTCACCGATGCAAATGAGTCACCGATGCAAATGAGTCATCGATCCAAGGACTCACCGATGCAAATGAGTCACTGATGCAAATGAGTCACCGATCCAAGGACTCACCGATGCAAATGAGTCACCGATGCAAATGAGTCACCGATGCAAATGACTCACCGATCAGATGACAGACCAATGCCGATCAAAATGACTCACCGATCAGATGACAGACCGATGCTGATCAAACTGACTCACCGATCAGATGACAGACCGATGCTGATCAAAATGACTCACCGATCAGATGACAGACCGATGCTGATCTATCTGAGTCACCGATCATTACTCTAATGCTGATGACCTACCGATCACTTGAACAGTCATAAACAACTGTTTGAATTTATTTATCTTTATCTTTATTTGTTCTAACCAACGGTCATATTAGTTATATTTTAATACCCTGACAATTAATTAATAAAGGTTGTCGGATGTCAGGAAACCGTACCTCGTACCTGCGGAAAGGAAACCTTTTTTGTCCTACGGATCACGTGACATAAATAAAAGAAGACTCTGCTGAAGAGAAGAGAGAAAACACACACAGAGACAAGGAAGACATACGACATACTCAAGAAGACCTCTGTGCATACAAGAAGAACCAAGCAAGACAAAATCACATATACAATCAAGCCTACTCAAGAAGAGTTCTGTGCATTCAAAAGAATATCGAAGAGCTTCATCGACTACATCTCACTGCCTATGAACCTGAAGCATACGACACTCTGCTTCTCAAACAAAATCGAGAAGAGGACTCAGAATCACTTCTGATCAATTCTAAAACGAGTCCAGTGCTACACTGAAATCACTAGAGCCATTTCTAAACTCTACATCTGTGCTCTGTTATTTATTTATTCTACATTTTGAGTAGTGTGTGTTATCTGCTGTATTAAACACACACACTGACTCCTGTGCTTTCACTGGAGGATCTGTAATTCCTCAGAAAACCTTTTACACTTCATTTCCCACTGTGGATAGTGGTAGAGGTCTTGTGACCCGGACAGCTGGCTGCTGTTGTTTGTTTTCCCACGTAGAACTGTGGTAGAGGTCATGTGACCTGGACAGTGTGTTCACTGTTGTTAACCCCGATCCAGGGTGTGGATCATTTTTATATAAACTTTTGAGAGGACTAAGTCTCGGCTTGAGACTGAACCTCTTGGTTAATTCTCTGTGTTTGTATTTATACTCTATATCCATACTATACATATTTATTTCATATTCCGCTGCTATTACTTTGAAATATAATCTATCTTCAAAGCTACTTTGATAATTAAACTGGAAAGTGTTTATATTTATTATAAATCAGTAAGTTAGTTTCAAAAGTTAATTTAATCATAAGGTTAAGTTAACTGAGAACTAATCAATCTTTGAGAAACTAATTGAACCTTTATAATATATATAAATTCACTACAGTTTAATTCGTTTCTGAAATTGGGGGATTTTAATAGAAATTGTTTTGAACAGAAATTTTAATTGGAACTCAATTCACTCCCCCTCTTGAGTGTCCACTCCGACCAACACTTGGTATCAGAGGATTGAAAATACTCTCTAAAAGTACTCTGCTTTTGAACTGTGATTTTAGTTTTATTTTAAAGTTCTTAAAATTTCTGTTATATCTAAATTTTTATCTCTTTAAAATTTTCTCATCATGGACAATAGACTTGAGGGTGCTGCTACTAACCGGCCACCTTTCTTCAATGGAACTAATTATGGTCAGTGGAAACTGAAAATGAAAATTCATCTAGAAAGCATAGGTTTTGATATTTGGACTGCTATTGAATCAGAATACAAAATTCCCACTACTGCTAGATCTACTTGGGATGAACCTATAAAGACTGCTTACAATAACAACTGTAAAGCTATGAATGCCTTGTACTGTGCTCTAGGAGATGAAGAGTTTAATAGAATTTCTTCTTGTAAAACTGCATATGAAATTTGGGATACCTTAGTTGTTTCTCATGAAGGAACAACGAATGTTAAAGAAATGAGATTGAAGACTTATACTATCAAGTATTATAATTTTAAAATGAAGCCTGACGAACCCATTTCTGACATGTATCTCAGTTTCAATGAAATTTTCAATACAATGATCTCGCTGGGAAAGGATGTCTCATCGAAGGAACAAATTATGGGAATTTTGAGATGTCTACCTAATAGATGGAGAGGCACATCTATCTCAATCAGAGAATCATGTGACATTGCTGCTCTACCTGTAAAGAAACTAATTGGCAAGCTGATGATTTATGAAGAAGAGCTTAAAGTGAATAAAGAAGAAGAAAATGAACCTCCAAGAAAGTCTATCGCTTTCAAATCTTCAACTTCAAAGAATAAGGACAAAGAAAAGCTTCAAGATGTAGTTGAAAGTTCAAGCTGTGAAGACAGTGAAAGTGATTCTGACAGTGATGCTGAGATGGCTCACATTGCTAGAAGATTTAAGAAATTTTATAGGAAAAAGAAGTTCTTCAGAAAAAAAAATTATAAGGGTACGTATGATCCCCAAGGTAAATGGAAAAAGGATTGGAAGAAGAATGACAAATCAGATGATGTTGTCTGCTATGAGTGCAAGAGAAAAGGACACATTAAAGCCGACTGTCCAAAGCTGAAGTATAAAATGAAATATGAATATAAGGACAATAAGTTTAAGAAAGCCATGAAGGCTAATTGGAGTGCTTCTGAGGATAGCTCTACTGAATCTGAAAGCTCTGAAACTGAACACAAAAATAAGGCAAACATGTGCTTTATGACAAACACTTCTCAGCTAAATGCTGAAAATCCTGCTTTAAATTATTATTATTCTGGAGATAATGCAGAATCTGATTCAGATTCTGGAACAATGTCTAAAAAGGAATTGTTTGAGTACTGTGATATGCTGGAAGAGACATGTAATGAACTCAAGGATAAATACAAGTCATTAAAGAGACAACATGCTCTTACCACTACAGTTAAAACCGAACTCACTATTGAAAAAGTGAAAAATGCTCAACTGTTAAAAGAAAACACTGAACTGAAACTATCAAATGAGCAACTCAGAAAAGACTTAGAGAAGTTCACCAATGGTAAAAATACTCTAACACAAATGCTAGGAAAGCAAGTTGCACATAGATACACTACTGGTATAGGATACCAACCTGGACAGAGAAAAGTTGCCAAAACTAGATTCATTCCTAAATCTGGACAGAAGATAGTTAATTCTAGAACTTCTTATGTCTCAACCAGTTATACTCATAGTTATGAATCTAATAATGTTTATCTTTCAATGAATGTTATTTTGACAAGTTATATGAGACCCATTAGACAAATATGGGTACCTAAAGTTTTATTAGCTAACCTGTCTGGACCCAAGAAGATCTGGGTACCAAAATCATCTTCCATCTAAATCTGTTTTGTAGGAGACCTGCCTGATGAACTGTCACAAGAAGATATGGTACTTAGACAGTGGATGTTCAAGACATATGTCAGAAGACTTTTCATATTTCAAGAGCTTAGTAAAAGTTGATGGAGGCTTTGTCACTTTTGGTGATAATTCAAAAGGAAAAATCATCGGCCTAGGCCAGATTGGTAACACTGACTCAGTATTAATTTCTAAAGTTTTATTTGTTGATGGACTTAAATATAACCTGTTAAGCATTTCTCAGTTGTGTGATGATGGTTTTTATGTGAAATTTAAAAATGATTCTTGCAATGTTTTTAACTCTAAAAATGTTTTAGTATTTTCTGCTTTAAGAAATGAAAATGTTTATGCTGTTGATTTAGATTCTTTAGCTAAACAGAACATTCCTTGTTTAGATGCTTTTCACAAAGAGTCTTGGCTTTGGCACAGAAGATTAGGACATTGCAATGTGAACTCACTTAGAAAACTTTCTAGGAAGAAATTAGTTAGAGACTTACCCAAACTTGAATTTCCAGCAGACAAAGTTTGTAATCCCTGTCAAAAGGGAAAGCAACATAAAGTTTCTTTTAAATCAAAGAAATAAGTCTCAACTTCTCAACCACTTGAGTTGGTTCACATGGATTTGTTTGGACCATCAAGAGTTTTTAGTCTAAATGGGAAGCATTATGTCTATGTTCTTGTAGATGACTTTTCTAGATATACTTGGGTATACTTTCTAGCTCACAAAAGTGAAGCTTGTTCTTACTTTATTAAATATTCCAAGTCTGTATAGAATCTTAGTGGACTTAAGATTAAGACCCTGAGAAGTGATCATGGTCATGAGTTTGAAAATCATGAGTTTGATTCTTACTGCTCACACAATGGCTATAGTCACAATTTCTCTGCCCCTAGGACACCCCAACAAAATGGTGTAGTAGAAAGGAGAAACTGAACCCTTCAAGAAATAGCTAGAACCATGCTCAATGAATATGAACTACCTATTTACTTTTGGGATGAAGCTGTAAATACATCTTTTTATGTCATTAATAGAGTCCTGATCAGACCAGTTCTTAAGAGGACTCCTTATGAGTTGTGGAACAATAGGAAACCCAAGGTTAACTACTTCAATGTTTTTGGCTGCAAAGTCTTCATTCTCAATACTAAAGACAATCTTGACAAATTTGCATCCAAGAGTGATGAAGGAATTTTCCTAGGTTACTCTATCTCTAGTAAAGCCTACAGATTTTTCAATAAAAGAACCAAATGTGTGGAAGAATCTGTTCACATCAAATTTGATGAAACTGATCCACATGAACCTAAAATCTCCCTTGAAGATGATATCTCTGGTTTGAATCTCAATGATAAAGACAATGGACCTATAGTTAAAACATCCAGTTCTAAAAATTCTCCAGAACGTGCTTCTGTTGAACCTCAATCAGTAGGTGAATCTGAAATCTCTAGCCCTATCTTTTCAAGACCTTCTAGGACTCTAAAGAACCATCCTATAGATGCTGTTGTAGGAAATCTGAATAGAGGAACACCGACTAGAGCTTCTCTAAGAAATCGGGTTGAACATCAAGATTTTCTTTCACAGTTAGAACCTAAAGATATCAATGATGCTATCAATGATGAATTTTGGGTAATGGCTATGCAAGAAGAACTAAATCAGTTTGAAAGAAACAAATTCTGGAAATTAGTAGAAAGACCTAAGGACACTTTGACCATAGGCACAAAATGGGTGTTAGGAAACAAAGTTGATGAATCTGGAAACATCATTAGAAATAAAGCTAGGCTAGTTGCACAAGGTTACAATCAAGAATAAGGAATTGGCTATGAGGAAACCGTTGCACCTGTAGCTAGATTAGAAGCTATTAGAATCTTACTTGCATATGCATCACATCTGAATTTCAAGTTATATCAAATGGATGTCAAAAGTGCTTTTTTAAATGGTGTTATTATTGAAGATGTTTTTGTAGAACAACCACCTGGTTTTTTAAATCCTCATTTTCCAAATCATGTTTTTAAACTTTCTAACGCATTATATGGTTTAAAACAAGCTCCAAGAGCTTGGTATGAAAGGCTTTCAAACATTCTTATCTCCAAAGGATTTACAAAAGGAGTAGCTGATCCCACTCTTTTTATAAAAAGGATTTCAAAACATGTATTAATAGTACAAATCTATGTTGATGATATTATTTTTGGATCTTCTAAAAATTCCTTATGTACTGATTTTTCAAAGGTTATGCAAAATGAATATGAAATGAGCCTAATGGGAGAGCTTAAGTATTTTCTTGGATTTCAAATATTTCAAAATGAAGATGGCATTATTTTAAATCAGAGTAAATATACAAAGGATCTTTTAAAACATTTTGGATTGGATAGTATTAAGGAAAGTGATACACCTATGAGTACTACCTGTAAATTGGATGTTGATGAAACTGGGAAACCAGTTGATCAACCCAATTACAGAGGTATGATTGGAAGCTTACTTTATCTTACTTCTAGTCGACCAGATATTATGTTTAGTGTATGTATGTGTGCTAGATTTCAAGCTAATCCTAAAGAATCACACTTACTAGCTGTTAAACGGATTTTTAAGTATCTTATGTATACTGTAAATTTATGTTTGTTTTATCCAAAAGGACAATCATTTAATCTAACTAGCTATTCAGATGCTGACTTTGCAGGATGTAAGTTAGATAGGAAGAGCACATCTGGAACATGTCATTTGCTTGGAAAATCCCTAGTATCATGGTGTAGTAAGAAACAGAATTCAGTTGCATTGTCTACTGCCGAGGCAGAATACATAGCTACTGGTAGTTGCTGTGCACAAATTTTGTGGATGAAACACATTTTATTGGATTATGGATTTGATTTTAAACATGTTTCAATTAACTGTGACAACACTAGTGCAATAAACATATCCAAGAACCCTGTGTCTTACTCTAGAACTAAGCACATTGATGTCAGACATCACTTTCTAAGTGATCATTATCAGAAAGGTGATATTTCTCTAGAATTTGTTAGTTCTGAAAATCAATTAGCTGATATCTTCACAAAGCCCTTATGCTCTGAAAGAATGAAATTTATTAAACAAGAGTTGTGTATGATTGATCTGTGAAACTGATCTGTGAAACTGATCTGTGAAACTGATCTGTGAAACTAATCTGTGAAACTGATCTGTGATACCGATATGTGAAACCGATCTGTGAAACCGATCTGTGAAACCGATCTGTGAAACCGATCTGTCACACTGTTCTGTCAAACCGATCTATTTTCAATTACTTTTAATTAATTAGTAAATTACTTTTTATGGAAACCCTAAATGATAAAATAAATGATACGCGGCTATTTATCTGCCCTAAACCCTTGACCTTTCATTTCCCGCCGAACCTCTCAACATCTCTTCCCCTCTGCTTCGAACCTTCGAACCTTCGAACTCCTGCCTTCCCAAAATCTTCAAATGACTAAGAAAAAGAGACCGAGCAAAGGACCAGATAGCCATGTACCTTCAAAGTGTGCTCGAGGCGAGTCGAGCAGTACCTCTCAATGACCAGTAAATCCGAACCTGGAAACTCGGATTGTTGCTGTAGAAAAAGAAGTTAACTCTGCGTGGCATCTGTCAAGTAAGTCACTGTTGCTACAAGTTCTTGAATCGCAAGGATGGATAGACTGGTTTTCCGACAACACCCGAATAGATTATCCAAAGCTAGTACATGAGTTCTACATGAACCTGAAAATCATTCTTGATGGTGTGGAAGCTGCTAGGATGTCGTCTGTTGTAAAAGGAAAGAAAATATCTTTCTCATCTAAGCAGTGGGCTGAATGTTTAAATGTACCTCATGAAGGTCGATATGAGGACTATGATGGCAATATACCTCCAATCACTGACTATTTTTCTTATGAGCTAGCACTAGAGATTCTGACTGGAAACAGAGAATCGAGGAGAATCACAGCTTCAGAATTAGATGGTGAAAGAAGACTCCTATTCAAGTTTATTCAGCACCAACTTTGCCCTCGAAGAGGATATTTTGCTGTTGTTAAGTTTCAAGATGTTTTTCTATTGTTTCTGCTCTAAACCCATGAAAATATTAACCTGTGTAGATATGTGATGGTCCACATAGCTGGTATGCTGAAACCTTCCAAGAAAAACACAACATTGTTTTATTCAAAAATGATATCTACTCTGCTCAAGAATCTGGAATGTGTTGATGAAGATGATGAAGTTGTTGAAACAGAGCGTACCTTCTGTCTCAACAAAGAGATCTGCAAGAGGATGAAAATCAATTGGAATCCATGAAAGAAGTGCTGGGTTGTAGATGAAGATAAATTGTATGAAGCCTACAATCCCATAGATCATGGCAAGAGGCCAAAGGATTTGAGAGACCCTGGATTAAAACCAGATGAGGAACCAGTTTATTCTGATGATGATGAGCAAGAAGAAGCTGCGACTGAAGAAGGAAGTGTTTCTTCTCCTGATGATAGGAGTGATCCTGACACTGCTAGTCCCAAGAAAAGAATAGAATTTGGACCTGCTAGTCCACCCTTAACCCTACCAGAGTCAGAACCTATTCTTGGTGATGAAGAAGATTCTGATACTGAAGAATATCACAGTGAAGCCTCTGAGCAGAGTCATAATGAGAAAGGTGATGCTGATGATAATCTTGATGGTGATGATGATGATGCTGATGATGTTGAAGCTGCTGTTGATGGTGTTAACAGACTAGTGGATGGTCTTGCTGTAGATCAAGTAGAACAACCTCAGTCAGTACAAGAAATCCATATCAGTGGCAAGGCTGACTCACCAAAAATCAGTGGAACAGCAAGCTATGAAAAACCAAAATACACCCTGTGTGCTGCTATTTGGGATGACTACCCTGGTTATGCTGTGTTGGGATTAGAATATTCTGAAGAAGAAGAAGACTTGCCAGAATCTGCTGCAGCTGTGAAAAGGGACCTTCCAAGAGAAGCAAGGTTTATTCCTGCTGTTGATCCTATAAATGTAAATTTACCTGGTTCTGAAATCTCTCGAGCTGATCTTGATAAGATTAAGATTGAATTTCTAACCACTGTGAGAGACATAGTCAGAGAAGAAATTTCCAATGCCCTTCATCAAGTATCTCTGCAAGTTTATGAAAATTCCTTGAAAGCTTTTTCAACGGCAGTCTCAGATGTTCTCAAGCCAGACCTGACTGATACTGGTGAATTTATTGGTAGGAACATAGCCTCTTTGAATCAAACTTTGAAGGATCTCCAAATTGGCTTAGTTTCTCTATCAAATGAGTTCAGATCAACCATCTCTGGTATGATGGAAGTTTTGAGAAATCTGATTGAACATCTCAACAAGTCTGATCTGAGGAAGTTGAAAGCTGAACTAACTCACATAGTCGGCCAAGCCAGTACAGCCAAGGTCACCAAGATCACTACTCGTGAGCTAGAAGCTCTAAGAGAAGTTGTGCAAGATGAGTTAGCTGCTGTTAGAAAAATTCTTGATTTAGAATCCTTGAGGAAGATGCAAGAAGTATGTGATCTCAGTCATAAGATGACATTGGTATATTCAGCAGATGCTAAGAAAGCTCTGCTGGAGATCAAAGAAAAAGTTGATACTTACTTTTCCAAGATTTATACAAAGCATGAGATGGATGCAAACTTCAAAGTCTTGACAGAAAATCTAAAATTACCTCCTGTCACTCATGCCTTCAAAACTCAAGTTCGCCAATTGCAAGATTTTACCCCAACCTTAGCACAGTTCATGGAGAACAAGGATGATTTTGAAAAAGCTATGAAGTATGGAGCAGAAGTCATTCGGGACTTCTTTCATCTGTTGAAGCCTTACTTGGATGCACATGCGACTACAATAGTACTTCCTACTTCTGAACCTCTCAGTGCCTCTGATGTCGCTCCAAATCAGCTGTCTGTTGCCCAAGCTCTATCTCAGTTGCGACCAGTCTCTCCGAAAGCTTCTCAACCAGCTCCTGCTCCTTCTCAACAACTCTCTGTGACACCTCCAACTGCACCTGCCAGAGTTGTCCTACCGCCACTTCAGCTCCGTGAACCACAGCCTGCCTCCAAGCCTTCCACCTTACCTACTATTGATCCAAAAGACAAAGGGAAAGCCCCTTTGAATCCCAACAAATATCCATGTATTGTTTTTGATAGGGTGATCTATGTATTGTTTATCCTCTTCTGTGACTTTATATATTTTTTTTTTCTTTTCCTTTGTTTTATCTCTATACTCTCTGCAACCTGCTTCTCCTTTCCCTTATCTGTTTTCCCTCCTTTTTGATTATCCCAAAGGGGAAGAAAGATATATATAATGGGAGAAAGATATATATAATGAAGATATATATAATGGGAGAAAGATATATATAATGGGAGAAAGATATATATAATGAAGATATATATAATGGGAGAAAGATATATATAATGGGAGAAAGATATATATAATGAAGATATATATAATGGGAGAAAGATATATATAATGGGGAAATATATATCTAAGGGGGAGAATGATCTATATATATATATGAGAGATGTGAATATCTCAGAGAGAGATCAATATCTCAGGGGGAGAAATCTGAATACTATATATATGGGAATGTTAAATTAAGAGGGAGATTTATATCTCTTTACTTTTATTCTCATTATGTTTTTATTATTGATTGATGATTTTTTTTATATATATATATGAAAATTTGTGATTATCAAAAAGGGGGAGATTGTTGAGCCCTCTGGAAGATTGTTGATTTCATGTTTATAATTAATGTTTTAATAATCACAAATCATCACAACTCATTAATGCTTAATCTGGTTTGATTTCTCATAAACATAATTCCAATCTGTTAATAAATCAATTATCATGTTTTTAACTATGCTTATTGATTTACAAGTACTTTGGAAGTCTTCTGGATTCAACATCCATCAGACGCACCGATCCATCAGACTCACCGATCCATCAGACTCACCGATCCATCAGACTCACCGATCAATCAGACTCACCGATCCATCAGACTCACCGATCCATCAGACGCACCGATCCATCAGACGCACCGATCCATCAGACGCACCGATGCAAATGACTCACCGATGAAAATGAGTCACCGATGCAAATGAGTCACCGATCCAAGGACTCACCGATGCAAATGAGTCACCGATACAAATGAGTCACCGATCCAAGGACTCACCGATGCAAATGATTCACCGATGCAAATGAGTCACCGATGCAAATGACTCACCGATGCAAATGAGTCACCGATTGAAATGAGTCACCGATCTAAGGACTCACCGATGCAAATGAGTCACCGATGAAAATGAGTCACCGATCCAAGGACTCACCGATGCAAATGAGTCACCGATGCAAATGAGTCACCGATGCAAATGACTCACCGATCAGATGACAGACCAATGCTGATCAAAATGACTCACCGATCAGATGACAGACCAATGCTGATCAAAATGACTCACCGATCAGATGACAGACCGATGCTGATCAAAATGACTCACCGATCAGATGACAGACTGATGCTTATCTATCTGAGTCACCGATCATTACTCTAATGCTGATGACCTACCGATCACTTGAACAGTCATAAACAACTGTTTGAATTTCATTATCTTTATCTTTATTTATTATAACCAATGGTCATATTAGTTATATTTTAATACCCTGACAATTAATTAATAAAGTTTGTCAGATGTCAGGAAACCGTACCTCGTACCTGCGGAAAGGAAACCTTTTTTGTCCTACGGATCACGTGACATAAACACAAGAAGACTCTGCTGAAGAGAAGAGAGAAAACACACACAGAGACAAGGAAGACATACGACATACTCAAGAAGAGCTCTGTGCATACAAGAAGAACCAAGCAAGACAGAATCACATATACAATCAAGCCTACTCAAGAAGAGTTATGTGCATACAAAAGAATATCGAAGAGCTTCATCGACTACATCTCACTGCCTGTGAACCTGAAGCATACAACACTCTTCTTCTCAAACAAAATCGAGAAGAGGACTCAGAATCACTTCTGATCAATTCCAAAATGAGTCCAGTGCTACACTGAAATCACTAGAGCCATTTCTAAACTCTACATCTCTGCTCTGTGATTTATTTATTCTACATTTTGAGCAGTGTGTGTTATCTGCTATATTAAACACACACACTGACTCCTGTACTTTCACTGGAGGATCTGTAAATCCTCAGCAAACCTTTTACACTTCATTTCCCACTGTGGATAGTGGTAGAGGTCTTGTGACCCGGACATCTGGCTGCTGTTGTTTGTTTTCCCACGTAGAACTGTGGCAGAGGTCTTGTGACCTGGATAGTGTGTTCACTGTTGTTAACCCCGATCCAGGGTGTGGATCATTTTTATATAAAACTTTGAGAGGACTAAGTCTCGGCTTGAGACTGAACCTCTTGGTTAATTCTCTGTGTTTGTAGTTATACTCTATATCCCTACTATACATATTTATTTCATATTCCGCTGCTATTACTTTGAAATATAATCTATCTTCAAAGCTACTTTGATAATTAAACTGGAAAGTGTTTATATTTATTATAAATCAATAAGTTAGTTTCAAAAGTTAATTTAATCATAAGGTTAAGTTAACTGAGAACTAATCAATCTTTGAGAAACTAATTGATCCTTTATAATCTATATAAATTCACTACAGTTTAATTCGTTTTTGAAATTGGGGGATTTTAATAGAAATTGTTTTTAACAGATATTTTAATTGGAACTCAATTCACCCCCCCTCTTGAGTGTCCACTCCGACCAACATATATAATAAGGTAAAATTCATTTTTGACAACATTGTTTTGTGAACATAGTACAAATAATTTATTGTGATTAAAGAAAAAATGAGTTTACCTTGAATATAAACATTCAATATAAGGTGTAATTATGATCGTAAACTTTTCAAAACCAAAATATTTGGACACATATATAACATTGTAACTTTAGGATCATTTTTATTAGTATTTGGGAATTGTTTCCACTAACCCGGTCCATGTAAGAGGTTATCTAATGAAAATTAAGAAAAATGTACATTTCTTCATTTTAATTTCTATTGTGATTTTGAATTGAGAAAAAACTCCAAAAGTTCGGTAAAAAATTTTATTTTTTAAGATAAATGAGAATTATTTATCATGATAATTTAATTTAAATTTATATACATTATATAATAATATTAAATTCTTACGAAATGCTAACACATGAACTATTTAGTTAATAATTAAATAAATAAAATGATAGTAAAAGCATTAAAAGTAAATATAATTGATTTAATTATAAGTAAAATTATTTTTGTATATGAATAAATAATAATAAATAGGTGAGAGAATAACATATTCAACTTCAATTATTTTCTGGATATTTTTTTAAATTTAAATTAAATGAATAATGTCAAAATTGACATTAATATCATTTTTAATTAATGTTATTTTATTTATTTATTTACAATAACTAAAAAACCTATATTATTTAAAGTTATTATAATATATTTTTAAATATCATCTATGGTAAATTCATGGACAAATTATTCTATTATAATGATTATATTTACCATTTTATAGAAAAAAACATGGGCAGTATTGTTATAGATAAAGTAGTGTTTAGTACATTACAAGCTCGTTATGTTAATTTACAACACACAAAAAAAATTCATGTTATAAAATAGATATAAAATTTAATGTTAGTTATTCCAAACAATATAAAATCTCCAACTCTTAATTAGTATTAAATAATTAATTACATAGGATAGAGAACTAATTAAATATAATGAAAAATTCAAACTGGTAAAATAGAAAAACTTAAGATTTAAGGAACCAAATATTTCTAAAAAGCTCATAAATGTGTTTTGTAGGTGTTTATATACCATATAATCCCTCCAAACATTTAATTATCAGTTTTTTTAGAAACATTAGTTAATATTGAACACCCAATACTGAATAGTTTTGAGTATTTACAATAAGACCCCTCCTCCTCAACTAGAAAAAGTCACTCACCCCCCCCCCCCCATTTATTCACACCTCTCAAACCATTTTTCTCAACCATGATATTCCAAAATAAAATTAAAAATTCCATAAACTCATAATATAAACAAAGTTTGTGCATAAATCCATAGGTTTAAGGTTTATTCAAAACTTAAGGAGGATACCCAAGGAAGAGGTGATAATCTTAAAATGAGTGTTTTATTTGACATCCACCTTCACCTCATTAAATTATATTTACATTATGTTTAAATTTAACATCAGTATCATAAACATACTATTTTCTTAGTGTATGTTTAAAACCGAAAAACAAACACACTTCCATAAAATGGGTTACAAAACTAGCAATCGTGTGTATGGAGGACTAACACCAAGAAAAATGATGTTGTTTTTTCCATTACCACCTAAAAAGGATGGGAATAATGATCTACATATTATTTATATATTATATATGAGAAAATTATTATATTAGTAATCTATTGTAATTATTATATCATAGATAAATTAATGATTTACATTTTTTGGAATATGATGATTTTGTTCATGTGTACATCGAACTACTGCATCGCTAAGTGATGTGATTCTTTCACAGTTTACATGGATTACATAAATAATGGTTTTAATATTAATATGTGATATATATGAATAAAAATTATAATTTTGTGATAATATATATATAATTTACTTTTATTTCTTTCAATGTAATAAGAAAAAGAAACTGATGTAAATTCATACGTAGGAACTACCGTCTTCATGAACGATGTATTTGATTTACTATCAAAATATTTTATGAATTATTATAAATAAATATATAATAAATATTTATTATATTTATATCATATTTCCAATTATAAATTTGATAAAATCAGTATTAACTTAAGTGAATAAAATATAAATAAAATCAAAACATTTATTAAAATTAATGTGGTTATTACTCAAAAGGGAACATCAACATGGAATTGTTAATAATTAGGTCATAAGAAAAAAATATGATTATATATATTAATGTGGTTATATTATAGTTTTATAATAAAATTATATTTATTATACATTAATTTTGAACATGTAAGTGGAGATTCAAGACATAAGGTAATGGTTTTTTTGTCACACATTTTTGTTTTTTTGAGACACGTTTTATAATAAACACCTCCTTCTTCAATGTGAATTCCATGAATAACATGAAATTATTTTATGATACTTCTAATTTTTTTTGTTTTCATATATTCATTTGATTATATCTCTTTCCAATGGTTTTTAGTTCAAATGTTTCCTAATCGGTAAAGGATTTTTGTCTCAATTTCCCTTCTTTGAGACATATGTTTTGATATACACTTATATTCTTCCATGAGGTGTATATATCCCATTTAATATGTAATATCACGAATTAATCTATATTCAGTATATTTTGATTTCCATTTTATGTTATTACTTTAAAGTAATTTTTATTCAGTGTTACCAAAGTCATAATGATTTATGTTACAATATTATTATTAGTTTTTATTATTTATGATTAAGTCTCAAATGTCTAAATATAAATTATAAAAAATATTTTTCGTCAATTTCCTTTTACTAAATTTATTCATTATATATTAATTTAATTGTGCCATTTCTTTACTCTTTGCTACTAAAAAATATTGGTGAAGCATTTTTTTGAAAATCTGACATCATATCGCTCTTCGATCGGATATGTGTTCTCCCATGAAACTATATTTTATAATAATGTTTATTAAATGTTTTTAAATTATATTTTAATATAGAATTCAATGAATATTATTTTAAAAAATTCCATTATATGGTTTGAAAGATAATTTCCAAAAAAATGGTTTTCAAAATGTTTTATGTTTTACAAAAAAGATTATTAAAAAAGAATGGATATTTTACTCCGGAAATGATTTAAATAATTTTTAAATCTTTATATGTTTTCAAATTCATTTTGTAAAAATTTATTATTAAAATAAATTACGTATTAAAAAGTAATTATCAATGAATGGTTGTTGTCTGTAAGAAATTTTCCAAGTGATCTTTCAAAATCCCTCTACACATGACATGAAACCCTTTGATATAGTTAATTCATCACTGGGGATATGATAAAAGGACACAATTATTTTACATTATTTTAATGGTTTATGATTGCGATGACTTTGTTTTTTTATGAAATACTTTTATCATCCATGGTTTTGACCATGATAAAAATCTTATGGAACCTGCTTCTTTTTAGATGTTATTTTATGGTGAAATGATTATTAAAATATGTCTCTTTCCCATAGTTTTTGATCGGATGAAATTTTTATGTAACCCAATTAATTTAATGGGTTATGATATAATGAATCTTAATGATCTTATATAACACATATTTATGATTTCATTATGAAATGGCTAGGACCTATATATCTCATCAATGAATTGGGTAAATATTTATATCTATTGAGACAAATAGGGCTAGAATGGGAAGTGAACATTGTTCGGTAATATAGTGTAGCAATAGAAAGTGAAATAAGATCACAAATAAAAGCACAAAATATGAAGGAAACCTAATAAATTAACATAGATCTAGAATAGGATGTAAAACTGACTAAATAATACATGGAATAAATGACAAGTGAACATGATTCATTAATAAATGGATGGAATAGGGAGTGATCCTGATTCGGTAAAGGATTTTTTATTCTATGATAGATTTGGAAGTGGAATAGACTAGTATAGAAATGATTTTATAGGATTATGTTTATGCAAAAAATTAATTCTCCTATTCCAATGTTGTACTCTTATGGATCTTGTTCATTGAAAATATTATGATTAATATATTATCAACTGAAAATATTATTTCAATGTATCATGATTTCAATCATTGCTGTGCAAGGTATTCTTATTAAATTTTATACTCACATAACTCTTTTATTTAACATTAATATACATATGATCCCATCCTTTATTATGTTTCATTTCTATAGGTTATGAATAATGGTTTTAAATTTGTGTCCTAAATGGGAAAATATTAGTGGGAAACATGAAGATATTTCAACATGTTACAAGATTGTGTTCTATGATTTCAAAGACATCAAGCTATTATGGTCACCAGGAATATTTTTGTGTAATCTAATGAATATACATATTAAAATATGTAATATCCATGTATGTTAATTTTGTATTTCTATATTTTTATTAAATTATTTGATGAGTTAATATTAATGTTGAACCAGTGTTGTCACTGTTGAGGTTTATATATTAATGTAAATAATTGAATAAATTTAAACCACCATATTATTTTTGAATATTTTATAAAGGTAAATAAAATTATTGGTCACTTTTTAATTAGTCTTATAATCTTATAAATGTTAAGATTAATTCATTAGATATAAAATAATTTTTTAAATTTAATTTTCTTAGACTAACTAATGGATTAGAAATTGATCAAAGCACAAAAAAAGGATGAAATTGTTATTTGAAATGGCAACACATCTTGTAAGTACATTTTCATATATTCATAGATAGGAAAACAATTCATCAACTTTATGAAAAGGTTCTAAAACATAAATTTTATCTTATTACCTTCAAATATGATGAATCAAATGGAAATTTAAATCATCTTAGATTTAGGATTTTTTAGACCTTAACATTCCATTTTTCATTCATGTTCTTGTGATCAATGACATCTATCACTCTATATAATTATTTAATCTTTCCATCTATGTATATATCATCACATTCCCCCAATTATTAATTACTTATATAACTATATATGTGTTATTCCATATGACATTTTTAATTATTTTTCCTATTATTAAGAGGAAATTTATTAAATCTTTTTACAATGTGTTTTTTCAACATTGGAATTTTCCAATTTCAAATACATAATTTAGGAGTACAAGATCAAATTTTGAGTAAATAATTTATTTAAGGTTGGTATAATGTTATTCACTGAAATTTGGACGTAATATCATTGTATTCAATATAGTATTCAACCTGAAACAACTATATTATACATACCATGATATATATTCCTTGAAATTTAATTTAGTCGATATATTTCATAACATGTCACCTTGAATATAAATGAACCATAATTAATTAGCTATTAAATTTGAGGTTCTTAATAGTGCAAATAGAAATATGAAACAAATTTTCATCTATTGATTTAAAATAAAATAATAATCATTTAAAACAAAAGGAAATTATTTATGAAAATGTATATTTTTTATAAAAGATGCATTAATCTTGCTTTGTGCACATATATTAAAATTACTTTATTTCAATTTTACAAAATTCACATGATAAAATTAAATTAAAAATTCATATTATGATATCTAAATTTGATATTGTTATGTTGTTTTTATATTTTTCAGAAAACATTCATTTTTGGATGAACATTGAAAAATATTAGTTTTAATTGAAAAATGTCTTTTCGTTTATATAATTTAAATTGTTAAATGTTATTATAAATTGGTTATAAAGACAAAATATTTAAATTATAACAAAATTTCATTAATTTATTTAATTATAATAATATTTATATTTAATTTTATTCTTAAAACCATTTATACTTATCATAATTTTCTCTTTTGAAACTCTCTTGCATCGCGTCTGCATGTATAATTTTAAATTGGATTCTTCCAATTTTTTGAACATAATTGGTCTAAATGGATTCCATATTTGGAATTATAATAATTATTATTATGAATTAATGTTAAATTAATTTTTTTCTAAATTAATAAGAAAACCCAAAAAACTACCCTAGTTAAGGTAAAAATGGGTTTACTTTGGGGGTTAAACTATAAAGATAAGTGTTTAAATAACCACAAATTTTTTTTGGAATATATTTTATGGATATATTTTTATATAATAATGTATGAGTCCCAATAATACGTCTTTTCTTACCCATTTAAAATGTAAAAAATACGGGAACACATTTTCATTTCAAAAATTACTAGTGTTCCACTCACCTTAATTATAAAAGGCCACCCCACTCATATCTTCATAACACATTAATACACTCTTTTCATCCAATACATACCAATATAAAATACCATCCATGAAGTAATCTTATAATCCTTATATCCTTTATCAATACTATCTCTTAATTCAATAGGTATAATCCTAAGGATGTTGTTTTAGAAGGGTTAAACATTCTAATTAATTTTTTTAATTTATTCTCCATCTTCATCAATTAATATATATTTATATTGATATGATGATATAAAAACAATAAAATATAAAATATATGATGGACAAAAGGATGCCCGGAGTGGGGGGGGGTGAATCATGGTGTCAAGCATTTCTTTTAAACTGATGGATATGGTTCCCATGTTGGTAGGATCCTGTTAAACATGTTTGAAGAGGAAGCGAAGAAGATAAAAAATAACATGAAAAGTAATGAAACATCATTATTACTTAGTTCACCGCTAAGGGATACATACAAGGAGAATATGATGATAGTGTTTTGGTCATACCAAATACCAGTAATCTTCCCATGTTGTGGATTACAATAGTTTTTCATAGTCACTATGTTCCAGGTGCACTGCCATTACTAGGTTTTAGGGATAGAACACTACATCCCTCATTGCACTTCCACTGACACCCCCTGACTAACTAAATTAGAATAATATTTACTCAGTATTATGAATTGATGGTCACTTCAATTGATTAGAATTAATTCATGCAATTTAAACTATAAATGGATGCTATGTTGATGTCACATAATCACTCTCAAATTTAATTTATTTTCACATACACTGCTATATTATGGAAACTAATTTCACAAACTGATTTTGAAAATTGTCAGGATTCCTTTTGTGTTCCCTCTATTGATGTTACTTCCACATACTGTTGTTTTTTCCACATACTGCTAATGTTTCCAAAAACCGACCAGCTCTTTCAACGTACCATCTATCTCCTCTGCGAACTGTCCTTCTGCGCGTACTCCGTTACACCGCATACTGCTCCACTCCTCCACGTACATTCCTTCTTCATGTACTTCATTGCTTATCCATGTACTATGAAAGCCTCATATGTGAATTACTCTCTCTTTCATGAACTTTTTTCCATATGTGTGAATTTTCTCCTCTTACCTACTAGTCCATCACATAGCTCTTTAGACATCACTGAATTTCTTCTCATAATTTTAGTCTTTAATATTGTCCCTTAAAAAATGGGTATACTACTGCTTAAATAGGAACATAAATCCAAAAATATTGCTAATATGATTGTCCCAAATTTTCAATTTAGGACAATCTTTCCTGTATACTTAACTCCATCTATGTACTATTAGACTACATCAAATACTACAATCCTATAAACATCGATCCATTATCATGTACCATTACATGTCTGTGTATTGTATTTATGTCGGTCTATCTACTACACCTGTTCACTGTGTACCATCGCTGTAATCCATGTTCGGTAGAAATCTGCATACCGCACACCTTCACCACATACCACTCACTTTCACTGCATATTGCACACCTTCACCACATACCATTGATGTGAACCATTACAAAACTATTGATTGTTTTGTGCTTAATTTTTTTAAAACACTTTGAAATTGATCCACTTTCAATAATAATTTCATCCTTAAATGAATGACTATATTATTTGAAAACTCCCTTGTTATCTACGCATAGA
The DNA here is from genome assembly GCA_963277665.1 of Viscum album. NCBI lineage: Eukaryota > Viridiplantae > Streptophyta > Magnoliopsida > Santalales > Viscaceae > Viscum > Viscum album. The sequence goes on along the minus strand of OY728143.1, from coordinate 1,603,717,926 downwards.
TTCACAAAAAACACAAACCCAGCTCCAATTTTATCAATGAACAACCTTGGTTTCAACAATCTCCCCCTATGAGTTTGTTGGAAATCTCCAGATAAATTCACTAATGCTGAAGCGATGATGGAAAAATGAACCTTCAATAAACAACACAACCATCACTCTAAGTATACGTGAGAAGTGCTTAGTGTATAAAATAATAGAGAGGAAATGATTTGAGTTATTGTAACACCCTAATCCCAAATTCCTAGAGTCACTGCATTATTACGTATCATTGGAATGATAAAAAATATCTAGTCTCGCAAGACTGATTAGTTTAATAGCCTTGGAAGATCTAGATACATTCATAGGGATTACATTACATCATAAAATGGAAAACTACACCAACATTGATTCCATAGACAACACTGAGACCCCATAGACTATCCCATCAGGTCAATCATAATATACTTCTGTGAATCCTGGGAAAAATAAAAAATAGAAAGCGGTCAGCTCAGATGCTCAGTAAGGATAACATTATAGAAGAAACATTCATAAATAAGCCTAAACATTTAAGGTGGTGAATAAGACTAAAACAAAAGCCTTCTAAACATGAACATTATCATAATATGGAAAAGATAAAATAAAATAATTCCATTTACTTATTCACATGGAAATTATACCAGTCGAATAATCACATGAAATATCAATATCCATTATCATAATGATGGAATGCATAATGCCAGACTATCATAACCACATAGTCAACGCCTTGTGCCAAGACTACAAATATGATTTTGTCAAGGCCTTACTCCAAGAAACTAGTTTGTCTCATGAGACATACCGATGCATTGAGGAGGTATAGAGGGCTCTACCTGTCACTTACTATTTCCAATGCATTATTCATATAAAAACATTAAAACATAACATAAAAATTCATATAAAACTAGTATACAAAATGTCAATACTTTATCCACAAAAAATTAATGGTATAAAAATTCTACATCCATAGTCAAACATAACTCATTCAATACAATATAGATGATTGTGTTGTAACAAATTAACATCAATTGTGAATAATGAAGGATATTGACATAGATAAAAATAACCATCAAAACTATTTGAGTGAAATATCCCCTCTTTTCTTGAAAACATTTAAAAGTCACAATATTTTTCAAGAAGTCATTTAAAAATATATTTCTGAATCAAATTGTCCCATACCACTTTGAAACGTTTAAAAAGAATTTTAATTTTAAAACATTAATGACCATGTAAGTAAATTCTTGAAATGATTTTTAATACATGGACATTAATGAGAATGATTTAGAACAATAAATATTTAAAACATTTTAAAATGATATTTTTGTTAGAGTTCCTAAATATAAGAGAGACACTTGAATACCAATAAATGAAGTAATAAAAACATTGTAATATCATTTGAATAAAGTGATTCATGATATACTACGTAGAATTACATTATACACACCATATAAAATTGATTTGGTGTATAACAACAAAGTAGTCTCAATAAGATGTAAATTGAGATGAAATCTCTTATAAAAACCATATCCTTAGTTTAGGGATATATAAATGACATAATTATGTGTGAAATATATTAATACAATCATTATGATTGGATATTCAGTGTAAATCAATAAGAGTACATTCACACATATTCTTGTAAAAACAACACCAATTATTTAAATATTTAACTCAACAAATGGAGATTGAGTTAAAATTACTCTTATCAAGTTCATATCGATGAAATGAGAATTTATAAATGGAGTTTTTATGTGTATCCAAAGTATATCCACCAAAATGGGAGTGGAAAATATGACATAACCAAATTAATAGTGATTCCACACATAATCATGGAGTAAAATAATCAATGAAGTATGCGTAAAGCCGAATGAGTGTAAATTGATCTTTGAAATTCCCTTACCAATTGGGTAACTTACGAAACATACATCCCATGAAATATGTATGATACAATGATGAATTAAATATATATAAATTAAAGTTTATTACACAATGAATACCATCACGGGCAGTACACATACCACATGCAATAAATAATTGGTGAACAATGGAAATCTCACGGAATTAAAAGGGAGATAAGAAACCCCTTACCTTGTTATTTTCATTGGTAGAATGTAGGATAATCTCCTATATAATGGTTAAAAAATATTTATTTATTTATAAAAGAATAATATACATTAATATGATATCATATACGGTCTTTTAACATTGCTCTGTTTATAATATCTTAGTATTATCCTTGTTTCGGGTGTTATCAGATTCGCCTTATTTTATATTATTTGTTATGTGAGTCATATTTGTTATGGATGAGATGTATATTATTCATATCAAGAATTATATCATGTCTTTAAACATTTTATTTAATCATATAATGAAAATTAGTCTTGAATGGATATGTTGGAGAATGAATCTCATCGTGTTCATAGAGATGATAATCTGTACATACGCACGAGTGACAATATCATTCTTTTGATATTAAAATAATATATAATTGGATAGTATATGATATATAAAGAATAATTATAATTTTATATTCATTATTAAAAAAATAAGTTACACATCATTATTATACCCATACAAATAATAATGTATTGAATAACATTTACACCATGACGTGGAGACGGTAAGTCGTACATACGGACGTATGGTGACATGTCATTCAAATGATAGATAGAATAACGAATCATATTGCAACATATTTATAATAATATCACAGTATATAGAAGATACTATTGTTATTATTTTATAATGGAAACAATAAAGATAATGGAAGTGTAAGAAGAAAGGAACATGAAAGAGGTGACGAGAGATTTACCTCTTCTTCAGGTTCTTCCTTTTGATTTGATCAAAATGACTCCATAGGATGGCTTTTTGACCAGAGAAAGGCCTCTAGGATGAAGGGAGGATAGTTTATATGGTATTTTGGCAGTGTATGAACGAGCTAAATTGATTTTAAGGTGTGAATATGATGGAAGGGGGAGTGCCTTTTTATAATAGGGTTGACAGTTACCTTAGGAAAAAATAAAGTATTATTTTATAATAAATTCATATTCAGTTTATAAGGGCTCAAAATATATTTATTTCAATGAATTGGAGGGGATTGGTTGAAAACCACTCAACCAATAGGTTTCATACAGTTTTGGGTCACTATATTAACCATACCTTTTAGATTCAACTCTTAGTAAATTAGATTGACTTTTACCATGTCTATTTGTATTTTTATATTATTTGATTAATAAAATTACTATAAACTGACAAGAGATACCCAAGTGGTTCATTAATGATATAATTATCATCATAAATGTAATTTTTCAAAAAATTATATTTTTTAGAAATATTATATCAATTAATAATATAATATTTGTTTTAAAAACTCTTGTCTGTCAATTTAGACACTATTTAATAATTGATTTTTGTTAAAGTCATAAAAAATTTATTAATTAAAAAACAAATTTATTTAATCAATCTTAACATGTCATAGTAACCTCTAAAATTATTTTATATCCTCAAAACATTATATTATATCTTTTTTAACATTTATAATACAATTTACTTGATTCATTCATTAATAAGGAAAATACTGCATCATCATTGTGTCATATATAAATTTACTTATTAAATATCTAAAAATTATAAATAAAATACCATTATTTAGGAAATATTTTTATCTTTATAATTAATATTTATAGTCGATGAGACAACATATATAACCCTATGTAAAAATTGTCGTACAAAAAGATACATTCTTATGTCATTTTTGTATTTACTCTAACTTAATTAATATAAAGTGCCAATTTAACATATAAGTTGCTCCATGGGATCCCAAAATCGACCCAAAGATGTGCATGTTCGGAAATGTATCATCTAATACGGTTTGGACACCTGTTAAGATAATTTAATATTATTGTTTTACCCCTATTTATCAAATTTACCCTTTAACCTTGGTAAATAAAATATTTACCGAAATAATTATTCAAAATGTCTAAAAATAAAAGATATCTATTTACACAATTTGGACATCCTAATTCTAAATTTCAAATCCATTTTTATAAATTAAAAACACAGAAGTGGTAGAAATTAATTTAAAATTAATTTCCATTTTCAAAACAAAAAGCATGTTTTTTAGGAAATAATAACTATCAAAAGATTGACATTTGCTTATGTCCAATATCAAAGTGAAATTATTTCAATGAACAACATTGTATTAAATGGTAAAAATATAATCTAATTATATATCCAAACCATTTATATGTATTGTTTAGCACTATGAATTATTTTGATTAAAAAAGTTGTTTTCAATTAAAATATAATATTTTCACTATTCACCCAAATATGAATGTTATCAGAAAAACACAAAAAATTTATTGAAACTAAATTCATATATCCCAATACCAAATAAGAAGTTTATTTAGTCAAATTGAATATATAAATGTTTCAAATATTGGATTTAGAAATGGTTCACCATTAAAAGGGGGTAAATTTTCATTTTTTGAAAAATACATCATGTATCTGAAAAAATTGAATTTTTCCTTATATTATATCTAAGAAACTCATAATTTGAATTATAAAATTATAAGGGTTATATAGAGTTCAAAAGTTAGTTAATACTGTTCATAACTGCTTTTTAATGTCTAGTTTGGTAAGTCGTGTTGTGCTTGAACTCGATGTTGCATGTAGTGTAAGTTTTTGAATTACATTAAAGAAATAACGTACAATGAAATATTGGGGTGATAAATTCTTCCCTCCTTAAATAAATCTCGTACTTACAATTTTTATAATTGGACTTTGGGATATAATGGAATGTCCCAGATTAGAAAAAGAGTCAAGAAAACTATCACTATAAAAGAAAGAAAGAGAAGTTCAAAGGTCACCCAAGATAAACCATACTAGGATTCCATGATAGAAACCATTGATATGGATGATAAACTATGTGTAAATTTATGATGGAGAGGGATAGAAAAAATGATCAGTGGAAAGTTAAAAACAAGAAATCCACAAACTTGTGGTGGGACAAATGGTAATTAGTTTCCCGGTAGGAAAAGTAAATAGACAACATTTTTTTTGTTTTAAGTTACATTTCATAAAGATGAGGAATATATATATGAGATTTACTATGAACATAAAGATATATACTTACTTTTTAAGTAGATTTTCATTCATTAATAAATTTTTACCTCTAACTATTTTTTAAACAATGAGAATTCAACACGACTTGGTCACAAAAAATGAGATAAAATAAACTTCTAGAGAATCACATTATCCAAAAAGGATAAACTATATATTTACCTTGTCTTTAGAGATTAATCAAAACCACAATGGTTTGTACAAGATCTGATGATCCCCCAAAAGGATATTCCTTTATGGAAAGAAACACTAATCTTCATGTATAAAATTAAACCAACAATACCACAAATTTTAATAAATACCATTCAATAAACAATTGAACATAAAATCATTCAATATAATCCAAACTAGTATTGAAAACCAATACATATAAGAATTTGGTTATGTAGTCTTCCACATTAAATTGTATCTCTAACTGACATCAACTACTATTAAAGCCACATACTGAAACGTAATTTACCTTATCACATATTCTCTATTACAGGTTAGTCATTTCCATACTTAACCCAAATCACTATAAATCCAAAAAAAACATAGATAAAAATCCACCATTACTCCTTAAATTAAATCCCATAGTATTCTATTTTCCTTGGGCATATAGCTTTCCCAAAAAAGGGAAAGTCTTCCAAAATAACATTTATCATGTACTCACCAAATTATTTTCCTATACTAAGGGTATTCATTTGATAAGATATAAGATCCCAAATAAACATATTATTGATCAATAAAATCATTTAACTAAAAATAATTTGTCACACTAACTAGGGACTTCATGTTGTATAGTGGTAGGCGATAAATCCCAATCGCACTCAGGTTGTGGGTTTGATTCCCACATCTTTGTCCGACGCGACGAGTTGTCGCACGATCTGCATTTTTTCCTTTTTCCAAAACTATATTTTATAACATTACCTAAATGAGATAAATTCCTCAAAATAACCATAACATAATTTATCCACAATTTTTATCTCACACAATTCATTTTCATCCCAAAATATAATAACTTTTAATTTCCTCAAACACAACAATCTTATAAAAACAAATAGTTATTTATAACTATATCCACAAGAGAAAAGATAAGTTTTCCTCAAATATCACTATCACATGGAAAATGAAGGGTAAAAAATATATGAGAAAATTATTCCAATGTATTCCAATCAAAAATTAGTACTAATACATTTATAACTTCTCCAACCATTTATTTCCACATAACTTATTCTTTGTCCAAGGAAATATCCTATAGAATAGGGCATTCAATTAGGTAATGTCCAGGTCCCCTACATATATAGCCAATGACTTCAAATTTATTATTGGGACCATTTTTATTTTATTCCATAATACTCTTCATTTTTACTCAGAAATTCTTCAGTTTATGTATATCATTACCACAATTAAATCATTTCTTTCTTCCACTGAGACACTTTCATGGGTGTCTCCTAACACATTTACTACATGATGGAATTTGAGGATTCTTTTCTCCAAGGTTTCCACTGCCGAAGATCTTATAATTCGCCACTTTTATCTTCTTTGTGGAGTTTGGAAGTGGGTTAATATATATATTTTTGTTCATATTTTTTGAAAAAGTGATTTGGAATGAACACAATATCCATTACACCTATCAACATTCCATTTTGTTGCTCATTTCTACCACTGTTCCCACCTTTTACATCATACTAAATGTTACTATGACTTCCTTCTAATCCAGCCATGGAATAAAACCAGAAATCACTGTGTGAGTAAAAATATTCATAAAATCATTTAGAGAATATCATGACACCATATTTTCAATTTGAAACACCTTAGGATTAACCAAGGCCATTTATTATAATCTTATATTAAAATTTATCAAATCGGTGTGTAATGAAAATGTAAATTATCCTAAACATTTCTCATAGGAGTGCCATAACAAAGAGTGAACCATGGCCTGTTGTTGTGCACCAGTTCCCTTTCGAGTCTAGCTCAAAGCGGTGTATTCGGGTTTTACCCCTAGGTATGTCTATTCCATAGCTACCTCTACCTGTTCGTATCCATACAGGGATGTAATGCATTGAATGCTGATAAAATCACTACAATACAAAAATTTTAGAAAGTTCTTCTATACTAATCATCAAAGTCTCTCTTAGGGCTATATGATCTAATCATAGTTTATCTAAATCTAGTTTCAATGTTTTTATTAAACTTCTTCTGATACCAACTGTAATCCCCCGACCCCAGAAGCCCAGAGTCCGTGCATTATTACGTATCATTAGCATGATAAAAAAGGATCAAGTCTCGAAAGACTGATTACTTTAGTAGCCTTGGATGTTATGGATAAATTCATAAGGTTTATATTACATCGTAAAATGGAAAACTAAAACAACATTGTTCTCATAGAAAAAACTAATACCCCATAGAATATACTTGCATGTCATTCATAATATACTTTTCATCATGGGAAAAATAAAAAATAGAAAGGGGTGAGATCAGATGCTCATTAAGGATAACATTATAGTGGAAACTTTCATAAATAAGCATAACCATTTAAGGCAGTGAATAAGACTAAAACAAAAGCCTTTAAAACTTGAACTTCATCATAATATGGAAAATATAAAATCAAATAATGCAATTTACTTATTCACATTGATATTATACTAGTCGAATAATCACATACCTTATCAATAGCCACTTTCATAATGATGGAATGAATAACTCCAGAATATCATAACCACATAGTTAAGACCTTGTTCCAAGACTACAAATAAGATTTTTTCAGGGGCTTGTGCCAAGACACTAGTTTTTCTCATGAGACATACCAATGTATCAAAGATCTATAGCGGTCCCCACCTATCACTTAATAAGTCCAATGCATTCCTTATATTAAAAGTTTACAATATAACATAAACATTCGTATTAAAACTAGCATATGAAATGTCAATAATTTTTCAACAAACCATCAATGGTATAAAAATAGAACATCCACAGTCAAATATAACACATTAAATACAATATGGAAGATTGTGTTGTAATAGTTTAACCTCAATCTATAATAATGAAGGATATTGACCTTGATAAAAATAATCATCAAAACAATTCGATGGAAATATCCCCCCATTTCTTGAAAACATTTAAAAGTCACACTATTTGTCAAGAAGTCATTTAAAAATAGGTTTCTAAATCAAATAATCCCATACCACATTGAAACTTTTAAAATGAATTTTAATTTTAAAACACTAATGTCCATATAAATAAAGCCATAAAACCATTTTTAAAACATTGACATTAATGAGATAGATTTAGAACAATATATCATTAAATCATTTTAAAATGATATTTTAGTTAGAGTTCCTAACCAAAAGAGAGACACTTGAATAGAAAAATTTGAGGTAATCCAAACATTGTAATATCATTAGAATAAAGGGATTCATGATATACTATTTCAATGTACATTAAATACACCATATAAAAGTGATTTGGTGTATAACAACAAAGAAGTCTCAATGGAATGTAAATTGAGATGAAATATCTTATAAAGACCATGTCATTAGGTTAATGAAAAATAAATGACATAATTATGTTTGAAAAATATTAATACACTCAATATGATTGGATATTCAGTGTAAATCAGTCAGAGGACATTCACACATATTTTTGTAAAAACAACACCAATGCATTTAATATCTAACTCAAAAAATGGAGATTGAGTTAAAATTACTCTTATCAAGTTCATATCGATGACTTGAGAATTTATCAATGGAGTGATTATGTGTATCAAAATTATATCCACAGAAATTGTAGTGGAAATAATGACATAACCAAATGAATAGTGATTCCACGCATAATCTTGGAGTAAAATAATCAAAGAAGTATGCATAAAGCTGAATGAGTGGAAATTGAAATTTTTAATTACCTTACCAAATTGGTAAATTAAAAAACATAAATCCCATAATATATGGATCTTACAATGATGATTTAAATATTCATAAATTAATGTATATTACAAAATGAATACCATCATGGGTAGTACACACACCACATGCAATAAATAAGTGGTGAACAATGGAAATCTCATGGAATTAAATATTAGATAAGAAACCCATTACTTTGTATTTTTCCTTCGTGGAAGGTAGGTTAATCTCCTTTATAATGGAGAAATAATGGTTATTAAATATTTAAATAATCATATACATTAATATGATATCATATATGATCTTTTAACATTGCTTTGTTAAAAATATCTTAGTATTATCGTTGTTTCGGGTGTTAACGGATTCATTTAATTTTATATTCATTGTTATATGAGTCACATTTGTTATGAATGGGATTATATTATTCATATCCAGAATTATATCAAGACTTTAAACATTATTTTTAATCATCTAATGAAAATTATTCTTGAATGGATACGATGGGTAATGATTCTCATCACGTTTGTGGTGACGGTAATCTGTACATATGCACGAGCGAAAATATATTTCTTTTGATATTAAAATAATATATAATAGGATGGTATATCATATATAAAGAATAAATATAATGATATATTTATTATTTACATCAGTTACAAATCATTAGTATACACATATAAATAATAATGTATTGAATAACAATTACACCACGATGTGGAGATGGTAAGCCGTACATACGAACGTTTAGTGACATGTCATTGAATGGATGGATCGAATAATTAATTTTGTTCTGCAATATTTATAATAACATCAAATTATATCTAATATAGTGGATTTATTATTTTTTAATTGAAAAAACAATGAGAAAGGAAGTGGAAGAAGAAAGGACGGCGAAAGAGGTGATGAGATATTTACCTCTTCTTCGAGTTCTTCCTTTTGATTTGATCAAAATGACTCCTTAAGTTAGCTTTATGACCCATGGAAGGCCACTAGAATTAAGGAGGGATAATTTAGAGGGTATATTTGAAGAGGATGGATGAGATAAATGTATTTGAAATTTTGAATTTGAGGGAATTTGGAGTGACCTTTTTTATGAGGGGTGAGGGGCACCATAGGAAAACATAAAGTTTTATTTTATAATAAATTCATATTCTATTTATAATGGCTCAAAATTAATTTATATAAAATATGTCGTGGGGAGGGATCAAAAAACACTCAACCAAAAGGTTTTAGATAGGTTCCAGTCAGTATATTAACCTTATCTTATAGATTTAACTCTTTGTTAATTAGTTTGACATTTACCATGTCTCTTTGTGTTTTTATATTATATGGTTTATAAACATACTATAAACTAAAAAGATAATCCAAAGTGTTTCATTAATGATATACCTATCATCATATAAGACCTTTGGAAAAACTTTAGAATTTTATCAAAATTATATCAGTTAATAATATAATATTTGTTTTAAAAACTCTTTTATGTCAATTTTTACACTATTTAATAATTGATATTTGTTAAAGTCATAAAAACTATATTAATTCGGAAAATATTTATTAAATCAATCCTAACATTTCATGTTAACCTAGAAAATTCTTTGATGGCATCAAAACATTAAAATTATATTTATTTTTACATTTATAATATAATTTATTTGATTCATTCATTAATAATGAAAATATTGCATCAGCATTGTGTCATAAATGAGTTTATTTATTCAATGAATAAAAATTAAAAATTAAATACCATTATATAGGAAATCGTTTTAGCTTTCTAATTAATATTTATAGTAAAAAAGATAACATATATATCCCTATGTTAAAATTGTTTTACTAAACGATATATGCTTATGCAATTTTTGTTTTTACTTTAACTTAATTAATATAATGTGTAATTATCACATACAAGTGGCTCAATGGGGTCCCATGATCATCAAAAATATTCCCATGGTCGGACATGTATCATCCAATAATGTTAGGGCACGTGTTTGGGTAATTTAATATTATTTTTTTACTCATATTTACCAGATTTACCCTTAAACCATGTTAAATAAAATATTTACCGAAGTAATTATTCAAAATGTCAAAGAATAAAAGTTACATATTTACCCAATTTGGACCACATGATTCAAAATATGGAATCCATTTTTATAAATTCAAAACACATTAGTGGAAGAAATTAATTTAAAATTAATTCTTGTTGTCAAAACAAAAGGCATGTTTCTTAAGAAATAATAACTATCAAAAATTGATATTTGTTTATATCGAATTTAAAAGTGAAATTATTTCTACTGAAAAAATTTGGATTAAATAGTAAAAATATAATCTCATTATACGTCCAAACCATTCATATTTATTATTGAATAATATAAAATATTTTGGCTAAAAAAGTTGTTTTCAATTAAAATATAATATTTTTCACGATTCACCCAAATATTAAAGTAATCAAAAAAAACACTAAAAATTATTAAATCTAAATTATTATGTATTGATACCAATGAATAAGTTTATTTTGTAAAATTTAATATCTAAAATATTCAAATATTGGATTTAAAAAGGGTTCACCATTAAACTATGGTAAAATTTCATTTTTTTAAAAGTAGTTCTTTAATCAGAAAATAATGTATTTGTCCATATATTATGTCTTAGAAAATCATAATACAAATTCAAAAATTATATGGGTCGTATAATGTTCAAAATTCTGTTAATACTATTCATAACCACTTTTTAACAGCTAGTTTGGTAAGTTGTGATGCGCTTGAACTTGATGTTGTGTGTAGTGTAATTTATTGAATTACTTTGATGAACTAACGTACTATGAAATCTAGGGGTGTTACAATAATCATACCTTTCCTTCCTCTCCCATTGTTGCATTTTTATATTTTTCTATTCTCCAACTTTTCTATATAAAGAAAAAAATAGATCAGTTTCTATTTAATTTATCCATTCTCCCCCATTGGTGATAAACCCAGTTAACCGAGTCTGGATTTGTAGATTAAAAAAGTCATGTTCCCCTGCATCATATATCCCCCATAAACATGCATCATTTTCATGAATAGATTAAAAATAGTTAAAAAAACTATGGATAGGGGAATATCACAACCTCATTATGAAATGGGAGGTGGCTGAACACCAATGTTCAACCAATGATTCTTTAACATAGCCATTGACAATTGATTAGTCATATTTTCATCCACATGCTCATCAGTTCCCACATGGTCCATTTTGATCATGACTTGTTCATGTTTTTCCTTGATGAATTGATATTTGATCTCAATTCGTTTCATACAATAATATTGATCAAGATTATTCATAAGATCAATTACACTCTTGTTATCATAGTAAATCACCATTGGTTGTTTCACCTCATCACCTATGTCACTCAGTTTCTTCTTCATCCATAGTAAATGAGTGCACTCCATGGTAGACCTTTTGTTTTCTTCTTTCGTTATACTAAGTGAAGTTACTTCTTTTTTCCTTCCTAACTATCCCACAAATTTCTTCACAATATAGAATGCTCCACCACTAGTATACTTTATGACCACTACATATCTAGCCCAGTCAGCATCGTAAAATGTAGATAGTTCACTATCTCTTCCTGAAGCTATGTATTTCCCATAATCATGTGTTCCATGAATGTATCTAAGGATTATTTTCACATACTCCATATGTTCTTCCTTTAGATTACACTAAAAGAAGGCCACAAGGAAAGTTGAAATGACATTATCTAGAAGTGTCCCTGTTAGGTACAATAGGCTTCCAATGATTCTTTTGTACATGGTTAGATACACAAGAGTCTCTTCCTCTTTCTTTTCATGATTTTATTTAACTGCAATCGGCGTTGACATTGGTTTGGAATCATGCGTATTGAATTTTTTTTGTAGCTCTCTCGTATAATTTTCATGAAAATTGAATGTGTAATCCTTCTTCTGAAGTACCTACAAACCTAAAACGTATGTGAGTTCACCAATAATGGATATTTTAAATTCGGATTTTAGGTGATTGGAAAAGACATCCACGGATCCATCTCTTATTCCACCAAAAATAATAGCATCCACGTATAACAATTCCGTGAACTGATCCTATTGACAGTTCTTCACATTGAGATTGTGATCCACGACTCCTCTTTTATCCTCAATTTTTTCTTAGATATGAGTCCAACTAAGTGCACCATGCCTGTGGTGCCTATTTTATGTCATAAAGTCATTCCTTTAATTTTCAAACATTTAGTTCATTATTTCCGAGCAAGAACCCTAGAATTGCTGAATATAGACATATTATTCCAAAACACCATTTAATAATTTTTTCTTGAAATCCACTTAATACACTTTATAATCTCTTTGGATTGATATGAAAAAAATAGCCTTATTGACTCATGTCTTGCTACCGGTGGAAATGACTCCCCAACATCAATGCCTTTGATTTTTGAATATCTTTTACAGACCAATCATGCCATATTTCTAATAACATTTTCATGTTTGTCAATTGTTTTCTTCAAAATACAGTTTGTACAAATCACATTTTGATCTTCAGGTCTTTCAACAAGATCCAATGTCTGATTTTTTTTCATTATGATCAAACTCGTCACTCAGTTCTATCACTAGTAACTCATCCTTTCTTGCCTCTTCAAATGAGGATGGTTCCAAAACTGATAGAAATGCAGATTGTGCATTGATACTCTATTTTCTTATTTGTGTAGGTACATTCCAATCCCTGATAATGTTGGACTGATCAATCTCTTATATTAGATTTCTCCTAAAGGGTTATAACTGAATTCTCTATATCTATAGCTTCCTCTTCTTATTATTCATCATATTAAACATCATCATGTGAATCCTTGATATTCTTTCAAACCATAATCTACAACTATATTAGCATTTTTCCATGTTCATATTCTTCCGAATCTTTTATCACATCCTCATAATAATTCCTTGAAGCATTCAGGTTTTTATCTTCATTGATATTTATATCTATACCTTCCACAATTCTATCTAAGTGATCATTAAAACACATGTATGATTTTTGGTTCATTGAGTATCCATGAAATATTCCTTCATCTGCATTATCTCCATACTTCCCTTGATTTCCTTCTTCAATTATGATAAAATATATTCTTTCAAAATCACAAAAATAATTCATGGAGGCCTTCCATCCGTGCCAAAATTCATATGATGTCTTTGTTTCAACTAGAGATAGCACGGTTCGATTTTGAATATACATTGTATCTTATAATACCTCTTTCTAGTAATGTCGAGGAATATGACTCTCAATCATAATAGTTCTGGCCATGTTGTTTACCTATCAATTCCTATTCTCAATTACATTATTTCGGTATGAGGATGCCACAGTTTCCTCCTCTTGTTGTGTCCCATGCTTCTCTATGTAATTTTCAAAATCAATGGATGTCTATTCCACCCATTATCAGACCATAGGACTCTGATCATCCTATGTATAATGATCATTCATTCCATTATACTATAATCATCTACTAAACGAATAAAGTGCCTCTCTCCATGTGTCCTGTAAAAAATTATTAGGCCACATAAATTTATATGGATGATATCAAGGAGATTTGATGCTATTTTCATATTTGGATGGTAGGACCTGTAGTCCAGGTTTCCTAACATGGAAGCATCAGAAGTATTTTCTTTTTAATGCTTTAGATTAGGAATATCCCTGAAAATTATTATCTTAGATATCTCTTCCATGTGTTGCTGATTGATGTCTCCCAATCTCTAATTCCATAAATTGTTTTCCTCTAGAACTACTAGGTAGCAACGGTTCCATTTAGTGCCAACTTGATATATGTGGCCTTCTATTCTATAACGTTTAATGAGTGAATTCTTATAGATTACTGTTATAGTAAATCCATTCTGATTGAATGTAACAATAATACCCAAGTCATAGAGTTGTCTCACCCTATGAAAATTGTTATTCATACCATCCACATACATGAATTCATTTTTCTTCAACTCCCCATTAGTTAGCTTAGTACTTTCACTAAATTTAATCATCAAAGCACCATCATAAACGAACCTCACTATTCTATCGACCTTTTTCTTGACATTCGTTAATAGTTATGAACTACCCATATTGTGGGATGAACAACCACTATCGAGAATGTAGGTGTTGTTTTTATTTGTTCCATTGAGGTCTACTTCGGAAAAATTGGACTTTTAAAAATTCATTTTTCATTCTATGAGATATTAGATTAACTGTAGGACACTGATTGCCTTTTAATTCACTATTCTCGATTCATGGGTTCTTCATATAAAATATCATCTTCCATAGGAGAATACCTGTTTGAAATACCAACCCTGTCTGTTTGATGTGTATTTAATTGTCTCAAAAAATCGAATAAATTTCTCCTAGCATACCTCTTCATGAAATACACAGCTTTATGGCCAATGATAGAATAGTGAAAAAAATATCCACAGAAATTATTTATTTTATAATATCCTAATATGAATATTTTCTCCTTTGTTGAACTCATAACTATTCCCCATTCATATATCTCATTTCATTTTCATAGTGTGATGTGGTATGGCCCAGATAGCCACATAACTGACACACCATGAATGGAAATTTCTTCTAACTTATATTTCTCCTCATGCCTTCTTCCTCAGGAAAATAGTTTTACTTCTCTTAATTTTAGAAACTGAAGGATAATCTTCAGTTATTCTTTCAGTTAGATTTACGGCATTCATTTTCAGCACATCTGGTGGCATTTCAACATGATCAATATTAAAAATTTCTTTATTCTGGATCAATTTATTTATAGTATTTGATATTTTAGCATCACAACCAATTCATCTATTTCCCATGCATCTGGGTCGTTGATCACTCAATATCATGGAAACTCTATCATAACCACATTTTTCTCTCTCTAATAGCTCAATATTCGAGAACCATCCAAATTGTATTTTCTTCATTTATTTTATTTATATTGATTAAATTTTGAGTTTTCTTCTCAGGGTAACAACTTATTCTTTGATTCCCTCAATGGTCATGGACTTCTCCTCCAGTATTGAAGTAAGGTAATTAATTTCCTTTTCTTATTCTTTATTTCTATGTTTTTTTCCATAACTTCAACAGTGCTTTCAAGTATTCAAGATTTTACTTTCACCAATTCTTCCAATCATTCAATTTCTACTTCTAGCTGATCAATATATTTTGATGATTCCTCCACCATTTCATTGTAATTATTTCATCTCATACATTTAATCTCAAGCATACCAAACGAATCCTTAAGTTGCAACTTGGGTTCGACATTAGTAGTCAAATTATTATACCATATTTATCTGTCAATGGTTTAGGCTTTTCAGTGGTATCCATAATAGAGGCATGGTTTCCATTCTTGATTTCCAGTTCTTCTTCCTCGTAGAATTCATTATCATCGTCATCCTTCTCACAGAAAAAACTCTTCCTCTATAAATTCATTGAAAATATAATGTTTCCATTTTTAATGAATATTTTTTGAGGATTTTCCATGTTTTAAAATTAATTATATTCATCAAAAACTTTTATGAGCACTGAGAGGCAATGTTTCTAACTCTTCTGTAGTAAAAACAATTCAATGTCAGTTGTCCATTAAATTTCAATGATCCCTTCTTGATCTTCATATAAATGAGAGAAAGTGTTTCATTTTCCTCATTATCATCATCACCGATTTCTCTTGAAACATTTACTTTTTCCATGGTTTGGAATTCCATTTCCATTCCCACACAAGTTATATCTTCTTCTGGTTTGATTTTCATTTAATAAGATAATATATTTCTCATATGATCATCCACTGCATATTTCGAGAGATCTATTTCTTCAAGGGAAGTCATATTGGAATTGTAAATGGGTATTAGTATTCTTAATATTTTCATCACAGTGTCAATGTATATGATTTATTCCCCCAGACCATAGATTGCTTCAACAACATTAGTAATTCGATTAAATAATGAGTTTTAATTCTCATTAAGCTGCGTCTTTAGATCATCAAATGGGTTGTGTATTACTTGATGTTTTCCTCCTTCACTTTGACATATCAATCATAAATATTCACCAATTTATACCACATTGACTTGGCAGAAGTCAATCTCATTTCAATTAGTCAAATATAATCATAATGGGCTGCATTGAGAGCATTTTGTGCTTTTGCATCTGCATTAAGTAATTTCCTATATGTATCTATCCTCGAAAGTCTTGTAGGATTAGTGACAAGTATTCCTTGTATAGTAGAAAATAATACATCCATTCCAGGAGATATATAGTGAGATCCTATCATGTTTTTTCATATTTAAAAATTAATTATACCAAAGAGGGGAACTCCTCTTACATAAACTAGATTATCCATGATATATTGATTCAACACCAACAATCATTGCCCTTGGATACCACTTAAAGGACCCCAAAACACCCTTAGAGTGGTGGGGTGAATCAGGGTGTCAACATTTTCTTTTAAGCTGATTGATCTTGTTCCCACGTTGGTGGGAACCTACAAAACCTATCTATAGAGGATTGAAGAAAATATACAATCACATTCAAAGCAATGACACATCAATTTTACTTGGTTCTCCTCTAAGGGATACATCTAAGGAGCATACACCGACAATGTGTGATAGTACCAAAAAAACAAATCTTCACAAGTTATCAATTACAAGATTTTAGCACAGTCACTCTATCTAAGCACACTACATTTACGATGTTTTAGGGATAGCACAATGCATCCCTCGGATAAATTCTGTTGAATCTCCATTGCTCTGTTGAAAGAATCTTCACTCAGTTTAATGACATGAAGGTTGCTTAAATGTTTTGGCATTAATTCATGCATCCAAAACTATAAATAGAGGCTCTATTGAAGTCCTATAATCAATAATATATGTAATCTATTTTACCATACACAGATATGTTATGGAAATTAATTTCACAAACTGATTTAGTCAATTTTTAGTCATCCTTGTGTGTTCTCTGTATAGCTGTTGTTTCAGTGTACCGCTGTTGTTTTTGAGTACCATTTCTATATTCATGTACCGTCCAACTATTTTCGTGTATCTTCTAGCTCCACTGTGAATTGTCCTTCTGTGCATACTCTCTAACACTGCGTACTTATCCACTCCTCCACATACCATCCTACTCTGTGTACTACCTTGCTCGGTCACATACTATGAGAGCTTCCTGCGCAAACTGAAATATCTTCTGTGAACTATTTTCCTTATGCCGAATATTCTCTCCATGGACTGACATCTACACTGCGCACCACATTTGAATTTACATAATTAATTCCCAAAATTTTAATCTCCAATATCATCCCTTAACAAAGGGGATTAATTCACCTTAAATAGGAACATAAATCCTTAAATTCTGCTAATATGATTGACATTAATTTTCAATGTGGGACAATCATGACTGTATACTAAACTCGAGATGCATACTATTAACGACCACTATGTACTAAAATCAAATGAGCTACGAACCTATATCGTGTACCATTGATCGTCAATGTACTGAATGTCTCTTGGTCAGCGTACTACACCTCTTGATTGTGTACCATCGATGTGAACCATTTTCGGCAGCATTCGGTGTATTTCATGCCTTCACCGCAAACTGCCTACCTTCACTATGTACCACATGCCTTTAATAAACACTTTTATATTGTACCATGTTCCTTTTCCACCTTTAATACTACTTTAATCCTCAAACGTATGACCCTATTAATTGAAAACTCCCTTGTCATCCATGTGGAGATTGATAATAAAACAAAACAAAATCTAATATTATCAATGAAAAAACTTGGTTCCAACAATATACTGATATGTTATTATGATAATGTAATTAACAATATCCATCACCTCCTCCCTCAAATGGGAAATTATAATGTCGGTCGTATGTATGGTGGACTACCACCACACAAATTGATGTGACACATTTTCCATCAACACATCACATAGTTGGGTATGATGATGGATATAAAGTATATATTCAATATTTATAACATAATTATAAATTTTTATACATTATATCAACTATAAAATTAGTTAAATAATATTCCATAGTGGATACAATAACCTCGCTTGGGTGTACAACAAACTACTGCCTCGCGAAGCGATGTGATTCGTTATTTACTAACACTTAAATGGATGAGAATAATGATAATGATAGTGAATATATGTAATATAAATTAAATATTTATTATATTAATGAAATATTTATCATTTTTAAAAGATAATATGTATTTTTTTCTTTACTATAAACTCTCTAAAACAGCATAACATTGTCTTTGTATGAACGCACTTCCGCCTTCACAAAGTGATGCAACTCTCTTTTTATGACCACACGAAATCGAATATATATAAGTATATTTACTAAAACAAATGTCATGTTACAACTTATAATAATTATGTAATTATAAAATTTTAATTAACTACATTCCAAAATGATCCTTCAAAAATAGAAATGGTACTCATGTGTACATATGGCCTACCATCTCCGTGATCATAACAGACTTCATTTCCCAGAACAATATTTTTGGATTAGTATTAAAATAATTATATATGTATAAATAATATAATAATATAATTATTATAATTATTAATTAGATGATTAATTTATATAATAAGAACATGAATTAGAACATTCATGAAAAATCATGAATAAGAAAACAAGGTCGTTATCACTCGGAACAACGAAAATAATGAAATATTATTAAAGTACAAGTAATAAGATGTTATAGAAGGTAATTATATGATATTATATATATTAATATGGTAATATTATAAAATAATATCATTTTTAGAACCGCTGTACAGGATTTTAAAGCTTATTCCATGAAAAAGAAAGGTGCGGTAAGGGGATTCATCTCAATTTCTCTTCATTGAGGATTATTGAAATGCTATGACCACAATTTCATTTATATGGAATATATAATTAGAATATGACATGTAATATCATGATTAATTAATAATCTGTGGTATTCTATGTTTCAATTTAAATTATTTCATCAAACGGTATTTGGAATGAAAGCTACAAAGTGGTAATGAATTTCATAACTCAATTTATTTTATTATATTAAATTAAATTTATGTTTGCCTTTGATATTATAATATTATGTGTATAATGATTTTTTATTATCATATGATATTTTTTTCACTTATTCTATATTTATTTAACAATGATACAAATTATCTATCCATTGATTAATTCTCCCTTCAATGTTATGATCGTTCTAATGGGTTCTATCTTAATTTTTATTTTATTGAGACATTTTTGTTTAAATGAACTTATTAACTTTTACATGGTGTATAAACTATCCCTTTGATATATTTTACATCAATATTCATTTATCTATGATATTTAATGTTTAAATTCATGGTATTTTATATTCTATGAATCACATCTATAAATATTTCCTAAACTGTATATAATACTCACATATGGTGTTTATGATGAAAATTACTTGGTTGTATGGGAAAATATTGATAAATATATATACTTTAGTCAACAAGGATATTTTATGATAGGGGAATGTTTTAGGAATTAAATACATTATTCAACATATGAGTAATTCTATTAAAGTTATTAAATTTTCTAGGTTAATATTGATAAATATGTATTCCTTACTGAATAAAAATAGTTGATGATAAGGTTATGTTAATGAATTAAATCGATTAATCAATACCAGAGGAATGCATTAAATTTATTTTATTGTCCATGGAAATATTGATAAATCTATATTCCTTACTCAATAGGGATATTTGATGATAAGGTTCACTGTTCTTTAATTGAACTAATTATTCAATACAGGAGGATTACTTTGGAAAAATAGTTCTGTGTGGTGCCCAAAATAATATAGCCACTTGGTATATCAGTACTATCATGAGATGAATCAGTAAGTTGGAGTTAAACGATTTTGAACCTATATATTTATTCAATATTTTGAATGGTTTTGATGGTAGAGGTATCATGTTCTTGAGAACATAATATCCAATGATTAATCATTTCCTTCGTTATGAATTTAGTTATTATTATCCATGACAGTATGACAATGATATTATCTCAAGAAGCATTTGATTCTAATTTTATTGGTTAAATGGAATGTTTTTTACTTATTGGCCTTTCCAAATAAATTATGCCTTATCATGTTATGATTTTCATGTTATTAATTAAATGATATTTTTTAGTTATTTAACTTTCTATATTTATTGTGACAATGACGTTATATAAATTGTATTTTTTCATTTATTTACTATTCCATATTGGTTTTTCTTATTAATTAATGATATATTTCTCTCTACATAACCTTTATAGAAAATTTTGGAACACAATAATTTTTATTCATTCTCATGAATCTCTGAATTTACTATGATTGATTTGTAATGATATGTTAGTGTGAATAATTTTATTCTCAAAAAACAAATTATTGTATTTTGTGATTTCAATTATAATATAAGATTCATGTATGAAAATAGTTTACAAAGAAAACTACACTATTCAGTACTTAGGGATGTGATTCCTTGTATCTTATACCAATGTAATTAATGTAATATACAAACAGTAGGTTTCTGGAGTCTGGGTCAATAGACATTAATTTTGATTTTATTTTTCAAACTAGTTTATTAGTTTTCATGGGTAAAATCTTTATATATTTTTATGGTGGTACCCTACTAGGATTTTTTCTTCACACCATATAGATGCCAATGGAAATTTTTATAATATACTTGGAATTGGAACTACGCACTGGGTTGGATCTTTTGGATTATAGTCATCTAGAGTTTTATAAATGGGATATGGTCTGACAGACATCAGATCACGTGGAAACATTGATGTTATTTTATATCCATTGGGATGTATGTGTAGGAACTCTTTGGTCATGTTCCCCTTACATATGAGGCTATTTACTTATTTACATGGGATATAACTAGTAGAGTATGTTGTTTCTATGAAGGGTGATTAGTGATTTATTCTTGCCACAAATGGTCAGTCCTGATGGGAGTCTGTCACTAATAGAAAGCCATAGAAAATGACGTCAAATTTAGGTTTTTTTGGGATCACCCTTAGAAAATAATTTTTATTTGTGAAGGATAGCCGGTTTATCAAAATTTCTACCCACAAGTATTTTAAATAACCAAATGTGGTATACCCTTATAAAATAAAAAAATTTGTAATGGGTACATTGTACATATAATATGTCTACCGTTTAAAAAAATCATCTTCAATCGATATGGAGATATGTTTTAATTAATACTATTTTAAAATATTAAAATACTGAAAATATATTCCAAAAAATACTTATTATAAAATAATTATAACAATCATAACATTGATACATTATTTGACACTTAATATGTTTATCTCCAAAAAATAAAAAAATTGTCATAAAACACTATAGAGAATGAACAAGTACGATCATGTGGAAGATGATCACTCGAAGAGTCATAGGGAGAAACTTCCATACCAACACTATGCACAAGATGGTTCTTATAATCCAACATCTTCTCATCTCAAATGATGTCATTCCTCATGGTCTTCCACCATCTCTCCCTCTCTCTATATCAATTGTATCATCACATCATAAGATCGCAACCTCTCCTCATAATATGTATCATATAAAAATGACTCTACCTATGCTCTCGTTGAGCTGACCAGGGACATCACAGAAGTACCATAATAACTCATAAGTATGAGTCATTAACCGATACCAGCCACCTGACCATTCACAATACCATGTAGAGTAACTTTTATATAAGCCACCTCCTCTAAACCTAAATCCCCAGTGGAATCTATTTCACATTTTCTTCACTCTATTGTGCCTGAAAATTCACAGCATTATTCATTTTGTTTGAATATAGTTATAAATTTAAATAATAATAAAATTAATATTAAAGAATTTTTTTAAAAAAAATACTTACAACAGTATGGAATTATTAGTCACCAACAATTTTCCCCATATGAAGATCAGTGTAAATATTCTTATTAACATTATACTCAGTAATAGAGGGGTCAGTAGTGGCCTACATAATATAAACAATATTTTACATTTAAATTATATATAAATTAATAAATAATATTATTTTCCATATGTTTTGTTTTTTACAAAATGTGAAACCCTTGACCATATGTGTTACCTCCTACCTGCATAGGTTATGATGTCTAGATGGTTACTTCTTTCTAAAACATTCTCCTAGAAATTATGAGCCCAATCCATCCCATAACTTACCTAATGTACATTTAGGTTGACGGAAGACACAAGAATGGTTAAACACAGTAGTAGAAGCTCTATACATGGGCCACTTTCTGAGTTTCTATTAAAACTGATGAAAACTATCATACACAAAAAATCTCTTATTCCTGCAAAATCAATGATCTTGAACCATAAATAATTAATGGAAATTACATCTATAAGAAAATAAAAAATAGAATTTCACTAATAAAAATATTTTTTTGATAAAATATATTATTTAATAATGTACAATCCATTGGCTCAACATCTTGTGATGAATAGAAATGCGAACCTGATACCGGGACACCCATTGCTCAGAAGTATAATTATTAGAATCAAATAAGTCATTACAATAGATAAATTTGAAAAAAAATGTAAAATAAAAAAATAATTGGAATATAATTACCAAAATTATTTCAAAATCATAATATAAAATAAATACCTTAAACAATAGAACATACAGCTAAATCATATGATTGAAGTATATCTATAATATGGTATGGAATCATCAATTTAAAAAGTTATAGAATCCACCTAATATGTGTAGACTCATACAGATCAGAGAAATTAGGCTCATCATCGAGAAGTCCAAAATTCGTGAGAGAATGAAATAGATCACTGGGGGTATCTCTATCCATCTTAGAAAACTAATTTTATTTGTAATATATTTTAATAGAAATATCAAATAGGAAAAAACAATAAATACCAAAATACAATAACCTTAACTATATTAAACTTTTAATACATATATCAGATATTAAAAACTAAAAAATACCATAATATAAAAATTAGCTATAAATAAATACCTGAACATAATAATCTAACCACTAAATAGTTTTTAATATATATATCAAATAAAAAAACTAATAAATATGATTATAAATACCATATTATTAAATATTAATAATTGATAATGTAGATACAAAATATAAAAAAATAATAATTATTGGCATCAATATTGTGGAAAAGTATATCATTGGGACCAACTATCTGAAACAAAGAATCTGACATATAAATAATTTTAATACAAATATAACTACAAAACTAATAAATACCTCTATATAATTCATCATTTGTCATATTTTTTCTCATCTTTGTTGAGGAAAATGTATTCATATTCATTTTTTGTATTGTTAAATCCTATATGACATTCAATTTCATCATCCTTTATTACATCATCAATATTATCAATATCATTATCCCTTAAAAGGGGGTTCATCTTTGATATTTATCTATAATTGGTTATGAGATGTATTTGGGGATGTTTCTTGAAAAATTGTAGTGCATTTCACTTAAATAGAAGAAATTTTATTTTTAAGAAACAGATTTTCAAGAGATTTAATTTTTATTATACTCCACCAGTCATTGAAATATCTCAAAATATCACAAAACTTTGTATACTATAAATTATTTTCATTATGTTTCAACTTAAATATTTCATTTGATGTAATAAAATTTTTATATTTAACATTAATGACTCCATGAAATTGAGATAATCTCAACCCTTGATTAATATCAAACCAATAAACATTAATCATATTAAAATAATTTGGTCTTTGATGACATAACACAATTATTTCTTGTATTATACCATTAAAGTCAACTTCACTTTTGTTATGATGGTATAATTTTAAATAAACATCACTATTCATTGGTTTATTTATTTCACCGTATATCTGTGTATGGAATTTAAATCCTATAAACACCTACCCATTAGATGATTTTAACAATTTAAATGGATTTTTTTAGAAAACATATCCGAATATTAATTTTACCTTCAATATTACCTTGAATAAAATAAATATAGTATTAACCAATATCATTACAAAATTGTTTTAATGCTCTTCCAAAAAACATGCTTAGGTACCATGATTTAAAACCATTATGAAAAATTATGGTGAAAGAGTTCTTCAAGAGTATAATATGTAATTTGTATCATTTTTTAAATTTTCATTATATAGTCTAAAAACCATCAATTTAATGAAATATATCAATTAAAAAATTTAATAGAATAATAAAAAGCAGTACACAATTCAAAAATCATATCATTTCTACACAATTTAGTAGAATATATATATGATCTATGTAAAGTTCTTAATATAAAGCCCACCATTCATGATAACAACTACAAACACAATCCAAATTATTAAAAACTAAAAAATAATAGCATGTGAAATCATTAACATGGTCCACATTGAGTCCTATGCAATCATGTTTTTATGGATATTCCGATTAAAAATAAAAGAATCGAAATTTTGAAGTTTCCTCATGAAAGTATGATTTTGTAATCGACCCTATAACTAATTATTTATTATTTACTTTTTTTATTAGTTCTTTAATGTATCTATCAAATAGATACATCGATCAAAATTATATCGTCCCTCAAAATTTAGCTTCAAATTGAACTTGAAATAATAAATGTTTCATTTAGTCAAATAAGGCCAGTGGGAATATTTTTTCCAATATTCATAATATTAAAACACATTTTTGGCATACTCAATGCATCATAATATAATGCTTCCACACATATATCTCAGAATAAATAACATATTTCCATAAACAGTACCAAAATTGATGAATTAAAAATCTATATAAGAACAACAGGCAACAATCTTTTCATTATAACATGGTAGTCATGACATTTTATCCTATTGATAAGCCCATATATGATGCAACATGACCAAATAAAAGGATAAACCTAATGTAACCTAAAATATATAATATGTCAATAAATTTGTAAATCATCATCGTCATGTGGCTTTTTTATTATTAGGGAAAATAATATAAGGGGGAAACATCCAAAACATTTCGCTTAAGGATGCCCAAAAAATTGAAGTCTGAGGGCATTCCCTATAAATAGATTGGCGCCCTCGGGTTTCAAATAGTACACATTATGGAGTCATATGGGGTATGAACCAATGAAATTAAGAGAATAATGGTAGTCTGTAATATGGTTTCCCTCTCATTAAAAGTGGAGCACTTTGTTGTGGTTGTTAAAAACGATTTCACAAATATCGATGATTTGTGAAATAGAGCAAGAAGAGGAAAATGACAATTTAAGTAATCATGGAGATTTTTTTAAGTCAGTTTCAACATCCACCAATGCAATTATTTTTTGGTGACGCATTCTTAAACCCAAATGCATTACCTTTACATCAGCATGAGGACTGGGTCTATATCCCTAGAAATAGGAGAATTCTAGATTAACCGAACCATGGGAGTCATGAAAAAAACCTCCAACATTGATCACCCCATGATACATGACCAATTCGTATTGAGTATGAGTCCCCTGGATGATGGATTCCATCACACCCATTAGATAATGACATTGTTAATAAAAGACTGGGTGATAAGAGAGCTCCATTGAAGTCATTTAAGTAATAGAGCCTCCAAATAGTTACTGATGAGACTAGAAATATTGAGGAAGAGTTTCTTAGTCCTTATGATAAAATATCAACCATAGGATAGGACCCCATCATGCCTCACCTTTTTCCTGGGTTTCTAGATACCCTAACACCCTCCATGCATGATCACGGTGCGGGCCAACTTCTATGGGCCCCTGTCACCCGAACAATGACACCACCTATCCCAGAATGATAGATCTGTCATATTGGGGCCAAGAAGTGTAGTAAATTCACCAATGAAATTCCACAATGCCGATTCCCAATATCCAATAAATAATAGGTGCTCTGCACTCTCCTACATATAGTTTTACAAAATGGGCATCGCAACCCCTTCGATACCCCACAATGCTTAATGCTTTCATCAATGGGGGCTTCTCTATTTAATATTCTATAGGAAATGAAGTTGTATATTGAAGGAATAATTTTGGACCATAAGGTTTTGTTCAAACTATAAGTGCTCTCATGCACATCCTTGGTATGATGAAATTACCTAGAGGTGGAGGCAACCGAGGAAGAGAGAGTAAAGATTCATTTATCAGGATCTGAATATAACTCAATGAGGTTGAAATTGACTTGATGATTCTCCAAAAACACCCCCTTAAAAAGATCTGGATATAAAATAGCCTACCTAAATGAAGTGGTAGGAGTAGGACATCCCAATAATCCAATTACCTCTCTAGGCCAGATATTATGGTAGAAGGATATCTCACCCCTCCCGATGATCCATCGAGAATACAATCGATGCTTAGTGAACATAGGGGTGATGATGGATTAAAATAAAGATCCATGGAACTATTTTGAGTTAATATTAGCATAATTTGAATTGTTCTTGGTTCATACCCATAGAGTTCCATCACATTATCTTTGGTATTACTGAGTGAATCCAGAACAGTGAAAAATATTTCATAAAAAACTTATTCCTAAAATTAATTTCATTTAAGATGTGGCAAACCAACAAGTTAGACCAATATATAAGGTCTCAATAATATTCATCTTTATCTAAATATTTGGCTCCAAAAACAGTTCTTTTGTTCATTTTTGGTTGGTAAAAAAGTAAAAATATATAATGAAAAGAATATATATTTTACCTAAATACCTAAGGGCGCATCTGGATGCTTTCCTCTCTATTACCACATTTTGAGAAAATATTTTTATTCCATCAAAAAGGGTGATCCAGAAGAATAAATATTCGATGATAGTAAAAATACCTAATATTTCTCCAATTAAAAAGAATAAATTCTTTTTTCTTATCTTGTCTATATGTATACGATTTTAGAACAAGTGTACTTCATCAAGATAACATACCATATTCCAAAAAGTCACTAATCCTCCACATTAATGGAAAATATAGTTCAAATTTTTTATTTGAAATTGTATCAAATTTAGTTACACAGTTGTTCAATAATGAATTTAAGTCAGTATTTAGTGGCTTAAAATAACCATTGATATTATGATTTGGATGTACAAGAATGAATAATACCAAATATATTAATGTTTCCTTCATCATATCCATGGAGGTAAGTTGTAAGTGGAAATAAAAATAGGTCAATAAAAATATTGACTATTGTAACCTCCAAATGGACAAAAATCTTATGTAGAATGACCCTACCATACATTATGTGGTTTTTAAGTAAACAAATGTTTCATATGATCATATTGTTTATATAAATCAAAATAAAATGGATGATTTATTCTTTTATTGCAAAAATATTTTATTTATTAGATGTCATAATACTATTGTGCTATGAGACATAGTTAAACACTATAAATAATGTTTAATTGGAAAATACCTTAGCAATTTCCAAGGAAATATAAAATTTCCATATTGTGCTTATTTATACCTTCATTCTCCAAATTTTATAAAATAATGAAATTATTTATAACGATCACAATATAATATGTAGTCATTTGATACCACCTAGATATTTGGATAAATATGTCTCAAATTATGGGTTAACCTCTTACTTTCATATAAAATTGCATGTAATGTTTGTATTTTTGTAAGAAAAGATTTAATTAAAGGTAAAATATAATTAAAAAAACAACATGAAATTATAATATCTGATTTTATATCCAATAATTTTGTCACAACTTCATGTTTTCTCATATAGCATCTCAGATATTTTCACAAACCAATCAGGGGTTCCATCCAACATAAAACACAAGATGTCTCATGATAAGGTCCAAAGAGCCTTCATGATCCCCATGGGATGGAAACTAGTGTATGGGTATTGAATATTCTCTTTGAAAATGTTTTCACACTTTTATGTAACCACTCCAACTAGCAAGAATAATCATCTCAAAACAGATAATCATAAAAAATAAGGTCCCACAATTTTTCAAATTAAATGTTTACAAATTTAACCAATATCATAATTTCCTTGACGGACATGGAAAAACAAAAACATCCCAAAAAAATAAATGGAATAATATATTCATCACCCTAAATCCCCTACCACCAAAACATTCAAGAAGTGGAACAATAATAACCGGATCCAGTATCACCACCAGGATACATCTTGCCATTACCGAGGTCATATATAAAAACATATACATAAACCCAATAGTTTTTGTATGGTATGAGCCGAATCGTAGTAGTAATTAACCCAAAATAAAAGATTTCATGCTTTCATATTAGATTATATTTTAAGATGCACACTTACATAAGAATATTTGAATCAATTAAAACAAAAAATTTGAAGTAAAACATTTTCAAGAAACACTTTTTATGAAAACCATTATCTCAAAAAATATTGCTAGAAATTAGAGAATAAACATGATCTACAATATAATGATGGCTATAACTGCATCACATAAGCACCATATCATAATAGATAACCATGGGGAATCCCTATAAGTGACTAGCACAAGTGGGACTTAAGAAACCTCGTACCTTAGTGATCAAATCCACCAACAAAGACTAAAAGTGTTGTCATGCATGAGACATTAGAGGGGATCTCATCCCATTGTCTAATGGTACCATTTAATAATCCAAAACAAATTGTGTTCCCGTGCATGATCCACTAAAGGGGAACACATAACAAGGTATAGTGTTCTCCGATCATGTCACATGTTTATTTAGTGTTGTAAAGTCAATCATACTAAATAAATATTGGCCTCACCTCCGCTAAGTCAAATACTTTACTAGTTATATTCCACCCACCTAGATACCTAGTATTTCCTATATGATCAAATTAAATTTCAAATATGACATTAATCATCACATTCATATATACATATAAAACATCAATATCACACAATAGGAAATCACCCCTTCACATTTCACATTGATCCAATGATCAAAGATCACCTAGAAACCATATTTTCTATAAACAAAACTTTTTCCCCATTAAACTCTCACTGAAACCTTTTGGAAATACATATTTATCCACTATCACAGTTCATAAACACATTTTGGAACACAATAAGAATTCATATATGAAATAAAAACATTTCCTTGGGGAAAGGCCCTTTTGAATTCACAATCACACCAAATCCATTTTATAACATGCTTTACATAACTTTCACAATAAACAAACAAATTAAAGGAGAAAAAGGAATACAATATAGAAAACCCATTTCTTTTCTAAAACCAACATTCAAGACATTTTCACATGATGCTCCTTTTTAAAAAACCATTCACACCTTTATGAGAAATCATAAAACATGTTCAAAAAACTCCATAATAAAACCTACATGAAACACCACGATTTTCATTCATAAAACCAAAATTAATTATCGATGCATCTCAATACACTTTTAAAACATATTTATAACCAAACAAAAATCCCATAAAACAAATTTATAATTCCACAAAATCAATCCAAATTCAGTTAATAATGTAAAATCATAGAACCACCTACCTCACACATAAAAACTTCCGAAAAAAATTGTGAAACCACAACCATAACTCTAAAAGACACTATAAAGGAATGATCAAGAAACAACCATCATGATTTATCCCTAAAACAAAAGATCAACTCTTTATTAGATCAAAACCACACTGGAAAATGGAAAACCAAAAGAGGAATGAAGAAAAATCCTATAAAAAGGGAGAAATAGAAGGAGAAATGACTTAAATGATGATTTCTTGAAGAAGCAGGGCCAAACACACACAAATATTAATGATCAAAGCCTTTAAAAAGATTTTGAGGAAGCTCCCAGGATGAGAATCCAGAATGGGATAGATTATATTTGAGTTAGGGTTATATATCAAGCCATAAAGATGGTTATTTTCTACTTTTTAATGACTAGGACATATCAAAAAATTATCCTCCATTGATTTCCAAACAATGTGGAAACCATTATTTTATCACCGTCTAAGAAGAATGAGGATTCATGGTCAAATAGAAAATGGTACATGGATTCCACCAACAATGTATTAATTGAGCACCACCTCCTAATTAGCCTCAAATACTTTGTATTTCTCCAAAAAATTATGGGGAACTCAATGAATGAAATAAATACCCATAATAAAAAAGGTTTACCTAAAAATTATCAGATGTCATAATTATCCACACCATGAAAACATTCCATCCAAAAATGTAACCCAAAATACTGATCAGAAAAAATGGATTCTCCTCCTAAACTGAAGACTTACACTTCCATGCCTCATTCACATCACTACCATGCCACTAAAGAACTCACATAAGAAGAATAAACTTCACATGAAGCACTTTCTATTGGGAATACACAATCTGTACTGGCTACTCAAACACTGAAAAACCCATCCCTAACTCCAACTCCTCCCAATTCATTACATGGGACAATTTGGTGTCTTACATTTTCAACTGAGATACCTGGGAGACATCATAAATTGATGTTTGGTGAGATGGGAAAGCTAACTTGTATGCCATATTTTCAATCATCTGGGTGAACTTAGAAGGTCTGACATACCTCACTGTTAGGTTCCCATTCTATCCCCAATGTCAAGGACCTAAACACCGGGCCACTTTTAGAAACACACAATCACCTAATGAAAACTATAAAGATCAGAACCTCTTGTCATCATAAGTCTTTTGAAGACTCTATTATGTCAACAAAAGCAGTCAGATCAACATGGATTTATTATAAGTCTTACTCATAAGGTAGAGTCCCCACAATGCGGTCTCACCCACCATACACCAACACATAGAGACCGACACAACAGACTATACATCACCTCAAATGATCCATTAGAATAGAGGATTTCTAACAATTATTATAAGCTAACTCAACCAATCCCAAATGGAAATCCCCTAAACCTCCAAAATCCATTGCTAATGCTCGGATCATCTCATATATATTGTGATTCTCTTGATCCATCAGACCATCCATTTGAGGATCATATTCCATGCTCAACATGAAATGTAACTCCATTTAACTCTTAAGGCCTTCCATAATTATAAGGTAAAATGTGGGGTCCCTATCTGAGAAAATTTCCAACATCACACCATGAATTCCCATTATATATCAAACATAAAACTGAACCAACTCACCCTCATTGAATGAATACATGATTAGAAGTAAATGGTCTAATTTGGTCAAATGGTCAATCTCTACCCAAAAAAAATCTTTAAATGGGTTGTGTGAGGAAATACCATAATAAAATCCATGGATATCTCATCCCATTTCCAACTTCGAAAAGGTAGAGGCTGAAGAATACCGAAGGGCCTTGATGCTCTACTTTAACATGATGGAAGGTATAACACCATGATAATAAGTCATATACATCTTGAATCAGACCATACCAAATGAAATATTTACTCACATCATAGAACATCTTGGTGGAACCCGGATAAATGAACCATTGAGACATGTGGATATCTTGAATCACCGCTATCATCAATGAAAATGAAAAAATGAAGAGACACTTGAAGAACACGCATTATTATGCGAAAATGAAAACTGATATGGCATATCCACACATTTTAATAACCATATAAAGTACTAGAATAACTCATCACTTGAGATGAATCTATGTGAAGAGACCCATAAATGTCTACTCATCACTAGACTCCTTCAATGCCTAAACTGAAAATTTAATTCTCAATGCATCCACCGCAACATTTACTTTTCCAGGGGTACATACTATATCAAAATCAAACCACTAAAGGCACTCAACCAATCTATATTTCCTCAAATTCCGATCCTTCTAAGAGAAAATGAATGTCAAGATCTTAGGATTAGAATAGACCACAAATTTCTCCCTAAAAAGTTAATGGCACCAAATAATTAATGAATTCATCACCTTTTATAAATCCAAGTTATTGGTTTGTTAATTCATTTCATGTGTTCAGAGTCAACAAGAGTCATATGACACTACATTATAATTATTCATCATAAAACACCCCAGACCTATACAAATGGAACCATAGTAGGTTATATAACCCTTTCCAGACTCTAGAAAGACCAAAACATATGTTTTGGAAAAAAGTCACTTTTGATCCCCAAAGGACACATGAAGCTCTAGGATCCTTTCAAACATCACCCTCTTCTTGATGAATTATGTTATAGATGATGCCAAACAAGAGAATTTATGATCAAACTAAATTTAATACCTATCCAATACCAAAAATGTCCAAATTTTAAAAACATTTTTTAGCTGCTCCCATGACATCAATACATTGATCTTATCAGGTTCCACCAAAACCCATTATTGTTTAGATCACATGGAAATGAAATTTCACATCCCTAATCCATAAGGATCACTTAGAAATCTTCCCATAGAGAATATGATCATATGGGGTGCCTAAAATAATAACCAAATGCTAATCATGCACCTACCATGTCTTAGAATACACCGGTATATCATCCACAAAGACCATGACAAATTACATGAGATACTAGTGGAAAACCCTATTTAGAATCTCTATAAAGACCATTGTAGAATTTTTCAACCCAAAATGCATGTCCAAATACTCAAAATGTCCATACCTACTTCAGAAGATCATTTCAGAACATCCACCTCTGTAAATATTTTTTGGTGATGCCCATAATGAAAGTTAATCTTTTAAAACCAAAATTTCTCTATTAGATAATCCAAAGGATTAATTATCACCTTATTCATACTTTTCAAATCAATACACAACTAGAGAGATCCATCATCATTTTTGGAAAATTGAAATAGTTTAGAAAAATTTGAGACACTCAAGACAATTTATCCTTCAAATTCCAAATCTTATAACGGTAACTTTAATTCCCTAAAGAAGGTGGGGGGCCATATATTATGAGGAAATAGATATTTGTTGTGTTCCCAACACCAAGAAAATAATTAAATCTTCCTCCCACTCTATAGGAAGTCCTGAAAATTGATATATAAATACTTCTAGAAACTTTTCCACCATAAGATGCAATCCACTAGTAAGACCCAATATTAATTATCTAACATGTAACAAGATATCTGATAAAACCATTTTCCCTCACTATAGAAGTGTATGTCAATAACATCACAACAACGTATCACATTCACCTTGAAATACCTAAGTACTTTTGTCAGGTTGATAAAACATACTCACTATTGAGATAAATCGATGTGTTCTAGAAAATGCATTGTCTAATCCATAATAAGAATCAATTCAAATATTTCAATATCCAAAATCATAAAATCCCATTCCAATTCATCCCCTAACATAGTTAGTTTACAATATAGACACTTGAAATGCTTCCCTCTATTGTTACTAAAAAGTGTAACTAACTCCATCACATACTCTGTAAGATCGATTGGAATCTTGAACACATCTATAAGATATGATGAAATTAAATTAAAGGAGGCACTAGTATCATATAAGAAAGAAAATAATGATTATGAAATAGTAATGGTACCTTGATCATTAATAGGTACTAGATCTGATTTCACTAGTTCCTGATCAATCACATGATGTTTACATATCTCCGCTTGAACCAAGGAAAGACCAATGGAATGTGACACTTCCCGGAAGTAACTCTAAAAAAATGATGATCTAGTCCTACTACTACGACATTAAAATTGAGAACCCTATTTACTGGATGGTTCTGTCTTGGATGACATCCCTATGGAATCAATAGGTCCCACTAGATCCTAATATGGTTGCACCTCATTGAAAAATTCCAGCAAGTGTTTCATAGTTGGACACTAGTGGCACAATCTGTGTTGATATGGACATGAAAATTACATGTTCCCTTACTTTCCAAATTGATGGAACAAGACTGAACTGACAACTGAAGCCATATCTGATGACATCCAGGAAGGATGTCCTAAACTATCACCTCCTTTCTTTCCATGCTCATCTCTCAACCTCTTATTCTTAGATGAACTTCCACTTCCCACTATTGACATTTCTCTAGGGAAACTAGAAATGCCTCCATAATCAGATTTTACAATAATAGAATGATAAAGAAACTCCGTATAATTCTTAATCTTGAAACAAATATGTTCTCGGATCATATATTTTGTAGAAACCCCATAATTAACTTCCAGGCCTTCTGCATGTCATCTGAAACAATCTCAAATGTCAACTGATCATACAATACAATGTATTTGGAATATTCCATCCCGGTACATTATTATTTTATAATCTCCAACAACTCCTTAGACATAGAAAAGTACAAAATATTAGGACAATATAGATCATTGATGATTAACATAAAATCCTTCCAACCCATATTCTTGTGAAATATTTCATGAACCACTGAGTCCAAACTATTTTCACTGGGACCTTCCAACATAAAATAAGAAAAATTCACGCTAACTACCTTAAGAGATTCATGAAATTTAAACAAACTCTAAATATTTATAAGACAATACTTTTAATCCTATGTTTCCACGATACCTAGAAAATAAGGAGGCCTATTATTGAGAAATTCATGATCATTGTCCCTTTGTGACCTGGTTCGGTTTCTATAACCTAAGAATAACGAGAGCCCAATCCTTGATCCAAATAATTTAATACTCTAACCACTACATCCACGAATCTCTAATTGATTGGTGATGGAGAAAAATCTTCATCCACTTCCTGTTGTTCCGTATAAATTCCTTAAGTTGGCACCTTACTGGACATGAAATAACTAAAAGGAAACCCATAAAAAAACATCAACCCACATTACAAAAAATATAAGTAGTAATAACAAATCTCAAACACTTCCATAAATTAAAACCAGAACAAATCCATTATAATAACATGATTCATTAAACAACTCCCCTATCACAAAGAATACATATACATACTAAATCCTGTACATCACTCTTGTAGGAGAAGTCAAATCATATTTACAAACATCCCATGGAGACCAAATCCATTTTATGAAGTGTTCCTGCCAGGAACAGAACTCAGAAACCGAACCTCAAGCAATTAAAATCCTAGATCTATTCTATCTAGACTCTTCCCAAATAACATTAATCCGAAAGGGTGAAACCTCCATTTAATACCATTTTTTCATGAACCAATCAAGTATACCATCCAAATCAACACCTGACCCGACCAAAGACAGGGACTGATGTGTATTCCAAATCCCCATCGGATAGTAACTACTTCCTGGGTATTTGAAATTCCCTTTGAGAATGATTTTACACCTTTTTGAAACCACAAATACCAACAAGATTAATCATTACATAACTGAGAATCATAACCAAATGAGTTACAAGAATTTTTTGGATTCCTGGTTCCTAACATCAACCTAGAAAAAACGTATCACAATAGAATGGGAATAACAATCACTACCTAAAAAACTTTGTGAAACAATAGATTCATCACCTTAAAGACCCCAACACCATGACCATAATGAATTGGAACACTTGAAACCAAATCCACCATCACCACCATAATAAATCATTCCATTACCCATGCCATACATAACAATGTATACATACAACCAAATTTGTATATATGGTTTGAGCCAAATCCACATATGATTCCACCCAAATGAAAAGATATCATGATGTAACCTTAGAATAAAAAAAAACATGCAAACTTCCCTTAAAATATTTGAAACATTTAATAGAAAAAAATTTAGTGAATACTTTTTCATGGAATGCTTGAAAACCTTTTTCACAAATAATGTTTCTTGAAACTAATGTGTAAACATGGTATGCCATATACCAATAGATATCACCACATCACATAAGCATCATATCATAAGAGGGAACCATAGAAAATCCCTACAGGTAACGAGCATTATTGGGACCCTTGTAACCTCGTACCTCGGTGATCAAATTATCCCAAAAATACAAATAGATTTCATATGTAAAATCCATTAGAGGGGATAACATCTCCAGTTATAACATATCTATATCATAATCCAAAACTAAATTTTTTCCTGTAAATGATCCACTATCGGGGAACACATCCCAATGAATTGTGGTCTCTTATCATATCACATGTTTAGTTTATGTCACATCGTTAATCCTACTAGATGAATTTGGACTCACCTCTACTAAGTCAAGTAGAATAATAGTTCTATTCTATCCACTGAGATACCTGATATTCCATTTTTTTCTCAAATTCCATATCACATGTCACATATATTGTTACATTCACATACAAATTCCATGCATCTAAATCACACATAACACTTTCAAAATTCACATTGATCCAATGATGAAATATCACAAAGAAACCACCATTTTACATAAAAAATATACATTTAATTCTAAACACACAACAAAACAATTTATAAATAGATTTTTAACCACTTACAAAATTTAGGAAACCAATTAGAAACACTAAAAAAGAAAACATAATAAACAAAAACCATTTCCATGGGAAAGACAATATCAGATTCACTGTCACAACCAATCAATTTTATAACATGATTCACATCACTTTCACAATTCAAAAACACAATTAAGGTGACCAGAAAATATGCCAACTAAAATACAAATAAATTTATTTTGTAAAAACCAACATTAAACACATTCACACATCATGTGCCTTTTTAAAACACCATTGTCACCTTTCACACATACCATAGAACATGTCTAAGAAAACCCAAAATTAAATATACATGAAGGACAACCATTTTACTTTATAAAACAAACTTTCATCACTTATTAATCTCAATGAACATTGAAAATACATGTTTCCCTACAAATAAATCCCATAGAACACATTTATTAAACAAATAATGAAATCCAAAATGAACTAACAATGTAAAACCATGGTTTCACCTACCTTACCCAAGGAAACATTCAAAAACTAGTATGAAACAACAACAAAACCTCCAAAATACCCTATAAATGATGGATTGTGCTAAAACCATCAATATTTCCCCCAAAAACACAAGATAGACCCCTAACTAGGCCAATTAACCAGTAGAAAAAGTAAAACCCAGATAAGAGGAAACAAGAACCCTAGAAAAAGGGAGAAACCATATGATAAATGTATTACGTGATGATTTTATAAGGATCCAAGGCCAACACCAACCCAATTAATGATGCTAAAAGGCTTGAAGAATATCTGAATAAATATCCCATGCATATGAAAAATTAATGTGAATGATTTAAAGTGATTATGGATTAAATAAAAAGAGGCAGTGAAGGTATTTTTCCACTTTTTAATGACCAGGATAGGTCCCATGTTTAGGCCACATGGTTTTCCAAAGCATGCAGTAACTATGAATCCCCCACTATATTAGAGGAATGAGGCCGCTTAGTTTCATAGAGGATGGAACTTGGTTTCCTCAAACTGTGTGTCACCTTCTTTTCAACCATAAGTACTCCATATTCTTTAAAACCCATAGGGAACCCACGGAATGAATACCAAACTGAAAATAAATAATTTATTACATAAAAATGTAATAATGAATGTGATATATAATACCTCCTCAGCATATTTCAAGAAATTTTAAAATTGTGATGATTCTGATTTAGGATTTGGAAAATCAGTTTTTGTTTTTGTTTCCTCAATGGATATTGTGATAGCCTCAGTTACCTAATTATGAAATGAACGAAACAAAACCCAAAAAGTTTTTTTTACTACTAAATTATGTTCACTATAATGATATAGATAATATAATCTTTCCGAATTCCAAATCATAGTATATGATGTTCAACATTTCCAAACATATCAAATCTATAAAGATCACATTTATTAAAAGAAAATTTAATTGATCCTTTATAAACAAATTCTAAATTTGATAATAAAAATGATATAAATGTTTCGACACCCTTCATGTAGACTGGAATTATACCAAATCCATTAGGATTTTTGCAATGATTTATTCAATCAAGATAGAATAATAGAAACTAATGTCTAAATTTTTATCCAATAATTATTTATATAAAAAACATGAATAAGAAAATTTATTACTCACTATTCGTAATTAAAAAATATTATTTAATTTTAGTTATGTGTAATTAATGTTTCAAATATATTTTTTAAAACATTTAATTCAAAATATCATAATTTACTATCATTAAAAAATTGATATTAATATTTAGTAATTAATACTAAATTTTTTTAGTTATTAGTAATATTGGATAATTTTTTATTAATTTTTACAAATTATTTAATTATTCACCCTAATTATTTTAATTAATTCAATATTTTTACTAATTACAATATATTTTTAATAGTTTTTATTATATTTTTCTATTTTTTTAGAAGGTATCAGAGAAAGTTTAGTAATAATTAGAAATATTTTTAAAATTAACTAATTGATATATTTTTTATTATGTAAAAATAAATAACTATTAATTATAACAGAATTTTCAATAAGTGTTATTTATATTTAATAATATCTATTATTTCATATACTATATTTTAAAATTTATTAAAAAAATCACACTCTTCTAAAATCTACATATTAGTAATAATAATTTTTTTAAATAACACTAATATTTACTAATTATTAATAATTTTTTCTAACTGATTATTAATTATTTAAAATAATTTAATTATTATTAATAATTATTTAAATTATTACATTATGTCTAATAAATACTAATTGTTTTGATTTTTAATAATTTTTAGTCTTTTTTATATTTTTACAAATATATTATAATGATTTCACTAATAATTATTAGCCTTGTTAATAATAAATATTAATTATTTTTAATTATTATTATCTATTTATTAAAATAGTTTTTATAATGTTTTTGAAAGAATATAAATCTTATAAATT
Organism: Viscum album; assembly: GCA_963277665.1. Lineage (NCBI taxonomy): Eukaryota > Viridiplantae > Streptophyta > Magnoliopsida > Santalales > Viscaceae > Viscum > Viscum album. The sequence goes on along the minus strand of OY728143.1, from coordinate 1,603,678,225 downwards.
TAGTTTTGTTAAAAAAATTATTCAAATAGACACTCATATCAAATTTATTTTATATGTTATATAGATATATATAGATATATAAATCTTTGTGTGTGTATTACATGACTTATTAATCAAATATTTTTACAACCAATTCATTTTAACACATTTTATTTAAGAAATATGCATATCAAAGCTATATATATTCATATATATATATATTTATATATATATATATAACCTTAAAATTTTTTAAACAATTTTAATTTTATATTCAAATGTATATATATAGCGTAAAAATTCCCCATGACCACTTAGTAGTGCTTATGGGTTGATTGTGTTGTTAGAAAAAGAACGTTTCAAAGGAGAGTTATAGAGTTCTATAAATTTTTCTGACAATGTATGATGACAAAGGCCCATGAAAAAGGATTAGATTCCCTATAAGTGGTATAAAAAATTTTCTGTACAAGTTGGTAACGTTTCTTAGTGTTCCAAGAATTGGTATATGACTCAAGCTGGATGAAAGTTGGTTTCCTGTAATGAATCATCCTAATCTGTTAAAGGCATGGAATTTATGGATGATTGGAGATCCACATTGATGTTGGGCTTTGTGAAGGAACCAAGAATCTATTTTCATGATTGGTTGAAGGATCCCAAAGGTGGTTATGTGATTAATGGATGAGGTTTAGAGAAATGATGCTTTGTTTCATTATTTTGAGAGGCTTCACTAAAGAGGAAAATTTCCATGGATCTTCGTTATGAAATGGGTCTTCAAAACAAAGAATAGAGGTATTTGTGAGATGGCCCTAGTAGGTTTAAAATATTCATTAATGGGAGGATATATTTATAAATAGAAGTCTACCCCTTATCTAGAAGCAATAAATTCATTAAAAAAATCAAAAGGCTCTAATTTTTTGATGTTGATTCATGAAGGATGTTTCTTGAACAATTTTTTTCATAAGATCATCTATTTCATATAGAAATATAGTTCATGAAGGATATGTATAATTCATGATGTTTTTGAGAAATTTGAAAGTTGTGAGAATCAGAAAGGATATAAACATCATAATGTTTGTAAGAATCTCCAAAGTTGTAAGATTCATGGATGCAAAGTGAGCTTCACAAAAGGAGGGAGCTTCACAAAGGCTATGTGAGACTTGTGAACGTAGTGTGATTTGATAAGTCTATGTGTTCTTCATGAATTTAGTTAGCTTCATGAAAGTTGTGAGAATCACAAAAATAGGATATTCTTGTGATGAATTGGGAAGTTTCATGAAGGTTGTAAAGAGTTTTCTAATAAAATAAAATCTCATTCGAACTGGAAGGGATTTCCTTGTAAATATGTTTTAAAAAGGTATTCCTCAAGTGAATGAATTTAGAATATATTGATGCGTCAATTTTGGGATTATAAATATTTATTCTAATGATCAATGGATATTTATTCTAAATGAGCTGTGGGAACACTTCAGTAGAGATAATTGAAAGTCTACATTGTGATTGGTTGTAAACTAGGATGGATAGTGAGTCTACTCCAAATTTTGTAACAGCAGTGTGCTTTAGAGGAATTAGTACATTGGCACATTGCATGTATTATATCCTAGAATATTTCATAGTGTTGGTGAACCAAGTATGACTATTTTTTATCATGTGTGATTTAATTTCTATTCAAGATTTTCTATGATAAAATATGAAAATTTTGATTTGTTTAATGAAGAAACAAGACCTAAATGGACAGATGTTTTAATATGTCATATCTTGATCTCCCCATGAGATTTGGTATTTAATCCAATAATTCTAAAAAGAAATTAGAAAATGACTTAGATTTTTTAAGGAATATACATATCAAATAAATATATATTTATATATATGTATATATCCAAAACCATATATGTTTTTTGAACGTTTTTCTGAATATATTATACTATTTGTGTATTCATATTATGTGGGTTTTGGTTGTGTGTTGATGTTGGATGGCCTTGTGGTGCCCAATGGATCAATGATGCTATGACCACATGAGTGTAATTATCCCACCCATGGCCAAGAATTAGATTCTATTATGCATGCATTAAATTAATGGAGATATTAGCTCTTTATGTATAGGTTTACAATATATTCAAATCATAAAAATATGATGTACATTTTCATGAAGAGGGACCGAAAACTCATAAAAAGGTCCTAGGTGGAGTACCATTAGATAAATTAATTGATGTTTGATTATACAACCCGGAAGGGGAATGTGGTTGCTAACAAGTTGAGAAGTAATATTACAATGTATGTTGTTTTGGATTCAACAAATGATTGGGGCATAATGAGTTTGTTTATGATATATTTTTGGATGTATAAGAGGATATGGAGTGGGTGTTCTTATCTAGTGTATAGGTTACACCATATCTTTTCAATATTGCTAATAGTGAGAAAGTATGTGACCTTGAGTAATATAAGATATGTTTTCCTATAAATTGTGGGGAGAACACAGGTGATTAGAATCAGTATCCTTGAGGTTCTATCATTTTTTGTAGGTTAATGGTTGCTCGTTTACGTATGAATCATGTGGTGATTCCTGGAGCACGTCATTAATGTTAGGTTGTTCACCTTGGGGTAACCAATATATTTTAAACATTGATACATCAATATTGGTGGCTTGAAATGAGGCATACAATGTAAGGAATTTTTTCTAGATGTTTTTCTTATCATAGGATGATGGATGAGCATATGAAACTATCCATGTTGTTCTAGCCATATACTTTTATAGTGTGGAGGTGGGATGATATCTCTAGGGATTTTGTGATTGAGCTACCTCATACATATAATGGTAAACATTCCAAATGGTTTCTTATTGATCTTGTGATGAAATTATCCCAAATTTAAACCAATAGCGATTCGATGAAGGAAGATGACCTCAAATTCCTCTATGTTCTATAGATTTTTCAACTTCAAGAATTTCCATTAATGATAATTTCAGACTAGGGTGCTCATTTAACTTCATGATCCATAAAGTTACTCTAAGAATCATTGGGAACTAATGTAAGAACCCGGATCTTCATTTCAGGTATGGTTTTCCTTTTTCTGGAGTTTTTAAGAAAAATGAACTTTTTGGATGTTTTTGAAGTACATGTCGTGTACTTTCCTAGTACACGCCGTGTACTCTTCTCCGGCTAGAAGCCGTGTGCTGGCCGTGCCGGGCCACACACAAGGTGTGTAGGGGTGACGTGGAGGCCAATTTTGGAGGAGTACAGAAAAGACCCAGTACATTCCATGTACTTTAAAAATACATGTCGTGTACTTTTTTTTCACTAAACGGACATGGGTCGCGCCTGATGCACAGAAACACCTCCTTCTATGTCTCGTTCATCCGAGAGCGACCCGTAAGACCAGATCTTTAATCAGCTCCCGCCCCTTCGTCTGTTCTCCGTTTTGAGCATGGTCGATTGGGTTGGAATCAAAATGGTGAGTTCTTCCTTCTTCTTGAGCCTTGTTCTCTGATTCCTACTCAATTTCGAGTTATTGTGGGTTGAGTGTTTTTTCCGTTTTCTCAGATCTATAGTGTTCTACGGGGAATATGTCATCGTGGTTCACGTATATCGATCTCCTAGGATCGTGATCGGTGGTTTGTGTTATTCTGTAGAAATTTGATGATTATTTTGTGCAAATTCCACAAATTCCCATGGGAGGGGAATTGTGGGTTTCCTGTTTTTCACCTATTATATTGCGTGCTTTGCTTGATTATTTTATTAGAGGTTTATGCTTGTGAGTAAAATAATTTATTTTGTGCTCAAGTTGCTTTTCCATGCTTGTTCTTCCTATTTGGCGTTTTTCCAGTTTCCTTGCCTAGTCGTAGGATAGTGTAACTGCTACTTTTTATGTTGTTGAGCCTTAGAATGATATCCAAGTAGTTATTGAGGATTACATGGACGATGTACGTGCGCTGGGCATGTTTTATCTTTCACTTAGGACAGTGAGAACCTAGAGTAGTAGACCAAAGGGAGAATTAAAGGAAGGTCTTCTCCAGAGTGTCTTTTATTTATGATGTGATACCACAGAGGGAATTGACGTTGAGTGATTCTTAATAGAGTCTGTAGTTCCTCGACATGGGCCACAATGGTAATAGACGTTGAGTGCTTCCCCAGAGAGCCTTTAGCACGGTTCGAGACTACAGGGGGAGTTGACGGTGAGTGCTTCCCTAGAGAGTCTGTTATTTTTAGAGCTAAACCAGAGGGGTGAGACTGTTTGTGCCTCCTAGAGGGTTTCCAGTACTGGTAGGTTGAACCATAGGAGTTAGGTTGTGAGAGATATCCAGAGTGTTACATGTTTCTTACTTGTTGTTAGCTGTTTACTTGTGTACTTTGATTGTTAGAACTGTGGATTGTAGCTGCTTGAGCTTTCATGTTTACTACTTCTTGTTTTATTACTACCATGTATTCATTGACTGTTAGGAACAAATATTTTGGTGATTTCCTACTATGATTGTATCTCACACCCTGTTTGGGCCATGCTTTTGTGCCTAAGAAGACTATGTTGCTGCAGGTATAGATAAGGTCAAGCGCCCTTCTACTTCAGCTTCTTGATTGCACTGGAGCTAGAGAGCATGGGACCGATCCATGGCTCGCGATGCTGAGGAGTTCATTTTGTTTTCCTTGTACTTTTTTTTCAGTTGTACTTCATCACGATGGTTTGTTTACTACTTTCCAAAGACATATGTACCATATTACATCATTATTTTATTATACATTGCTTCTGCTGTTCAGTTCAGTTGTTGTATGCTGTTTATTGTTTCAACTATTGTGTCTGGTTGTTCTTCTGCTATATAATTTACCGAATGAGGGCATAGTTTCCCCACTGACTCACCAAGGCCCTCAATGCTATTCGGCAGCCTCTGGTGTTTGGTGAAACGCGCTTGATGTCATGTGGCGAACCGGGTACGAGGCACTAGTGGAGGGGCTCCAGATTTAGGTCATTACAAAGTGGTATCAGAGGAGTTCTTTTCTCTTGATTTACTTTTTGGAGACTTTAGCCAGGGATATGATGGATTCGGTACTTTGTATTAAGCTGTGCTTAGGAGTAGCTAACCCGTGTACAGGGAAAATCCATACTACCTCATTAATTTCATTTTTTTGGTTTTGAGATTTTATGGTTGATCTGATTTCACCTAGAGTGATTCACATGACTTGTGCTATTATTGTCTTGATACTTTGGTTCTATTTCTGTCACAACCCGATGAGATGATGGTATTCAATATCATGCATCATATAGGCACTTGTAGAAATCACATGACATGCATTCTTTCCATACCATCTATGGTGCATTAGCGATTGCATGCTGTTGTGATAGACTATATGTAGATTATGCATGTTTTTGTGAATGATGCTTGATAGATGCACTGCTATTATGTTATGAAATTGTTTGTTTTTCTCTTTGATTAAAAATGATCATGTTTTCTCTTGTATATAACTGTGGGAGATGCCAAGATTTGATTCATGGGGAGTATGGGCCCTCACGGATCAGAATTTGGCACCTCTTTGCCTTGTTTTTAGTGTTTCTGGGATTCTGTAGAGTTTCCGAACGACTACCCAGAAAAACCCAGAATACATGGCGTGTACGTTTTGGATACGTGCGGTGTAGTTTTCAGGCCGTGTCACTGACCGTGTGAGAAGAACACAGTGTCGTGAAAGTAACCCAGGAACACGCCATGTATGGTAGGTAGACGCCGTGTAAGTTTGGAGCCGTGTAACCGGCCATGTCACTAACAACACGGGTCGGGGAAACATGGGAAGAACAAGTAGTTTCTAGAGGTAACACGACGTGTAGTCCTATGCCAGGTAATCGGCCGTGTCACGAAAAACACGAGCTGACTATACCTTCGTTTCCACATGCCTTGTTTTTTTGGAACATGCCGTGTAGTCGTGTCCAGGTACCCAGTCGTGTCACGAACAACACGTGAAATTGTCACCTTCTCCTATACAAGCTATGTTTGTTCAGAGTACGCCGTGTAAGGTTCATCCATTTAGATGACCGTGTGCTTAAAAACACGGGCCACTGAAGCCTTGTCTACTACATGTCGTGTTTGTTTCGAACACGCCATGTAGTCTCATGTCGAGTCGGACCGTGTGGGTTAGACGTGTGAAGAGACTCGGGCAGGGGAATAGTTTTCTACTACACTCCGTGTGTTGGGGTCAACACGCCATGTAGTTTGAGGTGTACAAGACTTGTAGGGTAGGAGTACATGCCCATGTTAGTGGCTTATGAGGACACGCTGTGTAGTTTTTATACACGTCATGTAGTCATGTTTTGCAATCTTGTGTGTTTTTCTTCCCATGTTTCAATTTTGTACTCTTGTGTTCTCTGTCCTTGTTTTCTTGATATAAGGTGTACTCTTGATCTTTCAGAGCTATGCCTCCGAGATGTCCTCGGGTCGTACGTCTGTCGTCAGGCAGTGATCAGACACCAGATAGGGCTGATCAGGGACTTCCTGCCGATCCTCCAGTCGGGCCAGCCTTGGCACCGACACTTATACCAGTTGCATGCACTGATGCGCAGTTCAGGGAAGGTTTCATGAGGATGATGCAGGCCTTCCAGGGAGCACCACCCCCTTCCCCGACTATGGCAGAGTTGACGCGGGTTTTCCAGCAACAACATCCTTCTACTTTCTCGGGGGAAGGAGGACCTCGGGTTGTAGAGTCATTGATGGAATCCATTCTGACTATCTTCGAGCATCTCGAGACTCCTCCAGAGAGGTGGGTCAAGCTCTCAACCTACATGTTATGACACTTTTCCAAGAGGTGGTGGGACGTGATCTCAGAGGCGGGTCAACAACATGCTATGGCTTGGGAGGAGTTCCATCATGTGTTCTACGACTACTTCTACCTAGAGACCCTGAGGGACGACCGAGCCCGGGAGCACATGAGATTAGAGCCGGGTACTCTTTCTGTCAAGGAGTATTCCTCTCGTTTCACCGAGCTGCAGTGCTTCGCACCCCTCCGGGATTGGAGTGGGATTTTCTTAGCAAGGATGTTTGAGGATGGTCTCAGGAGGGAGATCCGCTCACAGGTGAACATCTTCTAGCTGACTTCCATCACATCCATCGTCAACCAGGCACTGATTGCGGAGTGTAATCTGAGAGACTCTAGAGCTTCAAGCCAGGGTGATCCTGCTTCTAGAGCTAGTTTGCCTCCAAATGATAGTAAGAAGCACTGTAGAGAGACTACGTGCGGTGATCCGAAGAAGCGAGATGCATCGTCAGGAAGCGAGGTGACATGCTACCAGTGTGGCCGGTCAGGACACACGAGGCCACTGTGCCAGAGGGACCCCGTGGAGTGCCGATCTTGCGGCAAGATGGGTCACCTTAAGCATTTCTGTCAGGTTTTCTCACCAGTAGCTAGTGACTAGGGTTCTTCCATGACTCCTCATTCAAGAGAAAAACCACCAGTTTCTGACCAATTTGTTAATTGGAGTTCTTCCAGCCGTTCGAGCCGAGGTGGAGGTCGAGGCCATGGCGATCAGCCACCAGATCCTCAACACCAGTAGGGAGGTTCAACGCAGAGTGGTCTGCTAGGGGCACAAGGCCATGGTACAAGCCAGTCTTTTTCCATGGAGTAGACTTATCAAGAGCAGGATCCTGACCCTTCTACTTTTCGAGGTATGATTTTAGTAGCATCAGTTTTATCTTCATCCCATTTCGATACTGGTGATAAGAATAGATTTATGTCTGTTGTTGTCATGGAGATCCTTGGACTCTGAATCTTTTCTTCTGCCGACTCGTTGACACTAGAAATACCATTGGGAATGAGGACATCTAGTGTACGCCAGTGTAGAGAGTGCCCCCTCGCGGATACATGGTATCACTTCTTATGGGATCTCTATGTCCTATAGATGACATGCTATGATGTCATCCTTGGCATGGACTGGTAGACCCCCATTCAGGCAGTCGTCGACTGTCATCACCGCAGAGTGAGTTTCATTTCACCATAGGGTGAGTCTTTTCTTCATTAAAGAGAATGGTATGTTAGGGCAAGTCGGGCAGGACTTGAGCATCATGGGCTAGGATGGGTGACAGCCCAGATTGCAGGTCTTTCTCTGGATGATCAAGGGACTCCATAGTTGGACTTTCCTCCAATGGTGGATCGTTTCAGGGACGTCTTTCCATAGGACTTGTCAGGTTTTCCTCCAGAGCATGAGGTAGACTTCTCTATTGACTTCATGTCGGGAGAGGCACCAGTGTCCATTCCTCCTTATAGGATGGCTACACCTGAGTTATAGGAGCTCAAGAAGCAGTTGGAGGAGTTGCAGGAAAACGCTTTCATTCAACCCAGTACTTCTCATTGGGGTTCGCCTGTCTTGTTTGCGAAGAAGGCAGACGGTACCCTTCAGCTTAGTGTGGATTATCAAAAGCTAAACCAGTTGGTGGTCATGAACCGATATCCCTTGTTGAGGATAGATGACCTCTTTGATCAGCTTTGAGGAGCCCAGGTGTTCTCGAAGATCGATTTGAGGTCCGCTTACCATCAGTTGTGCATTAGACAATCATATATACCACTAACAGCCTTCAAGAGAAGGTATGGTCTATACGATTATACAGTCACACCGTTTGGTCTCAAGAATGTGCCTATAGTTTTCATGGCACTGATGAACTGAGTGTTCCATTTTTTACTTGGACTCCTTTGTCGTGGTCTTCATGGAAGATATCCGGGTGTACTATCACACTCGACACAACCATGCCACACATCTTGAGATCGTTCTGAGTACACTAAGAGAGCCTCAGCTTTATGTTAAACTCTTGAAGTTCCACTTCTGGATAGATCAAATTCACTTCTTGGGTCACGTCATCTCAGAGGCATGAGCATCTGTGGACCAAGAGAAAGTGAGAGCTGTAGTTTCTTGGGAGCAGCCGAAGAAAGTCTTTGAGGTATGGAGCTTCCTAGGTATGGATGGATACTACAGACACTTCATTCAAGACTTTTCTTGTCTAGCATCACCTTTGACAGGTCTGACCAAAAAGGGAACGAAGTTGTTATTATCACATTCTAATGAGTCATCCTTTCAGGAGCTGAAAGGGAGGTTGACGTCAGCACCTATACTAGTCTTGCCAGAGCCAGGCAAGAGATACACTGTTTACTGTGATGATTTAGGTATCGGGATGGGGGTTGTGCTTATGCGGGGGGATGGAGTAGTTGTGTATGGGTCTCGGCAGTTGAGGCCAAATGAGATGAACTGCCCTACGCATGATCTGGAGTTGGCAGCTATTGTTCATGCCTTATTCTGTTGGAGACACTATTTGCTGGGAGGGAACATTGTGGTCATCACTAACCACAAGTGTCTCAGGTATATCTTCACTCAACATTATCTAAATCTGAGGCAGCACATGTGGGTCGAGTATCTTCAATATTTTTATTTTGAGCTTGCCTATACGCTGGGGAAGGGAAACGCAATGGATGATATGCTGAGCATGAGAACTCAGGTTCAGGTAGTATAGGATGCCAGTAGTGAGTGGTAGCTTATGGCTCTGTTCTCTGAGATGCATCCATAGGTTCATGACAGACAGGGACAGACCTTCCTATATTCTTTAGTTGTTATCTCTACACTACTTGATCAGGTACAGATGAGGCAACAATCAGAATCAGAAGGATTAGTCATGCGGGAGAGTATGTCAGTAGGGGACCCTCTTCCTGGATGGCCAGTGGGGGAGGATGAGATCTTGTGTTTCCAAAGATGCATATGGGTGCCAATTGATATACGCAAGGAGCTGATGTAGGATTTTTATTAATCTGTTTGGGCAGTTCATCCTAGCATCACCAAGATGTATCGGGAACTTCATTGCCAATACTGGTGGCCAGGTATGAAGAAGGATGTTGCGGGATCCATCATGAGATGTTCTACTTGTCAGTAGGTAAAAGCAGAGCATCAGTGACCATCAGGTCTTTTACAGCAGTTACCCATTCTAGAGTGGAAGTGGAACGATATTGCGATGGACTTCGTGACCGGGTTACCGAGATCACCTCGGGGGAACGATGCTGTTTGCATTTTAGTCGACAGGATCATGAAGGTTTCTCGCTTCTTTCTGGTCAAAGAGACCATCAGTGTCGATGATCTAGAATGAATTTACATCTGAGAGATCATTCTTCTGCATGGAGTCCCACAATCCATAGTTTCAGATAGGGATGCGCTCTTTACCTCTCGTTTCTAGCAGGTACATCAGAAGGCCTTGGGTATAAAGGTACTTTTGAGTACAGTATAAAATCCCCAGACTGATGGCCTCTCCGAGCACATGATCCAGGTGCTTGAGAATATGCTCCGATCCTGCATTCTAACTTTGGTGGTTCTTGGGAGAAGAATATCTTTATTGTGGAGTTATCCTAAAACAACAGTTTCCATTTGACCATTCAGATGGCACCATACGAAGCTTTGTATGGTAGGCCATGCCGATCACACTTATGCTGGCTGGAGGTAGGAGATGCAGCTTTTCTAGGACCTTGTCTTCTTCAGGAGACCTCAGAGAAAATAGAGATAATTCAGAAGAGGATGGCTACAACGCAGTCTCGGTAGAAGTCTTATGCTGATCAGCGGAGATGACATCTAGAGTTCGAGGTCAGGGATGAGGTTTTTCAGCTTTTTTCACTGAGGTTGGGACATAAGAGGATTCAGAGATATGGTAAGCTTTCACTACGATATGTCTTGCCGTTTGAGGTCATGGAGAAGGTGGGGCTGGTTTCTTATCGGCTGCAGTTACCTCAGCGGTACCGATCCATGCACAAATTCTTCCACCTCTCTCACCTCTGACGCTACTTTTCAGAGCCGTCTCATGTCTTTCAGCCTGAGGATTTCGAGCTTGAAGCGGATGTGTCATTCGAGGAGCATCCTATCCGGATTGTCGATTGTAGTACGAAGGTCCTATGTGGGCTGTCTGTTCCTCTAGTATGGGTTCTATGGCAGCATGGGTGAGTACAGGATGAGACTAGGAAAGGGAGGATGATGTACGATCGTAGTGGCTTGAGCTGTTCTGGGTTTTTTCTTCTCCTCCTTGTAAGGGAAATTCATTGAAAAATTTCTTTAAGGGGGGATGTTTGTAAGAACCCTGATCTTTGTTTCAGGTATGGTTTTCCTTTTTCTGTAGTTTTTAAGAAAAATGAACTTTCTGAAAATTTTTGATGTACATGCCGTGTACTTTCCGAGTACACGCCGTGTAATCATCTCCAGCTCGAAGCCATGTGCTGGCCATGCCGGGCCACATACATGGTGTGTGGGGGTGATGTGGAGGATGATTTTGGAGGAGTATGGAAAAGACCCGGTACACACCGTGTACTTTAAAAATACACGTCGTGTACTTTTTTTCACTAAACAGACGGTGGTCGCGCCTGACGCACAGAAACACCTCCATCTAGGTCACGTTTGTCCAAGAGCTACCCATATGACTAGATCTTTGACTTGCTCCCACCTCTCCGTCCGTTCTTTGATTCGAGAACGGTTGATTGCATTGGAATCACAATGGTGAGTTCTTCCTTCTTCTTCAGCCTTGTTCTCTGATTCCTCCTTGTTTTCGAGTTATCGTGGGTTGTGCGTTTTGTGCCTTTTCTCAGATCTATGATGTTCTAAGGCGAATATTTTTTCGTGCTTCACATATATTAATCACCTAGGATCGAGGTAGGTGGTTTTTTCCTTTCTGTAGAAATTTGATGAGTATTTTGTGCAAATTCTACAAATTTCTGTGGGCAGGGAATTATGGGTTTCCTGTTTTTCACCTGTTGTATTTCCTACTTCTCTTTATTGCTGTAGTAGAGGTTTATTCTTGTAAGTAGAATAATTTATTTTGTTCTCATGTTTCTTTTCCATGATTTTTCTTCTTATTTGGCATTTTTCCAGTTGCCCTGCCTAGTCGGAGGATAGTGGAACTACTAATTTTTTTTTCTGTTGAGGCTTAGAGTGATAGCCATGTAGTTCTTGAGGTTAACATGGATGATGTACGGACGCTGAGCATGATTTATTTTTCACTCAGGACTTTGAGAACCAAGAGTAGTATACCAAAGGGAGAATTGACGAAAGGGCTTGTCCAGAGTGTCTTTTAATTACGATGTGAGACCACATGGGGAATTGACGTTGAGTGCTTACTCAAAGAGTCTGTAGTTCCTCGACCCGGGATACATGGGGAATAGACATTGAGTGATTCCCCAGAGAGCCTTCAGCACGATATGAGACAATAGGGGGAGTTGACAGTGAGTGCTTCCCCAGAGAGTCTGTTATTTTCATAGCTGAACCAGAGGGGTGAGAATGTGTGTGACTCCTAGAGGGTTGCTAGTACTGGTAGGTTGAACCATAGGGGTTAGGCTGTGATATCTACCCAGAGGGTTACCAATTTCTTACTTTTTGCCGACTGTTTACTTGTGTACCTTGTTTGTTAGAAATGTTGATTGTAGCTTCTTGGGATTTCCTGTTTACTGCTTCTTGTTTTATTACTTCCAGGTATTCATTGACTGTTAGGCACAAATCTTTGGGTAATTGCCTACTGGGATTGTATCTCACACCCTATTTGGACCATGATTTTGGGACCAAGAAGACTATATTGCTATAGGTATAGATAAGGGAAAGTTCCCTTCTACTTCAGGTTCTTGATTAAACTGGAGCTGGACAGCATGGGACCGGGCTGTGGCTCGCGATGCTGAGGAGTAAATTTTGTTTTCCTTGTACATTGATTTTCAGTTGTACTTTAGCACGTTGGATTGTTTGCTGCTTCCCATAAACATATGTACCATATTGCATCATTATTGTTTTATACATTGCTTCCGCTGTTCAGTTCAGTTGTTTTATGCTGATTATTGTTTCCACTATTGTGTCTGGTTTTTCTTCCACTGTATACTTTACTGAATGAGGGTGTAGTTTCTCCACCAACTCACCAAGGCCCTCACTGCTAGTTGGCAGCCTCTGGCATTTGGGGAAACGCGCATGAGGTCATGTGGCGAACCGAGTACGGGGCACTAGTAGATGGGCTCTAGATTCGGGTCGTTACAACTGAGCTTACGTTGGTCATTCTATATAAAATGAAGATGAATGATTAGTATAAGATATTAATATAGACTCTCAAATATGTTTTGAGAGAATGTGTGATTAATTTTGGTGGTTTATGGTTAATTCACCTTTTGTGGGATGATATTTCATAAAAAACCAGATACCATGCCTCGATCAGGATGGCCCTATTTGAGGATTTTTATGACTGAACATGCTAATCCATGTTGTGCTCGAATGAGGCTGAAATGAATTCCTTAGTTATATCAAGTCACATCTAGGAGACAACTGAGTTAGTATGGATGATTCAGAAAGGGTTCACAATAGCTCAATGACACCAAAAGTCATAATTTTATATATTTATCACCGATTGTAGTTTTAAAATGGTGATCAGGTGTTTCTCCTAGTATTAGTTTGACTTGGACATCAATGTTTATGTTATCTTGGGATGCAAGAAAAAAATTGTATTAGTACCCCTTTGGCCTCATTTTTCATCCTCCCATCCTGTTAACCCCATATTCATGGTGGTGGATCTTCCCATATCTTTTGGTGGTGGATTCTCTTATGTTCTTGATGATTTGGCCTCAATTATGTCCAAATCCGTTGGATTATACAATTCCATCCAAAAATTTATTCCATATTCTTCCATTTTTGTTGAATTGTGGAACCTTAGGGGTAGTTTTGTCCGAATATAGGGTATTTGATGGGGTTTTGTTTTAATTTCGTTTGTCTTAGGCATGTCAGGCCTCATTCTACCTCTTCTGGGTGGTTTTTGTCATATGTAATGATATTTGGACTGAATCCACGTTAGTTGTTCCTATTTAAGGATGAATTACATGGATTACCTTTATATTTATAATCACCATTGGGTTTTTCCTAAATTTACATTTCTCTGATTTATTTATGATGTGTATCCCATGTTTTTGTTCTTCCAAGCTAGATTTGGAAATTTGGTTATTTAATGTGGGGTTTCAAAAGGGTATATCATGTATGCACACTAAGTGTTTCATAAAATGGATCAAAGTGATTTTTCTAATTTAAATGGATTTCTATTACATTTTTATAAATTAATATACAATTCTGAATGTGTTTTGATAAAATGTGCATATCTAATTATGAAAATGTCCTGCGATGTGGCATGGATTTATGTGGATCATGTTTTGTGGTTATGTGGTGCAGATTTTCACATGGATTGTGTGTGGTTTGTGTGAGTGGATTGTTTATGGGACTCTGTGATCCTTTGGAAATCGAACCATGTGACCATCCATTTCTATTTCCAAGGGACCCTTAGAGAATTTGTGTGGGAACACAATGAGATATTCCATGGTTTTTTTCGAAGTGACCATATAAGCTCTTGGAGTTGGGCCAAAGTATGGATATGAGAACATTAGTTATTACTTATCTAGCTAGAAATTTTTTTTAGACTCACACATGAAATTCCCAATGGTTTGATCACATGGTGAACATTACTTATTCTAGGTTGGTTTATCTACATTATGAATTTTATTAGTTCCATTTTGATGTGATGTGATATATCTTTCTCACATAAACTTATATGGTTATTTGATGATGTCGTTGTATTTCTCCTTTCTTGTTGGATATTTTGATCATGTTGTGCCTTGTGTACTTATGAATTTATTAGATCAATGTTGAGAAATTATTTGAAAACAAGATTTATTTGAATTGGAAAACCAAATGGATTTCAAAGGATTATTTCAAGGTAGGTAAGAAATCAATGTGTGAAGTGAGGTCTCCTATCCTAAAACCCATTGATCCAATTCCCATATAGGAAATGATGGATGTGAATTAGATTATTATCATAAAAAAAATTTCTATAACTATTTTATGTAGGAATTTGTTTATTTTAGTCTGGAGGAGAAACATTCCTTATGGAATGAAACCTAACATTCCTTATGGAATGACACCTTACAAGCCATCATTCTATTTGTCCAACTTCTCTATGAAAATGGGATATTCATTCCTCAAGTTACCTATATCCCCAATGATTCTCATTCACACCATGTAAAAAAGGTTTTTTTTTGTGAAAAATCATGTTTACTTTTTTAAGGCATATGTTATCCCAATATCCTACAAATACCCTTTCTATGTTTCTCAACCACACCTGTGAGATGTAAAAGGGTTGTTGAGCATCTATGCGGCTTATTTTTTGGAATGGGAGGGTGAATAAATTTTTGAACAAGCTCAGAAATTATATCTCAATCCATTGATGAGTATCCATGACCAAATATCTTCGACAACAGTATGAAAACTAGTGCACCATGCTTTTGACATTCCATTCCATTAGAGAGTGAAATTGTATGAATCATGTTGGTATATTGATCATTATGAGGAATAAAAATCCATGAATTATTGTTTAATATAATATTCTATGTCGGAATTAAAAATTATAGAGTCTCTAGAACAAAACAAAATCAGTATGTTAATAATGTATGATTCTCTGTAAATTGTTAAATTTAAAATTATAAAAAATATATGAAATTTAAACCATAATGTTTTCAATTAAAAGTTTGTGTTGAAAAATATTTTTCTTACTGTTTAACAAGGTGGCGGGCCTCTACTAGAATGGAAAATTATCCCTTTTTAAGAAATTGTGTCATCTAGAGATACAGATATTCCCTTGGAATACGATTTGAGCCACATTTTTTAGAAATTGGAGAATTGGAAATGAAAATTGTAGAAATCATATCGATGGTCAATGATATTTAGGATGAATATAGATGTGTGGTGGAATTAGAAATATTCACAGATAATGTCCAAACATTTATTAATAATATTCTTTATATAATTCATGAATAAATGCATTCGTTGTAACAAATTTTTATAAGACAAACAGATAAATTTTTTGACAACAGGTTTGATTTTATAAGGTGGGACCTTTCTCAAGTAGACAAAATATTAGATAATGTTATGTTTCCACTACATATAATGTCTAATAAATAAAATTATATTATTAATTTGATACCAATGAAAATAGAGTTTTATGGAATTCTTCATAATGAAAAATTGGTATGGTCCTCACATTTATTGTTAATTCAATTTCAAAGTATACAATGAAACAAATTTTCATTTAAATATTTTCATGTTTATAATTAGTGGGTTGACCAGATAAATAGTTATAGTAAGAATGAATTATGGATATAAGAAATATACAAAGAATACATGAGGAGTACATGGAGAATTCACATGTCAGTATAGGGTTACCAAATAACTTGATCGTCAGCTACTTCAAATTCAAAAAACAGCCTACAAATAAAAATATTGATTAATCTTATAACCTTCCCATAATTCTCCATGTGAATTTCATTCATAGAAACATTATTATTACTTAGATACATCTCATTTATCCCTTGATTTGTATTCATATTTACTATCATTCAATCATTGCTCATCCT
This sequence comes from Viscum album, assembly GCA_963277665.1. Classification (NCBI taxonomy): domain Eukaryota; kingdom Viridiplantae; phylum Streptophyta; class Magnoliopsida; order Santalales; family Viscaceae; genus Viscum; species Viscum album. Next base: position 1,603,661,846 of record OY728143.1, on the reverse strand, counting down.
ACGAATGTTATAATAAATTATTTTTTCATTTTCGCATATTCTAAAATTAAAATAGGTGACCTTATAAAGTGAATTATTTTCTCAACGGATTAGATAGGTGTGTCACTAGTTACATCCTAAAAATATGATAGATTTATTATTATTATTTTTTGGAAGATGTTAAATAAATTTTTTCTCTAGTCATTCCCACTGACATATTCTTTTTTGAGTTTCGACATAATTTTGTTAGAAGCCATACATTTAGTCTAAAAAAATTATAATGTGTATAGAAAAGTAGAGAGTTGGACCAAGGTGTATATAATTTATGTGACTTCCACCCACTATCCACTTTTATGAGTGATGAAATATTGTTACATTTTCAATATAATGTTTTTAACCATTGATGTTGTTATATAAAGATATTTCAATCACATTGTGATGCCTCACATATTTAAATTTCTCTGAAGAATAATATTATGATTGTGTACTGTATATTACAACCATGAAAATTAAAAAACATATCTTTATTAAATTATTATTGGTTTCTATATTTTTATAATGGGTTCATGGTTTTCATTATACAAGTATATAAATTTTTTGACCACTTTTATTTCACTAAAATTTATGTTTAGAGGAACCACATGTGGGAACATTTTTAAAATTATATATTTGACAAGTGATAGCCTGTAAAAATTATTATAAAATGATGTTTCTAAAATATATTAATCTAAAAAAATAATTGAATTTATATTTATTCATATACAAAATATATCTTTATAATGGATAAGTGTCAAATAAATCTATTATGTGCTATGGAATATTACTTTCACAAGGTAACATACCCCAAATCCTTCTATGTGAATATGAAATATTAATTCCGCATGCTACAAGGCTCTTGTATAGGTAAGTGAATCTTGTACTCTACTCAAGAAAGGGTTAATACATTAATCCATAAATGTTTGCTAATTATTGAAAATGGGTAGTCCAAATAATTCAACTAAAACATAAAGATAACATCAATCTCTTGTAAAGGTGGCTCCCAAATTACCCAAGACACATAAAGGTATAACAACCTATGTATAAAGGTAATTACATGTAACTCAAAAAACCAAAAAATGGTACAAAACCACTTATGTATGGGTAATTCAAAAAAAAATCCCATGTGAAGGTAACACGCCACTCACAAAATGGTAAAAACTACCTCAAGAAAGGGTAACTTGTCCTCATATAATGGTGAAATAAACCACACATATGGGTAAACCTATCAAGGAGGAATCAATCAAACCAAAATTCGAGAATAATAAAACATAAACAAGTATAATATAACATGTAATAAGAGATTAATCATGGAATAAAAAAATCAAAAAATTATGATTTTAATTTATAACATCAAAACATGATAAATTTAACTAATATCCACCTTATAAAATAAAATGTAAAAAAACATGGTCGATGCTCTTACCAGCCTATACTAGCCTATCATAATAGCCAATTAATATATTCTTCACTAAAAAAAACCATAATCTCAAACCTAATATACCAATAATAACTTACTTATATGCATGTACTATAGTGAACCATCTCTTTTCATATGAAGGAATATTCTGTTATCAACTGCTAAAACATTCATAGAAATAAAAACTAAGAAAATAGTATATCCAAAACTTATACCTTCATTTAACTGAGCTTCCATATCACATAATTGCACCCAGCTATACACATGACATCATAGGTCTCAATCATGGGCATGTAGGACACTAAAAGACACTATATTAGTTGTAATAAACCAACATATAGGGTCCCGCCTGACCTGCAGAATGTCAATATTTCACAACCCCAATCCCACTTTTAATTTGTTAGATACATGAGATAAGAAAAAAAATTCCTACCAATAATTGGTGGAATTTTCCTAATATACCTATATGCACACACCATATCATCTTCACAAAATGGTTTAGAGGATTAATAAAATAAGGGTTGTAGAATCTATAGTAAATCCATCCACGCAATAACATCTAGGGAATACATCATATTATGATATTGTAAAACTAAAATGTAATGAGTAAAAATACATAACCTCCATGTTATGATTCCCTAACCTAAAAAACCTATAATATATGAAATTTGGGAGATCCCAACTCTTAATCTCTATTCACGAACAACAAACGACGTCAATGAACCCTAAGAATCACTATGCTTCACCAAAGTCACCAAAAATTATGTTTATCATCTTCATAAGGAACAATATATAAAAGAAAATACCAAGAAAGGGTGAGTATAGACAAACCCAGCTAGACACCAAGAATACTGAAAGGGAGTGATATAAAGATATAAAAACAATCAGATCAAACCAAAGTAATGGAGAAATAAAAAATAACATTTACACTAAATTTTATTAAGAGAGAAACCAGAGTGAATGAGAATGCGATTCTCTATATCACATCCCATTTACTTAATGATTATTTCCAGAAAAAAAAAATTGTATCTCTAATTCCCAACATAAAATACATCAACACATAATATTTGTCTAGGGGATCGCTCCTCACTACATAACTGTACACCTAAGGAAGCCACAACTTTTAAAGAGGATGAACACCTTGACATAGCTGAATTATATAGAGTAATACTCTATAGAGAGTGGGTTTTTGATCATGTAGAGGAGTAAAATCCTTGTATTTATAAAGAATATGGGGAACCTCCACCATAGTTTTTATATGGAATTATTAACCCTAGAATATCTCTTATAGTATGGGGAACCTATTCTGTAGTGTGAAAAGTGAGTATTGACCCCGACCTCTCATTGATGATAATTCCTAGTCCCAATTATCCTCATAAAACAATTGAATAAGAATTTTTATTTTGAGATTCCATGTTTTATCTCTAAATCCATTAAAAAATCTATAATCATATTCAAAATATAGAACTGCTCTGGATGGATACTCGTGGGCCAAAATGTGAGTCCAAATGAAGAAGGTAAACATGGTGGAAGTTTCTCATTGGGATATACAGTGTGTATGGGGTCCATAAAGCTTGTGTTCCCACTATTCTTCCTATAATTGTTCTCCTTTAAAACCATATCGATGGACATTCTCCATAGATTGTGTGTATGGGGACAAAAAAATTGTCTTAACCACTAGGGGTCTACCTGTGTTCTCCTAGTCATGCATTTTTTTTCCAACTGTGTATGTTTACCCTACCGGGCCCAGTAACAAACATGTCCCCATGTACAACATTAGTACATGACATTTACTTCTGTATAGGGTCCTGGCCTTTCATAGTAGTCCAAAAATATCTCCCTCCAGATAGGGTCACATGATGTCTAATCCTAGACTTTCATAGAGTGTGTTCCACATCTTCCCTGAAACCCTAGCAGCCACTACTGAGATGGGACATAGAATGTGTATCCATGGACTAAATTTTGTGTATTTACATTTTTCAAACAAACTCATGTTCTTGCATGTGATTTCTACATCTATTAACCCATAATTGATTTATTTGACTAAATGAAATTTGTGGGTTCACCATTAACCATTGTTTCCCAACCATTAGTGGCCGTAAAATGGATTTTGATCACCCAAGGTTGTTCATCATGCTTCCCATGGGATACCCATTAACCACCATTTTCCTAGATCCATGATCAATTGTTTTCATCACATATATCCCCCAAATAATTTCAATCTATATTCAAATCAACATATCAAGCATCAATCTCACAATCTCTAAGAATCTGGGGGTTCAATCATGCTCAAACCCACCCCAACAAAGTCTAATCGAGAACTCGTAGGCCAATGATGAAAAATGTAAAATATAATGGGCGAAAATAACTATTAAAGGATGATAAACATCATTGGCCAAAAATTCATGGCCTATAAATGGAAATAAAGTAATTAAGGGTATGATCATTTAATTAAATGAATAAAATGAATAAAATAATTTAATTCTCCAACAGACTCAAATGAATTGTTTGAAAACACATTATAAAAGAGGATAAATATATACATATAAATATACATGGACAATATTTTCATGAATGGTGGAAAATAAAATTTCTGAGCCCTACCTTGATTATCGATCGATCAACGATGAAAAACATGTTCAATATTATTAGAGAAGACCTGTTACATATGCTTCCTCTCAATCCACGTCAATCTAAACATTGTTCCTCATGTGATTTTAGTTAACCAATGATAAATTCTATGAACCTTATATGAAATATCTTGGGGTTATATGAATAACCCCAGATAATTTATATAACATCAATTAAAAATCAGTAATTTTTTATGGGTTATAAATGAATTAAATAAAAAAATATTTAATTAATCCACTGAATATACCCGCTAATGACTTTCTCATCCGAAAGTATTACACTAAACAAATTTATGTAACACGTACTGTAAACCCCACATTCTTGACTCAATTTCTGTCTCATATTTCCAATATGAGGCTCCATTGTGAAGATATTCAAATTTTTTAGGATAACTAAACAGTCATGATATTAATATATTTGATATTTTTAAAATACCAATTCTAGTATCACTGGGCCATAAAATCTCACACTTCCTCGGTGCCTCGATCGTAATATATTCCATAATATATTTTAAAGTCTTATTGTATAGAAATATGCTCAATACATTCTTTCTACCTTAAATGATTTTTTTCAATTAAATTCACTAACTAAATAGAAATGTGTGGATACTGATCCTGTTTCTTACTCTCCCACTTATAGGATATATCTTTGATGTTATCATACTACCATAGAACATGAATAAAGGGAATGGTTCATCCTCACAGTATTGCCTCATGTTGATCCTCGATCAACACTACGTACTTCAAGAAGGTAGATCCACGCTCGATATCCAGCTCTCCCCATTGAATTATGTGCATAATATCATGCGCATATCTCCTTAGTTGTCCCACATGGAAGGTGTAATGTGCCTTCTATAATTTTGGGGGTAATAATAGGAGTTAAGGAACCTTGAAAAACCTTTAGTGGATATTTCATTTCCCAATGATGCTCGGGGAAAAATTTCTTAGAAAGACAAACTTCTAAAATTCTTTTCATAGAGAAAATATTATCATAATATTGTATCCTTTTTCGAACTCTAAGGGCCAATGATGTTGATCTGTATAATATTTCCATCAACTTTGGGGTTTCCTCATTAATTTTTGGATCACAAAGACTTTCTCCATATTTTAGTCCAATATCTCTGTAGAGACCCGAAGCTTGACGTACATGAACATTACATTACTTTTGCGGAATACTTAGTACATAACAAAAACACACACACAAGGATCGTAATAGTTTAGTGTCTTTGGAAACTCGGAATAAAATCTTCTAATCGTGGTGAAAGATCTTCAACATCTCCTATAAAGATATTCCTTTTTTTCCCTAAAACCTTTTTTTATATCCTAGGGGAAAAGAAAACATAAAAGGGTGAGCTCAAATGCTCAGTAAGGGTAAACAAAAGAAATATCAATCACATCGTATTCATAAGAACATAACATTTTGGAAATCATAACCTGCAAAAGAGAGCATAATTTCGTAACATGGGATAAATCATGGTAGTGAAATGTAATCACAATAATCATAACTTAAAACATGAAACTTTGTGGAATTCACACATAATCATAGAGAATCATTTCTTGTTAGTCAAGACTCATTGCCAAGACTATCCTAGTGGACAAAGTCCCTTTCTGAATCGAGTAACCCTCGTTTCAGTCCTGTTTCACTGAACCGGTATAACCTACCATTCCAGCCCTGTCTATCTCATGAGATATAAAATCTTTACCCAATGCATTAGAGGGAGATATAGGTCCCACCCATCTTATAATGAATCCTTTCTTATGTGTGCCACATAATCATAAACCATACATCATAGCGTAACCCATGTAATAAAAATGGGATTCTTAAACAACATGACATCATAAAACAATTCATATAAGATAAAGGAATTCATAAAAACATTTCCATCACAAAATAATCAAACCAATGTAATAATAGGGATAAAAACAGAACCCTTTTATTATCTTAGATGGAAAATAATTTTGATAAAATACTTGAACTCCATTCTTGAGGAAAATATCCTTTCCACTTCAAAAATATTTTTCCTTTCATAACATGTCATACGACTTTAAAATAAAAGAAGTTGATTAAAAATAAACTTTAAAACTTGTAAAGGAATTTTCTTGGAAATAATGTTTTAAAAATCCATTCATGCCGTATAAGTTAAAAAAACATTCTTCGTACTTTTGTCGGAAAAGTCAAAAAGTACCTCGTACGAAAAATGATAAAAGATTCCTTTCATTTCTTTTACTAAAAACTCACCGAAGGGAAAAATGGATTTAAACAATTGTAGGTGGATGGAAATAATATTACATATTTAGGAAACATGGATGTGGATGATAAAATACACCCCAGTAATTACCAAAGTATAAACAATCTCGGATAAAAAGGAGATTGTGATATTTCCCTTACCTTAGGTCCGATTTTCTTCGTATGTGTCCGAACCTCCTGTATAATGATTTAAATAATTTCATTGACTTATTAAAGAATCATATTCATTGTTATGATATCATATATGGTTCAGTTATGACATTATATTACCCGTTCTTTTGTAAATTCCATGTTAAAGAAGCGTTTTGGGTAAAATCGTTTCATTTATCGTAGGTGTTTTGACTTGTTGTTCTTGATATTATTATTACTTATATCATGATTTACTTACTTCCAGAATATAAAATATGATTTATATATCATATATATTCAGTATATATATATATATAATAGATAGATAAATGAAATGAAAAACACCGTTCATGGAGACGGTAGTCCGTACGTACGCATGAACGCTGTTTTCCTTTCCTTATTGTCTTGAATGGAAGTAAGTAGATGACAAACATATATATATATATACATAAATACAGTAGCTTTATAATGTCATATATTTCATTATTATTTCTTATATATACTTTATAATCATTCTTAAATGGTTAACATGGAGAATGAATCTCATCGCGTCGTGGAGACGGTAGTCCGTACGTACGCACGAGCGATGATATCATTTCCATAAATATTGAATTGAATTGGAGTGGATTATACAATATATCAGAATCAATATGATGTTGTAATAACTATGCATATTTATTCTTTACACCATTATACCCATCCATGTAAGGTGGTGGTGGAAAATAGATTACACCACGGCGTGGAGACGGTATTTCGTACGTACGCACGCGCGGTGATTTCTTTTTCCATAGGATGTATAGATGGTGAAATAGGGTTGTTTCATACTTATAATAACATATCAGTATATGAGTGATAATGATGTTATTACTTCATAATTAAACAACCTAAGAAGAAGAAGTGGAACAAGAAATAAAGATGAAAGAATTGGTAACTGTAATTACCTCTTCTTTGAAGCGCCTCTTTGAGACCTCCTCTTAGGGAACTAAAATTGGTCTTTGAGGAAGACCAGAACCTCTAGGATGTTGCTAGGGAAGTGTAGAAGAGATTTTTTCAGGGATTGGCCGAGCTTGAGTGCTCAAATTGGTATGAGGAGGAGGGGGAGGAGGTGTCCTTTTATAAGGGAGGAGAGGGGCACCTTAGGAATACCTCAAAATATTATTTTATATTAATGTAAAAATCGTTTTATAATGGTTCCAAAGGGTCTTATTTCGAAGCTAAAGTGGGGATGGGTCGAAATCCTATCAACCAATAACATTTAGACAAGTTTAGGGTATTATTTTAACCTTATCAATTAGATTTAACTCTAAGTTAAATAATTTACCTTTTACCGTGTCTTTTTGTTTTCTTTCACTATATGGTTAATACACTTACTATAACATGCCAAACGAACCCCAAATTGTTTATTATTAATACATATATCCTTATATGATTCATTTGGCCGAACCTTAGATTTTTAGGAAAAAAATCACAATTAATAATATAATATTTGATTTAAAAACTATTTTGTGTCAGTTTTGACACTATTTGATATATGATTTTTGTGAAAGTCATAACAGAATTATATGTTCGAGAAAAGTTGATTAAATCAACACTAATATATAATAGTAACCTAGAAAATTATTGGAATTCATAAAAAGTCTCAAATTACATTCATTTGAGCACTTATAACATCAATTATGTTAATATTTCCTTAAAAAGGGTAATTACATCATCATCGTTGTGTCATAAATAAATTAATTTATTTAAAGTATAAAAATTATAAATAAAATATCATTATGTAGGAAATCGTTTTAGATTTCTAATGAATATTTATAGTCGAATTTATCTTATGTATAACCCCATATTAAAAATGTTTTAGTTATTAAACTTTGATTTTACCTATTTTAACTATTCATTAAATAAAATAATATTAAATGTCATAATCTAATCCAAGTGGACCTAAATGGTCAAATTATATTCATAAGGTTGTTTTTGGTCAAATTACACTTATCCAATAGAATTAGGACATGTGTTAGGGTAATAGTAATATCATATTTACCCTTAGTTACCCTTTTTACTATTAACCGTGGTAAAAAAAAGTAAAAAGTTACAATTCACCAAAAATTATTTTCATCTCATTGAACCACATTTTAGTCCTTGATATTAACCGTGTCTGTCGGATTTTCGAAATTTCATTCACAGAAGTGGTAAAATTAAGTTTTATGCAAAATTCAGTTTTTAATCTACCACTTAGTGGTTTTAGTATTCATCAAAAATTGAAAGTTTTCAGAAAAATGCCAAAATTTCATCCTAAGCTATATTTCATATTCCGAATTCAAAAATGTAGTCTATTTTACCAAATTCATAACATAGAAATTGCATTAATTAATTTTATAATTAAATTCCGCTGTTAAAACAAATAGCATGTTTTTAAGAAAAATATCTATCAAAAGATTGACACTTGATTATGTCTGGTTTAAATGTGAAATTACATCCAATGACCAACATTGTATTAAATTGTAAAAATATATTCAAAATATACTTTAAAACCACTCAAATTAATTATTTATCACTATTAATTATTTCGATTAAAAAAATTGTTTTTAATTAAAATTTAGTAATTTTCACTATTCATCAGAATATGAAAGTTATCCGAAAAGTACCAAAATTATACCCTAATCTAATTTCAATATTCCGAATCCAAAAATGAATTCCATTTTGAAAAATAAAATTTACAAAATTTCAAAAAGTGGTTATTACTATTCATAACAGCTAGTTTTAATAATATTTTAATAGCATATTGTTGTTTAGTGAAACTCGTTATTGCGTACTACCACACTATCAAGGAAGGTCGTGATTGCGTGTAATGAAAGGCAAGTCAAGGATGTGTGTTGTGCAAGCTCCTTTTTTTGTTGCGTACAACACAAGACATTAGTGAAATTAAAAAGAATATTTTTTATAAAATCTTGGGCTGTTACATTCTACCCCCCTTAAAATGAATTTCGCCCTCGAAATTCGTCGGGGTTATAAATGGTTTACTATTCGAAAGTTTCTTTAATAGAAACCCACATCGTAAAAAGGAATACTTAAACCAATATTTTAAAACAAAAGTATGAAACTTAACGGTTACCCAAATAAACTAATCACTGGGTTTCCACATAGGTGAAAATATGGATATGGAAGAAAAACCTAACCATCATGTTCTGATGGAGAGTGGTAGAGAACATGGCTATGGAAAAGCCAACAATCACAAATCCATAAATTTTTGACGATCTAAGGTACCATCCGATTCATCAGGTATAAGATCACTAGGACAACATTTTTGGTTTTCAAGATCATTTCCCTAAAGTTGAAAATTTGAATTAGAAAAAATACTTTCTTTATTTTGGTACAATCTCACTGTTGTTCATGCCATGAACAATTTCCACTTCATCTCTTAAATAAATGAAGTTGAATTTTTTATTCTTGAAGTGTTAGCAGATCATGTGAGATTAATCACATATGGTTCCTAAAATGGTCTTATACTTCATATATCATACTGCTTAATATAATAAAACTAGTTTCTACTAAACAGGGACTTCCTGTAGTCCAGTGGTAGGCGATAAAGGCCAGTCGCACTTCGGTTGTGGGTTCGATTCCCATATCCTTGTCCGACGTGATGGGCTGTCACCCGTCCTGCAGGTTGTCCTTTTTCTAAAACTACATTACTATAACATCCCATCAATAATATCGAAAAAAACTTCTATCCTTAAACAATACTCACTTATGTCCAACATAATCCATTTCAATCTTTAGGCTTATCCATAATATTGCAGTCCACTCTCATAACATAGTGAAAACGATTACCAGAGATTTAATACCATCGTTGATCCCCATATATCATAAGATATGTTTTTTTGGTCACATTCCAAACATTCAAAGTCCTTAATCATGTATTCTCTTGAATACTCATTGAACCTTAGGGAAAACATGAATGCAGTTAAAAGTTAACACCTTCCACATACCAAAATCCTCAAAATTATATATACTCAAACCATGATATCACTTAGTCCTTATATCAATCATGAGCTCATGAATACTATTAAACATTTCATTTTCTCGTTTTCCCTTCATTATGCGCATATCATCTTATTTCCAAAAAAATATCCCAATCACTTTGAATAACACATCAATAAATATTGCAATACTCAATGATACAACATTATTTTGGAATCCCATTACATAAACACTTAATCATTCCACCACATCGTTGTCATATTCAACATTGCCAATAGTGATCGCATGTGACTTCCCTTTGTCCTTTGCCTTCAGTGGTTGCTCATGTTGATCATCACTATCCCTTGGATTTGGGCAATTATTAGCATAATACCCCATTTCCTTGCACTTGAAGCATTGAAGTGTTGGTGGTGCGTTCTCTGCAGTGTTTGCTTTATTCACATCATTAGAAACCCTTTTTCCATTACTTCGACACTCAGCTACTCGATGACCTTCTTTTCCACACTTAAAACATTTTCTAGTCCCTTTAAGACAATCTCCACCATGTTTCTTTCCACACTTTGGGCATAAGGAAACATTCATCTTCTTTTCACCATTATTCTGAGATTTCTCCTTGAACTCCATCTTTCGTTTCTTGTCAAAACCATGAGATGGATATGTAACACCAACTTCCATTTCTACCTTGATAGCACAACGCACAATTTCTTCATAGCTACTGAAGTCTCTTATAGCTAATACCCTTCGAAGACTTGGTTTTAAGCCACTGAAAAATCGATCAACTTTACTTTCAGGTTGGATGATAATGCCAGATGCATACCTTGCAAGTCTTGTAAAATTTGCTTCGTATATACCAACAGATTCATCATCCTTCTGCTTCAGCTCAAGAAAATCCTTTTCCATCTTTGTTCGGAGAATACGAGGGAAGTACTTATTGAAAAATAAGTTCTTGAACTCGTCCCATTCCAGGGACTCAATTTCATCTCTTTGCCTTGTATTCTTGATAAGATTCCACCATTGATCAGCTTCACCTTCCAAACGATATACTGCTAAGATGACTTTATCATGTTCAGAACATTGAAGAACTGAAAATATCTTTTCAGTGGTACTGATCCATTGTTCAGCAACAAGTGGATCAGAAGACCCACTGAAAGAAGGTGGACGTTGCCTCATGAAGGACTCAATAGAATATTGTTCCCTTCTCTGCTCATTTGGAAGTCCAGAATGATTCATAGCTTGTGTAAGTATAGCAATAAGATTTTTCACTCCATCTCTCATAACATTTGTTTGTTCAGGAGGACAATCATTGTATTGTCCATTGCATTGATCAACACGGTTCCTTCGGGTTCCATCCATCGTCTAAACCCCAAAAAGAATAGTGTGAGAGGCAAAAATCATGCTAGGGAAAACAACATAATAAAGGGGAATTACCTTCAATATTTAACATCTTAGGTTTAATTCTATGATCGTTAGCGTAGTTCTAGTACTATAACCTATACGTATACTTAACCTTAGGGACATCCCTAGACATACCGTATAAATATCTCTAGGGATCTCACTAACGTTTTCGCATCCTAGTTTCCAAAGGTTGACTAAACCTTTCCTCTGATACCAACTGTAGCGGTCTGGAATTACTTCCAGTGGACTATAATTGATACCTATCAGGGCACTCCATGGGCGGCTACACCCCTTGGGCGGGACACACCACCATCCCCAGTGGAAGCCATTTCCTCATGAAGCCCTTGGGCGGAGAGCCATGCTTCGTCCAACGCTCACATGTGAGAGTTCCCAAGGATCAGATACATTCCTACCTCCTTTGCCTATGATACCAACTGTAGAGACCCGAAGCTTGATGTACATGAACATTACATTACTTTTACGGAATACTTAGTACATAACAAAAACACACACACAAGGATCGTAATATTTTAGTGTCTTTGGAATCTCGGAATAAAATCTTCTAATCGTGGTGAAAGATCTTCAACATCTCCCATAAAGATCTTCCTTTTTTTACCTAAAAACTTTATTTATATCCTGGGGGAAAAGAAAACATAAAAGGGTGCGCTCAAATTCTCAGTAAGGGTAAACAAAAGAAATATCAATCACATCGTATTCATAAGAACATAACATTTTGGAAATCATAACCTGCAAAAGAGAGCATAATTTCATAACATGGGATAAATCATGGTAGTGAAATGTAATCAAAATAATCATATCTTAAATAATGAAACTTTTTGGAATTCACACATAATCATAGAGAATCATTTCTTGTTAGTCAAGACTCATTGCCAAGACTATCCTAGTGGACAAAGTCCCTTTCTGAATCGAGTAACCCTCGTTTCAGTCCTGTTTCACTGAACCGGTATAACCTACCATTCCAGCCCTGTCTATCTCATGAGATATAAAATCTTTACCCAATGCATTGGAGGGAGATATAGGTCCCACCTATCTTATAATGAATCCTTTCTTATGTGTGCCACATAATCATAAACCATACATCATAGCGTAACCCATGTAATAAAAATGGGATTCTTAAACAACATGACATCATAAAACAATTCATATAAGATAAAGGAATTCATAAAAACATTTCCATCACAAAATAATCAAACCAATGTAATAATAGGGATAAAAACAGAACCCTTTTATTATCATAGATGGAAAATAATTTTGATAAAATACTTGAACTCCATTCTTGAGGAAAATATCCTTTCCACTTCAAAAATATTTTTCTTTTCATAACATGTCATACGACATTAAAATAAAAGAATTTGATTAAAAATAAACTTGAAAACTTGTAAAGGAAGTTTCTTGGAAATAATGTTTTAAAAATCCATTCATGCCGTATAATTTAAAAAAAACATTCTTCGTACTTTTGTCAGAAAAGTCAAAAAGTACCTCGTACGAAAAATGACAAAAGATTCCTTTCATTTCTTTTAATAAAAACTCACCGAAGGGTAAACATGGATTTAAACAATTGTAGGTGGATGGAAATAATATTAAATATTGAGGAAACATGGATGTGGATGATAAAATACACCCCAGTAATTACCAAAGTATAAACAATCTCGGATAAAAAGGAGATTGTGATATTTCCCTTACCTTAGGTCCGATTTGCTTCGTATGTGTCCGAACCTCCTGTATAATGATTTAAATAATGTCATTGACTTATTACAGAATCATATTCATTGTTATGATATCATATATGGTCACTTATGACATTATATTACCCGTTCTTTTGTAAATTCCATGTTAAAGAAGCGTTTTGGGTAAAATCGTTTCATTTATCGTAGGTGTTTTGACTTGTTGTTCTTGACATTATTATTACTTATATCATGATTTACTTACTTCCAGAATATAAAATATGATTTATATATCATATATATTCAGTATATATATATATATAATAGATAGATAATTGAAATGAAAAACACCGTTCATGGAGACGGTAGTCCGTACGTACGCATGAACGCTGTTTTTTTTCCTTATTGTCTTGAATGGAAGTAAGTAGATGACATACATATATATATATATATAAATAAATCCAGTAGCTTTATAATGTCAAATATTTCATTAATATTTCTTATATATACTTTATAATCATTCTTAAATGGTTAACATGGAAAATGAATCTCATCGCATCGTGGAGACGGTAGTCCGTACGTACGCACGAGCGATGATATCATTTCCGTAAATATTGAATTGAATTGGAGTGGATTATACAATATATCAGAATCAATATGATGTTGTAATAACTATGCATAGTTATTCTTTACACCATTATACCCATCCATGTAAGGTGGTGGTGGAAAATAGATTACACCACGGCGTGGAGACGGTATTCCGTACGTATGCACGCGCGGTGATTTCTTTTTCCGTAGGATGGATAGATGGTGAAATATGGTTGTTTCATACTTATAATAACATATCAGTATATGAGTGATACTGATGTTATTACATCATAATGAAACAACCTAAGAAGAAGAAGTGTAAGAAGAAATAAAGATGAAAGAATTGGTAACGGTAATTACCTCTTCTTTGAAGCGCCTCTTTGAGACCTCCTCTTAGGGCACTAAACTTGGTCTTTGAGGAAGACCAGAACCTCTAGGATGTTTCTAGGGAAGTGGAGAAGAGATTTTGGCAGGGGTTGGCCAAGCTTGAGTTCTCAAATTGGTGTGAGGAGGAGGGGGAGGAGGTGTCCTTTTATAAGGGAGGAGAGGGGCACCTTAGGAATACCTCAAAATATTATTTTATATTAATGTCAAAATCGTTTTATAATGTTTCCAAAGGGTCTTATTTCGAAGCTAAAGCGAGGATGGGTCGAAATCCTATCAACCAATAAGATTTAGACAAGTTTAGGGTATTATTTTAACCTTATCAATTAGATTTGACTCTAAGTTAAATAATTTAACTTTTACCGTGTCTTTTTGTTTTCTTTCACTATATGGTTAATACACATACTATAACATGCCAAACGAACCCAAAATTGTTTATTATTAATATATATATCCTTATCTAAGTCATTTGGCCGAACCTTAGATTTTTAGGAATAAAATAACAATTAATAATATAATATTTGATTTAAAAACAATTTTGTGTCAGTTTTGACACTATTTGATATATGATTTTTGTGAAAGTCATAACAGAATTATATGTTCGAACCAAGTTGATTAAATCAAAACTAATATATCATAGTGACCTAGAAAATTAGTGTAATTCATAAAAAAGTCTCAAATTCCATTCATTTGAGCATTTATAACATCTATTATGTTAATATTTCCTTAGAAAGGGCTAATTACTGCATCATCGTTGTGTCATAAATAAATTAATTTATTTAAATTCTAAAAATTATAAATAAAATATAATTATGTAGGAAATATTTTTAGCTTTCTAATTAATATTTATAGTCGAATATATCTTATGTATAACCCCATATTAAAAATGTTTTAGTTATTAAACTTTGATTTTAACTATTTCAACTATTCATTAAATAAAATAATATTAAATGTCATAATCTAATCCAAGTGGACCTAAATGGTCATATTATATTCATAAGGTTGTTTTTGGTCGAATTACACATATCCAATAGAATTAGGACATGTGTTAGGGTAATAGTAATATCATATTTACCCTTAGTTACCCTATTTACTATTAACCGTGGTAAAAAAAGTAAAAAGTTACTATTCACCAAAAATTATTTTCATCTCATTGAACCACATTTTAGTCCTTGATATTAACCGTGTCTGTCGTAATTTCTAAATTCCATTCACAGAAGCGGTAAAATTAAGTTTTATGCAAAATTCAGTTTTTAACCTACCACTTAGTGGTTTCAGTATTCATCAAAAATTGAAAGTTTTCAGAAAAATGCCAAAATTTCATCCTAAGCTATATTTCATATTCCGAATTCAAAAATGAAGTCTATTTTACCGAATTCATAACATAGAAATTGAATTAATTAATTTTATAATTAAATCCCGCTGTTAAAACAAATAGCGGGTTTTTAAGAAACAATATCTATCAAAAGATTGACACTTGGTTATGTCTGGTTTAAATGTGAAATTACATCCAATGACCAACATTGTATTAAATTGTAAAAATATATTCTAAATATACTTTAAAACCACTCAAATTAATGATCTATCACTATTAATTATTTCGATTTAAAAAAATTGTTTTTAATTAAAATTTAGTAATTTTCACTATTCATCAGAATATTAAAGTTATCCGAAAAGTACCAAAATTTTACCCTAATCTAATTTCAATAATCCAAATCCAAAAATGAATTCCATTTTGAAAAATAAAATTTACAAAATTTCAAAAAGTGGTTATTACTATTCATAACAGCTAGTTTTAATAATATTTTAATAGCATATTGTTGTTTAGTTAAACTCGTTATTGCGTACTACCACGCTATCAAGGAAAGTCGTGATTGTGTGTAATGAAAGGAAAGTCAAGGATGCATGTTGTGCAAGCTCCTTTTTGTGTTGTGTACAACACAAGACATTAGTGAAATTAAAAAGAATATTTTTTATAAAATCTTGGGCTGTTACAATCTCTATCGAAATAATTAAGTTGTTTCCAATCTCATTATAACATAATGGTGACCTTCAAGGTCACCCATAAAAGGCCTTGAAAGATTCTGTTCATATTTTTGAGTGACAAATTTTATTATATGTAAACTCAATCAATGGTATGTGATCCTACCAAATCTGGACAAATTCCAAAACATAATTCCCTTAGTATATGTTCAAACTCCTTGATAGTGGGCATATTATTCCCATTCACCAGGTGTTAAATTTCATTATCATCCACAACTAGGTCATTAAAACCTACTTTAGGACTCTACCCAACTAGAACATAAACCGTTCTTCATGATCAATTAGAATTATAGAGAGTTACCCATGGAGTTAGACAATCTATAAGTTGTACAATTATCCAAGACACTCCACCTAATACATCACCCAGATGGAAAGACAGTGTGTAGGATTAGCATGTCAATAAACTATCACCTAGTTGGAATCATGGACTATAGCTATCTATGTAACCATTATAACATAGTCCATTGATATGCCATCCCATTTTCAATATAGGATCTTTAGAGGTTGTGTAAAAATATCTAGAACATTTTCCTTAGCCATAAATTTCATATATGCAAGACAACAAGATACAAACTTGATGAAACAATAACACATCCCAATCCACCAAAACTACCTCTAAATTTCCTTTTACTTCTTCCCCACACTAGCATATGTATCGAAAGATAAATTATAAAACTCCCTCATCACCGTCTCTCAATTCAGGACCATAAACACCATCCGTCCCCAGAAAAGAGTGGCATATTTCCCCCTTTCTTAAAAATCCACATACTAAATCATCTGAAAATATATGATAATAAATAAAATAATTATTTTTGTCTTCCAATTGATCCTCCCTAATAAAGTAGAAAATTAGAGGAGTCATCACAATCAACTAATTTAAGTTACACCCTTCTCCTCTCATAGTCTCAACAAATGAGAACTAGTCTGCCTCATCATGAACTCCTCAAAAGATCATTAAAAATTAATGGTCTAGTTAAATGACATAACATTACATGGTAGGGTATTAAAAGGGGATAAATCCTTATAGACGTCTGCCAAGAACCTCTTATAGTTCCCTAGCATGATAATAAAACATCACACCTCCAACTCACTCTTAGGTGGCCCCGAAAAAAGTATAACCCAATCATTTTTATGTCAAAAGGTATTCAACGTTAAAAAATAAAATTAACTAGTAAATGAACTTGTTAGATCCAAAACATCCACTTGTAGAGCTTGAAATAATATTTGTGCTCCCAAATTAAGTCTAGGACCATACTCCATTTCTCTACATGCTCCTCCTTTGTCACAATGTAGATGAGTATTCCATAAATGAAGTCAAAAAAAATGGACCATCTGTAGATGGATTATATGGTTCATAAATTCCATAAACACATCTAGGGAATTCATCATACCAAAATGAAACACTGTGAATTCATAGTTTCTATAGTGACATCAAATTCCCTATTTGAATTATCATCTATCTGAACCTTGAACTAGTGGTAGTTAGACGTAAGATTGATTTTGAAGAACGAAATCACACCCAAAAAATTATCATATAACTCATAAATACTAATCATGGGGTAATTATTCTTTATAATCACTTGGTTTAGGCCGCAATAATCAATAAAAATATGAAAGCTCCCATCTGTCTTTTTTTATGGATAAAATCAGTGATACCCAACAGACACATTAGGTCTGATAAAACCAATATCTTAATTATTATTCAATAGTACCCAAATGTCCTAGAACATAGATGGGGAATTTGATATGCTAAAGAAGATATTAGTACAGTCCTAGGGTGCAAGTTAATGAATAAGACCATCTCCCACCTCATAAGTATTCCCAGAAAATATTATGGGCAGATGTCCATAAATTTATACACTATAAAATTAATCCAACTATATGAAGACATTTTTTCAAGGTCAAAAATCTCTTACTTAATGGTGATGGGTTGTATCCTCATATAAACTAGAGCCATTCTCTCATCCCTGAGTTCTCTCACAATTACAAATGTGAATCTCATCCCATCTGTCTGAACGTATCTGACCCACATTAGATGACTCTATCTAGGAATGAATTATGGAGTACAAGTAAATTTCAATTATTACATCAAACCGTTTCATCATGTTGAGAAAGTGGTCCAATGAGGAAAAATATTCACCGATAGATACCTCACACTATTGATGGATGTGTGATATCAAAGAATTTCCCAGTGTAGGAACCTCTAGCCATAGCTTCTGGATTAAATTCTCAACTTGATGTTATATCTATCATAATATGAATAAATAGATGAGGGAATGACTCACAACCATGTCTAATATTACTAATGAAATAGTATAGTAAATATATATCATACCTCAAATAATTTCAGGAGTGGCATGTTTTTAGCCCTTTATAGCCTGTAACTGCACATGACTATAGTCACCATCTCTTCAATCCTGACATAGTCATCCTAGTGGTCATGGTGCTGGGAGATCATAACATCATGCTACATGTAATACTAGTCATTATAGAGATTTTCTAGTGCATCATCTAGAACTTCCTCCCTATGAGCGTCCCGAGATTTTGTTGGGAGATCCTAGTTCAGCACAATGCCACTATCATCGGGGTCTATCCTCTGTCTGCATGTAATTCTTACTATTAAGGATTGGGTAATCACAATATATGTGACATAATGGAATTAATGTATATCATCACACTATCTACGATTATTAGATCCTATGAATTATACATGATCTATAGATCCTCATGTATGATTGTGAGAATTAGAATGTTTCTTATTCTAGGATCTCGATGGGTAACACCTACTACCTATCGTAGAATACCCAGTCAGATAATGCACACAACTGATACCAACTTCCCTGCATACCTATTCTAGGAATCTCTTAGTCACTAGTTCTTACTATATTACTCTAACATATGTGGGATGGTATATAGAAAACCGCACTATCTTGAATCTCATTACAAAGATCCTTGTTGGACTATGCCTCCCAGTAGAATCTATATCATTCCATTTCAAGGGTTTAAAATGTATGTTTTGGGAACATTGTTCAATAATCATCCACTAACATGTAACCATACTAATTATCAATAATATTCATGATCAAATATAATTGAAATCACGAAGGGATGTACACCTCCCCATGTAGTTGTCGGATGTTGTACCATAAGAGCATCATATCGTCATGTGTCTGTGTAACCAAACTCCATAAATTCCTATTTAATCAATGGTTAAGACTATATTCTAGAAAAACCATATAACACATCAATGTAGAATCCATCTTAAATAAAAAAAACCACCAACTTAAGTCAATCCTATTATTCTTGTGGGCTTTCCTCTCAATGAATCTCCATCGCTCTCTAATGTTAGAATTGTGGAGTGCGCTAAGTCTACACGCATCCTTCTCATGAACATCCTGTACTATTTTTTCCTATAAAAGAGGGGGATGGTTCTCCTTAAACACTTGTAAGAAACATCACCCTCAACTAAGGAATCAACATTCACCATATCTTCATCACAGTTATGAATTGGTAATAAGGCCACCATATTTATAAGGAGGAATTCTAATGTGATCAAGACATACCATCTAAAATGAGAATATATATGTGGATATGACTCATGAATCCTGGTTAAAATACTCAATAATATATAATTAATCTACCATTTCTATATAAAGCCAATGTCTCAGTATTATGAGCTAATAATTAAGTATTTATAGTCATATTTAATGGATATGTCAACCACTTCCCCAATATTGGGTATCATGGCATGGAATCCACACTCGAGACACTCAAACACAATTTCCATAAGTTACTAACCAATCCTCATAATAGGATAACTCCAAAGACCATATTGAAGAAAATCTACATTTGATACAAATCTATAATGTCTCGATCCAGTGGGGAGTGACTGGCATGAGGAAGGCAATGCCATAATAACCCTAGTGTGACTCTGACAGGCTAGGGGATAGAACAAGTGCCAATAAGGAATAACTATAATGGGAGGATTTTTTCATAATTTTCCTATGTGAATGTACCCAAACAAATCTATGTAGTATTACAAAGTAATAAAAAAATATAGGTTGTAACATCTAGAGTAATTCCATAAATTCAATAACCCTTACGTAATAACTCAGAGTATTAAAGTATAAAACTGAAATACAAAGGGGAAAATACATTCCCATCTGGAGAAGATCTCCCAAACTAAATAAATGGAAATGAATAAATTTAAGAGATTCCATATTCTGATATCCATGCCCAGCCACCATATGTGTTCAATGCACCCTTGTATAGCTATTCTTACAAGATTCATCATCGATACATCTTTCATCTGTATAATACATTACATGAGTAGTAAAATCCCATGAATGGGTGAGTATAAACATACATAGCAGGACCCCCTGAAAACATAAAGGGATATATAGAAAGATACAATAATAGCCTGCTCAACCCAAAATCAAGTGGGAAATTAAAACCATCAGATTTATATATATATATATATATAATGAATCCCAACCTTGAGAGAAATTATTAACTCCACACCACAACCCATTTAGTTTCAATGATTAATCTTACATCTCTAGAATTCCATCACTGATGCCCGTCATCAAATGAACCATCACCAGAGTACTAGTCAAGGGTCCCACTCTTCTACAGTATGCTCTAAATCCGAGGGAGCCACAAATTCCATGGGGGACCTGAACCCCACGAAATTTCAAATAGTGCTGAATAGGACATTGAAGATAGAGTACCCATTCCCATGTAGGGGAGTACCATCATTATATATATAAAGAATATGTTGAACCCATGCCCTAATATTATTGGGAAATATTGACCCTGGATTATCTATTATTGTTTGGGGAACCTGATTTTGGGTGTGATAGGGGAGTATGAACCTCACCATCTATTGATGATCCAACCTAATCATTGAAATCATCAAGCATTATCTAAATATGTGTCACAATCAAAACATTATATGTTGTATCTCCAAATACACTAAAATGTATACCATTATGTTTTACATAGAAAACTACTCAGTATTGAATACCCATGTGACAAAATCTATTTCTAAAATAATGATATATGAAATTTAGATGTTTATCATAGGGATATATGATGTGTGTTCCCACCCCACATCATGTTCGTGTTCTCCTCCAAACATAGCTCAAAGACCATGGCTCCGCAGACAACATGTAATGGGACCACACAGAGTGTCACATCCACCTAGGGAATACCTATGATCTGATGTCCATTCCCATGTTCATCATGTCATGCCCATGTAATTGGTCATGTACATAGCCAATCCCAGTTATTGGTTTATTTCAATGTTCTCCCAGAGTACATAACTTTTACTCTGACATAGTTTCCTAGTAGTGTGTAGCTGTAACATGGATTTTATACCTCGGGAGAGTCACATGATGTGTGGTCTAAGACTCACATTATGTATTATTCTAATCTTCCCCAAAAAAACTAGACATAGTAGTTGTGTATGGCTACATGAAATGTGTTCATTGATGACACAGAGTGTAGTGGATTTTTTCACAGAAACTCATGTTATTCCATACATATTCTAGATTCATGACATTTGTGTTGAATATCTCTTATCAAATTCCCAATATCAGTGGGGTTCACCTTAATTCATCATTTCATATCCTTAATTTTCAGGAAAAAGTATTTTAATTTCTATTAGTGTTTTATTGTGAATACTAAGTGATACCCATCACCCATTGTCATCCTCAATCCCATATCTACATAAATCTTCACATGTATTATACAAATAATATCAATACATCGAAAAATCACCATCCTAATCATCATTCACACAACCTCAATGAATCCTATTGTTTTTCATGATTGAAAGTTCCCCAAAAAGATAAAACCATGACATCCTAGGTCAATAAAGAATAAAATGAAGCACTATGGGGGAAAACACAATAAAAATGGTGATGAAAATCATTTTCCATGAATTCATATACTACGATTTCAATTCCAAAAATTCATGGTGGAATCATGGAATAAAATTAATAAATGGAAAAAAATCTAATTCATTAATAGGATCAAGAAAATTATGGTATTATTTAGGAATACAAGAAGCTTAATGAGTGTGTAATGGGTTGACAACTATTCTTCATAAGAACAAGAAGCTTTAAAAATGGGTTATATTTTACTAAATATTCATAAATAGAAGATATTCCTGATTAGGTTTTTTTAGTTTCCTGAAAAATCAATTGAGATACGGGGATCACTGTGAATGGATGAGCCTATAAATTGGTGCCTACCCCATATCATTTTACCTGAAATTATTTAGATAAAAATATGAATCTCTATAAATTCATGAAGATTGAGAGAATCATGAATCACATATTCATTTTTTAGCATAATCATCATGGAAAGACTATCTTATTCTTGACCAATGTATAAGTATCTCAGAAATAATAGTTCCATAATGAATGGTATTTTGTGATGACTTAATGATTCACGAGAAACAATTTCATCACAAAAGATGTGATATTTGGGAAGGATCTTTGAAAATGTGCTTCAAAAGAAATAGTGTTGAACATATGGTTTATATAAATATAAAATTCATGTGCTTCAACTCAGGACTATGGTGTAAGAAGAGTCTCTAACATGTCAAGTAAAAATTCCAAGATTCCAATATACCATAGGAAATTTCAAGTCATTAGACATGGTAAGACTTCACCAAAAAATGTGTGTAGGGGGAGACAATTAAGGGGTTATCAGAGAGGTATTATTCATTCACTAAAAATATATAAATTCAATGCTCTTGGAACATAGGGACTATTTTGGAACCTTTTGTATTCCAGAACTGTTAAAGATTCTGGATTAATGTATGACTAACACATTTTCGGCATATGATCCTTGGACTGTCCCTTAGTGTCAAACCAAGTAAAAATATTGTGTTCTATCTCAGCATATGAATATTTGATTACTTCATTATTCCATCAGATAGGTTTGAAAATTTTCTACCAATGTGGGAACAATATTAATCATGTTAAAAGAATAATTTAACACTTTTATTCCATTATCCCCTATTATTGAGTTTCGGTGTCCTACATATGGTAGAAGAGTGTACATGTTGTTATTGTTAAATATTTCATGTGTTTTTTACATGGAAAATTCAGTGAATGTATGTGGATTCCCCTATTTTAGGTATGAAACATCCATATTTGGACGAATAGGATGAGATATCATCTAATATACCTTGGGATAGATGATTTTCATCCACTAATAAAGGGATCCAGGTCACTGGTGCGACATGACTATCTGTGACTGAAACAAATATGAAAATTCTTCATGTAGATGCCAATGCCCAAAATTCTATTAATACAGCTCTATTTTATAAATTATATATGATGTTTATGTGTTTCACTGAAACCAAGAAGATGTGGGGGAAACTATAAAATATATACAGATGTAATAACAAAGTGAATGAGGCCAAACTATAGGCTTTATAAAATATTTTTGATGATTTGAAAAAGAATCTATATATAAATGTAGATTTTTATCCTAATTGTTGATTATTTTAAAGTGATTCAAGTATATGTTAATGAAATTAAATATATTGAAATTATAAATAAAATCTTGATAAGTCTTCCACATACCCATAATAAAAAAATTGTTGGCCTTTAAATAAATGTGGTTTTTATAAGACTTATGCTGATGATATGACATGAAACCTTGTTGCATATGAATTGAGTGCCCAAAAATAAGATTCATCTACTCAAGTATGTAAGGATATGGAATTATAATCCATAATAAAATAAGATATTTATTGGTTAATTAAAGATAAATATAATGAAGAAGATGAACTTCTTTCTATTTTATCCAAGAAATACAGGAGAAAAAATAAGGATTGGATGGAAATATTACCCTGGATTCCTTTTCAAGTGGTAGAGTAGGGAACATTGCCTCATGATGCTAAAGAAAATTTGATAATGATAAGTCTGAAAAAGAAATCATGCAGAAGCTTCATAAAAGCTTCCCCCCCAAAGGGAGATCTCAAATCATGAAATAAATTAAAGATAAATATTTTCATCTATAAATATAAATAAGATGATAATGATTTTCTTGAGAATGCATAACCACAGTTTCAATCTGAAACCCAAACATCCATGATGGATATAGATGAGAAATTAGAACAGTCAAAAGATAAATAGAATTAGTTGATTGGTGTTTTTTTATTTCATGGTGGATACTTATATACTCTTTATAAGCATGAAATTTAAATAAAGATAACTGATGGATGAGAGATATTATAGAATATTCATCAGAGTATGTCGATTAGCTGGATTTATAAATTGATCATATAGAAGAAAGAGTAAAAGAAAATTCAACAAATCATAAAAACTCAGATGATGATATGGAATTTATGATTAGGTTTTAAGAGAAGGAAAAATTAATGAATAAAATTACATCAATAATGTTGGAGAAGGCTAGGATTATTGAGGTATATGAAGAAAAAGTTGTTACTCTAAGGTGTAAAGTGGAAAATAAGACAAAATAAATGGAAAAAAAGTTGAAATTATGGTATGGAATACTCTCATATGAATAACTATTAGAAACAATTAAACATTTTTCTGAAGGAGTAAAGAAGGAATTTAATGATCAATGATCAAAATATATTGTAAAATGTTGAAATGTTTGTGATGATAAAAATTAAAAGTATATAAATGGGATGAGCCAAAATATAGAGAATTAAAAATTTGGACTTACCATAAAGGAACCTAATGTCCAAACAAAGAAATACTCAATGTCAAAAACAAATGAGAGTTGAGAATTATCCTCAAATATCTTGACATAATCACAAGACAAATACATTTCACTAATAAAATAGTACATGTGATGTAGTAGTTGGTAGAAGGAATGTCCTCTTCAGAAATGTAAATTATGCGGCCTTTTGTATCATACCATGTCATTCTGTAAAGAGGTAAGGATATATATTAATGGGGAAAGACAAATAATTATCAATGGAGAGTGGAACCATTTCCTTGTTCATGATATGGTATGATCTGGAATACTCTTATGGTTCATTCCACCATTAGTGGTTTTATGGTTCATATAGGAATACTGATGAATAAAAGGCAATGATAATCCTTTTCACGGAATGTTGTTGGCTTCTAAGGACGTCCAAAAATGAAAATAGATGTCATTATTCAATAAAACCCACCACATGCAAGATCTTAAAAACATGAAACCTCATTCTGGACATCATTAGGTTGTTTTCAAGTTCTGATATAGCACCTTCCCTCTCCCCTCTTTTTCCCTCAAATTTCTCTCCCTCTACTTCCTTTCAAAACCAACGGAAATGGGTCAACTGGAAGACTCCTCTCTTAGGACTCAAGTTCAACTCTAAAGACTCCATCTATTTGGGGGATGTTCATGGTGAATTAAATATTCTTGATCTTAAAGCGTCAATTATTATTGCATTATCCGCCTTCTATGGGGCTAGGGATTCTCTTCAAGTGTAATCGCATTTCTTGCTTACAGGGCTGCTTCTTTATAACAAGAGGAATATTCTTATAAAGGAAGTTGTATTTACTCTCTTATAATTTTCAATGATATATCAAATAAAGGTCTTACCACTAGGTCCATTCAATAATCTATGAGGAGATGCAAGGTCTTAATGGATAATCAAATGTCCATTCTCTATACCTAGCATGAGGTTTACATGGTGGTTGACAACCTTGCTTCTATATCATCTCAGAATGATTGTATCCTTATGTTCTCTGACATGGGATAATTATCTTGTGAGGGAATTTTTTTTCAGGCTGATAATTTGGGTTGACATTATTTTATGCCACCGTAAGTGTGTTCTTCGTATGATTTTTATCCACATTTCCTTCTTTATAAATAATAAAATCACTTATGGTGGTGGCAGTTTTATGAACCAATGGATGTAGAAATTATATTGTAAGGGATATCATTACACTACACTAAATTGATTATATCATGAATAGAAAATAAGAAAAGCGAGAAACCCAACCTTCTAGAAATAACAATCAAACCAATGAAGACTAGTATCACCTTCATTCTTGTTAGAGTATGATCATACCATATAAATGGAAATGAATATTTATCGAATAATGTGAAGAAAACGTTTGATGTAATATTGAGGTTAATCAATGATGGTAATTTAAGGATCAATGGTGGGGGAAGGACAAAACTAGAAAATGCTGATATTAGGAATACTGAAGTTCTCTCAATGGATGGTTTCCATCACAATCTCTTATGAGTGAGTCAAATATATAACATGGTACTTATAGGGAAATTAAATAAAAATGGGTTCACTATAAATCGAAATAAATTTAATTCTTTTATGAATGGACAGAAAAATGATGGATATTTATACCATATTTGTAGTAGTGAAATCTTTTTTTATTTAAGGGTTGAAGAAGAAAAAAACATGTGGAATCTAGGGTTAGGTCGCATTAATCAACGGATCATGGAAAATATATATAATATGGAGATAGAAATTTATATTCCCAATCTTAATTGTAAACAATAAAGGAAATTCTATGCATTAATGTCTGGAAATATTGTCAGGTGTTCATATTCGATGAAGAGAAACGAGAATCAAATCTTCTTGATCTCATCCACCCGGATCTATGTGGTCCAATAAATGTTTTTAGAACAAATGTATAACGTATATTCATTATTTTTATAGAAATTTATAGATGAATTTTTTGTAATGAATATTAAAAGGAAACAAAAAGTGTATTATTACATGAAATGTTATCATCGACTTGCTGAGATTGAATCTGGATGAAAAATCAAGATTCTATGTGGTCCAAAAAATGTTGTTGGAACAAATGTATAAAGGGTATTCATTCCTTTTAAATACATTTATCGAAGAATTAATTTTTTAATGAATATGAAAAGGAAACAAAAAGTGCATGATTATATTAAAAGTTATCATTGACTTTCTCAGAATGAATCTGGATGAAAAATCAAGATTCTATGATCTAAAAATGTTGGGGTATACACATCCATTGAATTGAAAAATTATCTATAAAAACATGGAATGGAACATGGGGTGGCTATAGTGATAACCCCTCAATAAATTGTTCTTGTTAATATAGAAATTGAATTGTGAAAAATATTGCTAGAAATAAGATAACATAGAGTCATATTCTTCATCATTAGTGGAAAGAGGATATTCCAATGGCAGTGTACAATAATAATTGAATATTTATTTCTATGGGAGAAATCAAGACACTGTATGAGTTAAAGTATATAAGAAATACTTCCTTGAATTTTTCATGTGTTTTTTGATGAATATTTTTCAATTGAAACAAAGAAGGTAATCAGTGTAAGTAAGTTAATGCTGAAAATAATAGAATATTCATATAATATTAAATGAGTAGTATGGCCTAAAAATGTTACAATATTCTTATTGGAGTAATTATAGAATGTAGTTATGTCAATATAATTTAAGATAAAACCATAAATACCTCTAGAAGCTTGTATGATGATATGATAAAAGATAGAGAATAAATTAGACAAGGGATAAATTTAAACGCAGAAATAGTGGAAGGAGGGGAAAGAATTAAGGTCTCAAAAAATTATGATGATTTCAATTAAGAATCCAAAGTGAAAACCATGACTAAAAAACGTCATCAGAACCACACATCATAAAAATAAGAGAATAAATTGATCATTCCAACATCATTGGTGATTAGACCGCACCCACATAGACAACAAGAATGAGGAATGAAGACCATTTTTACAGTATATAAATTTTTGAAACAACCTCATTTAATGAATTATTGAAGGATGGATAATGGGTTTGAGGCCATCAGTGACTAACTTGATCATATTGATAAGAACTGCACATGGTAAGTTGTCAAGAGACCTATAATTCACAATGAAATTGGAAAAATATTAATATTTAAATACAAATTTTATATTCATTGAAATGTGATCAGAATAAATGAATACTTGGTGTGTAAAGGATATGAACATATTGAAGGAATTGATGTTGAAGAAACATTTTCTCAAGTAGCTAAATTAGATGCATATCAAAATGGAATTCATAAATGGAGTTCTTGAAGAAGACGTTTAAATTGAAAAAGTAGTTGGATTTATCATTGTAAATGATGAGACTATGGTATGAAGATTAAATAAGGATCTCTATAGTCAAAATCAGGCACCATGAATGTGGTATTCATTACATGATGATTCTCTAAAGATGCTCTAATTTAAAAAATGGTATTTCAACCATAATCAATGTGTTAATAATTTAGATAATTAACAAGTAATGGTTTTAATGTATTTCGATGTGTTTGTTTTTAGTGGATGCATGAAAGGGTAATTGAAATAATTTTCTAATCACATGAAATAAAAATTTTAATTTTCTATGATGAGTGAAATCACATACATATTTGTTCTTTAGGTGAATCAAAAGATTCAATACACCTTCATTTCTCTAGTAACATATGTAAGAGAGCTCCTAATGAAATTCAACATTCCTATATCCAAACCAATACCTACTATGAATGTGGTTGGGAATGAACATGAAATTCATGGGGAAGATACATCATTTCAACCCACCCAATATAAAAGAATCATTGAGATATTATTATACATGACTTAAACACTTCTAGATATCTAATATTCAATATTCTTAGCATCTCAGTTTCCAGGTAATCTGAATGAAATCCATTTGAAAGTAGTTAAAATAATCATTAGGTATATTCAAGGTACTATAATTTTTTTTATAATTATCTATATGAAAACATAATGAATTATAAACTTTTTCAAATGATAAATGAGATGGAGAAGTGGTAGATAAAAATTCCCAATTTTGTGGAGGGTTCTTCTTTTGGTATGGATGTGTAATCTAGTTAATAAATATACAAGAAATAACATCTCTTAGTACATATGAAGCATAATATATTGA
Organism: Viscum album; assembly: GCA_963277665.1. Classification (NCBI taxonomy): domain Eukaryota; kingdom Viridiplantae; phylum Streptophyta; class Magnoliopsida; order Santalales; family Viscaceae; genus Viscum; species Viscum album. The sequence goes on along the minus strand of OY728143.1, from coordinate 1,603,632,436 downwards.
TCCTATAAAGGACTACAATTAGCTATTATGGATAAATATACAACTAACTAATATTGTTTATTCAGTGAACATTTTAGGGAAATACATTTTTCTTTATGACAATTAAAAGCATCGTAGGTGTGTCATAGGTGGGTGGTGATTCTTTACAACTATGAGAATATTTGTGAATGGGTGAAATTTCACTTGAGTTTCATGAATACAAGAACTTTGGGAATAGGTTTTTAGAGTTTCTTCAAGAAGAACCTAATAGATTAGGATCATCAGGAATGGTATATCCTATAAATAGGTGGCAAACCCCATTTCATTTTACATGAAAATATTTGGGTAAAAGGATGAATCACTATGAATTTTCGATGGCTAAGATCATGAAGAATAAAAAAATCGTTGTGGTATTGATCATCAAAAATGGAAATTATTAGCCTTGACCAATTCATAGGTATCTATGGAAAAGTAGTTTAATGATGACTGGTTACTCTGTAATCAAATAGTGTTCCGTGAAGAAACTTTTCTTTATAAAGGCTATGAGCTTCGCAAAGGTTCTTCACTAACTACATTGTTGAGCATCTTGTTTAAGTGGATAGATCATTCAGGATCATCCACTCAAGAATACGGTGAAAGTATATTCTATTTTTATTTTGGGACAATGACATAAATTACAATCTACTGAAGTGACCTTCATGTAATTAGAATGAGTACAAATTTACCAAAATCTATTAGCGAGTGGGATTCGATGTAAGGGTTTCAAGCGGGGAAGCGTGATTTGCATATATTATTTTGAAGGTAGTGTTCCTTGCATAGATGAATAGTGTCTTAACATTGTTATTACAAAACAAGATAATATTAGTTGATTTAGTTATGATTGAAACACTATCAACATATACTCCATGGACTAGCACTTAGCGGTGAACCATATAAAACTACCATGTTATCTATTTTCATGTGAATATTTGATTACATCATGATTCTATCATATAATTTTTACAAGATCCTACCAATGGGTTATTAAGAACACCCAATTTAAAAGATAACATTTACACCATGATTCATCCCTCCACTCTTAGGGTGTTACGAGGTCCTACACATATATCCTTGATCAATATTTTAATCAAATGAGGAAACCAAAATTTAAGTTACTTACGTCTATTATGGATCGACCATTGGTAGATAACATGTTCACTAGTGATGGTGAAGACCTTATATATTCGTTTTCTCTTAATCCACCTCAATCTGATCATCATTAATCATTCCATTCTGATTCTCTAATGATGAACACTCTAAACCTCCTCTAAAATCTCCCAGGGTTATGAGGCAAACTTGGGTAAATTTCTATAGAAGAAATTAGATAATGAAAAATACGTTATGGGTATTAATTAAATTAAATTAACTAGTTAAATAATTAATTTTCTTAGCATACCCACCAAGAGTTACCTTATCTGAACATTTAACACCATCCTACATTAGGTTGTACCTTCGATAAACCCCATATTCTGATCTCAATCATGTTCTTGTATTTTTGATACAAGCATATTTTTGGATTTTATTATACATTGAATGAAAACTAAACATGTCTAAAAATAATATATCTAATATCTTAAAATTTTCAATTTTAGGCTTGTTGGTCCTTTGATTATTTTGATGTCTCAATTCATGGCTCATAAAATACTCTTTAAAATATTTCAATGACTTACAATGAAAAAAATATGGCCATTGTAGTGGTAAAAATTGTTCAAGTAGAAAGATATATGGAATACATTTATAAGTATAATTCTTCAAAAAATTGGAACTGTTATTATTCAAGAAGTAAATGTAGTAAAAAACCACATTATGATCACACAATAAGATAACATGAGAAAAATATCCACTAAATAACAAATAGCTCATGAAAATTCATCCCTATACAAACTGTCACTTCCAACCTGGGGTCTCTCCAAATATCATGCATAACTAGTCCTAGGAACATAGAAAAAACATCAAACTAGACCTACAATAACGAAATAGTAGGGGCTTCTAGATATAATCATAAAATATATACATTATCCAATCTTTCATATACCACATTTTATGGGCCATATAATCCCTAGATATACTTTTAGTGATGTATATCTTAATATTATTGGTATTTCCACACCAATTACACTCACACAACTCTAGCTAACTACCATTATTATTATATTTTCATTTTTCTAGGTTGAAACTTCACACATATAAAATCAGGCCAACACCTTGCCACATTACACACTATATTCAAAAAATGAATTTGAATATCTCTATACAAGTTAATTGATTATACTTTCTATAATGTTATAAAATCCCTACCACATATCTTTGAATCTCTATACAAATTTAATGATTCAACTAATGATTTCATTAAAAAATGTATTGGTTCTCATTATAAATATCATCCACAATATTTTATATCTAAATGAATATCTTATTAAATAAATCTAATTGGGTCCTCAAAGATGTTCCTGGGACCATAATGAAATTATGAGGATGCCTATTATTTTGTATCCTTTATAATATAGATATCGTCATTAATGATGCACTAACTTCAACTTGATTTCCCTAAAAGAGGACTCATCGAACACTTCTCACAAAGCATAGTCTCATTGGGTCAACCAAAATAGAGAATGAGAATTTAGTAACAAATTTTTGTGTATATCCTAAAAATGTTTTAATGGTCTATATAGTATAAGAGACAGTGGTGATATTTCTCTTATATCCTAACAAATATTCCTCAAGTCCATTGTGGAAAAGAGGAAAATTCATTTTTACTCTCCACGTATTGAAATAATTTTCTTCTAATATTGTTTAATACATCATTGGACTTGATGAACATCACTTTAATAACACTTGTTATTTTGGAGGACGACACTAATGACACATAATTCTACATAGTAGGAGGCAATATCACATGATCCACAATAAATAAAAATGTTACATGGATAAATGTTATTCAAAAAGGAAAATATATTAAAAAAAGTATAGAAATTGCAATTAGAAAATAAATTTTCAACAATAAATGTGAAAAAAATAAAATAATTGATAAATAAAATACAAGATATTAAAAGATTTGAAATATATTAGTCATACTCGATAAATAGAACACCACTGATACCCATTTAATTATTTTCTAGAAAAGATAACCATGGAATCATATAATAGAAATTATAGGAATAAGAAAAAAAATAAACACCGTAAAAGGAATAACCAGTAGCCTTTGAGAAAAACTCATAAGAAAACAACAATGATATTACCTTGTAAAAATTCATTATGAACAAAAGAGACTAATCCCAAACCACAATACCAAAATAGGAATCACCTATATAAGAACCATCTAGGAATCATTACTACCAATTGATCAATCATAATAAGTTGAATCTATATGAACTCTCCACATGAACAATAATAAAGACACAATCACCCATCAAAGCCACCAACGAGCTCTCTTTCTCAATATCATCTCATTTTTCATTGATTTCTTTTGGATTCTACCCTCTGAGTGTTCCATTCTATCACTAGTGGAACGAGATGGAACATTAGTCACTAAATATATTAGAAACTAATACCTTAGAGAAACTCTAATAGTATCGGTACCCATGGTCGGTCTAGGATCATTCGAAATAAGTTGTTGCAAAAAAATCATGAATTCACATTGTAGTGTGACTAGGGTACACACATATGATGAAAAAATTTTATAAATCAAGGATACATACATTTAATTTATTACTTTGATATAGTTTTTAGTGAAGATCTTCAATATCACATCAGAAAAATATATTTCAAGCATTTGAGAAGGTACATTTTCTATTTAATTTTTTTGGCTCATTGCTTAATTTATTTTGTTTTCATGATTGATTTATTTAAATTTTTTGATTCGTTGAACTTATAAAATAATGTTATTGGTATGATTAAATTTATATATTAATTATGGATCTTTCGGTTGTTTACTTTATATTTAATGATTTAAAAATTTTAAATATAGTGTTTTCTTAAATTAAATTCTATAGATAAAATAAATAATTTACATTTAAGGAAATATTATTATTTAAAAACCGGTATGCATTTTTAATTTAAATAAAGAATAATTCTATTTGATTATTTTTATCATTATATATTATAGTATATCCTATATTTAACATAAAATAATGTTAAAATATAATATTCCATACACTTAGATATATAAATTTAATCTACCTGAATATTTTATAAAACATACATTATTGAAAATATTTTTAAAAATATAATTAACATTAATTAAATATAACTATTTATATATCGTTGCAATATTATTTAACAAATTTAAAATTATTTGAATATAAAACATATTATTTGATATATATATATATATATGTAACATTATTTTTGTACATAAAACAACAAAGATAATAAATATTCATAATTTTTATGTTATATTGATCATAAAGTAATTATTATTCCAAGTTATTTTCAATAAAATATAATTATTTAAAATTTTTAAAGTATAATTATTTCAAAAAATGTATATATACTTACCTAATTTTATTATATTGAATGAAACTTATGTTTATAATATCTTAATGTATATTTTATTTTATATTATATGGTTGTTGTGTATTAAAATTAACAAATATAACAATCAAAAATATATAAATTAGTTATTTATACACACAGACACACACACTTATATATATTTTATTTTGTGGGGGTATAATTATATCCAAACACAAACACTGACACACCTCAAGGGAATAAACCAATCTATATCCCCCAAAGGGATGGTCAAGATTACACTCCAGTGTTTTTTATAATATATATATATATAATCATTTTTATGAAACTCACAAACACCCATTTTGATAGACCCCATCGTCGAGGCCTGACAACTTTCTAGCTGACCCAACCAACACTAATTCCCTCACCATTGTGTGGTGCATATTTCAACCTCCAATGTTTCATTGATGGTCGCTATTGTAGATGAAGCCCCATAGTAGCATGATTCCACATCCTATCATCGTTAGCCGGTACTCCCTCCATAGCACATCAAGACCTCCATGATGCTTCATCCGCCCAGAGCCACCATGTCCTGCTTGTACACCACTTCTTCCTTCTTTAGAGACTGCCTCACCTCCATGTCTTCCCACCTTATTTCAATTTTTAACGTCAACCACCTGTACCAACCCTTCAATAAAAAGAGGTTATGATCATCTACCGCCCTCACTATTGATGTGGGCTCAGATTGTGCAGGAATCTATAGATGCAAGCCACAATGCCAAAAAACATAATTGGGTGGTCCAAACAATGCATTAGCTAAGACATTAATCCCAACCACCAAAACGGTTTTGGGTATTATTGCACCACTTGGTCACACCACCATATTCTTAGAGTTGTTATGTTTAAAATAATAATATTTTAATTTTGGGAACTATAGTTTTTTGAAAATTTAAATAAAATTATATTTTAAAAAATTAACAAATACGGTTAAATATATTTAAATAATCTTATATATATTAAATTGAAAATTAAATAAATGTACAATATATTATTACATTCATATATAAATAAATAGGTTTTTGTTAATTTTTTTAAAAAAATATATTAATAATAATTATTATATATATACATGTATATTGTAAATTGGATGAAAATACATATCATTATTGCGATAATATAAGATACATTATTTTAGTATAATAATTGAAAAATAATATTATTCATATTGAACATAAATCATTAAATAAATATAAATATATATATATATATATAAATTGACATTTAATACAATTAATATAAATATATGTATATATATATATTTATATTTATAATTTATTAGATATTCTTATAGGTAATTTTATAATATATATACAATAAAAAGTATCCTCAAAACCACATTAAGTGTATTAGGTGATGACTAATCTTGAGATGATAGAACAATGAGTTATTGGAAATACATGTCAGAATTTTTTTGATCTGTTTATATATTTTATAACAATATAAATTTCCTTTCCTGATTTACGAGTTATGTGTCATCCGACATTTTATGTATGTAATGACCAAATTATCCATGTAAAAATATTATGTATAAAAATCCCATATACCTCTTAAATTTCATGTTTTTAACATTATAATCAATGGATGCTCACAAATATGTGTTAATGTTTGATTCTAGATTTTTACACAATGAATGAAAATCTACGGGTTGTTTCTGAAATCTAAGATAATAGTGGCACCAAGATTTCCATCCAAGGATTACGATGGATTATAAAATAATGATAAATCAATCCATATAAAATTTTCAAGATTATGTCATAAATTTTTAATCATAACTAATTTAATCATGTTAAAAAATTTATGATGTAATATATATATATACAATGTTATATTAAGTTTTCTTTCTAGCTAACCATGTTTAAATCAATATACTTCAATGGTGATGTTATTTATATAGAACATTGTTTTTACTATAGTTATCCACATGAAATAGTAGAAAATATTCGTGATTATCTAATAAAATATATATATATATATATATATTATGTTTTAGAAATAGTTATAGGTGATGTAAGAATATGTTGAACATATTAGGTATGCAATGAAAACATGTAATGAGTATTTTATGATGATAGATTTTGAGATGAACAACCAATGTATGATTGAAATTTCAATTCATATTTTTTTTCATATGTCATTATTTACTTTGTAATAATTGATTTATCTTGATAGACTTAGCAATTTTTGATTGAAATTTCATTTTTGGTTTTTTATATGCGATTATAAAATATGTAGTAATTGTATTTTCATTTCCTCGCTGATGGAAATCATTTCATGCCTCTCACTATGTATGAAAGGACATATGTGTTCGTGTAAGAATGTATTGTATCTCAAACCCATATCCCCATTACTTGATTGTGAGTAACATTGTCATAAATGGGTGCTTGAAAAGAGGATTTATTGTTCGATGTTGGGTATTTACACCATATCTTCAAAGATAGCAGTGGTTGTTGAATATGATATAATAGTGGATACATGAGTCATCCTAAATGATTTTGTTTTTTTAAAATTATGATATACTAATTCAAAAAAAAATTATCTAGATCATGTTGTAGTTATATAATCATAATAAATTAAAACATGTTAAAAATTTGATGATAAAGTATAAGTATATATAACATTTATTTATTTTTTCATTCTAGTTAATAATTTCAACATCAATACAAAAACATGGTTAGGTAATTTGTACTAATCATGGTTTTAGATAATGTTTTTCACTTGCAATAGAAGTCAATATTCATGAATGTGTTACATTGGATGTAGTACATTATAAGATTTATAGTCACTTTATTCTGAGGGATGATAAAGATATTACTCCAATAATGTACCGAGATCATCCATATTCTTATCGTCTGTGGAACATTGAGTATCCTCTTCCCAGTAATGAAGATTACGTGGATGCATTATATTTTTATAAGTTGTAGTGTTGCAATGGATGAATGGAATTATATATATCTATTTCTATTATTGATAAGGTTTGATCTACTACTACAAAACCATGTTATGGGAAATTTAATGAATTAAATCCTTCAAAACAATATCATTCATTATATTATCATATGACTATAGTAATATAAATGATTTATGATGAAGATGAACTAATAATAGAATTAACTACAGGGAAACCCCATCCCTGATTTAATGAATAAAAACACTATCTAATGAGGAATTAATTGATGATGCAATAAGAGATGATGTTTCTCACTAAGACGATGGGAATGAACATTGTACGGTTCTAGTGATGGATATGAAAAAAAATTAGTGGTAATTAAAAAACATTATTGAATTCCGTAGTGATAGGAATATCACATGAATTTTTTTTGTTAAGGATCATTACACCAACAAATGATTTCCAGGGCACTATAGGTAACATATCGTCATCAACTAATAACACAATATATGTTGGATATGATTATGACAGGAAACATGAATTGAAAACATAATAAATTAAAACATCATAAATGAAACTATATTTATTTATGGTTTGTGTGTCAAAAAAGAAACAAATACCTTATTAGTTATTAAATATACTAGATAGAATGTAAATTTCAAAGGAGGTAAATATATAAGATTTTTTTTCTCATGTCAGTGGTTTACTATATTGGAAATCACACATACATATTGACATCTAATATTTTCATAGGTTCACTAATCAGTTTATATAGATTTTATATTGATAGTTATTATAGTGATGATATGAATGTGTCAGTACATCATTCTTGTGTATGGAGGACAACAATCTCGAGAATCGATGCGAATTATATGCTCTTTAATGTAAAGTATTAAGGATGGTTTCATTAGAAATATATGAAATATATGACATAAAAAATACTATTTTAATTATAATATAAATATTTATATATTCATTAGTTTTCTTTTTATCAATACTACAAGAAAAATGAAATAGTGTTTATGCGTATGTACGGCTTACTACCTCTATAAATAGTGTTTTTCATTTTCTATAAATAATTTTTTTGGATTACTCTAAATAAATATATATTTAATATATATGATATTAATATCATTTTTATTATTCAGTATTTTATTACATCATGATTTAATTAATATAATAAATAATGTAAAAAATACTAAAATTTATGAAAAACAATGTGGTTATTACAGAGAATATTAATTTAATATTGAAATGTTAATAAATGGGTAATAAAATATCATAATAATTTCATATATGATATGATAAAGAGGAATAAATGTTTTTTATATATTTATAAGAAACTTATTTTACTAATTTATATGTTTTAATGAATACGTTGAGATTCAAGATAAAAGGTAAGACATTTTGTCTGGTTTTTTACTTCTTTGAGAAACATGCTATATTCACAACCTATTTCTTCTTGGTGGTGTATATATTTCCAATGAATTTTTTTATGATGATTAAAATAAATCATATTTTCATCTACATATTCATCTTAGTACCTATATTTCATGTGGTTTACAGTTCATAAGTTACCGGATATGTAAATAATTTTTGTCTCAATTTTTTTTATTTGAGATATATATTATGATATGCACCTAAATTTTTCATGAGGTGTATATAAATACCGTTTTACCCAAACTATAATGAATTTATCTATACTCATGTTATTTAGAGTTCTATAATATGTTTTTCATTGACGGGTATTATGATTCAACGTTACCAAATTCCTTAACATTTCTGTTCCAATCTCTCCAGTTATTAGGTTTGTTTTTGATTAAGTATAAATTGTTGAAATATAATGACAAGTCTATCAAAATTTATCAAGAAGTTTAATATCAAGTGTTTAGTAATGATATGTTCAATTAGTGGTACCATTTTCTACTCTATTTTTCTTAAAATGGACGAGGATGTTCTGTTAAAAATATAAGAATTTATTTCTCTATTCTGTCAAAAATATTTTTTCTTATAAAACCATGTTTTCTAAAAATGTTTTATAAAATTATTTTAAATGTTATTATTTCATACTTTTAAAATAAAATGACTTATAAATTTTTTTTATATTTAAAATGTGTTTAAAATTATTTTCTAATCTTCCTTTATATGTTTTCAAATCTATTTTCAAAGAAAACGGTTTTCAAATGATTTCATATTTAAAAAAAATTTCAAAGTGATAAGGATATTTTGCTCAATAAATTTTTATATGAGTTTTATCAATTAATTTTAAAATTTCCATAGTTTTTTTCAATAAAAAAAATTTAAAATTTTTTATTCTTTAAAATTTTATTTTTAAATAACGTTTACTTTACTTAAGAATTGTTCCTTGTGATATTTTTAAATACTTCTCCATATAACTAAACATATAATGATATAGACCATGATTTAATGGGGATATGTACCAGCGTCAACATTCTTATGTTTATGGACTGTAATTGTTTTTTTATGAATTTTTTCTTATGAAATCCATTAATCATCCATGTGTTATTCCATGATACAATTTTTGGGAAACCTTCATATTTTCATGTGTTATTATACGAGGAAATAATTATGAATCTTGTCACTTTTCCATAGGATATGATACGATGAAATTTTTATGTAAACAATTTCATTTGAGGAGTAATGATATGATTAATTTTTATGATCCTATGGTACACATATGTATGATTTTATTATGGGATGGTTAGGACCTATATATCTATCCAATGTATTGGTTAAAGATATATATCAAATGATATAAATTGGGATTGAAATAAAAGTGACTATTATTCTGAATGACATGGCTAGAATGGGGTTTGAACCTAGTTATGTAATACAAAGATGGAATGGGAAGTGAATTTGGTTCAGTAATAAACGTATGGAATGAGAAGTGAAAATTGTTCTGTGATACCCGTCTAGAATCAGATGTGAACCCAGTTTAGTATTATAGGTATTGAATGGTGAGTAAACCTGGTTCAGTAATGGAAATTTTCCATAATGATGGCCTTAGAATATTTTTTCAGCATATGTGTATGGAAAATATTGCGTGTCTTATTCCAATTTTTTTTTATCATGTCTTATGGTCTTTAATTATCATATGATTCACTTCTTGTGAGCATTCAATATTTATTCCATGAATCATGATTGTTGTCTTTGATATGCAGGGTATGCTTATAAAGTATTATACACATTATACACATTTATTTTTTCTTAATGAGAATTTGATCATACCCATTCTTATTTTACTTTTCCTTGAGTTATGAAGGATGGTTTTAAGTAGGAGTAATAAATTAGAAGATATTTATTGGTTGTATTTATGATCATTCAACATATTTGAAGACTCTCATCAATGTTTCCAAAGACAAAAAACATTTACATGCCTTAGGCATGTGTTTGTTCAATGTAATGAATATTTATATAGAAATAAGTAATATTCATATATATTATACCTGATTATCCATGGTTGGTATCAAAGGAAAACTGTAGTCAACATTTGAAAACTAGGATGAGGAAACTTTTCTGAGATACCAATAGATATTTCTAAGGACTTATCTAGAGATCAAAAATTATAATTATATATATGAGTCTCTGTTACGGAAAATGTCATCGAAGTTTGGTAAAGGATAGATAAAGTGGTTACCAGGAAATTAAGTCCTGTTCTGGGTAATAAAAGTGTTTGTGGCTCTATCACAAATGTAAATTGTGGTAATACCCTCAAAAAACCATAATCATATATAATCAATAAAGAACTGGTACATGACAATAGTTCATGCTATGCCTCTAGTTTGACATTCCTAGAGAATATTATTTGGAAACTCACAAACTCTTTATGAACCATCATGACATATTTAAAAGGATTATGATCATGTATAACATAGTTAAATATTATTGTTTATTATATTTAAAATAAATTTTCATTATTTAGAAATCCAATAAGATATTTTTTAGACTATGTGGTATTTCTCTATGATAATTGTTTATCACACCATGACCTCTAGTTTTAGTTAATGGAGGTAACTAGAGGGAAATGGGTTAATACTAAAAGTGACATAAAAATTCTAAATGATTGTCCAAATGGTATGATTTCTAGAGTAAAAGATGTTTTGAATATTCTGAATAAATTTTCATTGTGAATATTTAAAAACATGCACCTTAACAAAATCAGAAACTCACTAATAAATCGAATTAAATATTTTATTGAGAGTTTAGGTAGTGGAGACCATGAAGGAATTAATATTTATTTTCATTTTCGTATTTTTTTTGGAAGAAACACCCAAGTAAATGTCTCAGTGGGAGGGAAAGATGTTTTGAATATGGAATTGAATGAAAAAAATAATAAATAATAAATAAAAAATGAAAAGTTCACTTAATACAATGTAAGGGGATATTGGTATCCCTAATATATCATCTAATATGGAAGGATTTAAATGTGGAATTTATGGGAATTTTGAAAATTTATGTCATTGGAGAATAGATTGTGATAAAAATACAAACGGTTTTTTTAGTAATGGGTAATTTTTTATGACGAAGAGACTAAAAATTACATGCTAAATGAAATAATTATTATAGAATAAGATGATGGAGATTATTTAATGTTTTGGTAAATAATTAGAATGACTGAAGTATTTATGTACTAGAATTATATTATTATTTTTGATGAATCCTGAAATATATATATATTTTTGTATTAGTTTTTAATTAACAATATGGAAAGTTATTTTCAAGACATATTTTATGGATTAGAAAATTTATATAATGGAAAGAAGATATTTTTATTATGGGAAGGTACCCCTTAATATATTTTGGATAATGAGAAAATGGTTTTTAGATTAAATGAATTATTTATTTATTTAGATAAAGTAAATTGGATTTTATCAATGACCCTATAACTAATAAAAGAATTATTAACAAATTGGATTGTGCTATGATTTATGAAGTATACATATTTTTTTGATTTAGGGAATATATCCAATAAGGTGTGTTCAATGTAAGGACTTAAGAATCATATATGTTTTCAATATGGTGTTACGATAATATATGTAATTACAATGTTTCAATATAATACATGATGATGATATAAACATGTTTTGTATGTGACAATCAAGTAGTATTTTATTATTTATAGGGAATCAATATAACGGTAATTTTGAGAAACATAGTGAATTTTTTTCTAATGTTTTGGATTTAAATATTTTGAAAGGGTCAGAAGGAAAACTGTTTATGTAATGTATTACGTTAAACATAGGATGATGTTTTAGGTATTAACATATTAGTTCAACATATAATGATTTGTTCATATTATATAACCTATTAAAACTATTTAGTTGTGATATATGGAATGATTTTTAATTCAATTTATGGATCTTATGATTCTTTAGTGCTTAAGGAATTAAAAATTCACATTTATTACTTAAAATTAGAGATGAATTGAAAATTGATCAAAGGCACAACTACATGTTGATAATGTGCTTATGGAATGAAATCAAGTACGTATATCTTCACGTGAAAATTCTCTAACATTTGGAAAAGGATCTTGTAATGAAATGTAGTTCTCTTATCATTAATTTTTCTAATATCAATGATATTTTAAATTTTATTTGGTTAATGGTTCTATGTTTGTTTACTTTCTCTAGATCACCCAATGTCCTGTGATCAGTGATCTTTATTACTCTCTATATTTGTTTTCATGATTCTTCTATTTCGATGTTTTCAATTTCCACCAATTGTTTCCTTTGTGGAAAACCAGTTATGAGTTACATTAGGTAATTGTTATGTTCCTAACATTCCATTCTTTAAAAATGTTTTAGAATTAAATTTAATATGCGGGTCTCTATGAAAAGAACATTCAATAATTAAAACATTCACGACTTATAAGAATATTGAGGGTGAAAATCATTTTAATATGGCTATATTATATAACCCTTAGTTTTTATGAATTATGAATTTTCCAAATATATTAAAATTATTTGATAGATTGTGTTCCATGATACACTAATATAATATTAATTTATATTCAACAAATATTTTATCTTGTTCAAAAATAAACACTAATTTTATATTATGTTACACAAAACATGATGTTTTTCTTGTGTTATGAACAATATCGAGTTTTACAAAACTCTAATATCAAATTAACAATATTACATTATATAATATTTATCACCTATGTATTGTAATATATTCAATGAATATGATTAAATGTATTATGAAAATATATATTTTCAAATGTTTTTTAGTAATATATTAACTTAAAATAAAATAAGAATCATTAAAAATAAAAAAAGAAATGTCATCTTAAAATAGTATCTTTTCTAAAAGACGGGTTATTCATTCATGGAACACATAATTTAATAATAAATTATTCTACTTTAAAAATTAATTTTGAAAAAATATTCATTTTTGAAACAGTAATATCCTAATTTTTTGGGTTGAATGTTTTCTATTTATATAAGAAGTTTCTTATTTTTTGATTAGTTAAAATATTAAATTTTAATTGGTAATTAATTTTTTGATAAATAATTTATACTATGAAACTATTATTTGAGAAGGTTTTACAGTAATATTAGTTCAATTTAATATAAATTTATACAATTTAATTCCATGGAATCAATTTAATTTTGAAATTTTTTATAATAATATTATAAACTTATAAAAATTTTCACATTAAAACCCTGATTTATTGTCACGTCTACGGGATTAGATTTAAATAAAATTTTCTTATTTTGTTAATGAGATTTGAAAAAAGAGGCTCCAAATTTTAATGAATCATAATATATAAGGTATAATAATTTAATTGTAATTTTTTAACATAATACTTAATAAAAATAATTAAAATAAATTATATCGATTAAGGAAAAATAATTCTACATAAAGTTAAACAATGAATATAAGGTGCAATAATGTCTAAAAACCTCTCCAAAATCCATTTTATGGACTTATATAGGAACATGTGACCTTATTATATACGTTTATGAATTTTTGTGACATTTTTCCATTAAATGGTACCATATAATATGTTAAGTAAATAAAAAAACTGTACCTTTCTTCCTTTCACTTTAGATAATGATTTGGAATTTGAAAAAAATACATAAGTTTTGTTATAAAATATATTTTGAAATATAAATCAGTTTTTTATCATAATAATTTATTTTAATTTTTATATATGACATAATTTCATTAAATTATTAAGAAACAAAAAAGCCATGAATTATTTAGATAATAATTAAATAAATCGAGGTATACTAAAAACATTTAATGTTATGTAATTTGAATGAATTAGTGCGTTAAATTCTTATCATAGATGGATATATCATTTTAATTAGTTTTACCATAATTTATTCAATTTAAATTATGTAATTTTTATTTTATTAAATTTATATTAAATGAATAATGTCAAAATTGACATTAATGTCATTTTATTGTAAATGTTATTTATTAATTGGTTTAAAATTATTTAAAATCCTATAATATCAAAAGTAATTTTTATATATTAATAAATATCATATATTTCCCATTAAAGGTCCAATTATTCTATTATAATGACTCTCATTTTTGTTAAAGATAAAAATCTCAGTTAACATGGTTATACAAAAAGATGTGTTTTGCACATTACATGAGATTGTGTAAAAGTTAATTTAGAACACACATAGAATTTATTGTTTATAAATTAGATATAATATTTATAATTAGTGAATCTAAATTATATAATATTTACCACTCTTAGAAAAACATAAATAATAAATTGCATAGTTAGATAACTGGTTAAAAATGATAAAACCAAACTGGTAAAATTAGAAAAAAGCGTTAAAGAAGTAAATGTTTAAAACATTATTATAAATATGTGTTAGAGGTTTTTATAGACAATATAATATATAAAAACTTTCATTATTAGTTTTGTAAAACGATTATTTAATATTTACCTCCTAATAGAGAATACTTTTTTGTATTTCCAATAATTCTTCTCTACCTCAACTATAAAAAGGCCCTCACTCCACCAATTACTTCACACCAATAAAGAAATTAATCTCTACTAAAATATGCAAAAAATAATTTAGAAAATATATAAAATTATACATGAAACCTTATTTTGGTAATAAATACATCCTTTGAATGATTTAGTAAGAAGGATACCCTTAGAAGAGGTATCGATCGTCAAACAAGTGTTTTATTTTATATCTTCCTCTTCTCACTTAATTATTTTTAAATCACTATTATATCATAAACTCTATATCATAAATATACTATGATATTTTTTTATGTTATTACCTAAAACCACACACACTTCCATAAAATGTGTTATAAAATCATCATTCTTGTGTAAAGAGGACTACCACCTCGCAAACTGATGTCATTTAATTTTCCATTGTTGCCTCTCAAGGATGGGAATAGTTATGGACATAATATATAATATATATATATATATATGAAATTTATAAAATTATTATGATTCTATATTTATTATATCTCATACACTGTATTTTTTCGATTCTGATAATGTTGTTCATTGGTATGGCGGACTACCATTTAATGAGGTGATACAATTATTTCACGGTTTACATGGAATTTATTGAGGGAGTTTATAACGAAAATATGTGTTTTATATGAAATAAAAATGAAAATATATTGAATATATATATATATATATAATTTACATTTATTTATTTTAACACGACAATAAAATAGAATCATCATTCATTTGTATGTACTCCCTACTATCTCCATTAACGGTGTATTTCATTTACTATCACTAAATTTTATAGACAAATATAAATACATATATAATGAATAAATATTATATATAAATAATATTTATAATTATATATTTTATAGAATCATAATTCATGTAATATAATCAAATATATGGCAAATCAAAACATTTAGAGAAATCAAAGTGTTTATTACCCAAACCGTAATATTGACATGGTGTTGTTAATAAACATGTAATAAAAATTCATAATAAAATAATATATTATATGATATATATATTGTTCTCGTATATATTTATAGTTAAATTTTATTTATTATACATGAATTTTGATTGATTACATCGAGTGTCACGACTAAAGGTAAGGGATTTCCATCTTGATTTTTTTCTTTTATGGGACACATGATATATTAACCACCTTTTTCATCTATGGGGTGTTTATATATACCATATATTTATTTTTTCATACATATATTAAAAATTATTGTTATTTACAAGCCCATTTTAGTGTCCCTCATTCATAGGTTTTACAGTTTAAATGTTTCCTAATCTGTACAGGATTTTTCTCTAAATTTTCATTCTTTGATATGCCTATTATGATTTGCAACTATATTATTTCATAAATTTTATATATATCTTCTTTAAAGATTTATTATTTTCATTTTATCTATTATCATTATTTTTTAGATCCATTTTATTTAATTCATTCAATGGACTTATTATTCAATTTTTCCAATGTCGTGATGATTTATGTTACAATATCATCATTTATCAAGATTATTTTTGACTACTTCTCAAATGTTGAAAGATAATGATATAGATCTAAATATATTTTCATCTGTTTTCTTATACTCTTTATATTCATTATATCATTAATTATTGATACCATTTTTCCAGTCATTATTACATAAAATGATTGGGAAAGAATTTTTAAGAATATATATTTTATTTATCTCTCTAGCCAAAAATCTATATTGTTCTAAAACAATTTTATGGAATGAAATTAAAAGCTGTTTCTAAATAATTTTTAGGTTAAATCTCAAAAAATATTTCTTCAAATATTCTGTTTCTAAAAAAATGAAATTACATTCAAATCATCTTTTATAATTTTTAAAATATATTTTCAAAGAAAAAGGAATTCAAAACGATTCATGTTTTTTAAATATAAATTTTAAAGTGGAAAGGATTATATCCTCAAGAAATGTTTTAAAATATTTTTACCACTTAGTATAAAAGATACCAAAGTGGTTTTAACATGAAAATATTTTTAAAAGGATTTATTTTTTAATAATTGATTTTCAAAGATAGCTTATTTTCCTTGAGAAATGTTCCATGTGATCTTTCAAAATCCTTATCTATCTAATAAGAAATAATTTCGTATAGTTCATGATTTATTCAGGATATGATCCAAGGACACCATTCTTATTATTTATTTTCATATTTCATGTTTATCATGATATGTTTTTTATGAAACCCTTTTCTCTTCCAATGTTTATAGCATGAAAAAATGCTTATGAAACCATATTCTATTCACAAGTTATTATATGATGAAACTATTATGAAACCTGTATATTTTACACATGTTATGATATGATGAAATGTTTTTGTAACCCATGTCATTTCATCGGTTATGATATAATGAATATTTAGGATATTGTGGAACACATGGGTATGATTTCATTGTGTGATTGTTGAAACCTATATCTCCATCCAATACATTGGTTAAATATTTATATATAATGGAATAAATACGGATTGAATTGTAAGTGAACCTAGTTAAGTAAAACAAGACTTGAATAGTAAGTGAACTCAGATTAGTAATAATATGACAAAATGGAATGTAAACCTTGTTCATTAATATAGGGATGGAATGGTATGTAACCCCAGTTCATTAATACATAGATTTAATAAAAATTGAACCCATTTTAGTAATATAGGGAATGAATGGGGAGTGAACATGGTTCATTAAATGATTTTTTCTACTGTGATAGTCTTGGTTGTGTTCCTTGAATAATATGTAAATGTTGTTATGCTTATGGGAATTACATAAATTACATGTCTTATTTAAATGTTATGCACTTATAGATCATGTTCTTTGATTAACTTATGATTTATTTCTTATGAACTTCCTATATTTATTTCATGGATCATGATAATGATCTATGATATAGAGGGTATTGTTTTCATATTATATACTCACATATCTCTTATATTTACCCTTACTGAGCCTATGAAATCACCCTTTCTTATGTTTTATTTCCACATGTTATGAAGAAATGCTTTATGTATGAGTACTAAATGGAAATGTATTTTTGGGAATCATTGAATATATTTTACCATACTAGAATATTATGTTCAATGTTTGTGATGGAACTAAACTGTTATGATCCTCATGCATGTGTTTGTGTAATATAAAGAATATTCCTTTAAAAAGATGAAATATCCATTTATGTGAAGAAGGATTTTCAAAATTTTAGTTAAATTATTTTACGAATAAATATTAATGATCAACTAGTTGTTTTATTATGGAGGATTATAGATTAATGTATAATATAGAATAATTTATCCTTAACATATTGGTTTTATGAAATTGTTAGAGTTATATATAATGAATTCCCACTCTTTTATAGATCATATGATCCATTAAAAGTGAACCTTATGGATTTTGGAAGAATTTTTTTTGGATATTCATTTCGTGGAGTAAGTTATAAATTGGAAATTTATCGAAGAACAATGAAAGGATAAATTGTAATTATAAAACTGAAACATATCAAGTAAAAATATTTCAATATTTTATAGTATAGTTTAATCATTAACCAAATTTAGAAAAATGTTATAAAAAATTAATCAATTACCTTTATATCGAATGAATCAAATAGAATTTTAAATCATCAAAGATGTATGGTTTTTAGGTCCTTAACATTCAATTGATCATTAAATTTCTTATGATCAATGACCTTTTTCACTCTCTATAATTATTTAAGATTTTCATCCATTTCCATATCATTACATTCCACAAATTATCTCCTATGTAGATAGCAATATATGTTTTATTACATCGGACCTTTTTGTTTATTCATATCTACTATTAAGAGGATATTTTCTTAACCCATTTCATTGTGTGCGTTTTCAACAAATGAGTTCTCAACATTCAACCCCATAATTTTGTAGCGGAAGAAAAAATTATGTGGAAATGATTTATTTTATGAGGTTAGAATATAAAACACTTAATTGTGGAATTAATAAAATTTTATTCAATATATTATTCGACAATTAACAATGATTATAAACAACCCACAATATATATTTTATTAAAATTATTTTCATTTATAGCTTACGGAACACAAAACCCTCGAATCTAAATGTACTATAAAAAATTAGATGTTAAATTAGATGTTATGAATTATACTAACTAAAATTTTAAAATTAGGGCTACCAATTTATTATAAATAAAATTATTATCATTTAATGTAATAATGAAATATTTTATAAATAACTGCATTTTTTTCTAAATTATGCTTTAGTCACGCTTTGAAAACATAATATAAAATTAATTTTTAAATATTTCAGAAATTTTATTTGATAAAAATAAATTCATTTTTTACATAATCGTATAAAAATTATCTTTAGTTAAATTTTTTATTTTTATCAAAATCATCATTTTTTAGATGAATAGTGAAAATAAAGGTTTTTATTGAAAACTGCATTTTTTAAAATAATGTACGTCGTTAAATTTTATTTTAGATTTGATTTTATGTGAAATTTTGTAAATTATAGTAAAAAGTTACCAATTTATGTAATTAAAATCAATTTTATATTTATGTTTTATGTCAAAATCTTTTATACTTATTATAATTATCTCTTTGTAAACCTACTTTTTCATCTCGTCTGTGGGTATAATTTTAAATTGAATCCTTACACTATTGGGAATATAATTTAGATAAATGGATTACATATTCTGAAATAGAATGATTTATATTATATATTATGTTATAATTAAATTTTCATATAAAATTAACAGTGAAAAAAATAATCATTACCATAGTTAAGGTAAAAATAGTTTTACCAAGGGTTGAACTAAAACGATATGTGTTAAAATGACCAATACACTTATCTAAAATATTTTTAATGGAAATATTGAGACCTTATCATGTCTATGAATCAATAATAATCCATTTTTGACCCTTTTCACTAATGAATAATTTGTAATACCATTATCTTTTCATAAATTACCAATGTGTCATTCACCTTACTTATAAAATGACAACACATATCCTCACTTATTGAAATATTAAAACCATTTTATATTGGCCAATTCCTAATTAAATCACTTAAAAATTTACATAAAATAATATAATTGTACTTGGTAATTTCATCTATAAATTCTAGGAATACATTAGTTATAATCCTAGGGAGGTAGTTTGAGAAGACGCAATCTTTCTAACTATTAATGTTTTATTATTTATTCACTACCTCATTCAAATATTATGTGATTATGATTTTACAAAAAAGTATAACAGTTATACTAAGATGTTATTAGTATAGTTTCATGGACTATAACCATCTCTTCTTTCCTTAAATGGTAAAGGATAACATTAATCATGTTTGTGAGGATAACCACCTCATGAAATGATGTGGCACTTTTTCCATCAAAACCTCCCACGATTGGCTATGATGAATGATATAATGTATAAATATGATATTTATTAAATAATTATACCAATTTATTTATTATATCATATATAAATTTTACATTCTATTCTGTAGGGGATATAATAACATTAATCTGTTGTATAGTGGACTACGACATCACTAAGCGATTTGATTCATTTTTCACTTACAATTCAATAGAAGGGAATAATGATAATGTTAATGAATATTCGTGATATAAATGTAATAATTATTATATTAAGGACGTTTTTTTAATTCTTAAAAGATAATATATGTTTTTTCTTATCATTCCCTTGAATTAATGATGTTAACCTTGTACTTGTACGCGTGGACTACCGCCATCACAATGTAATGTGACCCTCTATTCATTACGGAATCACTTGAGTGATATAAATATTAGTATATTTAAAGAAATAATATGTTATTTATGATATTATTATCAATATGTAAAATAAAATATTACATATCTTCCTCCCATAATGATCGTTGAAAATGGAAATGTTATTAATGCATATATACAACCTACCGTCTCCATGATCAGACATACCTAGTTTTCAAAAGTATATTTAATGATTAATCATAAAATAATAATTGATACATGATTAGCCACTAAATGAGGAAAATATTCATTGTTAATATATATAATATTACTGTGCTTTATTATTCATAAACACTATTTTAGTTCATTTTACACTTTGAACATCATTTCACATTATGATTGTAATTCCTTCTAAAAATGCACTATTTTATGGTACATTTTTTAACATCATTTAAAGTACACAATGATTCATCTACTTTTAAAGAATTTAATTATCCATATTGTAATTTTATATTTTGGAAAATTTATCTACACTTCAATATGAACATGTTTCATTCAGGGATCAATGGAGGATTCATAAAAAATGTTGGAGATATTTGGAGATGAATGGAAGCAATTCTAGGGAAGATAGATTGGACACCATCACACTGATGAGAATGTGGGACCCACATTAAAAACCACATGAAGACAGAATATCTTCGGATGATAGAAGACATATATAGGAACAAATAATTATTCAGGATCCAGAGCTCATTCACCTTTCATTGTGGTTATTTAGGTGGCCCATGTTAGAGGTAAAATTCTGGTCCAGATTCTGCGGCCTAGAAAAACATCCCACTAATATAATAATATCTCCAAATCCAAAACTACAAAAGGGCCCCAATTTTACAAGAGAATAATAGAAATTCAGGGATCCATTTTATACTTCTATGGCCCACTATAATTCGGCTCTCTAGATGGACTTCCAAGCACATATGTTCGGTGGATGAAAGATCGTTGCCACCTCGGGTCAAGGGTGGAAAAATAATCAATCCATCAATTTTCCACACACCTATGGCCTATAAAAATTAATTTAGGAGACTTGTACTATTTAAGGCTCGACCTAAGGCTTCAAAAATGATAATTTAAGGTAGTGGTGGTGGAGGAGTTGAGGATCTTTGAGCTTTGTTTCGTTTTAATGTTATGCTGCCAATTTGTTGTTGTAATTGCATTCCTTAAACTGTATATTCCTTGAATTACATTAGATTATTTATTAAAGTTCTACAGATTATATTTTAAATTTCTTCTTCTTAACACTATGATACCATTTCATCAATGTTTGAACTTGTTCATAACAAACCCTGTGAAATTTTCACACAATTGTGGAGTGATTGTTTTTTCATTGTTTTTTTACTTGTCCAATTCCTCCCCCATGAGTCTACTTTCTACTTCCATTAAATATATGGGATCAATAGAGGGATAGACTACATATGGGTAGATCCATAGAAGTAGAAAGGGGATGGATTGGAAGTTATTTATCACCCCATTAATGTCTAATCACTTCATTAATAGATTTTTTTATTTCATGATTTTTAAAACTTCTTCATCCATATTGAATTTAAGGCCACACACTTCAAGTGCTAATAAGATCCTTTACCTTAGAGTGATCCAAAATTTGATCCTTCAAGTGTATACCTGATTATTATTATGGTGTGTAGGCATTAAACCAGTAAGTGGTGATTTTTTTATTTTCTTAAATGAACCCATCTCAAATATAAGATATTGAAATATTTTTACAAGAAAAAGAATGCATCTAATCCACCCATTGTAATAACCTTGGATCAAACCTTCTCATAATTTGAATTCACTTAATAAATTTTGTGTTCAATTAAACCAATATATAATCAATCTAATTTTGGCCACTCAATATCCAAAAAAAGTCCATAGAATGTACGTCTCCATAGGTTACTTCTTAGGTCTCTGAGGATTCAACAACCCAAGCTAAACTACAAAGACCATTCTATGTTTTTCTTTTGGGTAAAATTGAGGGTGAATAAAATGGTGGAGCCACTTATAGGGACCCATGTAAGTAATCTAAACACCCATTCTATGCTCCCCCATTTCTTTTATTCTCATCCGAGATCTCTTATCTTGTCCCTTTCTCATTTTTTTTCAATTGGTGCATGTCTTCCGAAACCTGAGATCAATCAAACCGTCTAGTTAGGGTGGAAAGTCCTAGGGTTGGGGAGTAAAGTGAACATAGGGGATTTATTCCATCAGATCCAAATCCACTTTATATTGCAGAGTCAAAAATTGAGCCATTTCAATGGAATGTCTTCAATGAAAACAACTCATAAACCCGGGTGGAAACCAAAATGGAAACCCAAATGAGGCAGCTCCAAACTTGGGGAATGAAATCGATGAAACCATGAATTACTACCTCACATATTCCTGGACCAATGAAACCTCATGCATTAGATTCCCTAGGAGATATAAACTACATCTTTAAACCCCATGTCCTAAACCACCTTACGAAATTACATGGAATGGAGTCAGAGATGACCTACCTTCACATTAAGGAGTTCAATGACATTGTAGAAACCATGTGACCCCCACATCAACTATAATATGATGTGATTCATCTATTTTCTTTTTCTTTAAAGGATCTAGCTAACAATTGGATAAACAATTTGATACCATCATCCATAAACTCTTGGGACCAACTACAAATTGAATTTTACTAAAAATACATTCCCTTCCACAAAACAATTGTACTTAAAAAGTGTATCCAAAACTTTTTTGAAAAATAGGGAGATTCATTCTATGAACAATTAGAGAGGTTCAAGGACACACTGAACATGGTTCCACATCATGGTTTTTCTATTCACGAAAAAGTGATAATTTTATCTGAAGGGTTGGGTCTAGGGAACAAACAATTCATTGAAATGATGTGTAATGGAATATTTAAAAACAAAGCCCCAAATAATTCTTATAAGTATCTAGAATTCCTTTCTGAACAAAACCAAACCTGGGGAACTTCACCTTCTTCTGAAAATAATCAATGAAATACTGGAATTCCTAAACATGCAGAGGAGGAAAGCCTTAGGGCCAATGTTGCAACACT
This sequence comes from Viscum album, assembly GCA_963277665.1. NCBI lineage: Eukaryota > Viridiplantae > Streptophyta > Magnoliopsida > Santalales > Viscaceae > Viscum > Viscum album. Next base: position 1,603,608,201 of record OY728143.1, on the reverse strand, counting down.
CTCTAGGAAGGTTGAAGAGATATACCTTTGGGAAGTCCATGAAATCCAAACAGTAGACCCTATCATTAAAATTTGTGACAAACATCCCACAAGACAAACAATTGCCCAACCATTCCATCCAAAAAGGATTTTCTTTTAGGAGGACCCCTAGGTGATCTAAATTACTTGGACTTTCAAAATCCTCAATACCAAAACATCTTCAATCCATTGTATAATGACCACCCATGGTTCCGCTTGAAAGATAACCAGCAACCTAGCCAACCACAGGGAAAAACTCCTTACCCCTAACAGAACTACCAAACCCATAACTAGTTACAAACCCAACCTTTCCAATACCAATAGCCACTAGTCAATTTTCAAGAAACTATCCCGGCTCAAAAATATCCCCCCTGGGATAAAATTGTATTCTCAATAACCAACCCACAATGTTCCACAAATCCTACTAGAACAACTATGACAACAAATGGAGAGGATGAACTCAGAAGTCTCTTCCCTAAAACAAGAACATTAGACCATCAAAACTGGAAAGGCACCCATTCCTACTCCGGCAGTACCATCCTCATCTTGAAGGGGAGATTTGAGTTTCACTCAAATAACTCATGAACAACTTAAGGTTGTGACTATTTTATGAAGTGGGAAATCAATTGAGAAAACAGAACAACTAATTCAGAACACACCTGAATATTAAAACATGGATGAAAATTCAAATGAACCAAATGATCAAACTGAAAAACACAATAACAGTATACAAGAAAAAAATCTTCAACATATAACCCTACAACCTACACTATTTACTCAACGCATGAGGGGGAAAACCAATTCTGAATTGAGTGAATCATTGAGGGAAAACTTCTCACAAGTCAAGTTGAACATTCCCCTTCTCGATGAAATCAAAAACATACCTTCCTAATCAATGTACCTTAAGGAAAAGTGCACTTTTAAAAGAAAGTTTTCACATAAAAACCAAGTCCTTTTGGCTACTAATGTGAGTACCACCATTCAAGGGACCATTCCACCTATGTTTAAAGACCCAGGTTGCCCTTACATCAACGTTGAACGAGGAGAGAGAAATGTTTTCAAGGCCTTGTGTGACCTAGGTTCTAGTGTCAATCTCATTCCCTATACTGTGTACGACTAGTTAGGCCTGGATGAACTCTAACCCACATCTGTCACACTTCAAATTTCTGATCATAGCATTATTGTTTTAATGGGTATTTTAAATAATGTTTTGGTAATGGTTGAAAACATTATCTACCCTACTAACTTCATTGTCCTTGACAACCATCAAAATATATTAAATAAAGAACAAACCCCAATTATCCTTGATCATCCCTTCCTTACGAAAATCAACTCTGTTATCTGGGTTTGAAATGGGAACATGACCATCACCTTTGGGAACATGAGTCCACACATGAACATCAATAATTCAATCTCACAAATTGTGGATGAAGATGAAATTCATGAAGTAAACATGATAGGAATAATTGATAATGAATCCATTGAACATCAAGGAATATTTTATGGATATTTAAGTCAGGATGAGATTTATTTCTTTTGTTCACAAGAAGGAAGTCTATCTTTTTGGATTGAATCATTTTCGGATTACTCTTCCGATGATGTCTTAGGTCCAACAATCAGTGAAACCTTTCAGGAAACCAATTTCACGGAGACCAATCGAACTTCCTTCCCTAAATCTGATCAAACTAATCTAGTAGCTGAAACATATACATATGTGGAATCAATCCTATCTAAAACTCTAGGAATTAAAATTTATATTGATACAATGTCCCAATATACTGCTGAAATTTTGAACCAACCTGATCTTGAATTGAAGGAACTTTCCGCTGCACTCAAGCATGCCTTCTTAGGGGACAATCAAACACATCCTAATTCAATTTCTTCTTCTCTTGAATCCAATCATGAATGGATGATTCCATATGTCTTAATAATCCTATGAAAGACATTGGTTGGAACCTGTCTGATATTCCTGGGATTACCCACTTATCGATACACATAGGATTGTTCTAGAATAAGATTCAAAGCCTTGTCGTCAACGTCAATGACGACTTAATCCTAATATCATTGAGGTAGTAAGGAATTAACTTCAGAAATTGTTAAAAGCTGGTATCATATATCCCATAGCTGATAATGAGTGGGTCGGCCCATTCCAAGTGGTTCCCAAGAAGGAGGGAATCATAGTGATAACCAATAAGGATGGATGGATTATTATAACTAGGGTGAGTAGTGGATATAGGATCTTCATTGACTATAAGAATCTAAACTCATTCACCAAGAAGGACCATTTCCCCTTACCATTCATTGACCAAGTCCTTGAGAGAGTAGAAGGTCATGCCTTCTACTATTTCATTGATGGGTACTTGTTGAGTAATAAAATTGTGTTCTACCTAGAGGATCAAGGGATGAATACATTCACATGTCCATCTGGAACCTTTTCTTTCAAACGCATGACCTTCGGGTTATGCAAGGCCCCTGGAACCTTCCTACTGTTCATGATGGGAACATTCTCAGACATGGTTGGGGGTTTTATGGAGGTCTTCATGGATGAATTCCTTGTGTTTGGGGATACATTTTAGGTATTTCTGAGGAATTTAGAGAGAGTTTTGTCAAGATGTGAGGAAAATAATCTAGTCCTAAACTAGGAAAAATGCAATTTCATGGTTAAATAGGGACTAGTTCTATTCCTTCTTGTCTCGGGTAGGGGGATTGAAGTTGTTAAATCCAAGGATGAAATCATTTGTCACCTTCCATCACCTAAAACTATCAAGGAAGTGAGGTACTTCTAATGACACGCTGGCTTCTATTGAAGATTCATCAAGGACATTAGTTCAATCTCCCATCCCCTTTTTTCTCTACTCATAAAGGATGATCAATTTGTTTGGAAAGAAAGCTGTGAGGGTTCATTCTCAAGCCTCAAATCCTCTCTCACCTCACGTTTCATTATGATGTCTCCAAATTGGAACCATCCATTCGAACATATGTGTGATGATAGTGACATTGTTGTTGGAACTTTGTTAGGACAATGTTGTGATAAAACTCGTTATGTCATTACTTATAAAAGAAAATCCTTAAATGATGCCCAAATCAAATACACCACCACTAAAAATGAGTTACTTGCTATTGTGATTGCCTTAGAGAATTTTAGGTCCTACCTCATAGGATCCCCCATCACTGTGTTCACTGACCATTCTGCACTAAAATACCTCTTCCAAAAACAAGATGCAAAGGCTAGACTAATTAGGTGGGTCCTTCTCTTACAAGAATTTGACCTCACAATCAAGGATAAAAAGGGTGTTGAAATTTTTTTAGCTGATCACCTCTCTAGGATGGAATTCAAAGACAACTCAAATCACCTTTCTGTGTCTAATTAATTCCCTAATGAACACCTATAATATGTGAGTGACTACCCTTGGAATGCCGACATAGCCAATTTCTTAGTTACAGGAGTCATCCAAAAATTCTTAGGGACTCATGATCGAAGAAAATTCCTTTCTTATGTTAGAAACTATGTGTTTGACGATCCATAACTCTATAAGTTCTTCCCTGGACAAGTCATTAGGAGGTGTGTCCCATATTCTGAACAAGATTCCATCCTTAAATTCTTTCATAGTGAGTCATGTGGAGGTCACTTTTCCTCTAGGAAAACATCTACTAAGATTCATCAGTGTGGTGTCTTCTGGACCACTCTCTCAAGGGACTCCTATAAATTTTGGCAAAATTTGTCCTAGGTGTCAACATGTATGGTCCATCACAAAAAGAAATCAAATTCCACACACTCCCATATTAGTGATTGAAATCTTTGACTGTTGGGGAATAGATTTCATGGGTCCATTACCAAACTCTAAGGGATACCTATACATTCTCTTAGCTATTGATTATATCTCAAAATGGGTTGAGACCATTCCCAAAAAATCCAATGATTATCAAATTGTGATTAGATTATTAAAAGAAAACACATTCCTCAGATTTGGAATTCCTAGAGCTGTCATTAGTGATCGTGGAACTCATTTTTGGAATCGTCCATTATCATCACTAATGGAAAAGTATTGAATTTCTCACAAAGTGTCCACTGATTACCATCCATAAACCAATTGTAAAGGTGAGTTAGACAATCGAGAAATCAAACAAATTCTGGAGGAAACTTTCAATACTTCTAGGAATGATTGGTCTAAGAAACTCTTGGATGATCTATGGGTATATCGTATAGCATACAAAACCATCCTAGGAATGTAACCATATAAGTTGGTTTATGGAAAATAATTCCATTCATCTATTGAAATAGAGCATAAAGAATATTGGGAAATTAATAATATGGATAATGACCTCTCATTGGATGGAAGAAACAGAAAATTAGATCTCAATGAGCTGAAGGAACTAAGGATGGAGGCTTATGAAAATTCAAGGATCAGTAAAGCTAGAGTTCAAGCCTACCATTCTAGGAATGTCAAAGTCAAGCATTTTTTGAATGGGGAAAATTTGTGCTCTTATAAAGTTCAAAGCTACATTTACACCTACGAATGTTAAGGTCTAGATGGTTAGGTCTATACATAGTCTAAAAGGTGTACCCCCAATGGGGCTCTAGAAATTCAAGATCCCATAATTGGTCAAACCATTAAAGGTAATGGTCAAAGAGTCAAACCATTCATTGAACCATTCCAAAAACACGAAGTTGATAAAGAATTGTGTGATCTCTCCTTAGATGACAAAAATAATTAATCAATTAGGGGTCCAAGTTAAGATAATGACGTTAAACAAAGTGATGCATGGGAGAAAACCCATGGTTTTCAAGTTTCCAATCATTTTGTTGTTTTAATCAACTTTATATTTTAAATAGAATTAATTAATCATTTTGATATTTAATAAAAAAATAGATTGTTGACTTGTTCTTCTTCTATTATGAGTTTGGATGGGTATGAAAGGGGAGGGCCATATTCATCTCTGTCACGTGGTATGATCTTTGACTAATACCTTAACCAGAAATATAAAAAGAAGACAATGTATCATCAGTTTATTTTATTTTATATGTATGTGTTTGGAGGTTAAAATAAAAATAAATAAATAAATAAATAAAATAATAATAATAATAATAAAAAGGCCCCATCGTAGGTCGTGAGTAAAACCTTGTCACAACCGGTGAAGCCGTGGGGATTCGAACACGGGACCGAAGGGAGACATGGGTGTGCACTTACCACGGACCTACGGATTTTAGTGCTTCCTTATTCTATAATTTTTATATATTTATTTTTATTCTACATTATATATTATATAAATATATATAGATATATTTTTTTTTTGTTTTTTTCATTATTTTTTTCCTTTTCTACCAAGGAACTCTGCAGGTGACAGTGATATCAAAGGACAAAATTGGAGAAATAAGAAGTTCAAATTCAACCACCAGGTGACTTCATTAAATGATCTATATATTTCAATTTCATTTTTAAAATTCCTTTTCCTTCCTCTACTCCTTCTAAATTTTCATTTCTTCAAACACTGGGGACAATGTTATTTTAGGTTGGGGGGAGATAAAATTTAAAAAATTCTTTTGTGTCAAAAAAATTAATGATATGGAAAAAATTGTGTGTAAATGGAAGGAAAAATTCCTTTAACTTTGAACATTTGTAATACACATTCCACACATTAAAACTGAATATAAAATAATTTATCATGCCCTGATTTTGATTTTAATCCATGTATAATTTCATGAGCATAGATTACGGATAGTGTGACTGTCTATTTTGATATTTCATGGTTTATATTTTCATCCAAATAAAAGAAAATAACAACTCACTTCCATTGGATAGTGGAGAATTAGTTTGAGTTCATTGGGTCCCAAAATGAATAGCATATGTTTGGTGATAATTTTAGTTTTAATACGAGTATTCAAAAAAATTATTCAAAAAAAGAATAAATTTGTGCGTAGATCAATGAAATGACCTAATGCGTGGCATTCGACACTTGGGGATTATGAATCCATAGTTATCGGGCCCAGATTTAGTAATTTTGTCTCTATTTTTGGTAATTTGAATTTTATTTTTACTGAGTTAACACGAGATGATGCTCGAGTATGTGGTCTTTACTTGGTTCCCTGAAGTCTTTGAGCATGGGTGTCATTAGCAAAGTCTCGCTACAGGGGTTGACCCTTTTGAGTGAAAATTCAATTAGCATAGAAAATTTAAAAAAAAAATACATTTTAAAAAATTTGAATAATCATATTAATATTGAAATATGATTCCACCTAGTGCTTATGTCATTTCCTCTTGAATAAAGATAAACCCCCATGTCTATTGTGATACACAACACATCCTCATACTTAATTGATATTGGATGAAATATGGAAATAAATTTGAATAAAATAATGGGATTGGGATTGGGATATGCTTATGAAACTATCTTGTAATAAAATATTTTTACAGGTTACATTATTTTTTGGTATAAGTGTTTTTGGTGATCATTGTGTATTAAAATGTTTTTGGAAAAGGGAATTTGAATTTCATAATGTTGAGATAAATTTTTCTCGGGACTAGAAAAACTATAGTTGGGGGTGTGATTAGACACTAAATGAAGCTAATATTCATTGTTAATATATATAATATTAATGTGATTTATTGTTCATAAACACCATTTTAGTGAATTTTACACTTTGAACATCATTTTACATCATGATTGTAAATCATTCTTAAAATTCACTATTACGTGGTACATTTTTTAACATCATTTAAAGTACCCAATGGTTCATCTGATTTTATGGAATTTATTTATCCATATTGTAATTTTATATTTTAATACATTTATCTAATCTTAAATATGAACAGGTTTCATTCAGATATCAATGGAGGATTCACAAAGGATGATGAAGATATTTGTAGATGAATGAAAGCAATTCTAGAGATGGAAGATTGGACACCAGACCACTGATAAGAATTTGGGACCCACATTACAAACCCAATGAAGCCCAAATATCTTGGGATTCTAGAAAAAATATATAAGAACAAATCCTTCTTCAAGATGCAGTGCTAATTCGACCTCCATTGTGGATATTTAGGCGGCCTAATTTAGAGATTAAATTATAGGATAGATTCTACGTCCCAGAAAAACATCCCACCAATCTAATCATATATCCGAATACACAACTCCAAATGGGCCCGAATTTTACCGACAATTAGGAAAAATAAATGGATCAATTTTCATCTTAAATAACCCACTATAATTTGGCCTTCTAGAAGGTCTTACAAGCACGTCCGTTCAGTGGAAGAAAGCTGGATGCCACCTCGGGTCAGGGGTGGAAAAATCAACTCTCCCTCAACTTTCCACCCACCTATGGCCGACCAAAATTAATTTACGAGACTTGTAATATTTAAGGCTAGACCCAAGGCTTCAAAAATTCCTATTTAAGGTAGTGGTGGTGGAATATTTGAGGATCCTTGAGAATTTTTTCGTTTTAATGTTTTGCTGCCAATTTGATGTTGTAATCACATTCCTTCAATTGTAAGTTCCTTGAATTACCTTTTTATTTAAAAAATTCTTCATATTTTATTTTTATATTATTCTTCCTATCACATTGGTAGTGTTTCCTCAATTTGTGAACTTTTTCATACCAATCCTTCTGAGATTTTCACAGAACAGTGGAGTGATTGTTTTTTTCGTTGTTTTTTTACATCTCTATTTCCTCCCTCATGAGTTTATTGTCCTCTTCCATTGAAACCATGGGATCAATGGAGGGATAAAACACTTAAGGTTTTTTCCATGGGAGTATAAATGGGCTGGATTGGATGTCATTTATCACCCCATTAATGTCTAATCACTTCATTAATTGATATTTTTATTCGATGATTTTCACAACGTTTTCATCCTTATTGAATTTAAGGTCAGGCACTGCAAGTTCTAATAAGAACCTTTACCTTGGAGTGCTCTTAATTTTGAGCCATCAAGTGTATAGGCTATTAGTATTAGGGTGTGTAGGCATTAAACCAGTAAGTGATGTTATTTTTGATCTCATTAAATGACCCCATCTCAAATATAATAAATTGAAATATTTTTACATGATAAAGAATTCATCCAATCCACCCCTTGTAATAACCTAGGATCAACCATTATCATAATTTTAATTCACTTATTACTTATAGTGTTCGCCTAAACCCATCTAAAATGAACCAAATGTTGGCCACTCAACAGCAAAAAACAGTCCATAGAATGTACGTTCCTATCAGATACTTCTTAGGTCTCTGAGGATTAGAAACCCAAGGAAAACTACAAAGACCATTCTACCTTCTTCTCCTAGTAAAATTTGAGCGTCAATCAATGCATAAAAAATATAATTATGTCAATATTTTTATTTTGGATATGAGGGAACTGTATAATATGAACAGGAATTGGAACTTTCATGAAGAATCATGAATGAGAAAACAAGATAATTAACACCTAAAACAATGAAAAAAATGAAAAATTATTTTCAAAAATGTGATAAGAAGTTATAAAAGGATAATATATGATATTATAAATAGTAATATGGTTATATTAAAAGATAATATTATGTTGAAAACCACTATAAATATTCTTATTTCATGTTCAACCAAATGGAATCTTGAGGTAAAGGACTTAATCTCAATTTTTGTTCATTGAGGTGTATTGTAATGTTATGAAAATATTTTATTTTATATAGTGTATATACTTAAAGGTAAACATATAATATCATGATTAATTAATAATTTCTCATATATTAAGTTTCAATATTAATTATTTCATTCAATGGTATTTGATATGAATGTTACCATGTTCTAAAGCAATTCATAACTCAATTTCTTTACATTGGGTTTCATTACATCTTTGTTTGCCTTTGATATTCTAATATTATGCGTATAATGAATTTTGAATAAAATATATTGTATTGAAACATTATATATGGGAATTTCCATTTTATGTACATAATCTATTCAGTTATTAATTATAATTTAAATGTTATGAGCATTATAAGGGATTTTGTCATAATTTCTAGTTTATTGATACGTTTTTTTGTTAATATGAACCTATTCAATTTTTGAGCTGTATATACTAACCATTTGATATATTTAACATGAATTTGTATTTATTAATTTTGGTTAATCTTTATATTCATGGTTATACATATTCTATGTGTCATGGACACAAATATTTGTTACATCATATATCATCCCTACATAATGTTATTACATTGAAATATATTTGATTCTCTAAGAAAATATTAATAAATTTATATTACATAATCAGTAAAGATATTTTATGATAAGCAGTATTTTTCATATATTATTTTGATTATTCAATATAGTAAAAATTCATTATACATGCCATCATGTATGGATCCTCGAATTATATAGCCCCTCGATGAATTAGTAGTGTCTTGAGACAAATCAGTAAGGTGGAATTAAATGTGTTTATACATGAATTTTTTATGTATCTTTTGAATGTTCTTGATGGTAGATATATCATGTTTCAGAGAACATAACTTCCAATGATTAACCTTTTTCTTGATTAAGAATTCATTTATTATTATCCATGAGGGTTTTTGTAATGATATTATCTCTAGATGCATTTCATTCTAAGTTTATTGATTAAATAGAATGTGTTTTCAGTAATTTACAATTCCATATTGTTTATTCTTTATCTAGTTATGATAGTCATGTTATTTATTAAATTTAATGTGTTTTTATTTATTTAACAATATATATTGATTGTGATAGTTATGTTATTTAAATTGTATTTTTGTTAATATATTTACCTATCCATATTGATTATGATTATTAATTCATGATAGCTTCCACTATACTTAACCATTATTGAGAATTTGATATCACAATTTTTTTTCTTATTTCCTAGGAATCCATGGATTTTCTATGATTGATATGAAATGATATTATAGAGGGAATAATGTTATTTTTGAAAATAAATTTTTATTATTTGTTATTTAAAATATAATATCGGAATCATGTATATATCTATTTTACCAAGAAAAGTAAATTATTTTTTCATTCAAGTTATGATAACTTGTATATTATGATAATTTAATTAATGTTGGACATTTTCATTAAGATTCTAGAGTCACATTCGTTACACATTTAGTATTGATTTTTTTCCAAACAATTTTATTAGTTTTCCTGGGTAAAATCCATATATATATTAATGGTGGTACCCTACTAGGATTTTTTCTTCACACCCTACATATTTTATTAGGCATATGTAGACTCTCGTTTTGAAGATAATCATGCTCTAAGGTGGAACTTCTTTATTATAATCATCTAGAGTTTTATGGAGCGTATGTTGTCTCATATAGAGTATCTCATGTGGATTCATTTGTAGAATATTATATCCATTGGGATGTATGTGTAATATGTTTCTAGTCAAGTAACCTTACTTTTGAGTTTTCTACTTTTGACCTGAGAAACACTATTGGAGTGTCTCATTTTTAGGGCTGGTCATTTGCGATAGATTACTATCACAAATGGTCTTCTTAGATGGGAGTCTTTCACTAATAGACCGTTGTAGAAAACAATTTCATAATTTTTTTGAAAATACCCATCGTGAATGAGTTTTATTTATAATTGATAACCATCTTATCACAAATACTACCAGAAAATATTTTTAATAAAAAAATTTTTAGACCCTTCATAAATAAACTTATTTGTGATGGTTTCATTTCCCATCACAAATACATAGTAAAAATGTTTTAAAAAAATTATGTTTGAAGGATATAGAGATTTTTTTCAATTGATAATATTTTTAAAAAAAATACCAAAAAACATTAAAAATAAATTAATTAAAATATGAAAAATAATAAAAATGAATTAAAAAACAAAACACTAATACATTATTTCCCACATAATATGTTTATCACCTAAAAATAAAAAATATTCATAAAAACATATAGTGCATCAACTATTATGATCTAGTGTAGGAGGATCACATGAAGGGTTAGGGGGAGTAACCTTCATACCAACACTATGTGCATGTCATCACTTATACTCTAGCATAGTATCATATATCATATTTCATTTCTCATTGTCCTATATGCTCTCTCTCTATATTTTTTTGTATCATCTCCTCATGAGTTCTCGACCTCTCCTCATATAATGTAGCATATGAAAACAACTCTCCATTATCTCCCTTTAAGATGACCAGTGACATCACATAAGTACCAAAATAACTTATGAGTATCATCTGTGAACCAATAACGATAACCTATCATTCTAAACACCATGTAATGTCACTTGTATATAGGCCCCATCATCTATAAAAACAAACTAGTGTCTTATGGTTTCCACTTATCCTGAATCTCTCGTCAGTGTGAAGTCATGCCCTCATACATTTACTTTAAATATAATTAGAAAATAAAATAATAATAAAATTAATATATCTAAATTTTGGAAAAATATTAACCACAATATGGAATTGTTAGTCGCTAAAAATATTCCATGTACAAGGATCAGTGTACATACTCTTATAAACATCGAAATCGGTACTCAAGTGGTAAGTAGTGGCCTATATAATATAAATAATGTTTTATATTTATAGTAAAATATATTAATAAATAGTATTAATTACCGTATGTTGTTGATGTACACCAAATGTACGCCTATCGTCCATATGTCTGGTCTCCTGACTCCCTCATTTAGGATGTCTATATGATGAAATCCTCTAAAAATTCTATCATGTATAGTATGAGAAAAATCCATCCCGTACATAATTTGTGATGTAGTAAGGTCTGTTAGAGACACAACACTGGTTGAAAATTGTATTAGAATCTCTATACATGGATCAATTTATAAGGTTTTGTAAAAACTAGTGAAAACGTTCATGTATAAAAATATACTATGACTATTGGATATGAGCCCTCAAGCTATCAGAAAACAGAGGCCATAAATTATGTAAGAAAACTAAGAAGAAAAGTTCACTAATTAAATATATTTTTTATACAATATATTATTTAAAAATGTACAATCCATTAGATGAACAACTGGTGATGATTGGAAATGGGAACCTGATCCCAGGACACATTTTGATCAGAAAATTAATTTCATATAATCTCAAAATCCTTCGCAAAAGAGAAATCCAAAACTCAATATGTAATAAAAAATCAGAATATTATTAAAAAAATTAATAAAATAAATAATATAAATTAATTATGATAAATAATTTAACATACATCCATAAATGGAGTTCAGAATCAGGATATGGAAGTCACTTTGAAATAGGGTCCATAATCATCAATTGAGCAAGATGGGCCACATTCTTAATAGGCGAAGCCTCTTCCAGATGAGATGGACCAGGCTCAACATCAAGAAGTTCGATATTAATGAAAGAACATAATAGATCAATGAGACCATCTCTATCAATCATTAAAACTAATATTACCTAAATGAAATTTTTATACCAATATTATATATAAAAATATAATAAATAACATAAAATGAAATTATTGTCCATTTGAATTTTTTAATACGTATATCATATATAAAAGACTAATAAATACCGTAATATAATATTTACCTATAACTAAATACATGAACAAAATAATCTAAAATGTAAATATTTGTTATGATGGATATAAAATATAAAAAACTATTAAATACCATGAAAAATATCATTATTTTACCTGTAAATAATTTTTAATGTAGATATAAAATATAAAAAACTAATAAGTACTGGATTCAGTTATGTAATATAATAGATCATTGGGTTCATCCATCTAAAACAAAAAATTTCACCTCTAAATAATTGTTAATAAAATTATAAAATATAAAAACAAATAAATATATGAATATAATAGATCATTATTCATCTTATTCCTCATATTCATTGCGGACAATTTATTCATAATGATTTTCTGCATGGTAAACTTCCATATGATGTTCAATTTCATCATTCGTTATTACTTCATCAACATTATCAATATCATCATCACTTAACTGGGGTGTTCCATCATCAATATTTATATCTCATTGGGTACTTGATATATTTGGGCATGTTTCCTAAAAAATATCAATACATTGCACATTTATAATGAAAAAAGAAAAATTAAAAGCATAACCATCTGGTAACCTCAAATTTATAATCCATTAAAAAAATAATCAATGGATATATTTAAAAATTTTGTAATATGCTATTGGATTCCATAAATTTTGTGATCATTCATCCTTAAATAATTCATGTTCTCGGTGTCTTTAAATTTATGTAAGATGTGACTATGTCTTTAAAGTATATTTGGTCTTACTGAGTGTGTCCAAACTCATATAAAATAATTCATCCAAACAAATTATTCCTTGTATGAATTACATTAAACACGTGACAAACCAACAAATCATACGAATACGGATTCTCCAAAAAAATATTATGCTTTATCCAATTATAATAGCTCCCAAAACCATTTGTTTTTTGATTATTTATGGTTGGTTCAAAATTAACAAGTGTTAATTTAGAGATGATATACATTATCTAAATACCCAATAACACTTTTAGAAATTCAACTATTCCAATTATTCTTTTTGTAAAAAAATGTATATTCCTTTGACACGGGTGATATATAGGAATAAATATTCTGTGATAGTCAAAATAACTAGACGTTCACTAATATCCAAGAATAAATTCTTTGTTCTTAGCTGTGAACTTTGAAAATGATATTAGACCATGTGTAATCCATCTAAATAACATAGCATATATTATAAAGTCAATGATCATCCACATTAATTCAACTTTTAGTGTAAAATTCTTATTTACAACTATATCAAATTTATTTACAACATTGTTCTATAATGATGTTCACTAAGAAATCTGTGCCCAAAAATAAATATTTTTATGTTCTTCATTGGATTTACTAGAATTAATAGATCCACATATATATGTGGTTCATTAATCTACATCCTTAGAGGTATGTTTTAAGGAGTAATAAAAAGAAGACAACATGAATATTGACAATTGTAAGCTCTAAATGGATTAAAACCATCAGTATAAAGACCCAAAAATAATTTATGTGGTTATGAAGTAAAAGAATGATATATATGATCAAAGTTTATCCATAAATTACCATTACATAGATGATTTAATCTTATAATGGTAGAAATATTTGATTCATTCAATGTCATCAATACTATATTCTTACGAGAAAAAAAGAAACAATTTAATTGCGGTCAAATTGTAAAATACCTCAACTATTATCTTAGAAATATATACATTCCTTATTATGCATATTTATACCTAAGTTATCCACATGTTGTAAAATTAAATAATGATTCAAAAAAACCATAATACATGATGTAGTCATTTGAACACAAATTGATCTTCTGATAACTAACACCCAAATTATAGAATAACAACATACTTTCTTAGAAGTTTGTATGTAATGTATTTCATCTATGAAACATCGATTTATTAAAAGGTAATATTTGATCAATGATACCACTTTACATTCCAAAATATGATTTAATAACCATAATATTTGTCACAAATTCATGTTTTCTCATCTCTCATATCGGATATGAGGCCCCCTCACCAAATTTTAACAAATTTAATAATTGAGAAGATTCTAATTCATGATATGGAATGTAATTATGAGATTTTGTTTCCTCAATAGACAGTGAATTAGCCTCATTTATTAAATTCTACAGAGATAGATTTAGAACCATCTTTTTTTATTTTCTACTGTATTATGTTAACAGTATAGATAACAAAATATATATAATCTTTCTGAATAATAATTTTTTTATATGAAGAAAAATAGTGTCAAACATATCAAAAATTATAATATCACATTTCATATTGGGAAATTTATTTGATTTTTTAGAAACAAATTCAACATTTTATTATGAAAATGATATAAATTTTTCAGTACCCTCAATATAGATAAGATTTATAACAGATCTGTAGGGATTTTTCCTATGATTTATTAAATCATGATCACATAATTGAAACTGATGTGTAATTTATGTGTCCATATCTGTATACATAAACAAAATAATAAGAATAATTATTACTCATTGTGATTAATTAAAAATTATTATTATATTTTAGTTATGTTTAATTAATATTTCAAAAAAAAATTTATAAAATTTAATACAATTATCATAATTTACAAACATTTAAACATTACTAATAAATTTTAGTAATTAATATTAACATATTATAATTATTAATAATATTGAAAAAATTTTAATTATAGATTAGAAATTATTTAATGATTCATACTATTGATTTTAATTAATACTACATTCATACTAATTATTGTGAATTTCTAAACGTTGTTTTTTTATTAAATTTTACAAGGAATGGTAGAAATTTTATGTAATTATTATCAATATTTTAGAATTTTTCTAATTGATAAAATTTTTTAATACATAATAGTAAGTATTTTTTAATTTAAACCAAAACATTTAATAAATATTAATAATTTTTTATAATTTTTAGAATTTCATATTTTTTCCTAATTTTTCTAAATAAATATCATAACTTCATCAAATTTATAAATTATTAATAATATTTCAATAATTGTTACTAATATTTACTATCTATTAATGATTATTTATAATAAATTATTAATTATTAAAAATTATTTAAGGATTAATACTAATTGTTTCAATTATTACTATATTTTTAATAATTACTACATATTATGGATTTCTAATAATTGTCAGTGTTTTTTTATTATTTAAATGGTTTAAAAACGTTTTACTAATTATTATTATCTATGTTTATAATAAATATTAATTATTTATAATTGTTATTGTTCATTCATTAAAAAATTCATTATTATTTTATTTAATAATAAAATTCATATATAAATAATTCTTTTAAAATATTTTATTTAAATTGAGTCTCAAATCATATTTATAAAATAGTCTCTTACTATTTATTTCATGAATTACATACATAAATACATATATATGTGTGTGTGTTTGTATTACATAATTTTTTAATCTAATATATTTACATCAAATTTATATTTTCATGTTATATTAATAAAATATACATATCAAAGAAAAATAAATACATATATATATATATATAAAATACACATTTACTAAACATTTATATATGTATAGTTACATGTTTATATATATATATATTGGGCATAAATCCTTGAAGATGACTTTGTAGTGTTAATGGGTTGGTTGTGTTTGTAAATAAAGCAGGTTTCCAAGGATGATTCTGTAGTTCTAGAGAGGTTTTTGAAATTGAATGTTGACAATGGTCCATGAAAAAGGACTGGATTCCAAAAAATATTTACTGAAAATTTTATGTCTATGGTGGCGATGTTCCCTAGTGTTCTACATGTTTTTGGGGTCTACAAATTTGTGGATGTCTCAAGATTCGCAAAAGATGGTTTTCTAAGAAGGACTCGACCAAATTTGGTAAATGCATGGAATTTGATTATTGTTATAGATTCTTAAAGATATGGTTATTTATAAAAGATCATATAATATATTTCCATGAATGTTTTAAGGTTTGTGAAGGATGTTTCATGATGAATAGATGAAGTGATGAGAATTTTTTTCAAGCGTTGTGATTAAGAGATGCTTCATGAAATGAGAATTTTTTGGTGGAGCTACATGAAGAAAATGATTATCAAAAACATAATTGGAGAGCTTCACGAATAATATTTGGAGGGGATGAGATATTTTTGAAATGCAGGTTCTATCTATAAATAGAATTCAACACCTCATTTGGAAGAAATCAAAACATAAAAAATCTAACGATTCTAAATTCAAGAAGGATTTTTCTACTGTTAAAGTTTTCATAATATCTTCTATCTCACTATGAAATGGAGTTTTCGAATGTTATATAACATTCTTGAATGCTGTGAGAATCATGAAAGCTATGAGCGTCGTATAATGTGGCTGAATCCTGAAGGTTGTGGGAATTGTGAAAGTTACGAGCTTCATAATGGCAAAGTGGGATTTTTTAAAGGATTGATATTCATGAAGGCTATGTGAACTCCCAGAAATGAGTGAGTTTGGTAAAGGATATGTGAACTTCATGAAATTATTTAGCTTTTATAAAGTTATAAGAATTATAAAAGTATGATATTATCCTAAATAATTCTGTAGATTCATGATGGTAGGAAAGAGTGTTATCACAAAAATAAATCTATTGCAAACCAAAAGGTATTTACTAATAAATATATAGAAAAGAGGTACTCATCAAGTGAGTCAATTTGGAACTTAATGATGAGAAAAATGTGGTGACAAAAATATATCATCTAATGACCTTAAGTAGTTTCTTTTGAATGATTACTGGGAAAAATTTAGTATTGGGAGCATTGAGATTTCACATTGTGATTGGTGGTAAAATAGGAGGGATAATGAGTCTGCTCTTAACATTATAACAACAATGTTCCTTTTTGGAGTTGGTACAGAGGCACATTGACATTGTATTCTCCTTAGGTGTCTCCTTGTGTGGGTGAACCAAGTAAAATTTTTGTGTCTCATACATGTTTTTATTTATGTTCACACAATGATATGGGAAAAGAATGGAAGAGTGTTTTTTTTAACAATGAAACACTATCTAAAGGGGATTTTGTTTTAATCATCCATATCCTGATTATCCCGCATATCAATGTATTTAACCTAGTATTACTAACAATAAATTTAATAAATCAAATTACATGTTCTTTAAATAAATATTCCTATAAAATATATATAAACATATATATATTTATATATATATATAACCTTACAAAATTTTTTAAATGATTATCAAAAGAGCTTTTCTATGTTTTTTAATTCTTATTGTGTGGGTTTGGGTTGTATGATGATGAAATATGACCATGTTATTCCAAAAGGATGGAATAAGATAGACCCAAATTAGTGTAATTGTCCAACCAATGACCGAAAATTAGAGTTTTTAATTCATATATTAGATACATGTCCACATTAAGTATTGAGAGATCATTTTATAACTTATTTATATAATAAAATTATGATGTAAATTTTCACCCTGACGGAACTGAAACTAATTAAAAGGAACTCGGTGGAGTACCTATAGATTATTAATTTTATAATTTATTACACACATGGTAAGGTGAATGTGTTTTTCAACATGTTGAGTAAGAATATTCTAGTGTACATTGTTCAGGAGACAGCAGATGAGTGGGGACTGAGGAGTTTGTTTGATGGTCAGATTCTAGGTGTATAGGTAGATTTATAGTGGGGGTTCTTGTCTAGTGTGTAGGCCATTTCATATCTTATGGATTTTTATAGGATTGAGTATGTATTTTACCCTAAATTCAATCTGATTAGTTGTTCATTAAATGGTGGGGATACCTCAGCTGATTGGTCTCTGTCTCCTAATGGTTCTATCATTTTTGAAAGGTGTGTGGTTATTCCATTGACCATTATGCAAGAGGAAATTCATGAGGCACATCACTCAAGATAGGTTGTTCACCCCAATGTAACCAATTTTTTTAAACCATGACACATCGGTATTGGTTCCCTGATATGAGGCATGCAATGGAAGACTTTTTACAAGATGTTTGGCCTTCCAGAAGATCATGGATGAGAATTAGAGACTAGCTGGGTTGTTTTGGACACTTCATATTCTGATGTGGAAGTGGGAGGAGATATCTATGGATTATGGCATCGAGATACCTTGTACCCCATGTGGAAATATTCCAAATGGCTTATTATTGATCTTCTAATGAAATCTTCCCACATTTTATCCATCAAGGATTTCGTGAAGGTATATGAACTTGTATGAAAATATGTTCATGAGATAGTTCTGATTCATGAGGTTCCCTAGGTGATGGTTCTAAACTATGATTCTCATTTCACTTCAGTATACTGAATGACACTCTAAGAAACATTGGGAATTGAGTTGAAGTTGATCACCATGTATCAGCTAGAGAAGAATAGCCAGTCTGAGAAATCTTTCTAGACTCTCAGGGGTATTTTTGAGAATGTGTGTGCTTCGTTTAGGAGGATCTGGGGGAAGTAAACATATTTTGATAAGATTTAACATAAATATGTTTATCAGACCTCTATTAGGTTGGTCCATTTTTATTCATTGTATGAATAGAAATTCCAATCCATGTTGGGTTGGTTTCATGTTGGCGGGAATTCCTTCATAGTACTAAGTATCACCCCCATGATGAGGGAGATACTGTGTGTGGTTCAGAAGTTGTTAGAAACATCTTAAAGTCACCAAAAATCATAAATTGACAATATTATTCATCCATTGAAGTTTTAGGCTGGTGATCAGGTGTATCATTAAGTATCAGTTTGACTAGGTCATCACTGATTAGGTAATTAGGGGATGTAATCACCATATTATGTTGGCACACATTTGTCCTAATTTTTCACCCCCAATCATGTGCAACACATTATCATTGTAAGTGGATCTTCCCCTCTTTTTCATGGTGGATTATCTTATGTTCTTTATGATTTGGCATGAGTTAAGACCAAATACATTTTGGTTTTATCCTTTCTTCACCTTCTTCATTATTGTTCTTAATTTTTTTTTGGAAGTGTAGAAACCTACGGGTGGTGTTATCTAAATATCATGAGTGTAATGGGGTTTTTAATTTCTTATGGAATTGGTGTGTTAGACCACATTGTACCTCTTCTGGTATTTTTTTGTTGAATTCGATGATATATGGACTAAATCTAAGGTTGGTGTCTCAATTCAAGATAGTGATTATGGATTTCCATTAAATTTATAATCTAGTTTTGTTTGGTTTTGTCTATATTTTCTTATTTTTTTAATTTATGTTTTTATTTAATCTCATGAGTATTGTTCTTTCAGCATAGATTTCTAAATTTTGTTGGATTAAGAGGGGTTTCAAAAGGGTGTGTTGTGTATGCACACCATGTTTATGATAAAGTGGTTCAAGGATATTTTGTAGCTTAAAATGGATTTCAATAATGGTTTTAGAGATGAATTTACTTTTTGGAATGTGTTTTGATAAAATTGGAATGATTGATAACGAAATGTCATGTGATATGCCTTATACTTATATAGAAAATATTTTATAGTTATGTAGCATGGAGTAGCACATGGGTCGACTGGCCGAGGGACCATATGATCCTTTATAAGAATTATTCTGTAACATTCCATTTTTTATTCCACAGGACAATGAGATAATTTGGGTAGTAATACCATGAGAGATTCCATGATTGGTTTCATAGATATTGTGTGAGCTCTTGGAGTTGGGATCAGGGAAGACTGTGAGAGATTTCATTATTGATTATCTATCTATAAAACATTTTTAGACTCACTCATGTTATTTCTGAGAGATTGATCCGTAGGTTCAAATTACTAATTCCAGTTTGGTTTATATTATTTATAAATTTGATTAGTTCCTTTTTTATGTGATGTGAAATATGATTCCCATGTCAACATATATGGTTATTTAATGAGGATCATGAATTTTACCTTTCTTGTTTGGTTTTTTGAGAATGTTGTGCCTTTTTTCCTTGTCTATTTATTTCATCTATGTAGAGAAATGATTTGGAAAAATTTTATATGACATGAAAAAAAGAATTTATTTGAAAGGTTTTTTTGAAATTGGAATTTTTTCAATGTGTTTTAGTTTTTAAAGGTGTTTTAAAACATGATTATTTTTTTTTGATGTAAAATAATTAAATGGAATAATTGATGTACCCTACATGGATTTTCCCCTCACACCCTACATATTCCATTGGGAAAATGTAGAATCTGTATGGAAAGGGTATAATGTAACAGGGTGGGTCTTCTTGATTACAACCGTCCAAATTTTTATGAATTAGACATAGCGTTGTAGGTATTTTATCATGTGGAGTCATTTATGGTATTTGATAGTCATTGTAATTTATGTGTAGTCCACGGTTGGTCCAGTTCCCCTTAATTTGGATTGTCTTTCTGTTGACTTGAGTACCATGTATATATCCCACTATGGGATTTTTTGTATATTATGTGTGATGATGCTTTTGGAATCTACATAGTCATTATTGAATACTATGAAATTTCCTCTTTATGTTGCTATCTCTAATGATATCAGTGTTCTCATCCCATTTTATGGATGATTCATTTCAGTTTTACATTGAAACAACTATAAAAAATTGATTATTGATTATTCCTAGTGATTTTTGAAACATTTGGTGATTAGAAACATGCTTTGAGCCATATGGCAGGCTGACTTGGCTGATGGATCATGTTGACTTTGGTTGGTTCATTACACCCACATCAATCTGATACATGACATGATAAATATAACTCAAATATTTTGATTTCATTTCACAGTTACATTTTAGTTTGGAAAACATAGCCTAGTGCCAGTGAAACAAGTAAAATTGTTGTGTCTCATACATGTCTTCATTTTTTTCATACATTGCTTCGAGAAAGGAATACAAGAGTTCTTTGTTAAATGAAAAAACAATATCTATAGGGGAAATTATTCTATCATGTTATACCTTTATTCACCCCCCTCTTAGTGTATTTAACTTAGTTGCACTGAAAATAAATTATAACATATTTTTTTTCACATTTTTAAAAGGTTATTTAAGAATAATCTCATGTTCTTATATATATATATATATATATTACACAATTTCATAATTAATTACAAATACATCAAATATATTCTGAGACGTTTTTTAACAAATATGAATACCATATCTATACATGCATGCATACATACATACATGCATGCATGCATACATACATACATACATACATACATACATACATACATACATACATACATACATACATACATACATACATACATACATAATACATACAAACGTACATACATACAAACATGTTCACATGTTAATATATAGATATATATTTCAATATTAATTACTGAAATATATTTTTACATGTTTTTTAAATAAATACATATCAAATATTTATATACCTATATATATATAACCTTATACGTTATTATTATTATTTATATATATGTATATTCATATATGAATATGCATTCATTCAAAAATATATATATATATATATATATATCAAAAACCATACATGTTTTTTATATCATGTATATATGTATATTCACATGTTAATATACATATATATATATATATATATATAAAAGCCTTATACATTATATGTAAAAATATATTTTAAAAAATATATAGTTTTTTTAAAATGTTTATATATTAGTATTCATATGTTAATATATATAGATATCCTAATTTCTTAATTAAATATAAATACATCAAATATATTCTAACATTTTTTTAACAAATACGCATATCATATACATACATACATACTTACATATATAAATACATAAATAGATATCAAAAATCATAAATGTTTTTAATATATATATATTTATATTCCCAGGATAATATATATATATATACTAATGTTTACCAAACAATATTCACATAAATTATAAAATCAAAACCAATCATACTATTACAATCAAGAATGGTTTAACATCAGAATCCCAATTATTATATTTTTACAATTCATCCTAAATCATATCAATATAAGTATTCAAATATAATATAACAATTTTATATATTTTTATATAGACATCCAATATCATATATAGATAAATAATTTCCATATTGATAATATTTCTTATAATAACATAAAATATAATATTTGTTGTTACATAAAATACAAAACAAAAAAACAATTAAATCTATAGGTGAAATAATTAGTAAAATACATAAAATTAATTGGAATAAATCATGTCAACATAATGGACATACAAATTTGTATTAATAAATTTGATGTAACCCTTAATACCAAATAAAAATAAAAAATCAAGAAAAATATTATATGTGTTTATTAAAAAATATATATAATGTTTTGTGTTTATGAACAATCAAATATGTTATTTTGTTTTTATTGAGTATATAGAATAGATTTATTATACAATTAATCTGTGGTTGTAGAGAGTTCTGTGTGAAGGGAGAGGATCTAGCTAGGTTTGAAGTCTGATGGTATCCATGACATGCATTAACCCCATAGACACTCCCGAAAGGATCAGATTAATTTTCAGCAGATACCTCCATGAAGAAGATCGTTTACTTAATAAATATAGGGAGTTTGTGAATGTTATTTATGATATGTGAAATATGTGAGAATCAAAAAATATAAAATCATCACAAAATCTATGAGCATCAGGGAATTTTTTAGAACTCTAAAATATGTGATCTTCACAATGGCTAAGTTAGCTTCACGAAAGGAGTGAGATTCATGAAGGCTATATGAGATTCATGAAAGGAGTGAATATTTCAAAAGCTATATGAGATTTGTGAAATTAGTGAGCTTCACCAATGTTTATAGAATCATGAAATTAAGATATTATTGTGATGAATTGGGTTGTTTCAGTAAACTTGGAAAGGGGGTTCTTGCAAAAGTAAATATCATGCGAACCAGAAATGATTTCCTAGTAAATCACTTTTAAAGAGGAATTCATCAAGTGGTTGAATATGAACCCTAATGATACCAAAAATTTGGTGTAAAAAATATTTATTCTACATATGTAAAGTTGTTTCTTATTAAGGATCAATGGGGACACTTTGGTAGAGAGAGTAGTGAGATTTGACATTGTGGTTGATTGTAAACTAAGAGGGACAGTGAGTCCGCTCCGAACACTATAACAAAAATATACTGTAGTTGATTTTTTACATAAGGACATTGCCATTGTATGTTCCTTGTACATAGCCTACTCTAGGTGGTCTTTGTAAAATTGTTTTCTTTCATGTCTATTTTCATTCATGTCCACACATTACTATGAGAAGTGATGTGAAGAGTGTTTTGTTTAGTGATGAAAAATGATCCAAAGGGGATATTGTTTTTATCTTTTATATCATTATTATTCCACCTGTTGGGATATTTATCCTAGTTGGGATAATAATAAATTAAAAAAAAGATTTTATTTAAATAAATATATACATATAAAATCTATATAAATAGTCACATATATATATAAATAACATTACATGATTTTTAAATGTTTATCCAGCTATATTATTCCATGTTTTCTGATTGTTATTATGTGGGATTGGGTTTTGTACTAATTTAGGATGAACTTGTTGTTCTTAATGGCTCAATATAGATATTCCCACAGGAGTAGAATTATCAAGCCCATGACCTAGAACTTTTAGATGTAATGCATGTGTTATGTACATGGATACATTAACTCTTTAGGTATAATTTCACTATGTATTCAGATCATAAAATAATTATGTTATTTTTCATATAGAGGAGCTTGAAACTCAAACAAATACATTTTGTAGAGTACCTGTAGATTTTTAATTTGATGATTTCTTGTAAACCCAGGAATGTGAACATGCCCACTAACAGTTTGAGTAGGAATCTTCCAGTGTATAATATTCTGGTGTTAGTGAATGAGTGGGTCCTGATCAGTTTGTTTTTTGATATGATTATGGTTGTACAATTGGATGGATAGTGGATGTTATTGGTTAATTTTATGGTCACGCCCTCTCTTATCAATCTGTTCTAGAGTTAGAAAGTATGTGACCCTAAATTCTATCAAATTGGTTGTCTTTTATATGGCGGTGATACCTTATGTGATTGGACTCAGTCTTCTAGTGGTTCTATCATTTTTCATATGTGTATTAAGGTCAATTTGAGCATGAGACATTTGGTGATTCATGCAATGAATTATTCAAGTTAATATGTTAACCATAGTGAAAAAAGACTTTTTATACTTTGATACATCACTTTTTGTGCCTAGAGTTGAGGCATGAAGTGGAAGATATTGTTTCAAGGTGTTTGGACTGCAAGAGGATCATAGATAAGACTTAGAGACTAGTCAGGTTGTTCCAAAATCTTCATGTTTCTGTGTTGACGTTTGATGAGATATCATTGGATTTTTTTATTGGGCTACCTTGTACACCATGAGGTAAATATTCGAAATGGGTGATTATTGATCTTTTGATGAAATCATTACACTTTACCCATTAGGGATTAGATGAAGGTATCCAACCTCAGATTTATGTATGTTCAGAAGGTTGTATGGCTTCATGATGTTCTTTCGATGATAGTTTTATATTATAATTTTTATTTAGATTCTTGATTCAAGAAGGTACTATAATAAGAATTTTGAACCAAGATTATGTTAATAACCGTGTATCAACTAATGATGAATGCTCAATTTGATTGATCCATTCAGACTATCAAGGATTTTTTGAGTGTTTGTTTGCTTCGTTTAGGTGGAACATAGGTAATTAACCTTCTTTTGGATAATATTTCTTATAAAAATTTTAATTTGATTCAATCAAGATGTATTCATTTTAGGAATTGTAAAAATGACCATACCAATCCACATTGAGTTTGTATGAGGTGGGATGAAATTCCATGGTCATACCAAGTCTCATACAAGTTAACACTATGATCATGTGGATGAATAAAAATGGTTAGAAATAGCTCAGATTATACAAATTTAATAATATGAAAATATCCATCACTCATTGTAGTTTTAGGATGGTTATTAGGTGGTTCTGTGGCTATCAGTTTTACTAGGTCATCATTTTTTAATTAATTAGGGAAAGATGGTACCCTGTTATGGTGGTACCCGTTTAGCACCATTTTTTCCTCCTCTATTGTGAAACACCTTATCCTTATTGGTGGAGCTTCCCATCATTTTTTTGGTGGATTCTATTAATTTTTCAATGGTTTTCCTTGATGTGAATCTAAATCCTTTAGGTTTTTTATTGGTTACACCCTCTTCTTTCTTTATTCCCTATTGTTTTTGGAAATGTGAAATGCTTGGGGTGGTGATGGTCGAATATAGGGTGTGTGATGTGTTTTTTGGTTTAATTTTACTGTATTAGGTGTTTCAAGACTCATTCAACCTATTCCAAGTGGTTTCTATCGATAGTGATGGTATTTAGATAGAATCATTGGTAGGTGTCTCTATTTGAGGGCGTTTTACGTAGATTAACTTTAATTTTTTAATCTCCATTATTTTTTTATTGTCTGAATATCCATTTTTTAGATTTATGATTGATTTCTATACCATGTTTTTGGTTATTTGTGGATTTTTTTGGAAATTTAGATGAATAATGTGGGGTTTCAAAAGGGTGTGGCATGTATTCACACCAAGTGTGTAATAAAATTGATCATTGGTATTTATGGGAATTTATTTTATAATTGTTTTAGAAATTAAATTTAAATTATTAATGACTTTTTTTAAAATTGGAATGTTTGTGGATAAGATTTTTGTGGAACATTTATTGTGGTTATGTGGAAAGGAGTAGCATATGGGTTAACTAGGGTGTGAGTGGGGATTGTTCAATGGACCACGTGATACTTTAGAAAGAAGACTATAAAAACTTTCCATTTTTGTTTCCAAGGGACTATGAGAGACATTTGGTAGGGACTCCACACAATCAACCATGATTTCTTTCAAAGAGACCATCTGAGTTCTTAGAGTTGTGCCCAAGTATTAATTTGAGATATTTCTTTGTTGGTTAGCTGGCTATAAAAATTATTCAGTATCCGTCTTGATATTCAAGATGGTCTAATCTCCATGTGTACATTACTCATTCAAGGTTGTTATATATGATTTAGGAATTTCATTACTTCCACTTTGATGTGATGGGATATATGATACCAATTCCAACTTATATGGTTATATGATGATGTTATTTTATTTTCCCTCCATATTGGGTTTTTAGAGAATGTTGAGCCTTGTGGCCTTGTTTATTTATTTGATTCATATAGTGAAATATTTTGTAAAAATGTTTTTTAAACAGAAAACCAAATGGATTTTAAAGGGTTATATGAAAATGTAATTTTTTCAATGTGGTTTAGTTTTTAAAGGTGTTTTAAATTTTTATTATTATTTTTTATGGTAAAATTATTAAATATATTCATGGTGGTATCGTACTGGGATTTTATCCCCACACCGAACATATTCCATTGGGCATATGTAGATTCAGATTTTCAAGATTAGAATGTAACATAGTGGGTCTATTTCATTACATTCCTCCATAGTTTTATAGTGTGGACATGTCCTCATTGGGATTAGATCTTTTGGAGTCATTTATGGTATTTTATAATCATTTAGATCTATGTTTAGGGAATCTCTAGTCTTGTGCCACCTGATTTTGAGTATTGTTATTTTGACATGAGATACCATGTATTTGTATCATTATGATATATGTTTTATATGATGTGTGATGTTGCTTATGGAATCTATATAGTCACTATTTTATACTGTAAATATTTATTTTTTTGGGGTTAACTCAGATGATATTGTTGTATTTTTTCCATTTCATGGATGTGTTATGTTAGTTTACCATTGACAAAACTGTTCTCAAGCGTTTTTTCTCTATTCTTAGTGCTTATCTCCAGCATGTGGGAATAAATAATGCTTCAAGACATGTGGAAAGCCAACTCGAGTGATGGGTCATGTTGAATCAGGTTGGTTTGTTACTACCACATCGATTTGACAAAAGGTGTGATCAATATAACTCAAAATATTTTATTTCATTTCACTTTGATATTTTAATCAAAAACATTTAATGCAGTGTAGGTGAACTTTGTAAAATCGGTTTCTCTCGTACATGCTTTCATTTCTATTCATATATTTCTAGGAGATAGGAATATAAGAGTGCATTGTTTAATGATGAAATAATATCTGATGAGACAGTTGTTTTATTTTGTCTCCGATTGATTCACCCCCATGGGGTATTTAACCTAGTTGGGGGAAAACAGTAAATTTGAAAACTTTTTGTGAGAATTTTTAAAAAATATATATATATATAAAATATGTATAAACACACACACACACAAATATATATATCAAAAACCTTTCACTTTTAATATATAAATATACATATTCTCATGTTAATATATATATATTACCATATATCCTAATAAAATATTTTTTAACATTTTAAAAAAATATATACATATCATATATATATATATAACTATATATATATATATCAAAAAACATGTACATTTATTTAATTTTTATATATGTATGTTCAGATGCTATCATTCATACATACATAAAGATAAATATACATATTTCAAAAAAAATCCACATTTTTTAAAACATTTATTTATGTATATTAAAATATTAATAGGCATAGACACAGATATATATATATATATGTATATAAAAAACCGTACACATTGTTTAACAAGAATATATACGATAAAAATAGTACTTGTTTCATTAAATGTTTTTATATATTTATTTACATGTTAATATATATATATATATACATTAAATAATTTCATAATTAAATATAAATATATTTAATATATTCTGACATGTACTTTTCAAAACAAATGCATATAATATCTATACATACACACATACATACAAACATTCATACATACATACATACATACGTACGTACATCCATACATACAAACCTAGACACACAATATATATATATATAATCCTTCATGCTATTTTAAACTTTTAAATATTTATATTCACTTGTTAATATATTTATATACTTATGAGGAAATGATGAAACTCATATATTAAATGATTTAATATCAGGTAATAAAATGAGAAACAATCAACAAAGGAACAAATCCCACAAGAAATGTGACACATTTGAGAGGCTTTGAGATTATAAATCATAAGCCTCCATATTACCTTATCTATTGGTAAATGAGTAGGTGCAATAAAAAATAATTGCTTATGTGACTGGATCTTTGAGATAAAAATCCCAAAAGGCTACGGGCCATCATCTTGAGTAGAGAAAGAATGAGAAATTTTGAGGAAATATAATTCCAATGTGATGGACGCCCACCCTTCTTCCAAAGATAATTGCATGTGAATAATTAAAAATTTTTATTGCATGACAATAAGTAAGAGAGATGCCGTGATAGAGGAATGAAACATTGTGATGATCAATCCATGAGTGTCACGAGTGACGGTGTTGAATCCTATAATGCCTTTATCAGAAGGGGATTCATAAAAATTTAATTTCATAGTTCCAATAATGGAGAGCTTCCATGTATAGGGATCTGTCTTTATCATAGGGTTGTCAAGAATATGTTATCGCATCACGATTCACTGCTTTATTTCACCATTAAATCACCTTTTTAAACAAATATTTCATTTAAAATTACAAATATTATCTCAAATTACACATCCCATTTGATTCAATTATTAAATGTTTATCCCTGTTAAAAATATAAAATATTCTAGTTTTGATGTATTTGTTATAGGATGATGTTATTTGGAGGGTCGGAGATGATCCAGAAGGAAAATGAGACAAACTACACGGAATCCCAAGGACATCTCCCAACTGTTTTTCACATTTCACCAAATATGTTCTTCCAGATGTGTCAATATTTTTGGGCCACTCCATAACATCGTAGAAACAACTAATCACAATAAACCAAAGACAAATTCATCCATTAATGGGGAATCTGAACCAATCTATCTAGGGGATAGAAGCTACATAATTTCAAAGATGTGGTTCCATATATAGGACCTATCTCAGGATGTAATCATCCATTGGTAGAAAATTTATACATGCATATAGTCAAGATATTTCCATACAAATTTTATCTTTTTTTCTAAGATGAAATAAGTCCATTTACCAACCCAAAACCGAGACAGAAGATGAATCTTCAAATTCAGGTGCCCAAAACAACTTCCCATTTTTTCTATAAGTTGACACATTGGTCCCCTCATTTCCATGTTTGACCAAGGTGTGATGTGATGATATTTTTTAGTTCCATTTGATTACTCTCATCACCTTAGTGGTTCTATAACTTTATATACTCAAAGGGGGTCTCTTGAAGCAAATATCCTTTCATTGAATCTTTCCATTCGTTCTCTTGTTGTAATACTTCTCTTTGTGTAATAAACTTCTATGTTCCTCTTTTATTTCATCTATTTTACTCTATTTTATTAAATCCTCTAATTTATCAATCTTAATCTATGTTCTAGAAATAAATATTGTAAATGAATTTGGTTTCTACCGTTTCTAAACCGTTTCACATGTAAATAATTTCCACAATGACCACACCACCCGTGGAAGAGTACTACTTTTTAGTAATCTATCATTCCCTCACCTTATTCATTAATGTTTTTGAAACAATGATATATTTTAATTATAATAATAATATTTATTAAATGATTTATTTAATTAAATGAAACTAAGAAAGCAATTTAATGATAAAAAACCACGTGAGGTCGAGAATTGTGTGAACTATGAAAGAGTGATCTCAATTAGAAAATCCAAACCACACATGATCAAATTGTACAGTTAAAATATAATCATAAACTCAATTGATCATTATTTAAATAGTGGATATGTTCTTTAATTGACCAGTTACCATAATCTATCCTAAGAACATCAATCAATGTAGGGTGCTGTGATTGCATGTTCTAAAGCTATCCAAGGGTTTTGTTCAAATCATCTTTGTGGTAAAGTTAATTCTTGTAGGGTTTGGGGGTTAATAATTAAGAGATAATAATTAAGTGGATATTAATTTAAATTATAATGATAAATAATTAAGTGAAGAGGAATATTTAGATCGATTACACCTTCTAAAATCATTTTATTAAAAACATGTTCTCATTTTGTTTTATTAATCAAATCTCATTCAAAAAATAAAAACAAAAAAATATAATCTTCTTCCAGTAGTATTTGTCTGGATTTATAATTAATACAAACATCCTTAAAATTAGTTATCATATCCCCTTTTATTTTATTTTTAAATTACATTTAATGTGTTTTTAAATTTACATCATCTTTTGAGAGGTAACCATGATCAGCCACTCTGTTGCACCTAAGTACCAAAAAATCACAATTAATTTGAGAGAACCTACAATAATAACTTTAAAATTGTCACAGTTTCTAGGGATTAAAGTAATTTATTTAACTAATTAGGGTAATTTTATCAATTATATTTTATCATTTTGTTTTATCTTCATTATTTTTTCTTATTTCCCCATTCTCAATTTTTGTTTTTTTCGCTCTGTCTATATCTATTTCTTCATCCTCTCACTTTTATTCCTTATTATACAATCATTTGAAAAATATTATCAAGCTTTTATGGCCTAATTTTATAAATTTTTATTATTAATGATACGAATTCATCCTATGGATCTATTTGATCTAGACCCTTAGATGGAACGCAACCTTATGGATCGAATCCGACAATCTCCGTCTACAAAAAGTGTCGAAATTTACACATCTGGTGAATTCCTACACTATACAAATATTTAATTTTGAAACACTTTTGAATCGAACATAAAAAATAATCGATGTCTGAAAATAATATTAATTAACTTATAGAACAATTCTAGAATTGGTTACACCAGATATTAATAATCAACTAAATTGTATTCTAACCCCAAATATTGAATCAGACATTGAACATAAATATTGGTTAATTCACATACTTCAATGATTTCTTTTAATATCAAGTGAGTATCCAAAAAAAATTAAAATAATTTAATGTCGTATGATCAACCCTAAAAAAAGAAATGTTTTTGATGATCAAATAAAACTAAAATAATTCCCATTTTAACTTGATGGATCTCCAAAGGATTGGATGTTTTATTAACAACATAGTCATATAACATGTTGGGATGATTTAAAACATATTTTATTGTAGATATTTTTTCTAGAATCAAGGACCACTTCCATTCATAACGAGATCTTGGGGATCAAGAAATCATAAGGGGACTCAATGTATGAATACTGGGAGCAATTCAAGAATTTGTTTGCAGGATGCCCACATCACCAAATTATTGAGAAAAACTTCATTCAAAACATATATGAAGGACTCACACATATGTAGTGGATCACGGTGGATTTCGTGGATGGAGGAGAATTAGTGGAAATAAACACTAGTAGCTGCATGCGAATTTATTGAATGTATGGCAGAAAACTCTCAACAATTTGGTAATCAAGGTATGCCACATATCAAGGGAGTACATCAGGTAAGTCTGTCTTCTCTTGAAATACATTTAACTGATATGAAGATTTAATAATTGACCAATATGGTGAGACATATTTCATTGTCTCAAATGATATACCAACCTACTCATGTGAGACCTTGTGGAATTTTCATTGAAACAGACCACACGACCGATTGTTTCCCCAACTAAAAGAGACATAAGATTGTCCAGTAGTATTCCATGGGAGACATTACCAACAACAAAAACCACCGAATCCCTTGACGAAATATGATTCCTTGTATCCAATATAAAACCATTGGTGGAAGGATAAATCACACTTGAGTTACGGATCTAGACAACAAAAAACACACCATTTTTAATAAAATTAATAGCAGCCTCTGCCTTTCCAAAAGGGATTTCAGAAACCCCAATGGAGTTTTGAATCCCATGCATCAACAATTCAAAAAACAAATGAAATCTCAACAAAATTTAGATTTTAACATTTAAGATCTTTTGAAACAAATTGTTCTTAATCAATAAAATGAGATAAAGAGTCAAGGTTCTGAGTTGAGGGATTTAAAGACTCAAATGAGCCAGATTTCCACTCCCCTACTTGTGCTAGTAAATAAGAACTATACAAATAAAACTTACCATGATAGTCCAAATACTAAGGAGAATTTTACTGCCATCGCATTAAGAATTGGGAAGAAAACTAATGATACTTATTTCACCCACCATTCCACCATGATTTACCTTAACTCCAGAGAAGCTCCATTCAAGATCAGTTGATGAGAACCCAATAGAGAAAGAGAAATGTAAGAAAAAATATTTATGATGTTACTCCTGGACCCCTTCACTTTCCAAACATGGTTGTACAAACCAAGAATATTGCTC
Source organism: Viscum album (assembly GCA_963277665.1). NCBI lineage: Eukaryota > Viridiplantae > Streptophyta > Magnoliopsida > Santalales > Viscaceae > Viscum > Viscum album. The sequence goes on along the minus strand of OY728143.1, from coordinate 1,603,575,458 downwards.
AGGAGGTGATGCAAAAAAAGAGGTTTTGGACACATTCAAGTGTGTTGAGATCAACATCCCTCTCCTTTAAGACATTAAGAAAACCCCAATTTATGCCAAATTCTTAAATGAACTTTATAAAAATCAAATATGTCTTAAGGGAAATCAAAGGATACATTTTGGATGGAATGTGTTAGTAATCATTAAACCAAGTCAACAATTCCAATAAAGTTCAAGGATCCAGACACATTCACCGTCTCATTCACTATAGGAGAGTTCACCCTTTCTGATGCTGTTTTTAATTTAAAAGCATCCATAAATGTAATGCCTCATAAAGTATTTTATTCTTTACATGTTGGTTAGTTGTAGCCGATGATAGTAGTTGAATAATTGGTGAATAGAGCTACAACATATCTTGCGAGAGTCCTTGAGGATATACTTGTTTGGGTAAGAGACATGATCATTCCTACATACTTCTATGTGTCTAACATGGAGGATGATCTGGTAGATTCTCATGCTCCAATTATATTAGGTATTATCTTCCTATAAATTAAGTAAATAATCACAAATGTCAATTAGGGTATACTTTAAATTGACTTTGGAGATGTTGTTGTGATATATAATGTTATAGACTCCTTGAAGTACCACTCCGAGGACGATTCTGATTTTATTATCTCTTATTTTGAAGCACCAAATAAATATCCCATGGAATTTCATTTCCCTATTCTTAAAGATATTAAAAATATTGGTTCTAGTATGGTGTCTAAGAGAACCTTCCCAACAGTTTTTAATATGAAAAACACTCCTGGATTTGATATTGAAATGGATTCATATTCTTATTTTGATAATTCTCACTCTAATTATGACATTGAGGTTTAGTATATTGATGGATTTGATGATTGATTCTATGATATTTATGATGTGTATACTGATACTGATGTTCATTGTTCACATATTTCAGTTCCTTAAAACTATCCATCCATACATCACCACACTACATTGTAACTCAATCAATTTACACCAAATCTAATATACTCATAGTTCTTAAATGTTGAGAAAATATATTTTATCATTGATAACAATCTCCCTTTTTAACATGAAGAAGAAATTTTGAATAGTTTGAGGGATAACATCAGGGGAATCGTGTGGACCGTGGATGACATATCTGGTATTACCCCCTCTATATGCATGCATAGGATTCTTTTAAAGGATGGGGAAAAACTAGTGAGGTGTCCATAAATGATATTGAATTCAACTCTTATAGAAGTTGTTAAAAAAGAATATGAAAAATTTCTGTAGGGAGGTATAATTTATCCTATTTTAGATTCTAATTCGGTGCCTCCTATTCAAGTTGCCCATAATAAACGAGGTGTTACTATTGTTAAAAATGATAAAGATGATTTATTTCCAATGAGGGTGAAAAATAGTTGTTGTGTGTGAATTGATTATAAGAAACCAAATTATTACAATCATAAGGACAATTTCTCCTCCATTTATAGATCAATTTCTTCAGAGACTAGCTAGGAAAACACAATTTTCTTTCTGTTATGGATTTTCTAGATATTTTCAGGTTTCTATATCCCTTAAGGATTAGGAAAAGACAAAATTAACTTTTCCATTTGGCAAATTTTCATAGCAGGCATTGCCTTTTAGACTTTACAATTCCCTAGGTACCTCATAAGAATGAATGGATTGTATTATTTGTGATTTTATCGAGAATTTCATGGTGGTATTGATGGAGAGCTTTATAGTGTATGGGTCTTTATTTGATTATTGTATCTCTAGTTTGGGGAAGGTTTTGAATCATTGTATTGAAAAGAATATATTCTTATACATTTAAAAGTGTCATTTTATGGTAAAGCATAGCATTGCCTTATGGAATGTAGTTCCAAAACATAGGACAGAGGTTCATAGTTCTATGGTAGATATTATTTCATCCTTACCCTATCCTTCATTTGTATGTGATGTTAGATCTTTCCTAGGGAATGAAGGATTTTATTAGTGCTTCATCAAAGATTTTAGTAAGAATTACCTTCTTATGTCATGATTACTTCAAAAGGATTTGGATTTATTGTTTAATGATTCTTGTATGACTTTATTTGATGAGCTAAATATGCATCTGAACACTCCCCTGATCATATAACCCCCAGAGTGGGAGCTTCCTTTTGAGTTTTTGTGTGACGTCTCCAACTTCGTGGTCATATTTGTATTATCTTATAATGTGGAGGGATAATAACATGTGATTTCCTATGCTTCAAGAATATTGTATTCAGCATAATAAAAATATAAAACAATGGAAAAGGATTCTCTTTCCATCATATATTATTTTGAATAATTACAATCATATTTATTGGTCTATAATGCAGTTTTTTAGACCATACTACTCTGAGATTATAACATCCCTGATCTTTATTACACACTTAAACATGATTTATTACACAGAACACATAAATTTATATAACATATAATATTGATAGTTCTAGTTTCTTTGGAACATATGAACATTACATAACAATGTAGAACATAAAACCCAACATCTTATTGAAAACTTCCTTTACATGACCATTACAATCCTTCGTACATCGATTTGTATCGGATAACCTAAGGACACATATAAGAAAATAGTTATCTATAAAGCCCAGTATTGGAGTAAAAATGGAATATCATTATGAATACATGACATGTAAGGAAATAAGAATATCAATGGAGTGCAAGAGAAACATGAACATAATGTCATGATAAAGCCTGATTAATATAAAATGGAAATGTTGTAAAAACATTTAACATAACTTTAGCAAGATCCAAGGGTCATTGAACATGGATTATGAGTAAACCATCATTGAAATTTAATTATCATGAATAAACCCTCATTTAACTTTATGTACCATGATACAATCCTTTACACAATGAATTGGGGCGTTATCTGGGGACACCCTTCTCAAATATTTCATTTCATGCATAAGTGGGCCACATGGATCATATAAAATGGAATCATACAAAATTATAAGTTATTCCACCATTAAGTAATGTGGAATATATAAATTAATGTTCCATTAAATATTTATATATTCATAAATTTGAATACCCTTAATAGATACATTGGTATGGTATTCACTTAGAGAATGATTTTGGTTTGGAAAATCATGGTGCTATTTCAACAACATAACGGCGTGACATAAAAATCCGTAAAATTGTTGATGAGAGTGAAATGGTAATCTCATAATATGTACATGATATTTATATTAATGGGATTATATATATTCATTTCCCAAAAATCATAATAGAATTTAGATTCATAATACAACAAAATTGCTTGAATGTAAATGGGAAGAGGGATATTACTTATGGAATTTCGTGATGGTAACAAGTGCACAATTGAGGCATTAAAGAAAGAGAAATGGGTATTTTTCATTTCAAACATAAATAGGAACGTATTAGGGAGGTGTGAAATCATACCCCAACATTTTTAATAAAAAATAAATGAACATAACAAAATTAAGAAACTTGGATAAAATGAGAAAGGAATGAATCCCTTACATGGAAGTGTGATCCCAAAGGCATGGGAGAAGCTTGAGAGTGGATTATTGGGAGCTTGGGGTGACTTGAGAGGATTTTAGAGAGAGGAGGACAGAGGTTGGATGAACTCAAAAGGCTATGAGTGAAGGGAAAGTGGGATCTTGGGTGGGTTTAAATAGGATGGGATGTGGGGTTCTTTATTATTTAGGCTTGGGTCGCCACACATTAAACTAATCAATACCACAAACCATCCCACAGGTCTTCCCATGTTTTTTTCAAAAGGGGAGTGGGACAAAATATTATATAAGGACAATGGACGAAATTCTTAAAATAATAGGGTGGCTTATGTGCAGGAGAGTCACAATCTCAAGGAAATTCATTTAAAAAGTGAAAATGTTTTATAACTCTAGGTGGGTGCATAATGTTTTGTAAAATAAATAGAAAAAAATATAATAAAATTATTTTAATTTCAAAACATATGTTGACCGAACATAATTTTTATAGTATTTTATTACATCACTATTGAGACATTATGATGTCATAAAACACATTATATATTTAAACGATATTTAATTTTTACCCAAACATACAACTATCTCATAAAATTATGAAAAATTTACCATTGGATAACTTTGATGTCCTGATTACAAAAATAATATCCATTTTATCTAAATAATTTTATAAATATTTTAATTTTAACTTTTAAAATAAAAAACACATTTTTCAAAAATTCATGGGTTTTGACAAAAATGGCTTTCATACAATAATAAAAATTATATTTGTGTTCATAAAAATTATACGTTCATTTATATTTAATAAAAATTAATTTAATAATAATAATATTTTATAAAAACATTATTTATTTCAAAAATCCATTAATTTATTAAAATATATTTCATAGATGAATATTAACTAAAATAATATTTGTTTTTTAAAAACTAATTACAACATAACAATAAATATGATTGTCTATTATTTATTCTATACATGATTAATTCACATAATTATAGTGGTATGGATTTTTTACATAACCCCTTAAAACAGCCACATAAAAACAAAGGGTAAGGTGCGCAATAGTGACAGACTCTGGGGGTGGCTCGGATAATATTACACACGTGGGAATCTCTATGAACTTCCACATCACTCATAGATGGTTTGGATCAAGCTTAAAGTTTTGAAGCTCAGCTTGGGCTAAGTCAAGAGTGAAGTCCAATGATCCCACCTCCTTTCTGAGCTTTGAAAAATGGGCTTCATATGGAGAAATTCTACTAGTTGAGTAAATTTCTTCCTTTTTCTGAGAAAATTGGATTTGTTAAAGCCCTATATTTATACTAATTATGGGACCACTGTTCAATGCATATATTAGAAATGGAAAAAATTCATAACAGTATTTTAAAATAAAAAAAACATAAAACCAATGAAGTTCACATTTTACATGATTAGTAATTTAATTATATCAAGTTTAATTTTAAATAATGAATGTTTGGGTCGTTACAATCTCACCCCTTATGAAATTTCACCCTCTAAATTTACTTTTCCCACACTAAAACAGTAGTGGGTAACTATTACTCATCACTACTATGGTTCTCACATTTCTTTTTCAAACCTGTAGTTTATCCAAAACACTTTTATGATGTGAATTATATTATTTCATAGAAATATTTTCCTATAATTTATGATCTATACTAGATTATCCACATAAGAAAGATCATCCAATAACTATACCACCTCTGAAGAGAGTACTTGTGAAGGGTCTGTTATGTACTTTCATAAGAGGGATACATGAAAGAAATCATGTACACTGGCCTTGGTAGGTGGAAGTACTAGTCAATAGGCAACAGTCCCAACACGGTCAATAATCTCAACAGGGCCAATATACCTATTAAAAACATCCATTTCTTTCCCAACATCATGACCTTGTTCCATTATGTTATGAGTGTAAATAACATGTCTCCAACTTTGTACTCGAGGTCTTTTTGATAGTTATCTAAATAACCCTTATATCGGCTCTGTGCTACCTTGATATGATGTTGAATGGTTTTTACCTTCTCCACCATTTCATCATCAATTTCTAGTCCTATTAGCTTACACACACTGAATTCATACCAACATGCCGGTGTTATACACCTTTTCCCATAAATGACTTCATATGGTTCCATTTTGATTCTCAAGAAGAAACAATTATTGTAGTAGAATTAAACTAGTGGAAGATGTTGGCCCCATCCATCATTGAAGTCCATAGAACATGATCTTATCAAATCATCCAGTGTCTGAATACATAGACTGGCCATCAGTTTGAGTAAGATAGTCCATAATGAAGTTAATTTCAGTGCTTAGAACATGTTGGAGACTTTTCCAGAACTTCGAGTTGAATCTCAGATCATGATCGGATATAATAGATAGTGGATCTCCATGCAGCCTTACCACTTGTTTGATGTACATCCGTGCATGTAGATCCAATGAGAAGTCCTCTAGGATTGAGAAAAAGTGATTTGTTTTCATAAGACTACACACAATGACCCATATATCATTATTTCCTCTATATTTCCTTGAAATTCTAGTGAGAAAGTCCATGGTAATGTCATCAAACTTGCATTTTTGTTTGGGTAGTGGTTGCATCATCCCCTTATACTTTTTCCTCTCCTGCTTTACATGCTGACATAACGGGAACATTGATTTATATTCTCTAATCTCCCTTTTCATATTGTCCCACCAAAGGTTTTCATAGAGATCTCAATACATATTTGTGATCCCCGAGTGAATAGAGAAGGGTGAGCTATGTGAGTCATTCAGAAGCTCCTTCTTCATTGCTATATTTGATGGTACACATAATCGTGACCCAAATCTCAAAATTCCATCCTTTGTCATCCTCAAAATCTGAGGATTTACCATTTCTGATAGCTTCCACACTTTTCATAATTTTCACATCCTTTCATTGAGCATCCATAAGATTTTCCCAAAGATAAGTTTGAGCAATCATTTTTGAACGGATTGATGATGTTCCCTTCATTATGATTCCATGTCCATCTTAATCAAACTGAAGAAGATTGGATCATACTCGATTCTCATTAATTATAGAATCGCTAGATCCTTTCTACAAAGGGAATCCCACACCTTGTTTTATTTCCTAGGGTGGTAATGGATTTAGTAGTTATAGTCTTTCATCAGCTCTAAACAAATTCATTGGTGAATATTCAACTCTTTCTGTGTGAATATATACTTAGGGTTTTTATGATCAGTATATATTTCAAATTTCACCCCAATTAGATAATGTCGAAAAATTTATAAATCAAAGATCACCACAGCTAACTCCAGATCAAATTTTGGATAGTGATTCTCATGAACATTTAATTTCCTTGAAGAATAGGAAATGTCTTTGTAACTTTGCATCATCACACAACCCAATCCCATTTTCGAAGCATCACTGAATACCATAAAAAGTTCTCCACCTAGGGGTAGTGTGAGCACTGGTGCTGTGAAAAGCCTCATTTTCAACACCTTGAAGCATTATTCACATTCATCACTCCAAGAAAGCTTTACTCCCTTCCATGTTATTAATGTAAGAGGGTTTGACAATCTTGAGAAATTTCTCACAAGTTGTCGATAATATCCAGCTATCCCCAAAAAGATACAGTTATCCATTACTGATGTTGGCCATGGCCACCCCAATATTGCAGTTGTCTTGGAGGGATCTATAGATATCCCATTTCCTATGATAATATGTCCCATGAATGAGACTCCTTCAATCATAATTCATACTTTTTATACATTTCATAATGATTCTCCTTTTGTAAGGTCTCTAGTATAGTTTTTAGATTCTCCTCATGATCCCCCTTGGTTTTGGAGTATATTAGAATATCGTCTATAATCACTACCACAAATTTGACAAGTTAATATCTAAAGAATATATTCATAGATTCCATGATGATTTCTGGCACATTAGTGATTCCGAAAGGCAATTATATGAATTCATAGTTCCTATATCTTGTACAAAAATAATTTGTGGGATATCTTCCCTTTTCACTCTTACTTGATAATATATCGACCAAAGATCTACCTTTGATAAATATTGTGCTCCATGTAGTTGATCAAACATTTCATCAATTCGGGTAAGAGGATATTTAGTCATTATTGTGCTTTTTTTGAGCTCATGATGATCAATGAAAATGTGCATTGACACATCCTTCTTCTAGATGAAGAAGAATGGTGCACGCCAAGGTGAAGCACTTGGTCATATAAACCCTTTATCCATATTCTCTTATATTTGTATCATAAACTCCTCAAGATCCATAATATCCATTCTATATGGAGTCTTGGATATTGGAAACTACCAATATATAAGATCAATTAAGAATTCATCATCTCCTCTAGGAGGAAGACCAGGAAATTCCTCGGGAAACACATTGGTGAATTCCCTCACAATATGAATATATTCAAAAATGGTTACTTCCTTGGAGTCAACCATCTGAACCAAATGTGCATGCTCATAAGGCATTAATATCCATTCTTGATATGATGTAAATAACGAAGATTCATCCTCCTTCGTGCTCTTGTATAGAATATGAGGTCGATTAACCATATGGAGTGTGATTTCCCACTCACAACAATTTAGGTTTTCTCTATATAAGGAAAGTCAATACATGCATAGAATTGCATCAAATTATAGTAGATTAAGAATGAAGAGGTTCATCAGGATGTTAAATCCACAAATTATGATAGGGGATGAGTTATATTCATGTGATTCAATTGTTTCCCCATTTTCCGTACTCACGGAGATCTTTACTTCCAAGTTTTGTGGTGGTGTTGGGATTGTTCTACTAAATATTTCAGATAGAAAAGAATGTGTATAACTATAATAAAAAAGTAATTTCATGATTTTTGAATGAATAACCAGTGTACCTGTCTCCAATTCAATGGAGGGGTTCACTACAACAGTAGTGATGGCAAAATATATCCCTTTCTGTCTTCGAGGTTGTTGGTTGCCTCTGAAAACCCTTGGCTAAGCGCACTGGTTTGCAAAGTTCAATGGTTCATTGTAGTTGAATCTATGAACAATGAATTGAGGTTTGAGAAGTGCATTCATCTCCTATGTCATAGTGGTGGGTTTTTTCTTTCCTACAGTTAATACCTAGGTTCCCTTCTCTTCTACACCTAAAACATTTCCTCGTCCCCTTTAGGCAATTTTTGGGGTTTTTCTTTCGAAACCATTTGCAAGTGGGGTGATGGATTTTCTTAGCACCATTAGGTTTATCCATCGGACCAATAGAATTGAAGTCCTTGTTATGCTTCATATCCCTTTTATACCCCTAGGATTCCCTGATCTCCATTTCGACTTTGAGGGCACATCAGAAAATTTCCTCATAACTATCAAAGTCACGGATCGCCAGTGATTTCAGCATGATATGTTTCATCCCACCAAAGAAACGGTCAAACTTGCATTCGGGAGTAACGACAAAGCCAGATGCATATACTGCAAGGCTTTTGAATTGAACCTCGTATTTTCTAACATGTTTTTTGTCCTTTTGGATTAGGTTAAGGAAGTCCATTTCCATCTTTAGTAAGAGGGTGCGCGGAAAATATTTATCGAAAAACATATTCTGGAAATCCTTCCATTCTATCGCCTCAATCTCCTTATATGGATTCGTTTTTTAGATCAACATCCACCATTGATCAGCTTCAACCTCCATAAAATACGAATCCTCGAGAATCTTCTCTTGATCTGAATATTTATGGATGGGGAAGATCTTTTCAATAGAGTTGATCCATTGATCAACTATTGTGGGATCAGATGATCCATTAAATGCATGAGGCCTCTATCTCATGAATCTCTCGATAGAAACTTTTTCTTTCTTAAGAGGGTTGAATGCTCCTCTTTACCCACACTTCTGTTAAATACATGAGTTAACTGATAGATTATCTTTAAAAAGATCACAATTCCCACTCCCATTAGATTGGGCATCTCATTAGAGCAATCATCACATTGATATTCACATCGGCTAGCCTGATTCCTCCAATTATTATCCATTGGCTGGAATAAAAGGAATGATTGGAGTAACATATAAAGGGTAATCCAAAGACAAAACAGAGGACTTATACATTACTTTTATTTCATTAACTAATGAATCTATTTGCTTCAACCAATGTTATCAATGATCTACTTCCATATATATATTTTTTGGGGAATTTTTTTAATTCCCATAATTATGGTTCACACTAAGCTAATAAATTTATGAAATCATATACCATAGGAATTTTGTATACAAGATCATAGAAAGGACCATTGTCATGTACTAGGATACCTTGGGTCATGCCTGAAACTCCTTGTCGGTGTTTTCACCCCTAGGCACATTGATTCCAGAGACGCTTCTGCCTACTCATATCCAGAGAGGGGTGTATTTTCATGAAAAACCACTTACTCAATAATCACCAAAACATATGGATGTTTTTATTATCCATATTCTTGTCTCTAAGGAATTTCTAGGGTTTTCTAAACCTAATCCCCAAAAAAACTAAACCTTTCCTCTAATACAAACTATAAAAACCCTGATCTTTATTACACACTTAAACATGATTTATTACATATAACACATCACTTGATAAGACATATATGATCATGAGGTCTAGTGTATTTGGGGATTATGAAAATTACATGACAACATAGAACATAAAACACATCATCTTATTGAAAACATCCTTTACATGACCACTACAATCCTTCGTACTTAGCATTACATGGGATAACCTGAGGACATGCATAAAAAGGGTGAGAAACAAATCCCAGTAAGGGAGTAAATAGGGAATAACATTATGAATACATGACATGTTATTGAATTGTAATATAAATGGAGCACAAGAGAAACATGAACATAAAGGCCTGATATAGCATGATTAACATAACATGGAAATGTGGCAACAACATGTAACGTGACATTATCATGAGCCAAGGCTCATTGCACATTGACCATGAGTAAACCCACAGTGCACATGAATTATCATGAGTAAACCATCATTTCATTTGGTGTATCATGATACAAACCTTTAACCAATGAATTGAGTGCAATCAGGGTGCACCCTTCTCAAACATTTCATTTCATGCATAAGTGTGCCACATTGATCATATAACATATAATCATTAAACATGAGAAGTTATTCCACAGCTAATAAATGTGGAATACACCCATGAAAGTACCATTAAATATGTATATGTGCATAAAATTTAATACCATTGATAAAGACATGGGTATGGTATCCACATACACAATGATTTTGGTTTGGAAAATCACAGTGCAATTTCGGCAGTATAAAGGCGTGACATAAAAATCCATAAAAATAATTGATGAGAGTGAAAGGGTAATCTAATCCTAGGTACATGAAATGGAACGTAGAGGGATTATATAGATACATGTCCCTACAAATGTAATGTAATTTAGATTCACAATACAAAATAATTTTTTGATTATAAATTAGAAATGTGAAATTCCTTATGGAATTTCAGCATGGTAATGCATGTACATGGGAGGCAATAAAGAGAGATAAAGGGGAATCTCTTCATTTCAGAAATAATTAGGGAAGTATGACTGAGGTTCTAAATCATACCCCAACATTATAAATAGAAAATAAAAGAACATAACAATATTAAGAAACATGGATAAAATGAGAAAGGAATGAATTCCTTAAATAGAAATGTGATTGGAATGGCTTGGAAGAGGCTACTGAGGGGATTCTTGGGAGAGAGGGGTGCCTTGGAAGGATTTTAGAGAGAGGAGAGAATAGGATGGACGAACTATATAGGCTTTGAGTAAAGTGGAAGTGGGATCCTGTGTGGGTTTATATAGGAAAGGAGAGGGAATTATTTAATATTTAGGTTTGGGTCACCACACATTAAAATAATCAATACCACAAACCAGCCCGTGGTTTTTTCCAATAGAGAGTGGAAAAAAATATTTTATAAGGCCAATTTCCGAACTTCTTAAAATAATATGGTGTCTTATGTGGAGGTTTGTCACACTCTCATGGAAATTCATTTAAAAAGTGAAAATGTTTTATAACTCATGGAGGGCCCACTAATGCTTTGTAAAATAAATCAAAAAAACCTAAAATCACATTATTTTAATATAAAAACAAATATTGTCCGAAAATAATTTTTATATAAATTAATTACATCACAACTAGGACAATATGATGTCATAAAACACATTATATAATTAAACGAAATATAAATTTTACCAAAAATTTTGACTATCTCTGAAAATTATGAAAACTTCACCGTTGGATAATTTCGATGGACTGATTCCAAAAATAATATCCACTTTATTCAAATAATTTTTTAAATATTTTAAATTTCACTTTTAAAATAAAAATAGTCATTTATCAAAAAATTATGGGTTTTGGCCAAGACAGTTTTCAAACCTTGATAAAAATTACAATTGTATTCATAAAAATTATACGATAATTTATATTTAATAAAAATTAATTTAACAATAATATTATTGCATTAAAAAATATTTAATTAAAAATTCCATTAAATTTCCAAAATATATTTATTAGATGAATATTACCTAAAATATTATTTGTTTTTTTGAAATGTATTTACAACGTAACAATAAAAATGAATGTCTATTGCTTATTCCCAATGAGAGCATACCCGAGTGGGAAGGGATCTTGCTTGGCATCCAAGAGATATGGGTTGAAAATCGGGCGGAGGAAAATTTCCGGGTTACTGTAGCTATCATTATAGTATTACTGTAGTAGTTACTGTTCGGTTCTATAGCAACCGGAATTATTCACTCGATTTGGGCCCTCGGGCCACCAGTTTGGGCCTATGGGTCTCCAGGTCCTTCGGGTCATCAAAGGTCTTCTGGCCATAGGGCCTTCGGGTCACGTAGACCATGGAGTAGCGCAGTTCACACAGAACATGACCTAGAAGTGGATTATATCAACATGTGTAGCAGCCACCAGATGTAGAGCTAACCGGACTGGAAGAATGAGAGGGTATGGTATCCGCCATCGGGACCAGGCAACGTGCAGCTTTGTACTGGGCAATGCCGGTCAATCAGCAATGCAATGTGGTAAGCTAGGTGATCAATGATGTAGAAAGTTTTGGAGGAGCAGTTAAAGTGGGATGAGCCTACGTTTCATGTATTGGGAAATGTATGCCTCTGGGAAATCGCGTCATGTATTCCATGTTTGTCGGGACTTGTGCCTTGGGCCTACGGGTCATGTACGGGTTCCCCTTAAACCCTTAAATGGGGGATTATCCATAATAAAAATAAAAATAAAAAGGCCTTCAGGCCATTCAAAAAATTTCTATTTCTTATTCTATACAAAAGTAATTCACATAATTATAGTGCTAGGGATTGTAACATAACCCCTAAAAACTGGTGCACCATACCAAAGGGTAAGGTGAGCGATGGTGATAGACTCTGGGGGTAGCACATATAACTTTTCACACGTGGTAATCTCTATCAACTTGTACTTCTCCGATATATGGTTCCATTCAAGCTTAACGTGTCGATTCTCAGCTTGGGCTTGGTTATGAGCGAAGCCCAATGATTCCACATCCTTTTTTATCTCGGACAAATGGGCTTCGTACGGAGCAATTCTTCTTGATGAGACCATCGCTTCCTTTTTCTGAGTAAATTGGACTTGTGAAAGCCCTATATTTATATTAATCATGTGATCACTATTAATAGGATATATTAGCAAAGGTCAGAATTATTAACGGTATTTTAAAATCCTGAAAAATTAAACCAATGAAGTTCACATTTAACATAATGAGACATTTACTTTGAATAAGAGAAATTTTCATTAATGAAATTTTGGTTATTATAGAGATTCCACTTGAAGAAGCCAGATGGAAATCCCATGCTTATCTGATGGATGATCCTCCTTCAGTAATTTGATATTGAGATAAAGGAAAGGAAGGGTTCATAAATCCTTGTGGTCGACCACATTAGTACGCTTACTCACACATTAGAGGTTGAATCCTTATACTAGGTAAGGATTGGGGACACATTCCCCAATAAGCATCTTTACGCCATTCGAAGTATGTATCCTTGGTATGTTGAGTTAGATAACTATGTTTTCCCTCTAAAATCCCTAAAATTTTAAAGAAACACAATGTCCAAAAAGTATAGAGTGATTCATTATTTTATGTGGGGTATGATCCCTACCTAGGCTGGATGTGTACTGTCCAAGTTATTAAGAGATGTGTTCATGACCATGAGATAGAGTCTATTTTACATTTTTTTTCATACCCTTGATTTTGTTGGACACTTCAAACCCCAACGGACAACAAGGAAAGTCATTGACTCTATATTACATTGAACTATAATATTACATTATGCTCATGTGTTTTGTAGGTTGTTCTCACGTTGCCAACACATTGGGAATATTTCTAGGAGAAAAAATATTCCTTAACACCCCATATTATTTTGTTGACTTGTTATTTTTTGGGAATTTATATTATGGTTCATTTTCATAGTCAATTAATTTTTTTCATATTTTGTTTTCTTTTTATTGTTTGAGTAAATGGGTGGAGGATAAAGAAACCCTGAATGATGATCCTTATATTGTAAAAGTCATTTTTCAAGACATAGGTTTTTTTGTAAGATTGGAGTAATGAATGCCATCATCAATTACCATGGGCAGACTTCTACAACCAAAATTTTGATTTCCTCATTCATAAGTATGGGGTGACACACAAAACATCAACCCCATACCAGCACCAAGAAAATGGAATGGTTGCGGTTTCAAATCGCGAGTTGAAACAAATTTTGGGAAAAATTGTGCAGCCGAATCAGAAGGATTGAATAAACTAATTAGATGATGTTTTATGGGATTATAAGATATAATAAAAGACACCCATCTTGGATATCACACAAGAGGTCATTGGATTAAGCATTATAGTCAATGGGAAATGTTTAATGCAATACATTGGGGGAATTTCATCTGATGTTGTCGATTTTATCATACAAGATGACTCCATGATCACATGAGAATATCAGGTTATTCTTAACCCAGTCACTTTTATATAATTTATCCTATTTAAAATTCGTCATTTCATGTTCACATATCATTTCATGGGTTCACATTGATTATAATTAAATATTTTATGTGTGGGGGAGGAAACGTTTAGTTTAGTAATCACAATTTTTTTGTTCTTCAAACAAATTGTGAATTTTATTAAAAACAATTTCAGTTTTTCTAAAACTCTTTAGCTGAATTGATTCTCGTAAACATTTTTACGTCCATATAAATAAGTGAAATAATTTATTCCATGAAACTGAGAATAAATGGATGCTAATAATGGAATTGTTTCATGTTCTAATCTTTTTGAATTTCCTAATGAGTACTCCGAATTTTGAATCCCATGCCACATCTCCTTACCCTTGTATTTGATATCACATTAATGTGATGTTTCTAATCAATTTTGATAATTATTTACATTCACCTCACTTATAGGGAGAACCAAACTACAAATTATTTTATCAGTATTTGATTTATTATTATAAAATCAAGAGGGTTTATGGTACTTGTATTATAAATAATTGAGGCATTTTTTTAAAGCCCCATTTTCTAATAATCCATTTTATAATATCCGTCATTGAAAATTCATTCCATGTATCCCTTAGAATTCATGAAGATCCTATTAGATTATCCACATTACAAGGCAATTTTCACTATCCAACATACTCTTGAAGTACAATTGCATAATCCAGTTAAACATAGGTATATGGGATGATATATTGTATTTTGCTACCTCATCTGGTGATAATATGGGGGGAAATGTTAAATAGATTTGTTTTCTGCTAAAAACATTATTCTGTTGAATATTATGCCTTTATAGAGAAGTCATGATTTAAGAAATAGTGTGTTTCTGGTGCTTCCAAAGAAGAAATAAAGTCATGACTATCTCGATCTTTCACGAAAAACTATTTTAGAGAAGATTGTCATTTTTGTTGCTAAAATGATGAATTATGTAAACAATCCATGAGTTTTCACGATGATGGAGCTGAATTGATACTTAGGGGAGTAAGGGGGAGACTATACTTGAGTGAAAAATAGAATAATGCAATTTTTGTTCAAAAAGAATCATGATCTCTTAATTTAACCTCATACTGATAACATATAAATCCTACCTACCAAAATCCACAAAACATACATGAAAAGTCATCATGATAAACATACTTTCTTGACTCAAATTGGGATTAGCTGTAGGAATTTATCAAGCATGTGGTGACCCTTGTATGAGCTTTAATTAGAACGACATTGTTGAAAACATAGAGTTTGAGTGATAAGAAAACATTAAAGTGGGTTAAGTGTTTTGGGTTCATGATAGAATAAATTAATTGGAAATATATTGAGTGTTATAAAATAAGAAAAAAAATGGGTTTTAGGGGGTGTAATATCTTTTGTTTCTTGTTTTCAAATTTGTATATCTCATGTGAATATGGTTTAATTTTTTCTATATTAAATTAATCATTACTTGTAACAATTTTTAGGAATATAGGATATGATGTTTTTCCTATGAGTGTTAAAGGGTAAGTGTGGTGGTGTGATCACATCACATTTCACTTTTTTATTTCACCCTTACATCATTGTTTTAAAACATGTTTTTTATAAATTAAAAATATTATCTCAAATTAAGCATCCCATTTGATTCAATTATTAATTGTTTTTCATTGTTAAAAAGGGAAATTATTCTTGTTTTGGTGATTTCGTTGTAGGAGGAGGTTATATGGAGGTTCAGAGATATGTCCACTATTTTCCACATTTTAAAAAATACGTACATCCAAATGGGCTGCAAATTTTTGGGACACCACACAACATCATTATATACACGTCATCTCATTAAACTGAAGTACAATTCATCCGTTAATGGGGCCATCCAATCCAAACTATCTAGGGGACATAATTTTTACAATATAAAAGATGTGTTTCTTTATTTAGGCAATGTCTTGAATTTTAATTTTCCATTGGCAACAAAAGTTGAAATAAAGATAATAAAGATAGTAGACTACAACGTTTTTCTTTTTTCCATGTCTCTAAATGTCCATTTACCAACCCAAAACCAAGACAAAAGTGGTATCTCAAAATCTGGGTGCACGAAACCACTTCCCATTTTGGCCATAAATTTACACCTCAGTCGCATCATTTTGAAGTCTGACCATGGAGTGAATTGTTTAAATTTTGGAGTTCTATAGTACTTCTATCATCAACTTGGAGGTTCATGATAATCCTATACTCATAGGTGGAGCTCTTGATACAAGGATCCCTTCATCGAAGCTTTCCCCTCCACATATTGTAATATTTCTCTTTGTGTAATACACATCTTAGTTCATATTTTATTTCGTAAGTTTTTATCTATATTATTCACTTATATTACTTATTAATCTTCCTGTTTGGCCTATAAATGAATAGTGTAAACAATATTGGGTTCTATCCATTCTAAACCTTTGCTCATGAAAAATGTTTTTACAATGACTACACCATCCTTGGAAGATTATTTTTTTGATCTGCCTCCCACCTTCATCATTAATTTGTTTTGAATCAATGAGATTCTTTAATTTACCTAATTTGATCAATTAATTGAGTTATTAAATTAAATAAAACTAAGAATGAAATTTAAAGATAAACACAAAACCCATAAGGATAAGAATTGTGTGAATTATGAGGGTGCGGTCATAATCGGTAATACAATACTACACAGGATCAATTTGTAGCGTCAAAATATAATAAAATACTTAATTAATCCCCATTTACATAATGGATATGTGCCTTAATTTAGAAAAGACCATAATCTAGGCCTATAACATCAATCAAATAACGGTGTTTCAATTGCATGTTTTGATGCTAATCTAGTGATTAATTCACATCCAATTTGTTGTAAAGTTAATTCTCATAGCATTCAGGGGTTAAAAATTTAGGGGATACTTATTAAAGTATATTAATTTAAAAGATAATGATTAATAAGTATGTGAAAAAGTGTAGTATGATCTTTTACATCTCCTAAAAATATTAAAAAAAACATATTCTCATTCTATTCTATTAATCAAATTTCATTCCAAAAAAATATAATCTTGTTCTATAATTATTCTCTAGATTTATGACGGAAAACCCCACATCATTTTAATTAGTTTTCTTATTCTATTTTATGGTATTTTTAGAATACCTTTAATATGGTGTTAAATTTACTTCCTCCATTAAGAGATGACCTTGGTCAGCCACTCTACTGCACCTATGTACCCAAAAATCTCCCTTTATTTGAGTTCCCATGAAAGTGCCTCCAAATATTCTCATTTTAATTCCACGATGAATTCCAGTGGGATGACTTATTAACTGAACGGATGTATGGATTTTATACCTAGATAAATAGAATTTCATTTTTCCTTACAAAAATTATATATGCCACTATGCAATGGGATGCCAGGTCCTCCACAGTTAGGTACGAAGAAAAGTTTTAGAGAGGACCAAAATATTATGTGCCATGTACAAGAGGTTGTTAGAATTATTTTGGATGGTGCGCCAGATGTTCCTCGTACCAGTACAATGGAAATTTCATTTCTGGGAGATTTAGGCATAGACATGGAGATAGTACATGTTTTTTTTGTATGAAGTGTGGGGACAGACAAAGAATTCCATTGAAGGAAGGATCATGATGCAGACATTCCACAAAAAATCAATGAACATTCAGAGGGATTTGATGATGGTAGATATATTTCCAAAGAGCCTCTACCTTCATATTCAGATCTTCTAATAAAATAACATAACAAGATTTAATGGGGTTAGTGCCATATATATCCCTTTTCTTGAATAAATGATCTAGACCCAAATATATGGCCTCTAGGATACTAAGAATAATTTTATATCCCACCTATTTAAAAAGGAGGATATTTTCAGGGGGAACCACCCACATCCATCCTCGTTGAATGGGGAGATTACCTTTAAATCTTCTAGATCATTAGAGAAAGGGTATGTTTCATTGAGCCCATTTTCTTCGGCCATCCATGGTTCCATCAAAATATTAATTGAGGATCCATTTCCAATTCTCCTTTAAATCCTCCTCATGTCGGTCATGTGTGATCCCAACATGCCATGCTAGAAGAAACTAGGGTGGGGGCCTAATAGATCATTAAAATAATCAATATTTTGGAAATATTTATACTTGATAACCTTCATGAAAAGGTAATGAGGGTGTTGAATGAACTTCCATCCTAATTTGGAAGGAAATGCATCATTTAAGAGGCCCATGTCCCTAAACCCCAATCCCCCATGAGGATTGGGAATGTAGAGTATATCCCATGCAATCCAGTGAGCCTTTTGTTTTCCTTCATTGAGTCCCCAAAATAATTGGTGGCATTTTTTAGATATTATCAATGATGAAACCAGGGATATTAAAGATAGTCATAAAATTTTATGCGATAGATTTGGGGACTGAATAAATGATGATATATTTACCTAATATAGAGACCCTTTTGTAAGTCGATCCTTAAATTTGTTTATCCAGCCACTCCAAAATGCTGGATAAAACAACTTTTTTGGAGATACCAAATAAATATTTGAATCGATTTGTACTTATTATGTTTATTAACCATTTGGCATAAAAGAGTTATTGGTGCTCAACCTTCTTATTCAGGGGCATGCCTATGCTGAAGGAAATTTTCAATTTAGAGGTGTTGAGAGCATTCCCTACAACATTATCGTAGAGGTGGAAAAGAAAGAAAATATTCTTGAGTTACTCCAATGTGGCCTTGGAGAATAGAAGACAAACATCATCCAAGAAGATAAGGGAAATTTGAGGCCATCGATAACAGTCCTTCGCTCCATGAACAAAATTATCCATAGCTTCTTTTGAAATGAAATTAGATAATACATCAGCCATTAAAATTAAAAGGGAAAGGGAAAACAGGGTCTTAATGGAGAAGTCCCTAATAGGGTGAGAATATTGGAAAAATTCTTCTATTAATGTGGATCTTCAATGAGATAAAGGCAACACATTTCATTATAATGTCAATACGTTATGATCAGAATCCCATTTTTTTGTACATACTAGATGAGCGTCCATTCCACTATATTGAAATATTTAAACATTTCTACTTTCTAGGCCATGTTGCCTCATTTTGACATATTGTGGGTCTTTATAGTGTGAAATTGTTCATGGTAAAAAATCATTTTTTCTGAGATAAGACTATTTCTGACAAAGGTAATTTGGCTTTCACTAAAAATGGATGGAATAAATTTGTGAAGTTTGTTAACCAAAATCATAAAGAAACATTTATATGTTATATTTCACAGGATAATGGGATGAAACTCAGAACTATATTAGAGATTCTCGGTATTATGAATGAGTGGGATGGGGGTTTTATTAATGTGGGTGAAGTTAGACTTCTCATTATAGAGGTCCCTTATCATGATTGACACATCAAGCCCCAAAATGTCCAATATTATTTCAATGAAGTTAGTGGGGAACCCATCTCGGCCTAGGGATTTGGTGGGGTGGAATTGTTTAGGGTGGAAATTATTTCCTCTTCAGTAATAGCCTAGGTGAGATTGTTGTTCATATCATCTGTAATAATAGGAATAATATAGCAAGAAACCTCATTTGGAATGGAGGTCTCACTGGCCAAAGATCCTAATGAATAAAGGACAAGGCCATGGATATCCTACTATTTCGAGATAGTTCATCAATTATGTGAGGAAAGACATGAAATAAGGTTTTTTTTATGAGTTAGGAATTATTTTTATGGAAGTAATGTGTCTTTATGTACCTTTATTTGGTATGACTATTGTGAGCATGCATTGAACAATAACATTATTTTATTATATGAGTTTATTGAGTTTAGTATAAAGCACTAAAATATTGTAAATGATCATGGATGAATGTGGGAGAGAGTGTATATTGGAAAGAAATTTTTTAATGGAGTCACATTTACAGCCTTGTTGATGGAACCACCAACCACTCCATATTTCAAGGCTCGATGAAACCTGGTGAATTTTAGCATGAATTTCGTGTCCACTCATAGTCTGTACCTCATTAATAAATTCTCTATATACCATTTTCGTTTTCTAGTATATTTGAAAAATAAAAGGCATCCCATGTCTTGGATTGTTTTGATTGATATTAAGGTGAATGAGAATCAAGTAATGGTCTGACATCGATGGGTTGAGCTAGGAGAACTAAGAGAGGATTAAGTTGGGGAGCTAATTGGAATATGGAAATAATATTTCCGATCTCTCCTCGATGAGTTTGTTCATTGATAATCCATGATACTATATTAGAGGTTTACTCGTGTTACCCTATTTAGAGAGAAAAATTCATTGAAATGCTTTACTGAACTGTCTCAGATGGGTCAACAACCTACTAGCACCCCTACGTTTTATCATTCGAACATGATCTTGTTAAAATATCTTCCCATGAGAAGCACTCATAGGATCTCTATCCTAATATTTTTATGGAGGTCCCATGATTTCTATTTATCATTTTGAGTGGTCGAAATAGAGAAAATAACAAATGACCAAACAATATTGATTGGATGATGGAAAGAGGGAGAAATATGGTTGAATAAGAAGCTCTTAATTCTAATTTCTACAACCTTCTTCCACAAGTGTCAGATACCACTAGTATGGCCCTATCGTGGGGATAGGAAGAAACCCTAAATACACACTATGTAGGAGATTTCTGGAATGTATTTATTTTCAATCACGGTTATGGAAAAAAACCATACTAAGGATACTTATAGAAATTCTATGCCAGATCATATGAATAGTGTCTATGTTTCCAATCCCACTGATGTTCCAGCAAAAGGCTTTCACAAAAATATGTGGGTTTGTGTTTGACTAGCCTTAACTTATAAAATCTCGACAAAAAATTCATTATCTACATCCCTCTATATTTTTGGGAGGCTCTCGCTTCATAGAGTATAGTTTGTTCTTTTTTGTCCAAATTGTTCTGAAAAGGGGGGTTAATTCCCTGGTCACCTCTTATTATCATTTTCTATAACCTGATTTTTTTAGCACGAGTCAATGTCAAAACTTCCATGTCATATCCAACCTACGAGGTGAGTCATGGATGTTAAATTCATAGGGGAGGAATTAGGTCTGGAAGATCAAATCCTAGGGGAGGAACCCATTCTTGAAGGTATGCATAGATATGTTTTGGGATGGAAGGAATTTTTAGAGTAACCTCTAGTTATCATCACAGGGATGTAGGCATGCTCTTTATTTCCATGAGGCCTTTATTTTGAATGTAATGGTTCTTCTAAAGGCCCAAGGGTCATATTTGGGGGTTGGGTTTCAAGTTTTCCTTGGATGCACTATATCATCCTAGTCTTTAGGAAATCATGGTTTTTCCAGAAAAATAGTACTCCCTTAGTCATTGGTGGTGTGCTTGATTAAGGCCTTATTTAGTTTATCTATATCCTTATGTTTTTTAGATTCTGAAACAATAAATATCCCATGAGTTTTAGCATGAATACATGGGACATAGTGCTTGAGTACATTACCCTTCCTATCACTTTTTATTAAGGTGAAACCCTTCTTCGTGTGTCTTTAGCATCATTAGAAGAAATATTATCCCCACATCATCTCATAATAAAAAACGTCTATATTTTTCAAGTGTCAATTTATAGAAAGGTACCCATTAGGAGAAGGAAAACAACATCAATTGAGAACCTTTTCTATGTGGAAGAACCCCATAGAATAATGTTTGATCTATCCCATTCCATAAATCTAGAAATATGAGATCTGATTTCTCTCATGATGTGCTCAGATCTAGAATACTAGGGGAATCCAAAAATCTCTACCCTTAATGTTGATTTAGTAATGGCTTCTTTTAGAGCATCCTCATTATTTTCCGAAACCTCCATTAGGATCACTAGGTTTTTAAAGACCAAGGCCTTTTGAAAAGGACCTTGTGTTTTAATTCATATTGAAGAACTCAAATATGAGATTTTTGGATCTAATCTCATGTATGTTTACTCCATCATCCAAACACCATATAGATTGAGATGTGTTCCTCAACAGAGGAAAATTGGCGCCCTGACTTTAGATAAATTTTCCTACAAATATAACATTCATACGATGAGCAATAAAGAAGTATTCATTAATTTTTTCTATGATAGGGGATTTTCCTTTTATAGAAGAAATAGGTGTTGCTACTAATATATTAATTCATTCTCCATTTTGAAAAATCTATAGAATGTAGACAAACCAAAAAAATTAAAAAGAGGAGGGTCATCAATGGGGGATCCACTAAGGACCTCTGCGAACACAGGGGTTTCAGAAGATGGAGGATCCATCAAATACCTCTATAAGAATAGAGAGGTCAGTCCTTCGAGAAAAGTCAAAATCCAACTACGTATAATGAATCAGTTGAGGATGAGCATGAGCTTCATATCATGAAACCACAATCTGAATATCATATGAGCATAAGACACTCATAAATCGTATATGGAATAAGCATAAGCTATTTATGAAACTGAATCGGTCGTGGATGAGAACAAGCTGTAGATCAAGAATCCACAATCTGAAAATTAGATGAGCACAAGGCACTAGGATTCTATAATCTGTAGATTGAATGACAATAAACCATTTAGAAGGTATAGATCAGATGAACACAAGCCTCTCTTGAAATTGAATAACATGAGGATTAGAACAACCTACTTAGAAATTTACTTCCAGGATTGGAAACCATAATCCACAGATCACAAGCATGATGATGAGGATGATAACTCACAACCTGAAAACAAATTTATGTAGATCCTACCTTGAATAATGCAAAAAAAAAGAACTGATAAAGGGGGTACCATTATAATCAATTTTTATGAAGCGTTGATAAAGTCCTCCCATTATCAGTTGTCTTTTACTAGAATTGATAAATTGTATATTTCAAAAAAAAATTCATTAAATATAATATATAAATATATAAGTATATTTATATAGGTATAAATATCATATATACTTTTTAAATATGTTTTAGATAAGGTTAATTAGAATTTAGACTTTATATATAATATATTTAGTGAAAATGTATTATAAAATAATTTAAAAAATGTTTTTAATTAATAAATAAATATTTATTATCGCATAATAGTCATTTAATAACTATTCGAAGATAAAAAAATCTACAAATTAATAAAATATCTTAAATATGTTGAAAACATAACATGAACTTTCAACAACCATAAATTTTGATTCGGGTATCCATTTGGGATGTACCACATGTAAAATAAAAGTCTTCAACAATCACTATGCCTTAGAGGACTGGACTATGATATTTGAGCTTTGTCCTATTATTGACCGACAAAAATACACAAAAGGCATAGAAAAAATAGGTTTTAGTGGGGCCTTATAAACGAAAGGACCTTCATTAAAAATATCAATGAGATTCAAAAAAAGGCCTTGGTTGGGTTAAAATCATAATGAGGAGGAGGCTACATCTATAAATAGGAGGATACACATCATTTGGTATAAAGAAAGACTTGATGTAAATCCAAAGGCTCTAAATTCATGAAATATTTTTTACATGATTTTTTCATAAGATCGTCTATTTCATAGAGAAAGTGGGTTAGTGTAGGCTATGCATTCTTCATGAAAACATTATGAATTATGAATTATGTGAGCATTGCCAAATCTGTGAGAATCATGAATGTTATGAGATTTATGGAGGCTAAGGGAGATTCTTGAATGTTTTGAGATTCACAAAGGCCAAGTGAGTTTTACAAAATGAGTTATAATTTAAAAGGATATGTGAGCTTTAGGAAATTAGAGATATGTTTTAATTTAGCAAGAAATACAAAAAGTAAGATATTATTTTGAATATTTGGGTACTTTCATGAAGCATAGAAAGAGGGTTATCACAAAATTCAATCTCATGAAAACATAGAGGAATTTCCGAGTAAATTTGTGGTAATTAGGTATTCATAAAGTCAACGAATGTGTAACATAATGGTTCACTAAATTTGGTGAAAATAAATCATTATTGTTATCCAAGTATGAATCTTTTGATGTAGAAGTAGGCAGACTTTAGAAGAGAGAGCATTACGATGTCACATTGTGATTGGTGTTAAACCAAGAGAGATTGTGTGTCTATTATGAACTTCATATGTACAGTGTGATTTAGTGGATTTGGTATATAGTCACAATTCCTTTTTATGCTCCATATACATAGCATATTGTCGGTGAACCACGTAAAATTGTTCTATCTCATCCATGTTTTCGTTTTTTTCATGTACTAATGTGAGAAAAATTAGAGAAATGTTTTTATTTAATAACAAAACAAGATCTGAGGGGGTAGTTTCTTAATATGTTATATCCATATTGACCCCCCTCATTGTTTATTTATCCATGTTGGGATAAAAATTAATTAAAAAATTTATTTTATTCATTTTTTATAAAAATAAACATATCAAGTATATATATACATATATATATATATCCTTATAAATTTTATTGAATGTTTATCCAAATATATTATACTCTGTTTTGTGGTTATTATTAAGTGGGGTTGGGTTGTGTGTTGATGTATGATGACCATGTTATGGCCACTGGATTTAAGAATCTACATCCACATGATCAGAATTATCCCACCCTTTTTAGGGAATTAACAGTTGTTGATGAATACATTAAATACATGTCGACAATAACTCTTCAGGTAACTTTTAATAAAGTATTTAGATAATAAAATATTGATGTAAATGGTCTCATACGGGGACCTGAAACTCAAGAAAATACACCGGGCAGAGTACCTATTGGTTTTTTATTTGAATATTTCTTATACACCTGGTAATGGGAATGTGGTCGCCAACACATTGAGTATGAATCTTATAGTGTATGTTGTACATGAATCAATAGATGAGTAGGTCATGCTGAGTGTTTCTTCTAATATAATTATAGATGCATAAGATGATGGGGAGTGGGTTTTATTTGATGGTGTGTAGGTCTCTCCCACTCATATCGATTAGGTTAGAAACGATCATGAATGTGACCGGAAATTCTATCAGATTAGTTCCCTTTAAAGGATAGGGAGACCTTGGGTTATTGGTCTCTCTCTCCTAATGGTTATATAATTTTTCATAGGTGTATAATAGATCCTTTGATCATGGGGAATGATGTGATTTATGAGGTTCATCATTAATGTTATGTTTTTCACCCTGGGATAACCATGATGTCTTATATCTTGAAGCGTTGGTATTGGTTCCCTAAGATGAGCCACGCGGTGGTAGACATTGTTGCAAGCTATTTGGCCTGTAAGAGGATCATAGATGAGAATTAGAGACTAGCTAGGTTGTTCCAACCATATCTTTTTGTTTTGTGGACGACAGATATGATCACTATAGAGATTCTGATCAAGCTAAATTATACACAAGGTATTAATTATTCTAAACGGTGATTACTGATCATATGATGAAATCATCCAACATTTAACCCATTATAGAGACGATGATGGTAGATAACCTCAGATTCATGTATGTTAAATTGATTTTTTGGCTTCACAAAGTTCACTAAATAATAGTTTTAGACTTAAATTATAATTTTTATCCATGATTTTGGATGTTACTCAAGGAGTCATTGGGAAACGAGCTGATGTTGAGCAAAATGTATCAACTAAAGATGTGTAGTTAGTCTATGCAACCTATATAAACTCTAATGTATTTTTTTGAGAGTTCGTGACTCATTTAGGTGGTTCATGGGGTATTCAGCAATTGATGGATGTGATTTCTTATCAAATTACATACCAGGCCTCGATCCGAATGGCCCTGTTTAGGTGTTGTACAAATGGCCAGGAAAATCCATGTTGTACTTGTCTGAGGTGGGAGGGCATTCCATGGTTGTACTGAGTCTCATCCAAGAGATGAATGTGACATTTTGGATAATTCCATAATTAATAGAAACATTTCAAAATCACAAAAATTCATAATAATTACTTCATAATAATCTATTTTGGTTTTAGGCTGGTGATCAAATGTTTCTCTAGGTGTCAGTTTGATTGGGTCATCCCTATTTAGGTAATTAGGGGAATCTAGAACCATGTTATATTGATACCCATTTGGCCTCATTTTTTATACACCCATTTTGTGAAACCTTTTATCCTTGGTGGTAGATATTCCCCTCTCATTTAGTGATGGATTCTTCTAAGTTATCTACGATTTGGCTTTAGGTAAGTCCAAGGCTTTTGGATTTTCTCCTTACTTACGCCTTCTTCATTTTTGTTCTTCCATTTTTATGGATGCTTAAAACCTTGGGGTTGTTTTTTATGAATATACTATGAATGATGGGGTTTTTGTATTATCTTTCATGGATTAGGTGTTTCAGGAATACTTCTACCTATTAAGAGTGGGTGTCATTAGAGCAATGATATTTGGACAGAAGTTGATGTAGATATCAATATTTAAGGGTTTTTTTATGAATTTAATTTTCATTTATGATCTCGTTTGGTTTGTTATTGTCAAAATATTCATTTTATTATTTATGGTTGATTTTGATCCCCTTTTTCTTTATGTCTTGATTTGGAAATTTGGTTTTATAATGTTTGGTTTGTAAAGGGTTTGGCATGTCTGCACACTAAGTGTCATATAAAATGGTTCAAAGGGAATTTATGGTTCAAAATAAATTTATATAATGGTATTAGAAATACATTTATCACATTTAAATAAATTTTAAAAAATGGGAATGATTAATTATGATAATGAATTTTATTGTGGATTAGATTTATGTGGAACAAGTTTTGTGGTTATGTGGCACACAGTAGCACATGGGTTAACTAGGGCGTGAGTGAGGGGATTATTTGAGGGACTGTGTGATCATTTGGAAGGAAGACTGTGAGACCTTCTATTTTTGTTTCCAAGGGACCATGAGAGACTTTGGGTAACAACACCAAGAGTCCTTCCCTAATTGGTTGTTAAGAGGTCATGTGACATCTTGTTGTTGGGCCTAAGGACGACTGTGAGAGAATAATTTATTTCATAGCCAGATACAAAACATTGTTTCAATCACTCATTATAGTCATAATGGTTCAATTCCTAGGTGATAAATAATCATTCTGGGTTGTTTTATATGATTTATGAATTTGATTAGTGCCATTTTGAGGTGATGTGATATATGATTCCCACCTCAACTTATATGGTTATTTGAGGATGTTTTTTATTTTCCTATACATGTTCGGTATTTTGAGAATCTTATTCCATGTGGCCATGTGTATTTATTTTATCCATTTTGATAAATGATTTGGAAAACATGTATTATTTTTAATTGAAATCTAAATGTATTTCAATAGGTTATTTTATAATGAAATGTGTTCAATGTGTCTTGGTTTTGAAAAGTATTTTAAAACTAGTATGTTTGGTTTTATGGTTACAGAATTAAATTGATTCATAGTGGTATCCTTCAAGGATTTATGTCTCACACCCTAAATAAGATATGTGGTATAATTAGAAACCTTTTGGAAAGGGTATAATGTTACTTGTTCACTATTCTTGATTAATGTTATCCAATTTTTTATCTGGAGGACACAAATTTTTATAGATTGGCTCATGTGGAGACATTTACAGAATTTTATAATCATTGGGATGTATGTGTAGGCCTTGTTTGGTCTGATGCCCCTTAATTTTAAGTATTGTTCTTTTAAATTGGTATACCATGTATATGTTCAACTATGGTATTTTTTTATATGATGTGTGATGTTACATATGGTATCTACATAGTCATTATTGCATACTATGAATGTTTTTATGATGTTAACTCTGCTTATATTTGTGTGGTAGTCCCTTTTAATTGTTCATTCATGTCAGTTTACCATTGGAAAAACTTTTCCAAACATATGTTTTTTATTCTTGTTGATTTTTTTAAAGCCTATAATGATTAAGTTTGTGCTTCAAGCCATGTGGCAGACTATTTCATCTGATGGTTCATGTCGACTCAGGTCAATTTGTAAAAAACTACAATAATCTAGAACATTGTGTGATCTATATAAATTTATGTTTTTTATTTCATATCAAATTTAAATTTTAGTCTAAAACACATATCCTTGTGCCAGTGAACCATGCAAACTTTTATTTCCTCATTCATGCTTTCACTTTTGTTAATAAATTTCTATGAGAAAGGAATAGAATAATGTTTTTTTAAAAAAAATAATATCTAATGGGGAAGTTGTTTTAATCTATCCTACCTTAATTCACCACCACCCCCTGGGAATCTAACTTAGTTGGATTAACAATAAATTAAAAATTTTCTTTACATGTTTTAAAAAAAAACATACATATCAAATGTTTACAAAAAGATATATATATATATATATATATCAATAACCATACACGATTTTAATGATTATATATATATTTTTTCATATGTTAACCTATATAAATTACAGGATTTCATAATCAGATATATTTTTACTTTTTAAAAAAAATAATGTAGTAACCAACCCATGAATTTTCACAAGATAATCATTTTATTACAATTTCACTTACATACATTATGTATTTTTTTCCAATATGCTTTCCTAAAAAATATGTTCATATAGATCCCAATAAATTAATATAAAAAATATTCACATACAGAGTCAAATATAATAATCTAAAATTGTATTATACATTCTCTTAAACCAAGAAAAACATAATAAATGTAATAATTGATAAAAGAATAACATAGATGGAATATAATTGAACTATTAATCTCAAAGAATTTGATAAATAAGCTCTTTCATGATTACAGAACGCATCCTTTTTAACCATTATTGTATGTCTGGTGAAATATAAAACAAAAAAGTTTATTAAAAGTCATCAATATGATGTCTAAAACATCCACACACAAAAGGATTCATAAATATGGTTCATTTTAAGGTATCATTTGATGAGGGTGAATATATATATCACCAAGACCATGTCTATGGGAATAGGGGAATCTGCAACACCAAAATACTCATATCAAAAAACATTCTTTCTCTTTTAATAAAGTTACCTTTAATCTGTATCGGAATTTTTTCCTCCATAACCTATATTTATTCAAGTGTCCCACTGATAACATCCACATGACGTCATTAAATAATATTATTTTTAAGGGATGATATATGATCTTATTTGGTATTCTTGAATCATCCATGGATTTGATTGAGTAGGAGTATATAATTACCTCATTAAATAATTATAGAGTATTGAACAACAAAAGAAAAATATTTTTTTCAATATATAACATAAAATCCTGAATTATTAAAAAACAAAAGTACTAGATATCTCTTAAAATAATTGAATGGATTCATATAAAAAAATCATGTACAAGAATAATAGGAATTGAAGGTTTATAGATCTTCAAACAATTGAGTGGATTTTTACAAATTTTTTTGACTTCATGGGGACATAATCAAGTAGAGTGGTCCCATGTTATGATACCCTAGTTAGATATCTCATCCCCCCAATGGATTCATGATGTTATTCCATATATAAGAATTATGTAAACCTCCTAAAGTCAGTGTTCCATATGTCCAATCCAAAATGAAATTCTTCCCAACAATTTTCCATTACTTTTTATTCCCCACCAGTCTTATGGTCATTTATTCTACAGGTGTCTCCTTATCCTTTGTTTCCCCCTAACACTACCATTTAATCTTGTCACATCACTTTATTGATCAACACTAAATCATAGAGTTTATGGTGATTATCTCAAGAAAATGGTCACTATGTAAAATAATGAGTGGTTTTAGGTTCTATATTTATTGGTGTGATTATGGAGGTTCTATATGAAGAATAATAATAATGTAATCCATAACTCCCCATTTTTGATTTTTAGTTTTACTTTGTTCAATGATATCCACTGAGTTGTGTTGTATAATTCATTTACTATAGTTTAAATGGATATCATTCAAGTTTTTGATCTAAAAAATGGGAGGTATAGTTGAAATTCATTATATAAATGGATAAAATAAAAATTTAAATTATATAGAACTAGTGGTATAAAACCAATTAATAGTCTACAATAACAAGTACTTACGGGGTGTTGTAGGAAGTAATAAGATCAAATAAATTGAATTTTCATGGGTGGAAGGTAGTGATGAACGGAGAAGATCCATTATACAATATTTTGGCTGATAAAGAAGATGTCCATCCTTAATCTTACCCCTACTAAAGCTCACTGAACTACTGTTATTACCAATGAGGACCAACAATGTTCGACCAAGCCATTCTTCCAATACTAAACAAGCAAAATCTAAAGATTACCTAGAATCTCAATAGAAAAATGCATGAATATGGTCATGTGTTCACTTTATCCTTTCACAAAAAATAAATGTAGTTCAAATACCTATGAATAAATGTTTCTCGATCCAATCTAAAGTATCTTAATGATTGTTTCATTATCATCATCTTAACCTACAAAACAAAATCGGGCACTCAACTCTCATATTTCCACATATAAATAATATCGTCGAAATTATGATTTTAATCATAATGATCAATAATTTTTACAAACTGATAAGCTAAATAATACAGAAATCCATTTGGATAGAAAAACTAAAAGTAATGAATAATTCTCTTACCGAAAAATGGAATGGAAATTTTAAATACATGGATTGCAGATCATTTATATATAACCTATATTTTATGTTAACCAAATACTAAAATTGTTCCGAAAATTTAAAAATAATAATATTAATTAGAAACATATATATTTGATTAATTTAAGGAATAATTAATTTCATAGATAATGTCACCAAAATACATGAATAGAATTCTAAATTAAAATAATACACATATAAAGATGAAATATCTATGGAGAATATATAATAAAAATATTTATTAAAGCCTCTTATATAAATATAAAATTATTTTTGGTCAAAATATCGTTATTAAAATATTATGTAAAAAATTTACCAATTCAGTGGTATATGAAACCAAATGTTTCTATTTTTGTATTCAAATACATAAAAAGGTGAATATGGAAACTAAATGAACTATTATTGGTGATTAATTAATTTGAATCAATTTATTAAGAAAAGGTACTTAAAATCTAGGTATTTCAGATTTTGTGAATAATAATGTTATCCCCAGATACATATTAATCTTAAAACAGGAATAAAAAAGTAGACAATGAAAGCATTATAATGTGATGGTATTGTATCATTCACTTGGAATTGAATATTGGGAATCCCGGTAATTTAAATGGATTTTAATGAGTTCTTGCATAGACTTGAACATTATATTTAAATTTCAATTAAAAACTAACATAAATTGAATTTAACATTAACCGATTGTCATGGTCACTACGTATTATGCTTCAATACATTCATAGTATATGGAAAACTGAACAATGTCTAGTTTTCTATATATTTAGGAATAAAATAAAATGTATAATTTATTATCTTGATACAATAATTATTCTATATGAAAACATAAAAATGAATATTTTCTAAATTTCCATGTATAATCAAGAATTTCCGAAATTCATTGTTATCAACTAATCCCAATCTTTCATGATTATGGAGTGAGATAATCCCTTGTGATTACTATAAAAAATCATAGTTTCCAAATCATTCAACAAAATATAAAATTAAAAAAATAGATCATAACATCAAAAAACCAAAATAAACAAATTATCACATACTTATGAATAATATTAATATAAACATTATTTGAAGAAAACATTTCTTTATAACTAAATTTACATAACCTCAAAACACATCTAGCTAAAATATTCAAGAGTATTAATAAAATCAAAACATTTTTTAAATAATAATATAATAATGAAAATGATTCAATCAAAATACAGTGAATCAATGAAAAAAATTCCACAACTGGACATATAGGATTAACTATTTTATTTCTAGTTATATTTATAAGAAATCATAGGCTTAATAATTCATATTGTGAAATAATGAACCAGCCATAAAATGATTCATCCTGTAATTAAAGCACAGAAACTCACTTGTAAGGTGAAGAGACTGAGATTACACTATGTCATTAGCGGTGGTTCCTTTCTGAATTTCATATGAATTTATTATAATGATTAATATCCAATACATCATAATATTAATGAAACCAGATGAAAAATTTAAATAATATATATTATGGAGAAAAAATTAGCTTTTAATGACTCCTTACATCTACATTGTTTCCTAAAAGAGCTTGTATGGTGGACTTATTACTCTTAAGATGTACTTGAAGAATACAATTCGAATGGAGAATCCTCACATGAAGAGAATTCTCTGTGTGATATATGAATATATTATATTTAAGCCTACACTAATCAATAGATGTATCCAGTATCATACCCCATAACACATGTTCACATATCATACCCACCAATTCTATGTTTTCCATAAAGTAATCATACTGGAAATCCCATACCATAATAACCCAATATCCATAAAATGAAAATCCATAGTTATGATTTTGAGACATGAAATGTATTTATAATGTTATAGAAACAAGAAAATATATAATAAAAAATCATACCTTCATGATCCAATAATATATTAATGTGAGTATTCAATATTTGATATTTATGACAATATAACCATTAAATTTATCAATCTCGTTGAATAAGAACCATGTTCCCAAGAAATTTCTTCTTCATGTAATGTAAATTATAGAGATATTGATGATATTAGTTTTCATCCACCATGTATTTAGTTCTTGAAAACAAAAAAACTATGATAAATGCATTTTTAATATAACATGATAAAGAAAATGTTGACTAAAATCATATTTTAAAAGGACAACCTAAAAAATCATTCAAAGTGCATGTCCCTAAGGACAGAGTATAGTACAAAAATTATAGGGAATAAACCATCATGAATAATATGTTCCATGCCATAATAAATAACAAAATTATATATTAACATATTTTAAGTACTTATAAATCTAGAAATATAAAAAAACCCTAGGGGATTTAAATATTATATGATCATTGCCAGAAACCTGCACTCACATGTTTCATTAAGTTATAAAAAACCAAGTCTACAAAAAAACTGTTTTAGTAATCCATTTTAAATTATAAATATAAAATTGGGTGTTGAATTATAGGTTAATTATATTATGTTCGATTAAATGAAATTTTATTTTTGGTGATCGCTGATAAAAAAAATAAAATCAATGATATTTTCTCCATTGCTAAGGAATATGTCACATGTTATCTTAATAATGAGACAAAATTACTCTAGTGAAAAACATCAACACATCTACGGTTATGATTGAAATCACTTATTGAAGAATTCTTATAACAAATATTACTTGAGATGAGTTCTCATGTATAAGTGTTTCCAGACATCTTATTGAAACAATGATTCTTTTTTTGGAAGGATAACTCGTTATAATCCAAACTCAATGATAAGACATATCTATTAAGATTTAAGAAGACTCAATATTTTTTATGCATATATAATGTTACAACTAAAATATATACTAGATTTTTTAAGCTTAAGTAATATCAAAATATGTCAAACAAAAATCATGTTACAACAATGAATTATTCCATACATTTAAAAAAACAATGTCAACAAAAGATGATCCAATACTAAATGTTCTCCTATAAAAATAAAAAGATTAAGGATTCAGATGGTGACATAATATTGACCAAAACAACATGATTATGAGCATAAAATCATAAACGGGCGAAACAATAACTATACGAACCCTACATTCAAGTGAGAAAAATCTATTATCTATACAAAACCATGTTCCTCTTCAATAAACTACTCATCACCACTTCTTATTTACTACCTTGGATTCATCCGCATGATTCTCATCTAACTCTCAATTTACCATCTACCTCCCCTCCTGAATCAATAACACCATCTCTTCTCTGACTACCTTCTCTTCCGCTACCTACACCTCTTCCTTCAACTTCATTTCACCACTTCCCTAACTTATCCAACGCCCGATAACCACTCTATCCATTCACTACAATCCTTAAATAGTCCACCTATGCTAAAAAACCATAAAATTTTTTTAAGATAAAAATATACATATTAAAAAGTGTCCACATTTTTAAAATTATATATATATATATATTCATTTTAATATATATATATTACACAATTTCTTAGTTAAATATAAATACATATCATAAAAAATAAAAAATATGAATATCCTGTCTATATATACATATATAAATACATTTATATACATATATACATTCATACATACATAAACACACACCCACACACAGAAACATATAACAATATATATAGTTATATCATAAAATAGAGAACAAATTAAGATGGATGAGTGGTAATGGTGCAGACGCGCAAGGGAGAGGTATTGGGTACGAATCCTAGTAAAGGCAGGGGTTCATCTAGAAGCCATAACCAATGTGGAAGAATATTTTTGATTCAGAACACACACCTCAGCACCATTACAAAATTCTAATTTATAAAAAAACATTATCTTTATAAATGAATTATAAATCATTTGATGAAACTTCATCAACACTCAAAACGTCATGATAGCACAACTCATATCAAAATTTTCATGAATAATTTCATTATTTTTAGGGAATGAGATATATTAGTTAAATACATATTCACATTAGGGAATGAATTAATTAATCTAATTTCATGATCCATAAATGATAATTTATTATTTATCAATAATTATCATATTGCATAAAATAATTATTTATTTTCTTATTATGATCAATATTTTATCCACTTAAAGTGGTGAAATGATTATTTTAACTACTTCATGTGGTGAAAGCATTTTCATAGTATCTAATGGATTATAAAAATTATGTAATTCAATCTTTTCATTTATTAACTATTTGAATAGAAGAATCCACTTTATGGGATAAATAAATTATATGAGATGATTTTGATAATCCATAAGAATATAAAAAATAACATTTTTCCTTTAATATTATTGTTCTAGGAACAATAATTAATAAATGATAATATTATTTTATATAACATCGAATGGAATTATTTTTATCATTATCCTTGAGGAATAAATTATTTTCTAAATATTAATAAAATTCATTATGCTTTGTAAATATTTATTGTCATAAAACTATTTTTGGTGGATATATTGTTAGTATTTGTTAAATATAAATTCATCAAAATGATCATTTGTAAAACATCATATTCAATTCAAACATGGATTAAAATAAAATCATGATTTACATTCACTTAGTGGAATGAAAAAAATCATTTTAAAATATATTCTTATTCACTCCAGTGAATGGAATTAATTTATTTTTTCATCTTTTATAGTGTCTTAATGGAAATTGCATGAATATTCAATTTAGAAATTTGGCCAATTTCATCCACTCTATGGGCTGGATATATATATATAGATATAATATTTATGCTTGTTCTTCAAGAATATTTAAATTCCCTAAATCAATTTATAAGAAATAAAACAATACAATATTTATAAATTTTCAAAGTAAATATCATCTCCATTATGAGCCTTTATATATCATAATCAATCATGAAACCTACATGTTGAACAAAGGAATAAGATAGATGAAATTTCATGGATCATGACATGATCAACAAACTTCAGCTCAACGTATGATATGTGCATGATGTTAATCACTAATAAAAAAACCTCAGTTTGACTTATGGCAGGTACGTGATGTTCATCATTCGACCAATTATGGTGGTGATATTTCATTAGATTTTTTGATGAATGAAAATTGTACCAACATCAGCCACAATGGTTATTGATGAATCATATTCTCTTTATGGAATTTAGATTGATTTTTCATTTATAAGTGATTAAAACTCTTCAAGAGCTCATTATTTTTTTTTAAAAAAGAATATGCAAATTGTTTCTATATTAAGATTTTTCAACCCGAGAAAAATAAATGTAACAATATATGACATATAAAATAAGGAACACCTTTTGATGTTACACATTGAATGAGTGGAGTCGATGTGCATGCGAAAGAGTATGTAAAAAGAAGAATGTTTATAAAAACACGTGACATTTGTTTTTCATACAATATTTATATTATACAGATGATGGTAATGACGACAATGTCATAATGATGAACAATATAAAGAATATAATCATGCTGATAATATGTTTTGAAATTGATTGAAAGCTAATTGAAACTGTGATGAATTTTGAAACTGGAAATGTGATACTAGTCATTGGCGAAGCACATCATTGATGAAGTGAGTTTAAAATTTTTGTATGATGATGGTGACAACATATGTAAATATAGATACAATATAAATAAAAGAAGTAAATAAAAAAATTAGAGCCCTCAAAAACCATCCAACTTTTCTTAAAATTTCCATGATTTTATAATGTACAAGGAATATCAAAATTTGGAATTGAAAACTTGGGCACATGAAGGGGTTTATTTGGAAATAGAGTTACCATAATTATCACATTCACATTTAATATTTCATAAAAATATTAATATATATATTAATAAATGGATAAATTTATATATTAATACAACTATGTATATATATATTAATATCAATATATATTAATATACAAATAAAAATAACTATATATATATATATAAATAGATATATCATAAATTAAAGAATAAATTAAGTTGGATGAGTGGTAAAGGTACTCGAGTGCAAGGGAGAGGTCTTTGGTTTGAATCCTAGCGGAGGTAGGGGTTTCATCGATGGGTGAATGGGGATACTGGCGGTGCTAAAGGGGTGGGGTTCAAGAGTTGATGAAGGTGTAGGGGAGCACCTAGAACTTCTAAAGTGGGCTTATACTACTGATTAAAGGGGTTCAAAATTTAGTTATAATTTTCAGATTTTTTCCCTTTAAAAAATGTATTTATTTTTTCTTTTATCAATGATTTTAGTACTGAATAATTAGTCCTTTATCAGATTTTTTTGTAACAATGATACAAGGGACCCCACTTAAATCATGCATCAATTATTATCAATGTTAATATATTTTTTACCTTTGTTCAATTCTATTTCTATAGTAGTGATTACGACTTCTGTGAGGAGGTGCAGGCAGAGGGGAGGCCCCGATTGAATGTTTTGTTTTCCAAAAAAGTCTAATAAGAATGAATCAAAACCCATTGCCACAAAATGTGAATATACCATCAAATAAGACATAACCATGAACCAAATATAGTAAAAATAGTAGAGATAAATCTAGGGGATAAATTCTATTGTATCCTGAATCTCTTCATATTCAAGAGCAGTCACTTAAGTTCAATTTCTCGTGGGTGAGAAATTCCTTTTCCCAAGAAAGTGAATGTTATAGGTTACCTCAGATGGGATTGTAATGCCCCTACAAGAAAACCATATTTTGAGGATATTGAAGAGTTAGGATGGGCATGCCAGAAAACTAAAACATGGCAGCGGGGTCGACATTCAAAATCATGGTCGAGGGCATAATATTAATAACTGGGCCGGTGGTGGAGGACATGGCTGAAATGTATCTACCAGGTCTTCTTCCAAAATGCACACTCCAGAGCAGAAAAAGATCAAGGATAAATATTATGTAATTTTTTTATCACAAAAACTTGCCATCAGAGTGGGCATATATTGACGATGATAAAAACTCTTATCATGATTATGGACATGCTCATGATTATTAGGCTTCCTTTTATGGAAGAGGGAATGTTGTTTATTGACCCCATCCATTTTCATTGCTATGTTTTTTTTAATTTTTCTAATAATTTTTCTTATGAGTGGGTATGACTGTCTCTTGAACCTTTTGGTTATATAGATATATCATAAAATGAAAAATATATAGGTGAGTGGAAGCGTTACAGGTGCACAAGGAGGCTGTCTTAGGATCGAAACCCAACAAAGGCAAGGGTGCGTGGGCAGGGGAGAGCATTTTCTTTAAGTTATTAAAGGGGGGAGCATAGCACTGTTAAAGGGGGCGTGATAGGCTAGCACTATTATAAGGGGGTCGGGTGCTAATAAAAGTGGTAGCCCATTTAATCATGATTTGATTACTAGCCCTTTTTAGAACTGTTAATAGCTTTTTAGTGATGTTAAAAGCCTATTCTATAGTAGTGATTACAGCTCCGACAAGGAGGATCATGCTGAGGAGGGGCACCGATCGAATGTCCCATTTTCCAATGATGACAGATCATAAGGAATCTAAACCCCATGCCACAAAATGTGAATTCACTTTCAAACAAGAGATCACTGTGAACAAGAGAAACTAAAAGAGACAGAGAGAAAAGAAGGGGACCGACTAATGATTGCAAAATGATATTCAAATAAATTAGAAAAATGAAAACCAATCATAAATTACAATCAAACATAGATTAAACCCTATCAATATTAGATATTGCTAAATAATTTCTCTAATAAGTATATTTTTAGTAACATTATAAAATAATATACTTGCAGTAACCTAGAATACTAAACAGAAGAATAATAAAATGGTTTTTGTTAATGGGCATTTGAATATGTAATGTTGGGAAAAATACATGGGGTTTTTTTTACAAAAGGGATAGGGTTGGGTGTTTTTCTGAAAAGGGTCTGGATATGCATCAACCCCGTTGATGCATTTTTTCTCCATGAGAAGATCCAGTATGGTAGACACATCTACTGTAAGGTTTCTTATGGAAGAGTGAACCTCATTCACTCTTCCTACAGATTTTTTAATAAATAAATAATATTATATATTTATATAAAATTAAATATTATAATAAATATTAATAAAAAAATAAATATTAAAATATAAAAAGTTAATATAAATAAATATTAAAATAATTCATCAGTAATAATAAATATGAA
This sequence comes from Viscum album, assembly GCA_963277665.1. Lineage (NCBI taxonomy): Eukaryota > Viridiplantae > Streptophyta > Magnoliopsida > Santalales > Viscaceae > Viscum > Viscum album. The sequence continues at coordinate 1,603,536,286 of OY728143.1, read as the reverse complement.
TAAAATTTTAATTAATTTATTACTAATATTAAAAATTATTAAGAAAATTACCAAGAAACATTAAAAAATATTCATAGACCATTAATAAATTTTCATAATAAAAATAAATATTTATAAATATAGATTACATATTAAATAAATATTAATAATTAATCATTGATATAAACAATTGTAAATAAATAAAAAAATTACAAAAATACTAAAAAATATTAATTAAATATTCCCAAGTATTTATAAATATTTAAAAATAAGAGTAACTATTCATAAATATAAAAAGTATAAATAAACATTAGTATTTATTAAAAATATTAATATATAATCAATAAATATTCATAAATAATTTTTCAATTTTTATAAATATTAATAATATTAATAAATCGTAATCAAATATTCAAAAAAATGTATTAAAATGTAATAAAATATTCTTAAATAATAGTAAAAATTGATTAAATATCAATAAATACCAATTAATATTAGTAAATATTAATACATATTAATAAATAGTAATTAAATATCCTTATAAATGAATAAAATACAAACAAATATTAATATATAGTATTGAAGTATTTTTTAACATTTATATATATTAATTATACATTATTAATATTTATTAAGATTATTAATTATTAATAAATTCTAACTAAATATCAATTAAATTTTATAAAATAATATTTAATTATATTTATGAATACACAATTAATATTCAATTAATATTTATTAGTATTATTACTATTTAAGAAAATTGTATTAATATTTATTAATTTTATTAATATTTTTTAAAATTGAATCAATATTCATGAATATTAATTTAATATTTATTAAGAATTGTTAATAAATACTAATATTTATTGATATATTCAGGATTTATGAATTATTATTATTAATTGTCAATATTTTTATAAATATTTAAATATTTAATTAATGTTTCATAAAATATGTAAATATTTATTAATATTATTAATATTCATTAAAACATAATTAATATTTATAAATATTTATCTAATATTTATTACGGTTTTTAATAAAAAATAATATTTATTAACTTTCCAAGTATTTATGATTAATTAATAATAATTGTCAATATTTGTAAATATTTGTGAATATTTAATTAATAATTTTAGTATTTTATTATTACTTATTTATATTTATTAATATATATTTACATTTGTTTATATCCATTACTATTTATTAATAATTATTTAATATTTAATATATATTAGTTAATATTTATTTGTATTATGAATATTTAAGAATATTTATTACATATATATTAATATTTAATAATATGTTTTCATATTAATAAATATTTTATTATTAATTTATTGATATTTTATTAATATTGATTATTTTTTAATAAATATGTATTTATATTTAATTAGAATTTATTAATATTTGATAATATTTATTAGTATTTTTTAGTGATTAATTAATATTTATAATATTTCTTAATATTTTATTTATATATAATAATATATAATAAATATGTATTAATATTTAATTATATTTATTGATATTTATTTTAACTTATTGAAATATAATAAATATTTATTAGTATATATGATTATTTAATTATATTTTATTAACTTTTGTGAATATTTGATTAATACATATTAATATTATTAATATTTATAAATATTTAATTACTTTTTAAGAATATTTACTAAATATATATTTTTTTTTGATAAATAGTAATATTTATTAATATTTTTATTGTTAATGATTTTTATTTAACAATTGTCATTGTTTATAAATATTTAATAAATATTTAATAAATATTTACTAGTAATTTATTCTTGCTTATTTATATTTATTAATAGTTAATTATATTTTTTATATCCCTTAGTATTTATTAGTATTTATTTATTATTTCATCTATTTTTATTAATATTTATTTATATAACGAATATTTATCAATAATTATTTAATGTTTATTCATTTTTTTAAATATTTATAATATTTTTTAATACTTTTTTAATATTAATAAATATTAAAATAATATTTTATTGATATTTTATTAATATTTATTAATTTTAACTTAATATTTATTTATATTTAATTAGTATTTATTGATATTTAATTTTTTATTAATATTTATTTTAATATTTAATTATATATACATATATTATGGTATTTTTTTATTAAAAAATGTAGGAAGAGTGAATAGGGTTCACTATTCCATTAGATACTTAACACGAGAAACATCAATCTCGTTCACTATTCTTGCAATGGTCAGATGCATCAATGAGGTTGATGCATCTCCACACCCTTTTTTATGTAATGTCAAAGTTCCGGGAGCCACCAAGAGGTTCCCCATACCGGGTTGGTCAGATGGCCTCAAATCCATTTCCCCCAACGGTAGAGGCTTCTGACTAACAGCGAGGACCATGAGTGTGATAATGATGAAACTATGCCCTCATTAGCAGAGTAATGCAGCAGAAATAAATAGATAACAATAGTTGAAGTAGTAAAACATGAAATAAGTAAGCAATGGAAGACTGAAGGTAATAATCAATTGGAGCTCCTATATTAAAATGATGCATGACACATATGTCTAGGAAAACAGCCTATTAAATCACAATTTTGGAATAAGGTACTAAACCAATGTACAATGAAAACAAATAATATCTAGCGGCATCGCAAGTCTTAGCATGGTCACATCCTCTCCACCTCTACAAAAATCAAGTACCTCATGTAGAAGTATGTTTTCCCTTATCTATACATGCAACAATATAATCTGTTTGTGCCCAAAATCATTACCCAAACCGGCTGTTAGATGAATCATAGTAGGCAACCACCCAATGATATGTGCCTAACAGTCCGTGAATATATGTGATAGAAAATAAGAAAAATGATGAAGTACAAAAGGAAGTACTCAAATGTAATCAATCATACAGTTTCAATTGTGTTCATTTTCATATATCATGTACGAAATTAATAAAATACAAGTAAACCTCAAGGAAAAACTCACAGCCTAAATCCTATGGATCAACAAATTAGACACAAGCAACCCTCTGGGAAATAATCAAAGTCTAACCCCTCTAGTTTGGCTTTAGAAAAGATATAATGACATCCTGGGTAGCTTTCACCTTCTATCCCCACTGGTCTCATCAAAAATAAGACTATATAAGTAAGTTCCCACCATCAATTCCCCATATGGTCTTGTATCTATAACTATAGACACTCTGAGGAAGCACTCAATATCCAATTCACCCTATTTCCTCGCAACGTGAAACTACAGACACTCTGAGGGAGAATACATGTCCATCCTCCCTATGGTCTCAGAACGTAAAAGTAATCATACACTCTCGAGAAGCCCTCATCATCCATTCCCCATATGGAATACTACATCAATTTCCAAAGCCATGTGTATGTCAATCGTGTACATTGATGTTCAACAACCAAAGTAAATCATAATAACTACTTGGCTAATAGCTTTCAAGAACTACTTTGCTAAACAACTACAAGCATATTACAACATCAGATAATATAACTCTATCCTAACAAAACTAGGCATGGAAAACAAGCAGTCTAACCAGGAAAGCTAGACCAAACAATCAATATCAAAACAAACATGGGTAACACATCCATAACATGGAAAATAACCCTATTCTTAATAAAAAAACCACTACAGGGGCACACAAGGAATAACAAGAAATAACAGGGCTAAAATACCTAATCATGCAATACGTCATTCTGGGGTACTTGGAAATTTTTCACATAATATTAATAGACCAACTACAGAATGGCACAAACCACTTACCTCAGAATTGTATGATTAATATAGTAGATCCTCAACCTTTGAATCAACCTAGAATGCTGTAGATCTACAAAAATGACACAAATTATCAAGCATGGATATGTCACAAAAGAAGATAAATCAAGGAATGAGTCTCTAGAAGAAGGAAGATATCACCTTGGAAATTCCAATTCAATTGAAAACAGTTGAATTGGAGAACAGATGATTAATCGGGGGCTCTGAGTATAATTGTGCTCCTTGTTAACTCTTGGACGAGATGAGTCTAAGAGAAGGGGTTTCTATGAACAAGACGTGACCCTGTTCTGATATAACAATTATAAATAAAATTACATGGCATGTTCATTGAAGGTACATGATGTGTTCTTGCTTTAACTGGCCCCTGCATTCGTCAGTCTCTAGGTTACCCCATAGGGGAATATACTCAGCCATTACACAGCCAGTACACGGTCACTCGTGGAAACTAGGTACTCTACATCTAATCCTTAAATTTCCAGATTCTACTCTTTCCTAAAAAACACCATAAAAAATGCATAATTAAAAAGAAGGTCCTTGTTATTACAAATGTCCCCCCTTTCAAAAATATTCCTCGAATTTCCTTGAAAGGCAGTGTAGAGGATGAATCATCGAATAGATCTGACCATTGTGATCTTACGTCATCCAGCCTTTCCCAACACTCATTATGTACTCGCTCGTGCTTTCATAGCCCTCAATCCTAAGGAATAGACCAGCCATGGAGAACCTTCGCACTACGATCATCAATTTAGATAGTATGTTTCTCAAACGATGCATCCACTTCTATCTCAACCTCCTCGGGTTAGAAAACATGAGATGTGTCTGAGAAGCAATGTCATAACTGAGAAATGTGGATGATTCCATGCATATCCTGGTACCTATGAGGTAACTGAAACCATTATACATCCAACTTTACTTTCTCCAAAACCATAAATAATCAAACATATTATGGAAAAAGTTTTCCCCATCTCCTAATCCTCATATGTCCCAACCATGGTGTGACACGCAAGAAAACATGATCTCCAACCACGATCTACAGTGGTCCTCTCTATCGATCAGCATAAGACTTTTATGATTACTATGTAGTAGCCATCCTCTTTGGAATCAACTATATCTACTATGTGGTCTCCTAGATTATATGAGGTCCAATCATAGCTGCCTCTCATGCCTCCAACCAACATAAGGTGATCAGCATGCCCTACCGTACAATGCCTCAAAAGTTGCAATCAGAATAATTTTTTGAAAAATATTATTGTAGGAGAACCCCACAAGAGGTATGTGATTCTTAATAAAAACTCCAATGTCTAGGATGCATGATCATATCATTTCCTCCAATACATGAATCATACTTTTAGACTGGCCATCTGTTTGGGGATGGTAAGTTGTACTCAGAAGAAATTGGGAACCCAAAGCTCAATGTATCCCCACCAGACCCAAGAAGTAAAACAGGCATCCTTGTCTGAAATGAATGAGTGTGGAACCCCAATTAGACGTATGATCTCTAAGATGTAAAGTCTTTCCATCTCAACGACTTGTAATTAAAATCACTCAATATTAATTTAATTAAAAGAAACCCTCAGAACTCAGATAATTATATTCCTTTCATTCATTAATTTAATATAATTAATTTAATCCGAAACTCAAAACTGGGTAGACTATATGGTTTGACTTTCACATTATGATAGACTATGCCTAGACTGTGCATCCTCTACTAGAAACCTAATTTATTATACATGGCAGACCAACATGGTTTTGATTAACCGTGTAGAGACCATGTGAATTTTAATGCCTAGTTCGGTTCTCCTGAAACCCATCATTCCATCCATGAAACACCTCAAGTATATATTGAAGCTAGTTATCAAAACATTAAAAGAACCCCCAACATGAAACTTTTTTCTGAATCTTGGTTTTAAAACAAAACCATGCATAATATGAAAATGTTTAATTTTTTTTCTTTTAGCAATGTCTAAAAACATTCTATTTTACATGTACGTTGTTGTCTTCATCAATAATAACTAAATCATGCGAGTATTGTGATTCTTAATCAATGTTCCTCCATTAATATAATAGTGAACTCGAACTACACTACGATGATTCGGGTTTGAAGTTGCATATGAACAGAAAACATTATACAAGAAGACATTAGGATTTAAAAAATTGAATGAAGGAGTTCATAAGGCTCATTTGTAAAAATGATTAGTGAAAAAAATAACTTATGTAAAGTCCAAGTCATCAAAATGACGTTTTTTATGTTTTAATGAATTATCGTAGTTGAGGAAGAAATATTATTGACATATATAGTAAGTCCATTGACTATAGATTAATATGTTTAATTTTAGGTATTGTTATTATACATGTTTTTTCATCAAACGGATGATCTACACGACTGATTCATTGAATACAGACCTCAAATTGTTTCTCCACTAACCTGATTACTAATATTCACATCATGCTATCTATCCACATTTTACTGTATGTTTTCATTGTGTTCAAACCATCGAGATAATTTATGTAAATGAAATACCCTCTTGACTGAAGGTAATAAATGATTTGAAAAGTTTTCTAATTGTATGAATAAATGTGAAGAACTGTACTTAGGGATGTATGAAAGATATATAAATGTTATTCAAGACTTGTGTAAATAACTATAGAAGATACATGATGTTAAATCTATGTTTATTTAGGTTCTGTAATGGAAATGATGAGTATTATTAAGATACATAAATGAAAAAATTGAGCAACACCATCAGCCTAAAGATCAACTCCCTCATAAAGAGAGGTAACTTGGAAATTATAAATGATCTATATAGGTGAATAAATTTTTTTAATGGTCGTTATAGATAAAAAGAACTCCTAAAGTTTAGTGAAGGAGTTTCCATGATTTTATTTTCTTAGTAATAATAACTTATTCGATTCAATGTGTTTATGCCATTAATAAAAGACTATTATTGTTCAATTATATTACAATTCTGGAAAATGTATAATGAAAAAGGAGGGTAAATTTATGAGGATATTATAATCAATAAATAAAGGAATCCTCAATTTTAAAATTTTAATTAATTTATATAAAATACAAGACACACAAAAATTATTGTGTGGATAAGAGGTACAATTCCAAGATTTAAAACTGAAGATGAATTAATGAGGGGTTTCATTCAATTGTAAATCTGCATATTTATATGAAAATTTTAATATCATAAAAACATGAATACATATATCTAGATGACTCATGGAGAAAATTATAGGTTAATGATTTAATGGGGAAGAATACTATGATTATGGAAGAAGAGTCTCATGATAGTTATTACTTTTTTTTGATAGTTACACGAATATATGAAAGTGGTATAATGAAAAACTAAGGATATGATATTTCACGGGTTTTTGAAATTCTATAATTTATAGAGTTTTCAATTGATATATTCTTGTGTAATTTTTAATACATAAATATAAGAAGTAAGAATAAAGGGATAAATGTTAGTTAAATATATATTATTATAAATATGTGTGTGTTTTAGGATATAGATTAATTGAGTTGACCATTAGAGAGATATGATAATGTACATAATAGAGAATTATCAGTATTATCAATGATATGAGAACTAATACTAAATAAAAACATGATGTTTTGTTTTATAATTAATATGGTGAAGAAGAAACAGTCTTTTCATTTTATAATCTAATGTAGAAAAAAATATGATGAATATAAGGTAATGTGAGTTCTGAAATCAAGGATAAAAGGTATAGTGGAATATGAAGAAGCAGTGGTAGAGTTGGTAATGATGTTTATATGAAAAGATGATGATATCAAATCTAGTATTTCTAGAGAAAGATGATTAAAACGTCGAATCATGTGTTAGGGATTTTATGGCAATATGTCTTGATTCTGTGTGAAAAAGGAAATATTTTTAGAACAGTATTATTAAAATATTGGCGTAGTACTCAATTTAACTTCTTAAAAACGTTTAATGTGATATATATAGTGTTTATTAAACAAAATATTGATGTTATTGTTTTATTTTGTAGTGTGATTAATATATGTAGAAGAAGAATAAAAATATAGTTCTTCAACAACTTATCAAAGATATAAGGTTCTGAAAGGCACTCAAAATATTATCTTAGTAATTCATTTTAAAGGTAACATATGTTCATACATGTGTAAATCACCTAGACTGTTCGTGGGATGAACACTCTATACTCTCCAGAGACACTAGTGTAACTATCACAAGGTTATAATATTTTTTTTATACTAGGTTTTACCATTTGACACCATGTAATTTTATTTCATCTTTAATGGGTAACCTTATAAATTTATATTACTATTATGTGTATGAATTTTGTTGTGTTGCAGAATACAACAAAGGTGATAAGAGGTATCTAAGAATCAAGTAACCTTAACAAGTGACATAGGTAAATGGAAATGGTTATAATGCATAATGTGTAAATATTATTTGAGGTCACAAACATTTATTCAATCCCCTCTCTCATTATTGATTTCATACCCAAAATTCACATCACATTCTTTTATTTATATGAATCTTTCGTCATTTCCTACTAAAATGTTTATAGGATTGGACAATTTGAACAAATTTCTTAAAAAACATCAAGAATATCTATCTAATAAATGAAATTTTTGGATCTATTCCATAGATCATGGTCTTTTCAAATTTTTAATAACTTTTATATTCAATGAATTCCTATATATACTCCGTCTTGTGGTTACATAAACCAAAATGATAAATTTTTTACTTAATATCCATCATTATAAACATTATTATTATTTATCCTTTTATAGGGCCTTCAGTAAAATCCTCAAATGATATTCATGTTCTTAGTTTTTGTTATAGAATTTAATGATATAATTAATAAACACTACTATGAATTTTTTAACGTAGTTTTTCCAAATTATTTTCATAAAATCCAAAAATATGGAAGACGAATTTTAATTTCCAAATGGAATCATTATGAATTAATTATTTCAATACCTAGTGAGAGAAGGTATTTCCGGTATATATTCACTCTCTAACCATAATTTTTAGTGAATTGATCAAGTATCCACCTTTATAAAGTATTAATATCCTATATTTTCCATAAAAAACCATTAATACGGTGGTGAGGAAAATTATTCGTTGTTGTGACCCTCATTAGCCTGTGATAATCAATGGAAAGACTGATTAATCCAACATTCCCTTATAAATAGGATTGATTAACCCCATAGTGAAGCAACAAGATATATAAATTTCTTATCCAAAATTTTCATAGTGTTTCTTATTTACGTGTTACAATTCAATGGGTTCCAATCCGTAAGGTCACTCTATTAATGTCACAGACCCACAGATGAGAAAAATTAATAACACAACCACATATTCTAGGGGTATTATAGGAAATTAATTGGAAAATATATCAATATTATATAGTAAAACTTGAATATCATCAATATATTGTTCTTCAATAATTGATAATGCCCTGTTTCCCTCGATATCATGCATGAATACCTAAATTAAAGGGTTCTAATTCAAATAGACATCATAATCTTAATTGCATTATTATTTTATATCATGATGAATTGGGATATGAATTGGGAATTTGTATCCTAAAAATTGATCTGAGCATTATTCAGATAAATTCAATGCATTCCCAATATAACATGTATTTCAATAAAATGATTTATAACTAGATCAACACTAATTATAATCCCATAAATATCTACCATAAAATATTTATAAAGCATTGATGCAATAAATGGACCATAAGGTGCTAAGATCAATAATTTGATATTCAATTTTTTCATTGGGGAGTCAACATTTAAGAAAACATGTATGATGTGATAGAATTTGAATAATTTGATTAGAATAATACATTTTTTTATGGAATAGATAAAGCGCACCATTTTCCACTTCCTTATTAATATCTACTTTATAAGTAGTGATTATAGAGGCACTAAATTGTTCCCTTTGTCTTAGGGAAGTGGAAGTCTACTTTTATTATTTTTCCCTAGACTATAGAATATATTTTCATAATGCCCAAAACCATTATGTTTGATGAATTGATATTTTAGTGGATCATTTATTAAGACAATACATTCCATTGTTGTGTTAGTTGGAAAATTCACATATTTGTTTAAATTTCATTCTTGATGTTCAACACTTCTATATTTAAAATATATTTTGGATACACATAGGTAGTTTCTTGGATGTTTCATTCCACATTTTGTTCATGTAGGGGATATAACATTCATTCCTCCATGATATTTATATTCGGGGAATCTATGAAACACTATCATTATTTTATTTTTGTATAATAATTAGAGTCCCCGCTAACTATTTAACCTTATGTACACATTGAATGATTTCTTCATAGAAACCAATGTCTCATATAGCTAATTTTCATTCAATGATATGTCATGTAGATGCTACATAATTTTTATTACTTTCATGTGATATATCAAAAAAGTGAGCATGAAATTAATTTATCATGAAATTTGAAACATATGTGCTATTGGATTTGTCCCCATATTTTTTCAATTTACAAATTATCTCACTAAATTTGTGTAAATAGTTCCTAGAAAATATTTAGTAATGAATATTCTTGTGAACTTCTCACATTCTAGAGAGTCAAAATAATCAATCATTATAATATTCTTAATGAGAGTACACCATTGGAATACTCACATTTCTAATGAAAAAAATGGAAAATGGCCTTATATTTCTCTAAGAAACATTGGAACGAAAATTGCATCACTATTGGGATTGTCCAGTACTCAAAAATGAATAAGTTGGAATTCCCACTTTTGGAGTATTAGTGATTTTTTATAATGAAATCAATCAAAATTTGATCCTTTCTTCATGAAATTGATATCTCAAAATGGATTGTGTCACTACCGATTTATGGAGATATCTTATTTATAATTTTTACATTATTTTCTAATTTAACTTCTATCAAGTGAGGATCATGTTAATACCCAATTTTTCATGTACAAATATGTCATTGTTTATGCATATGATCCAAATAACACATCATCATATTTGAATCTATAGTGGGATTTCATTTATTGGAAACAAAACTCTGTATAATATACTAAAATATTAGTATTTTTTAAATATTACAATTATCATAATGGTTTTAACTATTAATTTCAAATCATATAATTTAAATATAACAAAACCCTACTTCAATAACAAGTGATATGCTTTGCACCAACAATGCAAGGTACAGTTCTAAAATAAAATACATTAAATAGTAGCTTAGATACTTTTTGTATGACCCAAGATAAAAAAAAAATATTTCACATTATTTTTAAAAGATAAACATTACCTTAAATGTACAATTGTGAAAACCTGAAAACCGATGGTTTCATTGAATTCAATATTATAGGTATAAAAATGAAATTTCACATTATTTTCAGAATTTATACAAATTTAAACCAAAATAGACCTCGTTTAAGACCTCCCATATGATATACTCTTCATCATAACCCAGGGAATAGAGTAAATATGATATGGGTGAGCTCAGATCCAAATAAAGGGGAAAAATTTTAATCATGTCATAAAAGGGATAGATCATAATAAAATAACAATACATGATCATGAGAGAAATAATTGAAAAAAAGGATTATAGAAAAACAAGAGTATTCCATAATTCTTGAATTGTGGAAATGTTATCTTAAATCATCATAGATATACCATGGAATTATAGTGCATAAAAATATAAAAACAAACATGATTCTTAGAGAATATCATAAGGATGTATCATAACATAGAAATATGGAATAAGAGTGTATAATATATGCAACCAAAATAAATTTAAACATGTTATAATGTAAAATAAAAACAATATGAAATCACAGTGGATACGTGATCACAACATGTTTTCATTGTATAGTGGATCATTTGTCTCTACATGTTTCCCATTGTATGTTGATCATCACAACCCATTTCCAATTATTTTATCCTAAGATACATGTTTTTTACTATTACATTTTTGGGTTATAGAAAACATATATATCATATAATGATAATATAAAAACATGTCGAAAACCCTAAATCATTCATAAATCCTATAATTAATAAGAAAAGGAAATACGGTGAGTTTACTATCACATTAAAATTTACATTAAATTTTTTTCAACAATAATATTGATTGATACTAAACTTTTATCAGAAAATTTATATTTTATAATATCATTATAAGTGTTAGGAGATCTAATTTTTTATGAAAAAGAGTAAAATGGAATAAAAATCATAAAAAATTATTCCATATAATATTTTTGACATTATTTCCAAAAAATTATTTTTTATCTAACATTGAAAAGTTACTCTTATGTTGATATCTTAATTCCATTCTCTAAAATTATTCAAATAAAATCCTAAAATGGGAACCTTGTAATTAAATTATAGTTTTTTAAATTATTTATACGGGAAGGTAAAATATATTATTATGAAAATAAATTAGTTATTAAAATTTCATTATATCTTTATTGAATTCCATATAGTTAAAAGAGTGACAATGAATCAATTTAAAAATTGGTAATGATAAATATGGGGTTCATCATAGAAAATAAGTATTTGGGATTAATAATAATTAAAGGAATCATTTTTGGATGAATGAATATTTTCATGGAAGATAACAAGAACATATAAGTGAATAGAAATTATTCCTAAAAGGTATTTTTAAATAAATAATTAAATCCATTCTAGAATATGTGTGAAAATAAAAATGATATTTTCCATAGAAACATAAGATGATGTGCTATGTAATTCAATCATGAAGTATAATGTATGAAAAATATTAAATTAATATTTAAATGTAATTATCATAACTCAATAAAAGTATAATTATTTCACAGTTACTCTTATTCATATAGTAGCATTTTATTCAAAACATGTCAAAGAGAAAATATCGATATCAACAATAATTTCTGTGAATAAAAAAATTATGATAAATATGATAATTTATAAGTTTATAAAACAATTAATAATTAATCTGTATACTACGAAACATGTATCAAGATAATTAATTTTAGAAGAGAAATAATTTTACATTTACTCTATTCTTCAACAAAATTGTTTAATACTCATTGGGAATGTGACTCTTATGTTAAAATTAATCTCATAAAATAATGATTGGGGGCCTATTTAGGGGACCGAAAGAATCCAAACATTGAAATTGGCCATTGGAGAGTAGTATATCATAGAGATTCATGAAAATTTATAAGTGTAATTTATGCTTGATGGGGGTGGATGTCAACACCATTAGTACTTGAAAATGTGGGACATTTCCTTGTAATATAATTTAAGGATTGGGGTAAAGATGGAATCACATGAGGGTTAGGTGTTGAAATGTAATTGATTCATGTGTTATTGAATTTCACAACCTAAAAAGGTATGTTAAAGGGCATGTTTTCCCCATAACATCAAAAAATCCAATCATTTTATGTATCAACTTTTCTCCCTTACCATCCCTGATTAAATATTTACCTTGATTATTATTTTTATCGAGTAATATAATATATAACCTCCTACATAATTGAAATATGATGAATCTGAATTTTAAATCATTTTAATATAGTTAAATTTATAAATACGAGAAAAATAATTAGTAAATTAAAACATTATTTATATAGAGAAAAAAAATTAGTAGAAAAATTGCATTTAGAATATTAACAATTCTTATTCCAATTTCCTATACATTATTAATTAAATCATTACCTTTTTATTATTAATATATATCATTTGTTTTATCTCCATTTAATAATAAAATATTTATTTCATAAAATAATAATACCTAGAGCATAAAAATAATTTTTTTAAAATAAAATTCTAATAATAAAATTATTTTATTTGTCGTTTATCTATATTAAATAAAATTTTTCGATTAATCATTATTAAATATAATATTTATTTTTATTTTTGAATTAGGAAGGATACATTTTTAAAACTCTATTTTATTTATAAATATTTTTTTACATCTTCATAATAAATTAAATTATAATTACATAACCCCATAATATTTTTATATAAGATGTGAGGATTAGATGTTAAACAGTGGTTATATGGTTGGAGATTCACCTAGAATGGATCTAGTTATAATTTCCATGATCATTAACATCTCCTGAAAATGATTTTTCTTAATTTTCAAAATATGGATTTTGACTTGGGATTAGTCTAGGGAAACCCCTAGAGAATCTATTTCGCTTCCTTTCTTGAACAAATGTTTAGAAAAATAAAAAAATTTACTATAAGATTTATTTTTTATATAATTGTAATTTTTTTTATTAGTTGGTTACTTCTATGAAAAAATAGAAATATAATAGTATTCCTATTAAGGTTATATTATAATTATAACATGGATCATATTTTGTCAGTGTTTCATATAAAAAAACCTATAATAAAATTAATGTATTATAATTTATTCATTCTCACATTCAACCCCCTTAAAAGAGTGTTTCCATAATGTTTTATTATTATAATGGAAGTAAATTTTGTCCAATTACTCATTTAGGGTCCCGTGATACTTCTGGAAACATATAGTTCTACTATATAACTTTAAAATTGTGGGATTTTAGGTTTTCAAAAACATTATCTCATAGATAATTGATCTCAACATTTTATTCTTTAAAAAATAAACAAAGTTTCAGATTCATATGATATGAGTTTTTTTACATTTGATGGATCAATAAGATACTTCATCAAATCAGATTAATGTCGCATATCTTATGTCTGTTAGAGTCTAGAAATGATTTTTATGCTAATGGATACATCTATAGCATGACAAATAATTTTGAAGGAACTGATCTATCATGGCCCCAAAATCCCTTCATTTTTCAAATATCTTATTCTTTTTCTAATAATATGTCCTAAGTAATTCCATGCCTTACATACCAAATTCCATATATCATCAAAACATATGATAATTTCCCTCCTACTGACATTTTTCATCATTCAAATGTCACTAAATATTTTATTTCTTGTCTATCTTTTATAGTACAATATTGGATCTTAACAACATATATTCTCCATATTCTCCAAATATATTAGATTTCTGTATATCCTTCAATATATACCAATTTATTGACCCACTTTTAAGGAAGAGTGGAAACTATTTTTAGATGAAAAATAATCAAATGGATGTTATTGACTACAAATTACATTAAATTTAAATGATAATGACCCAATTTTATCATCTGATTTTATGTTATTATTTTTGACTGACTATCAGTATAAGGATGAAAAACAATGTAAATGATTTCTTCATCATCAAACATAGCTATCTAGATGGATTTCCATTCATTATAAATCATAGTAGTACCGGTAGGTAATATAATATAAAATTATCCAACTTATATATAGGTAGAGGTAATGGTTTAATTGTCCCTTTAGATTTCTGTGTTGTATTCTTCACATTAATCCATTCCCAGCATCGTGATATATGTTTTTCACTCCCTTTCTTCATGTTTTCATACCGGAGATGTTTGTTTATATCTCTATACATATTTATGTTTCGAGGTAGAATATATAACAATGAGATATGTGGATCATATAAATTTTTATTTTTTGGTTAAGTCACATATTAGGGATTCAAATCGTATAATTCCATATCCATTATGATGGAACTCCTGAAAATGTACTATTTCCTTTTTTTATTTTTTATCATCCTTCTTATCCTCCATAATCATTACGTAAATGGATGTTTGAGATATAATTTTGGAATGGTATATTTCCTCAATTGCTTTCTAATGTCCATTTCCATACTATGAATATATATAATGAGAGGGTCAATTTTTATCCTTATTATGGATGGGGTAGCATAAAACATTCTACATAATGAATCTTCCATCGTTTTCCCCTCTATAGGCAGTAATTTATTGGGAAATATTTATCTTCTATCATATCTATCTATCACCTTTAGTTGATGTTAAATTCCATCTACGTGAATACTTAAATAATTATATTATAATCAATATAGATATCATATTTTATAAGTTAGAGATAATAGCCCCAAATTTATAAAGAAAAGAATAATATAATAAGCGCTAGATCATGGGTTGGGTAATGTTTCTCATGGATATTTAATAGATATAATGCATAATATATTACCAAATAATACAATAAACAAATTCATTACAACCTATTTAATGAATAATCAAATTATATTAAAAACCCTTCTCCACTATAGGGTGTTATATGTAGTCATATAATAGCCTATCAATTCGAAATATCCTAGAATCATTCCCCACATTCATTTATCCCAAGTAAATTTACTCCGATATTTATTAATATGGATAGTGAATTGTATAATTATGAGAAATATTTCACCAAAATCCGGTTGTATCCAGATAATCTAAGAATATATCATATAATTGTCACATAGTTTGGTATTATCTACTCTTTTATCACCTTTCTCACAAATGATTTAATTGATACAACCTATCATGGAATTACATGTATCACCATGAACTGTGACCCACTTAAAAACTATGATGCATTTTGGAAGGGAACTGGCTCGCAGTTATTGTTCCCCATATGCCAAAGACTGCATACTAGGTGCGAGGGTATATTACGTGATGTTAGGAAAAGAATACAATTTGGTGTAAAAAAACCATAATAATGGTGATTATATAACATCAATACTATTAAAGAAAAAATATTTAACTCCAAAAAAACATTAACAAACATAAAAAATTAAATAATAAAATAATATTCATACATATGTGGCAGAAAATAAAATTTTCATAAAATCCATCCAAATATATAGGATATATCACTAGTTAATAATATTACTATGTACTAAAAAAGCCCAAATGAAACAATAGATCATTAAAAAAGAACTTCCATTGTCCATCTGACATCCATAGCATGAACACACAACGCATACCTACTCATTAAGGTTCATTAAATGATCCTAGTCCCCTACCTGATCTAAATCCCATAATCTCTACATATGTCATGATGGGTCCCTATATAGTGTGAGTACAAACTCAGTAGGACACCATCAACGGTATCCTATAATACAACAATTTTTATACCAGTCTATGCATACATAAATAAACTATATATAAATAAAAAATAATATAAATATCTGACTCCCCCTAATGAAAATAACCACAGATGGGGATTTATCTTCTTTGACAAATGACATTTTGGAATGATGAATAAACCTACTCATGCATCAATAAACCTTAGTTTCTATCCATAAGAAAGTCACTCAAAAACTCATGCATTCTGATATCACATATGTCATAGGTCGTGTACATCCAGGGTTCTATCGGCACACAAATAACAATGTCACAAGTCACTTGGACCTCTATTATTCAAATAAGTTTTTTCTAAATAACCTTACATACCAAAATAAATCACAAGACCCTCATACATTCACTTGATAAACTATTGATGGATCAATATCCCGACGTCCCAAGGAAAGTTGATATCCACCCTTCCATCATCCTCACCCATTAGACACCATATTATGATGTGCATCATCCCTAATGTAATGTTCTCATGCACCAGTAACTATATATTTATATTTTTTGCACCACCTCCATAACTAATGGTCAAAACCATCCCCTATGAAATTATATTTACGGAGTCCTGCACCTGTAATTAGTGGTAAAGAGCACCTCACCAATTCATATATATGTTCACTCAACTCCATCAACAACTTTGATAATTATTGGCCAGTGTAAATTACTTATATGACCTAATAAACTTTAATTAATGAATCATAATCACCATAAATTTACAATGTCACAAAATTTATGAAGTTTAAATGAATTTCAAGCCCCATCCTCTAAGCCACTAGCGTGACCAACATGTCTACTCAAACCTGAGGTCATCCTTACCCCAAATAATTTAGTACAATCCAAACCTATTTCCATGGGAGAAACATACCCATATCGAAATTTAAATTATACTGAATAACTCTCAAATTATTCCCATGATATTTAGGAACACATCATAAATATACACTATTTTCTTCACAGATTGACTCTATAAAATAAACATAAGAATGCTCATAGATATAATCAATTTTTTATAGAAGGTAAAAAGTAAAATTTTAGATTCACACAAAGACTAACCCAATTTTATTAATTTGAAATGAATCACATAACATTCATATAATTAAGAAAAAATATATGAATTATATACCAAAGAGTCATATGTGTTCACTCATATAATACTGACCTATAATCAGATCCAAAATGACATAAATAGGTTTCTTTAAATACAAAATTCTGAAAATTAGGGAATATGACCTCTCCAAGAAATATCAATCCAAAAAAATAGATAAAATATGAAAATATGAAATATCATTCATAGTATTACTGATAGTCAACCAACGAAACTGACATAGATTTAATTAAATCCTTAAAATAAGAGATCCCCCAAATTATTCAAGTAGAGAATAATTAGAATCTCTTATGTTTGTGAATGTGAAATGAAGAAAAAAGGTTACTATTTATTTTAAAAGTATAAAGGGATAGTTGGGTAATTTTATCTTATATAATGACCCACATGGATAGGTCATTCGATTATGTTACCTTAGTTCCAAAACTATTGTGTTGTTGTCTAAATAACCTAGTCTCACATGGATAGGTACTTGGTTTGGAAAACCATTATTAGAAAATGAGTTCACCTCTACAACTAATATAGAATTTTTATATAGCGATGTGACACCAAACATAGGGATTGACCAGTCTATGATCCAGTTAAAATGGTATGCATGGTTTTGGCCACACTGTTAGCACTTACCATGCACCCCATGTTGTTCCTCTGAAATTTTGGTTCTAGAATTCCCATGCTCCCAAAACCGAATCAGACCAATGATACACATAAAATACCTCACACCACATCATAAATCAACATAAGAAAACATTTTAATTATGGAAATTAAACACTAATGAAAATTTTAAAATTTTGCACGTCCCCCAATAACAAAAAACAAATTTTCATTGCAATTCAACCCATTCAAAATCCTATGATGCTATAACCAACCCACCATACAATATTTCATCCTTGAGATATATGGTATCATATCACAATGTTATCAAACATACCCATATCATAAACATCACCCCAATATTCTTCAGTTACTCAATAAAAGGTTAATTACTCTCATGGATCCCCGCCTTAGGGATTACTTGATTTATCTCTTCCAAACCCAAAATTTAATATTCTATGGGTCCCACACCAACCATCAACCAGATTCAACAGTCCAAGGGAAAAATATCATTAGTCCCACATCTCATCATATTCCCATTAAATAGCCATGTCTATCATGACATCCATACGTTCCCACTTATCATCATATTCCAAAAATTCATGAATCCTACTAATGGTAAAACAGATCATTATATAGGTAGACATATACAATTACCACAGAAACATACCTATTCCTGATAATCTCATACAAAACATTCCTCATTCTTGATTCTCAAAGAATTCATAATCTCAATGCACCTCATATATACTATCCATCATACTTGAATCTCTCAAATTTACCCACTTATGGTTAACTCAACTAACACAAATGCATCATGTGGACTCATATGAGCCATTCAAAAAAATATCCCAACCTTCATAAAGGAGTACATAAAAAATCCATTAAATGTACGCCTATGATATAAACCACATAAAATATCTAGATTCTAGAATATTGGATGAATATCCTCCCTATAGAATTGCATGTTCTATTATTCACAATCCCAATTGTTCAATCTTTCTCTCCAGGCTATGATCTTTGTGTGGACCAGAATCTAAGATACCTTCTCTTTTACTGCACTTTCAACTACCTCAAGGCCATGAGTTATACTATGTATCTATACTCCACCTATATTATATTTCTTCTACAATAATCTCTTTTATATTCCCATATGGTTGAATTACCATCACTCCTCAGATTTCTGCTCACACTAGGTATGAACATGAACCAAATCCCTGCACTGGAAGCAAACCAGCAAATACCCACTCTTTAGTGATTTACTGTCTTCTCTTTCATGGTATCCCTGCTAAGACTCATCATGGTATCACTTCTGTCTACCAAATACACCAATGATATGCTCACATGAAACCATCAATCTGATCGAATAAGACTATTCCATCATGTTTCCCAGGTCTATCATAGACAGATTCACTACATCTAAGAATGTGGTAAACATAACTATTTTTACATATTATTTGATCACATTCCATATGAAATACTCAAAATTCCTCACCTAAGAAATATCATCCCCATCCATATGGGTAAAAACGTGGTATGGGTCAGTATACCACCCAATATAGTCCATTATTGAAATATCCTCATAATACGAGTTTATAAACTCAAAAGATTCAAATTCCATCAATATCTCTGAAAAAAATTATCAAATAAATTTTCCCTGAAATATTTCTGTTCTAGAATCTTGTGCCTACTGACCTACACTAGTATGTCCCACCAACGTATTTCTTATCCTCAAAACATATAGGCAACTAACTTAAACATCCACTCTAGGGATATCTTAAGATGATATAAACTCATTCCAACCAATTAGATCAGGCTTTCCAAAACCTATTGTCCACCCAAATAAAAAAAAAGTGGGTTCTATTATTTGATCTCATGTTTCAGATAGGCCATAGATGGATCAATACCTTGATCTACCTTGCTATCACTATTTACGAACCATACTAAGATCTCCCTGATCTACTAATATTGCTATGGCTCAAAGTAAACGATCTTCTCTATCTTCTCTACCAATTTTAGAGCCTCTGCTTATGGAAAATGATTATTCTGACACTATGGGGACTCATCCCAAACATCAAGGACCACATCAACTGCTTTCTCTAGTGGAACAAATCCCTCCCCTCTTAATGATCCATCAGAACACATCTTGGTAGTTCCCCGCTACATACCTAATACCATGATCTGTACTACCAATAACAATATATAGTTTTTAAATAGGGGAATTTATAATAGGGAACACATCTCAACACCCTTATACATCACTTCTACACCCATATCATGGTTGATCTAACACCACTACCCCTTACCTACCCATATTCGAGTCAGACCTATATATCACATGATCACGTAGGATACCATATCATCCTCATTGTGAAACAGATACATATGCTGGTTGAGTATAATTTCAGAAATAGACTATGTAAAAAAATAGTTATTAGCATTTTTCTTACACATTAATTAATGAAACCCTTTTTTTATATTTTTGTTTCTATGGAATATTGAAATAAACACACACACACACATAAATGATATGTAATAAAAATATGTATAATGATTGATGAATAATTCACTATTTTTGTAAAATAATTAGGGTCAATCCTTATAACAATTATCATAACATCAATGTGTTCCACTCTAGGTGTAAATTCCCTCAATGATAAAATCAAAATATATAAAAACAATTTATCACCCCAGGAAACGTGGATAATTACCCATAAAAGGTGATGTATGCACCCAAGCATGAGATCTTTAACAAGTCCCAACTAGATAATACACTATGTTATACCATTGACAAAATAAAAAACAAAAGGAAGTTACTCAGACACCATTTATATATCTCCAACCCAAGAGACACTTAAAAACCATAATTTGGGTTGGAGGGCAAAGGAAACATAGGCTTATATACCTATATGAAAATTGATTTTGATTAGATATGAGGGTATTTTATGTGATATTGGATAGATTATACGATCCGGTGTTAATAGTGATAATGATAATCACTTAGATATAACCACAACACTTCAGAATAAAAAGAGTAAACTCATTGGAAGCAATATGTTACATCAGTAATATCATGAAAAAATACTGTATCCATACATATTCCATAATATATACATAATTCATGATAATAAACCCAACCTTGTAGGATCTATAATGGGATGATCAAATAATTACATACTCAAAACACTAAAAAGAAAAAATTGTGTAACATAAATGAACCTCCAAGATCCATCTACTATCCATCCCATTCACTCTCGGTGGATCCCTTCTCGTCCATGTAAAATCTATGATACGAGACGTTTAACTGATATCAACACAAAAAATTCTACATTTATTCTTAGGTAACCATGTAGTGTGAGAGTGTAAACCATGATAGAAACCATGAACATGTTCCAACATTACATCGTTATTTATACCACTTTATGCATACATAAAAACAAAATTAAATGAAGACATAAAATATATGACCCACTACATCGGTACTCATTGACCATAGGTGATCATTTACATTCTTCATAAAATACTGATATTGAATATTGAATCCATTATTTCATTATGAGAGAACCCTCTATATCTATACAAAGACAAGTCACATGGGACCCTGTGAAAACTAATATCACTTTTGTTGCATGTTAAGTATATCAAGTACTCTATTGGGGTGCTCGTAAGTATATCACAGGTTCCATGGACCTTAATTATTCAAATAACCATCAGATAAACATATCTATTACCCAAAACCAATAATATGTTCCTCATACAACAACATGAAAAACCATTGTTGGAATAACACCCTTAAATACCATGGAATGTTGGTATCATACCATCCATTATCATGTCTCATCAGTCTCAATATCACTGGGATCCACAACCCCCATCTAATGGTCTCAAAAACTATCAACCATGTATTTTTATAGTGCAAACATTCTCTATAACTAATGGTCAACAACATCCCCTAAGTTAAAATATCTAATGAGGCATCTAGTTACATCATGTGGTCAACACCACCTCACCGAGGCCTAATTGTGTGTGCAAGACACTATTAGAAATGGGGATCAATAATGGAGAGTTGAAATAACTAAGTATTCCTATGAAACACCACTTAGAAAACATCCATTGCAATATATTAAAAATCTAACCCAAATATTGATTGTCAACACCATCCCATGTCCCACTAGCTATCCTTTCAACCATTTGACGTCATCTCTTCAAACCAGGTGATCATATCAACCCATGTATTTTGTTCCAATCCCAACCTATTTCCATGGAACTCTCATAATGATATGATAATTTATAGAAAATTAAATATCTATCTTAACATTCCCCTGAAATTTGGGAACCCGTTCCACTTATATTCTATTAATCTCAAGGCTCATCTTTCATGAATAAACATAAACATTATCATAGACCTAATGTGTTATTTTTAAGAGGTGAATCATTTAATTTATGTGTCACCCCTATACTACCACCATGTCCATATGAAAGCACGAATTATATAGAAAATTTTTAATTATGTAGAAATTCAATAACCACCTACATTGTGCTCGTAGGTTTTTCCTACCATAATTTTAGCCTCTATTCCTAGTATATATAAGGAAAATTGGGATGTTTCACAAACAACATAAAAATTAAGAAATTTAGATTTCCTATATATACACTTACAAATTGAGAGAAAAATATTCATAAAGTTTAAGGATAGATATCTTTACTGATTAATAAGAATTTACAATGAAAAATCTTAAATTAGATCCTTAATATAAAAGACTCATCAAAATTTTCAAGGAAGGAATAAAGAAATTCTCACACTTCTATACATAAAAATGTGAGAAAGAAGGATAATAAGACAATTAAAATTTGGGAGGGGAAGGTTATTTATTTCATCCCCTTAAATAAACTCCAAAATATAATCACATGGTTTGGTAAATTTTTATCCCACCATTTATTTCTACTATCCAAATAACCAAACCATGAAATTCTAGGTAGAAATTTTGGCATACGTTTTGCTACCATTGTGGTCACCATTCAAAATAATGTACACATGCTACATGGATATATGCCCAAATGATCATTTTTATCTAAATATGCCCTAGTTTAAATTGGGAAGCATGAATTAGGCAATACTATTATTACATACATTGTGCCTTGTGCTGTGTCTCTCAGATATTGGTTCTTGAAGCCCGAAACTCATGAAACTTAAACGGACCTCTATGGAAACTATAGGGACATAACCCCTGACCAAAAATAACATACTAAATAATTCAATTTATCAAAATTAGGATCCAACATGTAATTTAATATTTTCTTAATTAAATAATTATAAAATTAATATTATCTCATAAATTCAACCCATTCAATAATTTGGGGCATTAAATTTCATGAATAATGATTTAAAATATTTTTACCCAAAATATACACTTCTTGAAATTAGAAAATTATTTATTCTTTGCTAGGGTTTTTAAAAAAATCCTAAAATGTTATTCGTGTTCATCATCACACATAGAGTATATAATGATATCATCAATAAATACTACTATTATTATGACAATATAATCATTAAATATTAATATCAAAAAATAATTAAACATTGGAGGGGAATTTTTATGTCTAAAAGGAATAACTAGGAATTAGTAGTATTCATTCCATGGGATGAAATATATATTTAGTATTATTCCACTCTGGTATGATCTCCCTTTGATAAGTAGTAAGGTCTACTATATTTATAAGTGAAAACATAGATACATGGGAGGGCATAGTTTTCTATGATAATATTTTTTTTATCCACATGATAAACAATGAAAATGAAAATTTATCCATTATTCATTTTTAAAACGAGTACTAGTACACCCCATGATGAATCATATTGAATAATAAACACATTTTATAGATTATCATGAAGAATATTTTTCAATTCGTCAAATTCAACTTGAGTCACTCTATATAGACTCTTCAATAATCTTACTATACTAGGTATTATTTTAATTGAAATAAAAAACCCTAATTTCTAGGTAATTATATGTAATTAATTAGTAAATATATAATTATACTGATGTATAATTTTAATGTCATTAATTTTGAGTCCTTATCCAACCATTTTAGCTATTTTTTCCTTTTAATTTTGTATCATGACACAAAATAAGTGGTTTTTATTCAAAAAAATGTTCATTATAATTCATATTTTTGATTTTTATATTAGAATGATTATGGATATTAAATTATATTTTTTTTATTCCATTAGTTTAAATGATATATATGTATTAAAATAATACCCATTCTTGTTAACTCATCAAATTGAACCAATTATAGGATAAAAATATCCTTAATAAGTATCCTCCAAATAAGAATAATCAAGAATGAGTGGTATAACTTAGATACATTCAATTCACCAAAATGTGTCTGAAATGATAATTCAACATCCAAAGGATATAGTTTTCTATCAACATTAATAGGAAACTTTCCTAATATAATAAAATAAGGAGATCCAAAGTTGATTTTTTTTATTATTACCAGATGTTATATATATTATCGACCAATTTATCATCATGATCAAATTCAGTAGTAGTGAATAGGGTATTAAAGGTACCTGTTTTCTTTGAGGTTGATTGTGATTATTTCCATCATTATCCAATAGGTTAGGGAATATATTTTAACTATAAAATATAATTTTATTTTATGAAAAGATGTGTGTGTGGATAATTATCTTGGAAAATCTTTTCCTTGGTGGGTTTTGTTTTCCTCTTCACGTGTGTTCAAAAATAATGTGCATGATGACCTACTCTATAAAATTTAAATCAACTTCTCGATTCTATTAGTAAATTTACTGGATGTTTCCTCCATAATTTTTAGAATATAGTGGACTGAACATTATTTCCCTTATGAGATTTTTAATCGATCTATCCATGCATATCAATTATCCTTTACTTATCTCTAAAATAATGAGAAACCCCTCCATCCATTTTCAACTAATATGAATACCAATAATTTCCTTAATATGCACCAAAGTATCACATATATATATATGTAATGATTTTTTGGAGACTATGAATTAGGTGTCCAATGAATTATTTTATCTTACTTTCAAGGTTAGTATTAGTAATACTGGTGTTCCTTATGGTTTTGGTGAGATTTACACCACATGTGCTAATGGATTTATCATCCTTTTATTTCAATTCTAGGAATTATCTGTTAATTATTGTATGATGTGTTTGAGGAAAATATTTATAGAATAATAACATATATAACCCCTCAAATTTAATAGATTCAACTTCAAAACATTTTTGGTAGTATTAATCAAATTCAACCATTAAATTGCCTACCATAAATATGATAAAAATGGCCTTATCATGATGAATGAATAAATGTAAACACAAATTCTTACTCAATTTTATTTATCCACATCTCATAGAATCGCGGATTAAGTGATCTAATTAATGGTGGTGGTTTTATACTTCTAAATGATTAAATAAGATGTCAATCCTTCAATTGCATGTTCAGTATCTCAATATTTTTTATGTTATTTGTCATTGTTTGAGATTTTTGGGGGTGTATTGCGAAAATATATTTTACACAAACCACTATCTCATTAGCTTTAATGTTTTGGAAAGCATTACATTTTCCCTCACAACCCTTTTCAACTTGGTCCCACTAATAACCAACCATTTTATTAAATAATGTAATATTGAGTTATGGGAATAAATAAATTAAAAAATTCATTAAAGGAAACCTATATAAAAAGGAAGACATAACTAATTAATAACCTTTATACACTAACTTATTATTATATATGTTTCAATAAATGTTATCCATTTCCATATTTTTATACTGTTTATTAACCTTCCAAGTTATATATTTAATCTTAAATTCAATTAAATTGCCTCTCAATGGATCATAAATATCATATAAATCACCCATAGAATATCCCCTATGATTGTTCAGACATGTGTATAGATAATTTCATTAATTGTTCAACTTGTAATGATTGATTTAATCCCTCAGCATTATTTTTGAGTTATTACTCATATGTGGATGTGAGACAATTTATGAATGAACTTGTTTGTATCTTGATAGGGATGTACTTTCTGGGAAACCATTAACTCTATAATTTAAAAATGAAGATAAAATTTTCCCTATATTAGGGATTATACTTAGGGGTTTTAATGAATTTTCCAAATACCAATCTATAAAAATATCTAAAACATTCTATTATAAAAATTCATATACCACAGACTAATACCATTTGTTCTAGTGTGAATACATATACACTATATAAAGGATTTATTTCCATGTGTGAAATTCACGGATAAACATGCATATACCTCTAATATTTTTTAAAACATAAATATTTGATTTTGATAAAAATCAGACAACCCTGAAAAACAACTGTTTGGATTATTTTGAGAATATCTATATATAAATCATATTTCAAATTTTTTTGACATTTCCCATAATTGCACCATATAATTTATTCTTTTATTCATATCATATACTATAATAATATTCATATAATGGTGAATATAAAATGTAGAAAATGGGTGAGGTAAAACAATTAATAAGGGATAACAATTTAAACTAGTCATAAATGTGTTAGAACATATAAATATGAGTAAATATGAGAATCATCTAATTATCTGATAAATAAGATTCCTGGAAAAATTATAGTTTTATAAGATAAATTATTAAAGGACATGTAATATTAAATGATCATATATATACCATGTTATAAGATTATGGGTAAATTAGTCAATAAAAAGGAGTCATAGAGATTAAAATAGGAATTTAGAATAACATTGAATCTGTCATAAGAATGAAGAAGATATATAGGTATAGTAAACCCTTACACAAATCAATGTTAAATACAAGAAATATCATATCACAGTGGATTAATATTTACTAAATGATTCACATAACATATTTGATTACGCGTATCTTCATTTTCCCCATTGATTATTAAGAATAACAACTTGTTTTCCATTATTATATCCATAGATAAAATGGTTTACAAAAAAGAGTAGGGGTTTAGATATTAGAAAACAAACATATAATTAAAAACCATATACATGATTTCTAAATTATATCATTCATACATCATATTATGAAGAACCTAAGGGATGAAAATTGGTTTCATATCACATTTCAAGTGGTAATACTGAAAATGACAATAAGAATATGTTCTATTGATATCAGAATGTAATTACTATCAATAATAAATTAGTAAGAGAATTTATATGGTCATACATGAAACAATATTTCAATAAGATATTGAAATTTTGGAGAAAAAGATGAAAATTAAAAAAAAATATAAAGATGGATTTCAAAAATTGTTTTTTTACTTTCTCATTAAAAGAAGAAGTTATAAGTTTCATTCCAATGATAATTTTTAGCTGTTTATGTGAAGGATCTATAAAAAGTTATTGGAAAAAAATGAAACATTAAAAATAAAAAAAATTTAAATAAATAAATTATAGTGGATGATAAAATATATGTCCATCAAAATAAATAACTTTTTAACATTTCAAAATAACATTATTTTATCCCATTTTGTAAAAAGATTAATATAAAATTATTTTAAAAATATTTAAATAGAAAAATAATGTTCACATGATATGTTTATTATTTTGGTTACAAAATATTTAATGGAATTTTTTTGATATAAAATGGATAGGGATTAGAAAAAAACATTTTTAGGGGGGATGACAATTATTTTTATTTTCTATAATTAATAAAAAATGAATGAAATATGATACAAATTATTATTTAGGTTTAAAAAGTAACTCACCCTATAAACATATTATGAAGTAAAATACAATTCAACATTGATTTATATTGTTCCCAAATAAAAAGAGACAATATAAAGGAGAATTTCCATAACTAAATGATTAGAAATTGAGTTTGAAAATAGCATTACAACATTGGTACCATGGAATGATAACCCTATTAAAGAGAAAACATGAAATAAACAATTACTTACAATGTATATATTTTGTAAAATATGTCAAAAGGAATTATATATTATAAATAATTGACAATAGTTATAAAAAAAATCTTACTTTTAATCTTGACTTCCATGAATGTTCATTATCCTCCTTGAGAACATGAATCATTTATTGAAATATCTCTTACAAATTGTGAATTCGGTATATATTGATGGGAGTAGATGTTAACAAACGTTAAATATTACTCTAGGGTTTGAAAAAGCAGAACATTTTTAATGAAATTTCAATGGATATGTATGGCATAAATTATGTGGATGTGAGAACCATTTATAGGTTAAAGGATGTACATTTCATTTGAATCTAAAATTGAGTGAGGGGTACATATGGAATCACATGGGAGTTTGGAGTGTTTGGGGATGAAATGTGGGTGAGACTTGTAGGATTATGTATCCCACTAAAAAAATTCTTCTATAATTATTGATAATAAATTTAATTTTAAAATTCTTAAGACACTCTATACTACATCTTTTATAATTATTTTCATTGATTAAATGAATACCATGGTAGTTATTTTTTACAAAAAAAAATACAAGTTGACCCAAACTACTTAATTTCGATGTATTAAATCTGAATATTTAATATTATTAATCTAATTAAATTTAAAAATTTTATAGAAATAAATATTTAATAAAAACATTATATTAATATTAAAATTATTTTATTTGAAAACAAAAATTATAAATACTAACTGTTCTTATTATTATTTATGAGAGATCAGTAATAAAAATTTTCTTAATATATTATTCATAAAAAATATATATTTTATCATTATTTAACAATAATATTTTTATTCTCTTAAGATAAAAATGTTGAGCTTATAGAAAGGTGGATTTCAGTAAAATTTATATTTAAGAATATAATTATTATTTTTATTTATTTACCTACATTAATTTATTTCTATCTATACATTTGTATTAAAAAATGATTTTTCATTAAAATTATAAACATGAAATGTATAAAAATAAATGTGATATATAAATAATCTCACACATTTTTAAATAATATATACTCTAACTTAAATATCCTTTAATGATTTTTCCATAATACCTAAGGATAATATAAGAAATGGTGGTCATCATGGGTAGTGATTCATATAATATTGATCACTTTGTGACATGTATGAGCTCAATCATCTCTCCTAAATGATTTCACTTGAATCAAACATATTTGAGTTTGGGTTGATCATGGTGTAGGGGAAAAAATAGATAATATACCATTCTTCAATTCATGACCAAATATCATTCATATAAAATATTTTTAATACGTGATTAAATCTATTATATTTTTTAATTTAATTCAAAATATATTTACTAAATTTTTTACTAAATATTTAATTGGATATGTCAAAATTGTTTTATTTTTATTATAACATGGTTTGTTTCAGATTTGTGATTATATATATGTGAGAAACAGAAATGGATTATTCATTTGTGATGGTTTGAATTAATTTTTATAGTAATATGATTGTTGTTCACTTAAGTATTTTCTCATTTATTTAAATGTTACTCATTGGAATATGAATTGGTATAGGGGATAAGATGTTAGGCTTATTATAACCTCTTTATTGGAGATTAATCTCATACTCATGGACACTGTTATATATTTACATATGTTTATGAATCCATACGATATACAAGTACCATAAACATTTACCATGTACTTGTGATTCAATTGAACATATGTGGTGATATGAATTTTTCTAGGTATGAGACCTTCTATATCATTCTCTTTAGGAGTAATTGAGTTTCTAGTTATTATAAAAATCCACATGGATGGTCATCATGGAGTTTAACACCATAACAGGAGGCAGTGGATAAGTATGGTATCTTGATCGGGCCCATGATGGGGGATTTCCATATATCTATATTAAGTTAATCTAAATGAATATAGTTCAGCGTCGTATAATGGGATCATCCACACCATTTAAAGATGTCTGACAATGACGAATGAATTTATGGGTGGAATATTCCCATAAATTTTTGTATTGGATCTTATGAATTAGATGCATTTAATGGGTTATCTTCATGGTAATGTTCTTCGATGATGATTTGTGTATTTTGGTGGGGGAAATAGCCTCATGATAAATGATATGGTATAATAGAGAATATCTCTTAGATTAGAAGTATATGGTAATTAATGAATGAAATATGGATCTTAGTGAGTAATATATGAGTTATAAATGGAATATATGCCATATGTGATAATATTTGTGTAAAATATAATTAGAGGTATACCAAGGATCACAAGTAATATTTTCCATTGAGAATGGGAATGTCTGGGATGATGGAAAATATATCCCCATTTTTATTATTATGAATGGAAAATTATGTTGGGATTGAATCTCAAGTAGGCATCCTACATATTGTAGCTAATGAGAATCAATGACCATGTGTCTTGTGGGGAATAGTTTATGGTCATGTGATAGGATCGTATTTTGTAGTTTAACATCATACAACATGGATATTTTCTATCAGTTTTAAATCACGGGACTATGAAAATCAAGTCACAGAAGGTGATAAATCATTTTATTTTGATGTGTTACACAATATGGACAACCATATATGGATATCCGATTAATATATCATAATGTTGAGACAATTAATGTGTTTTTATGTAGTTATTCTTATTAATTAAACCACCATTATATTATTAAACATCATATCTATTCTGAATGGTTCATGAAGATGGAAGCAATGGGATACATATTCCAATTTCGATGAGTTATCGAGGCTTACACATGATATTCAAATATATTTTATCAGGAAAAAGAGGGATTAAGTGGGACTCATAGATGGTTATTTAAATCTTATATATAGTTTTCCTTGACTTAATTATGATTCAAGGTGATGTAACAATCACTATGAATGGGGATAGTACATACCTTTGTAACGGTGGAACTCAATTTCATGGATCATTTTAATTTAACATTCTATCTAAAAAATACACAAGACAATTATTTTTGAGCTAAGGACAAATAAGGTGAGAATATTATTCTTGGTAATGTCCGATTGTTATCCCATTGATGTGGAGTAGTGTTATTAAGGGAGTAAAACATTATTACTACCCTGTACACCCTTCTAGTTATGAATGAGTTCATAAAATATTTCTTTTTTCATGGGAATATATGTTTTAATGGTATTAAATTTATGTTCATGAACTGATCCTATATGTCTAGTGTCTTGAGAGGAGTTCATGAAAATTAAATATCTATGTAATAGTATAGGGTGAAGGGGTGATTTTATTATTAAAATATGGTTTGTGTGGTGCACCAGTTTTTGAGATTATATGGTACTTCTCGATAGTGAATGACCAATAATATTATCATCCCTGTTGAGGTTTCAAAAAATTATTCTCCCATATAAGGATTAAAAAATACGAGTCTACATTTTTTAGGTCTCTTATGGTATTTATCCCTAGTCAATGAACACATGGATGATTTTCTATAGTGAGGGTTGAAAAGATGATTCTCCATAGTAAAGGGAATTGAAGATGCTTCACGTAATTGAGGTTTTTCATGGATAATTCCCCATATTATGATTTGCAAAACATTATTATCCCATGTTAAGGGATTAAAATATTATATTACCTATAGAGGTAATAGCCTAATTTATTTGAGAGTGAATCTACCTAATATAGTTCTACATGGAGGTGTAGGGATAATGATTCTCTTATCTTTATTGTCGAGGTGGTATCATCCCCCTACTATATGAAAACAATTGGGGATGTGGTCATTAAAAAAGAGTTTATATTAGGATGATTCAGTTACCATCGAGTAGTTTTAATTCCATTTGTTTTTATATTACATTTGCTACCAAAATGGGGTACTAGATACATGGTAGAAGGGATCCTTGATTGTGTTTATCTCTTCTGGAACATATAAATATCATGTGAAAGTGATATCCAATGTGGTTTATTTATAGGAAAAAATTCAAGACTTAGGAAAAATTGGAGCAAGAATTGAATGTTGATTCACATTAGAACATAAGATCATGATTATCCAAGTGGATATATAGGACTCTTGGTAAAATTAAATGGGCACACTTCTAGGGACTTATGAGAAATGTTAATGATTTTCCTCAGTAAACTAGTTCCCTACACAACTATTTCATTATTGATAGAGGGAGGGATATCACGGTTTAATTTCTGGAAATGTAGACGAGACACTATTGGTGTTTAATTTCACTTATCCTTGACCAAAAATTAGGACACTCCGTTATCCAAGGGTGAAGCAAGGCCTCACCTGATTAATGAACCTAATACTAGTGAATAATATCTTGGAATGTGATGAATATAGTTGGAGGTCATTTTTTATAGTACAAAGGATGAATATGATAATCCAAACAAGGAACTTGGGCTAAGACTAACAAAAAAACTTTTGAATAGGGAATGATTACACTGTAAATCCTAATAAGGGGATTTAGATCATGAATTATGATATGGTATGGGTATGAAAGGGATGACTAATTAACCTATTCGAATGACAGGTTCCACTATCATGTTGTGGTTGGAGTAAATATATTTGAGAACCTTCCCCCAATGATAAAAAAAGACTTTTTTGGTTGTCCTTATTGGTAGGTGTATATTCAAATATATAATTAGAGTGTTTATGAATACCCAAGAAGATTTATTGTTTGGAGTCAGATGCCCTCATTACCAATAATCCTGAATGGTTTATACAAATCCAAGATAATTGAGGTGGAATCTTTTATTTATCTAAATGGGATGTTAAAAAATGATGTTAATGAAATTACATATTTGATCCTACCATATGTAGTATAATTTAATCCTTTTAAAATGGTTGAATATGAATAATGAGTTTTTCTTAATTCATGAATACATGTTATGAATGTCACTTTGTATCATGTATGAGTAAGAATCAACTCACATTTACTTTATATATAATGAAGATACCCTCCACTGATCTAACTCATGTATGATGGATTGATAGATTAATTCCTAGTATAGGATTGGGAATCCAATATACCCCACCATAATATCTAGAAAAATGTGATAATGTATTGTAAACTTTGAACATGTGAAATGCAACCACCCTAGAAGTTTGGGATTTTGGGGAAATCAACCTAGGTAAGGGACACCTATGCAGTTTCCACCCATGTTGATCTAGAAATCATATAGGGGTATAGGGAAATGAATTACTATTTAAAATAATCTGATAACAAATTAAAGCTATATAGATAAACATAATGTGACATGTACGTTATGTTTTTTACTTTACCACCATCCGATAAGGGTGATAATGTTCCAAAATTTTAGGTCATACAGTTGGGACCTTATATTGTGCAATTCAATTTCACGTGACAAAGACATAATTTTATATATTTTAGGGAGTTATGATAATTTCATTTATATAGGGACTTTGTGCATATCTATGTATTTTATGAAATAAATCATCTTCTCCACATAAATTGGTTTAGTTTGAAATCCTACCATGAATGAGTGAGGAATTCTGTACTGAGATATAGTGGAGGTTTTATAAGAATTCATGGTTTCACCCATGAGTAATGGTTTAATCATTATTTCATTTCCATGAAATAACAAGAATCAAGACACCAATAGTTACTACATTCATCCCCACCATCGTTATGTCTCACATATAGTTGAGAATAATATAACACTTGGGCACCTCTGTATGTGAATAATGATTAATAATATGATATGAATAATGGAAGTTCCCTTTACAAGATCAAAATATTTATAATTGGAACGTTTGGATAGGTCTAGGATATGAGAACCGTGCATCTGTACATAAAATATATGAATTGGAATCAACAACACATAGTTATTGTAGTTGGTATCTTGTGAAGACCATTCTCTTGAACATGGGGAATTTATTTTTTAACATTTTTTCATAGATTAATAACTACATGGATAAGGTTCCTTCAAATACCTATCACACATATAGGAGTTGAATGTTAATTACACAATTTAATTGTAGATATGTATCGATATGTTGTTGAAATTAATACTTGGATTTGTCTCATATTAAATGATATTGCGATATATAAGCAAGGCCTCCATAAGATTTTTATATTCATCCATTGTAAAAAATACTTTCATTTGTGTCAGTCATTGGAAACTCTAGCATCACTATATATAATACTAGAGAAGTAATCATGAAACTATAAGTTATTATATGTTGAGTAATTTAATTTTTCATTGTTACATGGATGAATCTATATAGGTGTTTCCAATAAAAATCAACATCATATAAAGGACATGAAATATTTTATCTCACCATGGGTTTCACATTCATAATCAGACGTTGGAAATACTCATTTTGGTTGAGGATAATACAACATTTAGTTGAAGGAAGAAATTTTGTTATTGTTATAATTTTTTTTATTTGGACTAGGATAAGAGATCTTTGGATATATACATGTCTTATAGATAAATGTCATATGATCACGATAAAATTCCATCCATTTCATTGAACTTGAATCATATTAATTGAACTAATCAAGACATTAAAACAACACCTCTAAGGTCACATAATTCATGATAGATATGTGAAACAAGATATAGTTGGGAGGTTACCTACATCTCACAATCATTCCTTATAGGGGAAATCATGGATAGAGAATTTTCAAATAATATGGTGAGGATTTAGGTTTCATGTATTTTTTGTTCATTATGTAAGTATTGGATTTATGGTCGTAAAATAATATTTTGGGAATGGGGGAGAAACTCAAACCTAAGAATGCATATAATTTAGAGATTCATTTCCTTGTATATTCTATTGCGTATAGTCTATTAGCATATGAAAACCCACAAATATGAACAAAAAATTCAATGAATGAATTCATGTCCTGTTTTTATCTTTAATAAATAGATGCCTTATATTTTTGAAATTTCGGTCTTAGGGAGGGGACCACATGAGGTAGTTTAACATCTTTTATATCAAACTACTTGTTTTACAATTTTAACAACACGTAACAAGGATTGAAATTTATACAATTTATCATTAGTCGTCATAGAAATTTATCAGATATTTTATTTTCTTACAATGAAGATAAAAATATATACATTTTAATGTAATGAAGATATGAGGTTGTAACATAGTTTAACATCATTTGGGTAAGGAATTATGAAGAACTATGAAAATTATTTATTGTATTTTAGGTGAAACTTTTCATTTGTTGGAGGGTTGATGTTCTCAACATTGTTCGGGAATAGAGAATAAGCTCTGTTAGAGTAAACACCATTCATATTATAGAATGCCACAAATTTTGGTTCCTTCAATAGAGGCTTCTTTCCTAACATCATTAACATTCATCATGTTAACACTAATTATAGTAACATGAATGGGAAGAGACAATGATTCCTATCGAATGAGTAAT
Source organism: Viscum album (assembly GCA_963277665.1). Classification (NCBI taxonomy): domain Eukaryota; kingdom Viridiplantae; phylum Streptophyta; class Magnoliopsida; order Santalales; family Viscaceae; genus Viscum; species Viscum album. The sequence continues at coordinate 1,603,500,461 of OY728143.1, read as the reverse complement.
CTATATGATTATGATGAACATCAAGGTTATTAAATATATGCAACCCTTTATAATCAATCATCTCTTTTTTATGTCACTATTGTGATTCTTCTTATTCGGTGAGATGATTATAGATGGAAACACAACAAGATAAATATTCACCTTAATTTATTGAACTATGTTTGTCACATAACCAATTGAATGTGGGGAAACATTCATAGAGATGTAGGACATGGTGAATCAAGACCATGAAAATTCATTAACATTTAGTTACTGGACTTCTATTCCATATCCACCAATTTTATAAGAATATTAGAGAAGGTCATGTTGAGGTAATCTCTCTCTCTATTTTAAACCATGTGGCAGTATGATAATAGGTTTTATTGGTTATTATATTTTTTGGTATAGTCATTTCATCGTTTGAGCAAAAAATATGAGGCATTTTCATGTTATCATTTTTTGAGTAGCAAAAATTTGGGTAATGATTTTAGAATTCACAATGTTGATGAAGGTATTTTTGAAAACATCTTTTATGGTATGCCCTAAACCTGTTTGGAGAAATATTAATTATTCATAAAAATAAATTTGAACTTCTTAAATGTGACTAGGGTAGATGGACCCATTATTTTAATTCCCCATTATAGAGAGTAATGAAATAATAGGTCTCACGTAGTCTATTATTTATGTATGGTGAGTCTATCGTATGATGAATGATATGAATGACCATAATTTACTAGTTATGGTTTGTTACTATGGTGTTTTTCTTAGGCAGAGTAACAATATGGGAATTTTTTTAATGAGAAACATGGTATAGTTCTAGATTAGAGGGAAACACTACTCATTGTTTTTTTAAATAAGGTAAACTGATTAACACATCCTTTTACATGGAATACTCAATACTTCTTTTCATGATTACTAACTTTGATTCACCATTGGTGTTGTGTTTATCCCCTTGTAATTTCTAGGATAACTCCAAAAAAGTTACGAGGGATTTATTTTATACATTATTGGTGGTACCCCGTTCTATTTGTAGAGTGGAATATAAAAATACACCCGTCAATAGAGAGAAAAATAGGATTCCTTTTCCAACCAAGTTCACTTTTATTTTCTTTAATAATGTACGAATAATTTATTAAGAATAAATATCAAATTATATTTCTCATGCTTGGGATACATATTTAATTGAAACAAATTGATTATTAAGGAGATATATTCATAATGAAATACTTTCATATGTCTTATTAGTTTTAAGAATGACTACTAATTCATTCTCATTGGATACATTTTAATGAAATATCCAATGTAAATTTATTTCTAGATGACTACCCATTATGCTAGGTTCTCGATAAACATTGGGTATTTGAGGATATAGTTGAGTGTGTACATGAGAGTTAGAATATAAATATGATGATTCTGAAGCTAATTCATCAGCCTCTATGTTATAAAGACCAAGACTATACAATTAATGATGTTAGAGTACCGAGTATCGATTCCCAACATTGTCTATGTGAGGTAATATGGGTCATTTTTTTCCTAGAATCATTATTTTGAGGTATGAGATTTTCTAGTGAACACTACAATTTTTCCACGTAAAATCTATGTAGTTCACCCTAAACTAGTTTCATTAGAAATAATGGGTTATATATGAACTACATGATATTGTTGAAGGCTCTCTATGTGTCCATTCCACATTAGTAGTCATTCAATTTTTTTATTAACCAATTGAATTGTAATCATTTACAATAATGATTAATAATCAATCACTCGATGTAGTAAATATTTCCCTAATGTCCTCTCAACTTCATGATGTTTTGGGTAGATGTATATTATGAATATTTAGATTCTTTTACGTATATGTCATTATAACACATAATAATTCGTTGAAATTTTACAATCAACACCCCAAATAAGATTATTTAAAAGGATTCATCATTAGGCATTGATGTTGTGGCATGAAATTGACTCAGTCTTAGTTAGAAAAATCATGACAGAACTATTGTTATTATAAAAAAATTTCATCTATGTTTGATTCAATTGTTTTCACCATGATGTAATTGATGTTTTTTTGTGTAAAGCTTTGGTAGGTGGAACCAACATTCATTAATAAGAAGATAATTTCATGATATCAATATATCACCCAACGATTCTATAAAAGTAATAGATTTACCATACTCAATGGACATTAGGATAAGATTGTATTTACAATAAAATTTATTATAGATATTTATTGAAAGATATTAATCACATAAATTTAAAATTTTGTGATTGGGAAATACAAGAATTATTTTCAAAAATTCCTATCGAGGTCACTAAAGATGATATAGGCCTAAATGTAAATATTATTCTTCTTGATGGCTATGATACTTTCTAAATAAATATAACCTTTAAATATTTTGATAATATTTTGATTGATTACTTTTTCAACAACAACTTCTACTTTTGTAGAAATAGTTAGATGTATCCTACTGGTTACTAGTTTATATCTACGATGGTCATTTGGAAAGACTAATTTATGGGTGAATACCTCTATACTCAATAATGGAATTTTAATGTAGTTATAGTTATCAAATACTGATGGTAATATACTCTTTATACTCATCTGGGGTCATTGCTCCACTATTAAATGTTGGTTTTGGATCCTGCTCCATATAGAAATTTAGATACATAATCTAATTAATGGATTTGGATACAGTATCCACAAATATTAATAGTAAATATCTAAGATTTACATTAAATTATTAATTCACCACAATGTTTTCAAAAATAGAATATAAATGTTTAATTGTAGATATTAATGATTATATGGGGAAATTTGCATCTCATGTGTGTGATGAGGAGGGGAATCTACAACTCAAGGATAATAATGTAGTGGAATGTTTATCATGGTCCTTTTGTATATCCCATATTTCCTCTCTACTATCATCGGGGGGAAAATAAGATCTACCATATTCTGTTTGAAGGGATTTTATAAGTGTATTTTATATTTCTACCAATGATGTAGAGGTATCTTTTGAATGTAATATTGATTAAAGAATGTGCTCAGACCTTGAATATAAAGGCGAATCATGTTTAACTATGGAATTTTAATTTGAAATATCATTTTCTTTAGTGTAACAATAATAAATCTCAGATAAGGCCACCTAATATATAATAGATACAACCATTAAAATATTCATGAGTGCCATATTTATACCTTTTGTCTTAACAATGATCAGATTATATCTTTGATTGATTTAATGAGGATTACATAATCCTCTATAAAAATTTCCATAGAAATTTCTATATAATTTTATAGTCTATTTGGTGGGTTGAATTGGATTGTGTCACCTACCATAAATTATTTTTCCACTCACATGTTGATGCCTTGGAATTATAGGAATCATATGACTCAAAGGGGAAATCTTGTCCAATATATACCCCATCATTTCTAATAACAAATTATTTCCAGCGTCAATGTTATGAAAATAGTAAAACTGAATATATGTGGATCCATGATCATCCCAATAGGATATTAAATATTGTGAACTATCAAACCAACAAGAAGCCAGAGTTTGACACATGATCATTTAATTGGGATTATGTTTGAATCTTTTTAATGGGCATCAATTAAAGTTTTTCAAACCATTAAATGATCAGTTTCGATGGGAATAAATTATCCCAGACATAACCCAAGAATAAATGTGTTTTGATAGAGATTTGATTGACCCTAGAACCATTATTGGTTGCAATATTAATTATTTTAAAAAATTGAAGTCAAAAATTAATTTTATAACCCAAATCAGTTTTCATATATGATTACATTTCTCATATTTTAATTGTACGATAGTTTTAGTCATTAATTTGAAACTATCTTAAATATATTTTTTTGATATATAACTCATCTTTGGACATTATTATAATGTTCTTATAATTGATGTTGGTAATTTTAATGTTATTATAGGATTTCATGATATATTGTTGAATGAAAAGACATTATTTTAAAAATTTGGAACATATTTGAAGATATTCATGAAGCATTCTATTAAAATCATGAATCAAATGGAAAAGTAAGTTTGTTTGTGTTTATCTCTTTTGAAAATATGGGATCTAAAAACTTATATTCTCTATGCAGCACACATATCGGGAATTTGGTGGGGGTCATTTGACATTTACGATATGTATTATTTTTTATGTGTCATGAACTATGTTGGGTTTACACCCAACCTCACACCCAACCTAACAAATGGAATAGCTCAAAGGGAGTTCTGGATCCATATAAGGATGACACTAGTTCATGGGAATTGAGTAATACCATTTCAAATGATTCCATAGATAAGAATAACACATAACAAATATACACTAATATTATAAAATAAATAAAAAACCACTATGATTCAAAAAACAACATCTATAAAAAAATATCAAAATATAACAATACATTTAGGGTTAAACATTTTAGAAATTTCAACAAAAATTAAAAATAACTAAATTGGGGTGGATAAAACTAGTCCACCAAAACCTATAGGAGTTATGAGGGCTGAAAACCATTACACCACCACTAACACCACCACCAAATCTGCTAATAACACCAAGAAACTCCTTCATCACCACGATGAACCATTCCATTACATGGATCAAACATAACAATGATTACATAGACTAACGTGTGTTTGTAGGGTGTGACCCGAAATTCCCAGTATGATACAACCAAAATATAATCCATGAAATTAAATAATATGAAATATTAATATGATAGTATTTATGAAAAAGGAAGTTATAATTTTAATTAATATATGAATTGAAGTTTATACTAGAAATAGATATGATAACAAGATGACTGGTAAGCATATAATGAGAACCATATGATGTCCCAAAGGTACTATGGTTAGAATGATCATAGGATCCTCATACTATCAATGATCATATCTCCCAAACATGAGGGTCCTGCTCGATCCTCCAATCCCAATCACATGATGGATTAGTTTGTGTTGTTATATCAGTCCTTGATAGGGATACCAAGACATAGCCCTTCCGACTCACTAAATGTAATAGATCTAATATTCTCACCAACATAACAAAGATTTTCTTGTTCTCAATTCCATTCCCTATGTCACATGAACAACCCCTTAACCAATCACATTTAAAAGGATATAAACACTAATAGAAACCCAAACTATTTGAGAGGCAATGCATTATTGAACCCTTACACACACCTAAACCCTTTAAAACATGTTTCTAACTTCCCAAATAATTTTTAAAACCATATTAGAAAATAAATCAAGAATAATAAAATCATTAAATAATTTGATTACATGGAACCACGTACCTCTCACCTATAAATCACTCAAAACCATTGGGAAACCAAAACTACACCAAAGACATACCCAATAAAATAATGAACACACCATATTTAACAATATTTAACCAAAAGAATCAATATTGGACCAATAATATCTCATCCTATATTCTATAGAAATGATAACATAAGAGATAAGGGAGAATGGGACAAGAAAAAAATGAACAATACGAAAGAAAGAGATTATTTGAACACTTCATGAAGATTCCACCCAAATACACCAATGATTTGGAGCCCAATGGAGTTGAAGATATGGAGAGTTGAATTGGGGAAAAATTAGATACTTGGAGTGAAAAAAATGGAGGTTTAGTTAAGAATTCCAGAATTTTTTTCATTTTTTCCATTGTTTATGGTTTGGCCACAAGAATTGACATATCATGTGTCAACTGTGAGGAACCTCTATCTAAGAGGAATGTTAGGAACACATTTTTCATGGAGTGGTTGACTCCTAATCTCCTAAGCATGTTCTTCAGATAGACCTAAATATTTTTGATATATGGTTAACCCTTTAGGGCTGCATGCATGTGCACTAGGACCTACAATCAGTATAATGCTAATGTCCAGGTGCATGGTTTCCACTAGGTGGGTTCCCGGTTTCTACTAACTATGTGCCGATCATTCACCTCCTTCTTACCAGCCCCAAAAAACTATTTTTTTCGAGCATCATATTTAATTTATGTTATATAGTTAGAAATAAGAATTAAATATAAAATAACTCAATAAAGTACCACGGATGTGAAAATTCTACACACTAAGAAAATATTCCACACTCATTATTTTAAAATGATTTTTGATAAGAGAATAAATGTATATACTACACATCCACACAAGATATAAAGTCCCATGTTTCATGGTCATCATTACCATGCTGTCAATGCATAAAAAACAATTTATGGGTTTCCCTAAATGAAATTTTACTTGGGTATCCCCAATCTTCATTGGTCCCTCAACTATAGATGAATCATATTCTAGTTTCAACTCCTCCTAGTTTATCATGATAGTTGGTATGGGTTATAAATATTCATCTATTAAACATGGAACACATAATCGATTGATTAACCAGGTCAACAAATCTATCCCTTATGGCACCTTAACAAATCTATTAGTAATCCAAAAAGTATGTCATACCAGATAATCAATTTCCATTTCCTAGAAAAATGATGGTGACCAGGGTTAGATTCTACCTTTAGATATCCCTGGTCACCCACTATGAATAATAAGGTTTGGTCTTATTCATTTGCATAAGACCTATAGAGAATATGCCCCCTTCAAAATAGAATAATAATAAATTGAACCTCATTAGAATTCTTTTTCACAAGTCTCATCCCCAGTAAGGAAGACTAACCACGTTCTATTAAAAAAACTATGACTAACTTGGACGACCATAATGTTTTTCAATGGGAATCATTTTAATTGATGCTTAATAAATATTTTTATTAACAAACTCCACCAATCCCAAATGATTATCCCATGAGACTTTATACTCGTCCACACATTATTAGATAATATCTTCCATGAACTGACTAAACCACTCCATCTAATAATCCATTTTGGTTGGTATTTCATTCTTAGTTTAAAATGTGACCCCATCACCTTTTGAAGGGCCTTCCCAGAAACATGAGTTAAATCCAGTGTTTCTTTTTGAAAAAAAATTGCTGATATAAATCCATGAATCCCATGAGTCTATTTAATGTATTACGGGAAAAATAATCCAATTTGGTTTAGTCTTTAATCATAAGGAAATGGGATGTTTGGGTTTGATGGACAACCACTACCCTAATGGTGTTCCTTCATTGGGGTGTACGAGGCAGTCCAATAATGAAATCCATGGAGACCTCACCCAACATATAAGTTGGAATGGTGTGTGACTGAAGTAAACATGAGGGACTTTGGTTCTCTTATTTTACATACAAGAACATATTACATCATAATATAAATTCAAATATGTCATAACTCATAATTGGCCACACGAACTGATGTCCAAAATTTGAATCATCTTGTTGGTCTTGGGAGGAATGTCCCACCGAGAATGGAGGATATCCTACATCAAAATCATTCACAATGAGAATGGTACAAAAAAATAAGGGATAATGTCAAGGATCATTACATAATATATAGAATACATGTTGATTAACACCCTACATATAAGTATTTTCATCGACTGATGTCATGGAACATCATTAGAATGATTCTCTTGAATAAAAACTTAAAGAGAGGGTATCAAATGAATGTTATCCGAAATTTTTTCTTTAACATAATATTTATTCTCTATCTACATTTGTTCAAACAACACAATCAATGTCTGATAATTACTAGATTCTACTACACCACTCACCAGTATCATTATTTTTAATGAGTATTCTAGCATATTAACATTTTTAGGGGTGTAAAAAATATAAAATTCAATGCCTAGAAGGTTCTCAACTGATCGACCCTCCCTTATATTCAAAAAATTTTGGGAGAAAATGTATTTTAGTATCTTACTAATTAAATATACCAAATATTTCTCACCAAAGATATAGTGATTCCACATAATTAGGGAATTAATAACAACTACTAGTTGTAGTTTGTGGGATTGGATGATATTTTCATGTGGTTGGGGAGGGAAAGAGACACACACTACAACATGGTCATACTACATCAACAAAAACCCATGACCTATACATGAAATGTTATAATAGACCATGTATTCCTTTCCAGATCATTCAATTATAAAAAAAATTGTAGTGGTAAACCACCACTTAACTTCCTCAATGTACACCTGACATTATGATCTCTAATCAAACCTCATCAAATTAGGTGAGCAAATTCATGATCAAATAAGTTTTGGAGAAATACTTGAAAAACAACTTGTTGTATCATACCATGCCCAATAATTTTATGTTCTTGAACTATTTCCTCAATTTCACTAGAGAAAACACTACTCTGATCTTTTTAAGATCCATAAAAAACCTTCATTTGGAGATCACGTGGCCAATAAATTTGAAATACTAAAAATAAAATTTGAGCATGTAGATATTAGCATAAAAATGGGGATTTCAATGTGTTCCAACAAAAATACTAATGTGATACCCATGATAGAACTGGGTCTTTTAATACACTAGGATGTTGAAACTAAACACCACAGAAAAGTAGTTGGGGTATCTGGGACACTCCAGGTTCATTAGAGCCATGAAAAACACTGTTGAATTTGTTAATTTTAATTGGATGAACATGTAATCTTTGTGGCCATACCTACATCAAAAAGATACTTTGGGAACATATATATCCCTAAATCAGGTGTGATGATACATAGATTGTAGGTAGATCTTGGAGAACCACATTTCCCTTTTTTTTGATCAACGAGTTCAATAATATAGGGAAAGGGTTGTTTGTTCTTAATAGTGATTATGATAAACTTTTTATAATCAATGAAAAATCATAGTGAGTAGTCATACTTTTAAGAAAGAAATTTATGGGAATATCATGAGGATATTATTGGGTGAATGATTAATTTGTACTAAAAAGAAACAAAAAATATCTTTAATTCCCCTGAACCGGTGGTAGAAAATTGATATCAGGGAAGATATATTAGCTATGATTGAAATTAGAAAACAAGGGTAAACTCAACATACCATAGTAGATGAAACCCCGTGAAATCATCCAAAAACACCATTATAAACTCATCAACCACTAGATGAAACTCATCCTTAATGAAATTTTCATCATTTTATAGAATGATAAATGAAATCGTGAAAAATATATTTCTAAACTTCAGAAGTGGAGGTCCAAATCACCTTTATTGGGTATCTTACACACCATGTAGGACTTTTTTAATCCCTTAATGTTCTTAAAAAACTACCCAATTAAGATAAAAATTAATGTGTTCTATGGAACACACAATGAAATATACATATAATATCATGTTACAAAATTACATCTCCTTAACTAGGAAGTTCCACTCTAATTATACCTCTAATATAGTGAGAGCACAAGACATACATCAAAATACATGTTCCCTTGTCTGTCCTAGTGAATAAACTACTCCATGGAACATGGAATCAAATCAGTTGTAAATTTAAACAATTACACATGTTTGGTAGAAATAATGGAATTACAAGCATCCATATAAATAAAAACAACTAAAATAGTTAATATAATAAATAAGAATCTGAAAAAAATTGGTCCTACATATGATTCCACTGGGGAAATTTTCGTAACATGATGTGCTTTCTCTATACCAATTAATGTGTCCCATTAGTTACATTAAAATTTTGAATGAGTAGACAGATCCCATAAGAGGATCTATCTGGCCACCATGACATACAATCCATGAACACATTTCATTTTATGCTCCAAATTGAGCAGGTAATTCCTTGTGGGTTAAGGATCCATCACCACAATAAGTCCTCATACCACTATTATGAAATATCTTCAAGTGAACTAATGACCCAAAATGATTGTAGGGTCTAGGTGGAACTAGGCATGCTAACCAAATGTATCCCAACCATTCATAAATGTAGAACACAACTAATTATAGTAACATGAATGGGAAGAGACAATGATTCCTATCGAAGGAGTAATCTATATGATTATGATGAACATTAAGGTTATTAAATATATGCAACCCTTTATAATCAATCGTCTCTTTTTTATGTCACTATTGTGATTCTTCTTATTCGGTGAGATGATTATAGACGGAAACACAACAAGATAAATATTTACCTTAATTTATTGAACTATGTTTGTCACATAACCAGTTGAATGTGGGGAAACATTCATAGAGATGTAGGACATGGTGAATCAAGACCATGAAAATTCATTAACATTTAGTTACTGGACTTCTAATCCATATCCACCAATTTTATAAGAATATTAGAGAAGGTCATGTTGAGGTAATCTCTCTCTCTATTTTAAACCATGTGGCAGTATGATAATAGGTTGTATTGGTTATTATATTTTTTGGTATAGTCATTTCATCGTTTGAGCAAAAAATATAATGCATTTTCATGTTATCATTTTTTGAGTAGCAAAAATTTGGGTAATGATTTTAGAATTCACAATGTTGATGAAGGTATTTTTGAAAACATCTTTTATGGTATGCCCTAAACCTGTTTGGAGAAATATTAATTATTCATAAAAATAAATTTGAACTTCTTAAATGTGACTAGGGTAGATGGACCCATTATTTTAATTCCCCATTATAGAGAGTAATGAAATAATAGGTCTCACGTAGTCTATTATTTATGTATGGTGAGTCTATCGTATGATGAATGATATGAATGACCATAATTTTCTAGTTATGGTTTGTTACTATGGTGTTTTTCTTAGGCAGAGTAACAATATGGGAATTTTTTTAATGAGAAACATGGTATAGTTCTAGATTAGAGGGAAACACTACTCATTGTTTTTTTAAATAAGGTAAACTGATTAACACATCCTTTTACATGGAATACTCAATACTTCTTTTCATGATTACTAACTTTGATTCACCATTGGTGTTGTGTTTATCCCCTTGTAATTTCTAGGATAACTCCAAAAAAGTTACGAGGGATTTATTTTATACATTATTGGTGGTACCCCGTTCTATTTGTAGAGTGGAATATAAAAATACACCCGTCAATAGAGAGAAAAATAGGATTCCTTTTCCAACCAAGTTCACTTTTATTTTCTTTAATAATGTACGAATAATTTATTAAGAATAAATATCAAATTATATTTCTCATGCTTGGGATACATATTTAATTGAAACAAATTGATTATTAAGGAGATATATTCATAATGAAATACTTTCATATGTCTTATTAGTTTTAAGAATGACTACTAATTCATTCTCATTGGATACATTTTAATGAAATATCCAATGTAAATTTATTTCTAGATGACTACCCATTATGCTAGGTTCTCGATAAACATTGGGTATTTGAGGATATAGTTGAGTGTGTACATGAGAGTTAGAATATAAATATGATGATTCTGAAGCTAATTCATCAGCCTCTATGTTATAAAGACCAAGACTATACAATTAATGATGTTAGAGTACCGAGTATCGATTCCCAACATTGTCTATGTGAGGTAATATGTGTCATTTTTTTCCTAGAATCATTATTTTGAGGTATGAGATTTTCTAGTGAACACTAAAATTTTTCCACGTAAAATCTATGTAGTTCACCCTAAACTAGTTTCATTAGAAATAATGGGTTATATATGAACTACATGATATTGTTGAAGGCTCTCTATGTGTCCATTCCACATTAGTAGTCATTCAATTTTTTTATTAACCAATTGAATTGTAATCATTTACAATAATGATTAATAATCAATCACTCGATGTAGTAAATATTTCCCTAATGTCCTCTCAACTTCATGATGTTTTGGGTAGATGTATATTATGAATATTTAGAGTCGTTTACGTATATGTCATTATAACACATAAGAATTCGTTGAAATTTTACAATCAACACCCCAAATAAGATTATTTAAAAGGATTCATCATTAGGCATTGATGTTGTGGCATGAAATTGACTCAGTCTTAGTTAGAAAAATCATGACAGAACTATTGTTATTATAAAAAAATTTCATCTATGTTTGATTCAATTGTTTTCACCATGATGTAATTGATGTTGTTTTGTGTAAATCTTTGGTAGGTGGAACCAACATTCATTAATATGAAGATAATTTCATGATATCAATATATCACCCAACGATTCTATAAAAGTAATAGATTTACCATACTCGATGGACATTAGGATAAGATTGTATTTACAATACAAATTTATTATAGATATTTATTGAAAGATATTAATCACATAAATTTAAAATTTTGTGATTGGGAAATAGAAGAATTATTTCCAAAAATTCCTATCGAGGTCACTAAAGATGATATAGGCCTGAATGTAAATATTATTCTTCTTGATGGCTATGATACTTTCTAACTAAATATAACCTTTAAATATTTTGATAATATTTTGATTGATTACTTTTTCAACAACAACTTCTACTTTTGTAGAAATAGTTAGATGTATCCTACTTGTTACTAGTTTATATCTACGATGGTCATTTGGAAAGACTAATTTATGGGTGAATACCTCTATACTCAATAATGGAATTTTAATGTAGTTATAGTTATCAAATACTGATGGTAATATACTCTTTATACTCATCTGGGGTCATTGCTCCACTATTAAATGTTGGTTTTGGATCCTGCTCCATATAGAAATTTAGATACATAATCTAATTAATGGATTTGGATACAGTATCCACAAATATTAATAGTAAATATCTAAGATTTACATTAAACTATTAATTCACCACAATGTTTTCAAAAATAGAATATAAATGTTTAATTGTAGATATTAATGATTATATGGGGAAATTTGCATCTCATGTGTGTGATGAGGAGGGGAATCTACAACTCAAGGATAATAATGTAGTGGAATGTTTATCATGGTCCTTTTGTATATCCCATATTTCCTCTCTACTATCATCGGGGGGAAAATATGATCTACCATATTCTGTTTGAAGGGATTTTATAAGTGTATTTTATATTTCTACCAATGATGTAGAGGTATCTTTTGAATGTAATATTGATTAAAGAATGTGCTCAGACCTTGAATATAAAGGCGAATCATGTTTAACTATGGAATTTTAATTTGAAATATCATTTTCTTTAGTGTAACAATAATAAATCTCAGATAAGGCCACCTAATATATAATAGATACAACCATTAAAATATTCATGAGTGCCATATTTATACCTTTTGTCTTAACAATGATCAGATTATATCTTTGATTGATTTAATGAGGATTACATAATCCTCTATAAAAATTTCCATAGAAATTTCTATATAATTTTATAGTCTATTTGGTGGGTTGAATTGGATTGTGTCACCTACCATCAATTATTTTTCCACTCACATGTTGATGCCTTGGAATTATAGGAATCATATGACTCAAAGGGGAAATCTTGTCCAATATATACCCCATCATTTCTAATAACAAATTATTTCCAGCGTCAATGTTATGAAAATAGTAAAACTGAATATATGTGGATCCATGATCATCCCAATAGGATATTAAATATTGTGAACTATCAAACCAACAAGAAGCCAGAGTTTGACACAAGATCATTTAATTGGGATTATGTTTGAATCTTTTTAATGGGCATCAATTAATGTTTTTCAAACCATTAAATGATCAGTTTCGATGGGAATAAATTATCCCAGACATAACCCAAGAATAAAAGCGTTTTGATAGAGATTTGATTGACCCTAGAACCATTATTGGTTGCAATATTAATTATTTTAAAAAATTGAAGTCAAAAATTAATTTGATAACCCAAATCAGTTTTCATATATGATTACTTTTATCATATTTTAATTGTACGATAGTTTTAGTCATTAATTTGAAACTATCTTAAATATATTTTTTTTTGATATATAACTCATCTTTGGACATTATTATAATGTTCTTATAATTGATGTTGGTAATTTTAATGTTATTATAGGATTTCATGATATATTGTTGAATGAAAAGACATTATTTTAATAAATTTGGAACATATTTGAAGATATTCATGAAGCATTCTATTAAAATCATGAATCAAATGGAAAAGTAAGTTTGTTTGTGTTTATCTCTTTCGAAAATATGGGATCTAAAAACTTATATTCTCTATGCAGCACACATATCGGGAATTTGGTGGGGGTCATTTGACATTTACGATATGTATTATTTTTTATGTGTCATGAACTATGTTGGGTTTACACCCAACCTCACACCCAACCTCACAAATGGAATAGCTCAAAGGGAGTTCTGGATCCATATAAGGATGACACTAGTTCATGGGAATTGAGTAATACCATTTCAAATGATTCCATAGTTAAGAATAACACATAAAAAATATACACTAATATTATAAAATAAGTAAAAAACCACTATGATTCAAAAAACAACATCTATAACAAAATATCAAAAGATAACAATACATTTAGGGTTAAACATTTTAGAAATTTCAACAAAAATTAAAAATAACTAAATTGGGGTGGATAAAACTAGTCCACCAAAACCTATAGGAGTTATGAGGGCTGAAAACCATTACACCACCACTAACACCACCACCAAATCTGCTACTAACACCAAGAAACTCCTTCATCACCACGATGAAACATTCCATTACATGGATCAAACATAACAATGATTACATAGACTAACATGTTTTTGTAGGGTGTGACCCGAAATTCCCAGTATGATACAACCAAAATATAATCCATGAAATTAAATAATATGAAATATTAATATGATAGTATTTATGAAAAAGGAAGTTATAATTTTAATTAATATATGAATTGAAGTTTATACTGGAAATAGATATGATAACAAGATGACTGGTAAGCATAGAATGAGAACCATATGATGTGCCAAAGGTACTATGGTTAGAATGATCATAGGATCCTCATACTATCAATGATCATATCTCCCAAACATGAGGGTCCTGCTCGATCCTCCAATCCCAATCACATGATGGATTAGTTTGTGTTGTTATATCAGTCCTTGATAGGGATACCAAGACATAGCCCTTCCGACTCACTAAATGTAATAGATCTAATATTCTCACCAACATAACAAAGATTTTCTTGTTCTCAATTCCATTCTCTATGTCACATGAACAACCCCTTAACCAATCACATTTAAAAGGATATAAACACTAATAGAAACCCAAACTATTTGAGAGGCAATGCATTATTGAACCCTTACACACACCTAAACCCTTTAAAACATGTTTCTAACTTCCCAAATAATTTTTAAAACCATATTAGAAAATAAATCAAGAATAATAAAATCATTAAATAATTTGATTACATGGAACCACGTACCTCTCACCTATAAATCACTCAAAACCATTGGGAAACCAAAACTACACCAAAGACATACCCAAAAAAATAATGAACACACCATATTTGACAATATTTAACCAAAAGAATCAAAATTGGACCAATAATATCTCATCCTATATTCTATAGAAATGATAACATAAGAGATAAGGGAGAATGGGACATGAAAAAAATGAACAATACGAAAGAAAGAGATTATTTGAACACTTCATGAAGATTCCACCCAAATACACCAATGATTTGGAGCCCAATGGAGTTGAAGATATGGAGAGTTGAATTGGGGAAAAATTAGATACTTAGAGTGAAAAAAATGGAGGTTTAGTTAAGAATTCCAGAAATGTTTTCATTTTTTCCATTGTTTATGGTTTGGCCACAAGAATTGACATATCATGTGTCAACTGTGAGGAACCTCTATCTAAGAGGAATGTTAGGAACACATTTTTCATGGAGTGGTTGACTCTTAATCTCCTAAGCATGTTCTTCAGATAGACCTAAATATTTTTGATATATGGTTAGCCCTTTAGGGCTGCATGCATGTGCACTAGGACCTACAATCAGTATAATGCTAATGTCCAGGTGCATGGTTTCCACTAGGTGGGTTCCCGGTTTCTACTAACTATGTGCCGATCATGCACCTCCTTCTTACCAGCCCCAAAAAACTATTTTTTTCGAGCATCATATTTAATTTATGTTATATAGTTAGAAATAAGAATTAAATATGAAATAACTCAATAAAGTACCACGGATGTGAAAATTCTACACACTAAGAAAATATTCCACACTCATTATTTTAAAATGATTTTTGATAAGAGAATAAATGTATATACTACACATCCACACAAGATATAAAGTCCCATGTTTCATGGTCATCATTATCGTGCTGTCAATGCATAAAAAACAATTTATGGGTTTCCCTAAATGAAATTTTACTTGGGTATCCCCAATCTTCATTGGTCCCTCAACTATAGATGAATCATATTCTAGTTTCAACTCCTCCTAGTTTATCATGATAGTTGGTATGGGTTATAAATATTCATCTATTAAACATGGAACACATAATCGATTGATTAACCAGGTCAACAAATCTATCCCTTATGGGACCTTAACAAATCTATTAGTAATCCAAAAAGTATGTCATACCAGATAATCAATTTCAATTTCCTAGAAAAATGATGGTGACCAGGGTTAGATTCTACCTTTAGATATCCCTGGTCACCCACTATGAATAATAAGGTTTGGTCTTATTCATTTGCATAAGACCTATAGAGAATATGCCCCCTTCAAAATAGAAGAATAATAAATTGAACCTCATTAGAATTCTTTTTCACAAGTCTCATCCCCAGTAAGGAAGACTAACCACGTTCTATTAAAAAAACTATGACTAACTTGGCCGACCATAATGTTTTTCAATGGGAATCATTTTAATTGATGCTTAATAAATATTTTTATTAACAAACTCCACCAATCCCAAATGATTATCCCATGAGACTTTATACTCGTCCACACATTATTAGATAATATCTTCCATGAACTGATTAAACCACTCCATCTAATAATCCATTTTGGTTGGTATTTCATTCTTAGTTTAAAATGTGACCCCATCGCCTTTTGAAGGGCCTTCCCAGAAACATGAGTTAAATCCAGTGTTTCTTTTTGAAAAAAAATTGCTGATATAAATCCATGAATCCCATGAGTCTATTTAATGTATTACGGGAAAAATAATCCAATTTGGTTTAGTCTTTAATCATAAGGAAATGGGATGTTTGGGATTGATGGACAACCACTACCCTAATGGTTTTCCTTCATTGGGGTGTACGAGGCAGTCCAATAATGAAATCCATGGAGACCTCACGCAACATATAAGTTGGAATGGTGTGTGACTGAAGTAAACATGAGGGACTTTGGTTCTCTTATTTTACATACAAGAACATATTACATCATAATATAAATTCAAATATGTCATAACTCATAATTGGCCACACGAACTGATGTCCAAAATTGGAATCATCTTGTTGGTCTTGGGAGGAATGTCCCACCGAGAATGGAGGATATCCTACATCAAAATCATTCACAATGAGAATGGTACAAAAAAATAAGGGATAATTTCAAGGATCATTACATAATATATAGAATACATGTTGATTGACACCCTACATATAAGTATTTTCATCGACTGATGTCATGGAACATCATTAGAATGAATCTCTTGAATAAAAACTTAAAGAGAGGATATCAAATGAATGTTATCCGAAATTTTTTCTTTAACATAATATTTATTCTCTATCTACATTTGTTCAAACAACACAATCAATGTCTGATAATTACTAGATTCTACTACACCACTCACCAGTATCATTATTTTTAATGAGTCTTCTAGCATATTAACATTTTTAGGGGTGTAAAAAATATAAAATTCAATGCCTAGAAGGTTCTCAACTGATCGAACCTCCCTTATATTCAAAATATTTTGGGAGAAAATGTATTTTAGTATCTTACTAATTAAATATACCAAATATTTCTCACCAAAGATATAGTGATTCCACATAATTAGGGAATTAATAACAACTACTAGTTGTAGTTTGTGGGATTGGATGATATTTTCATGTGGTTGGGGAGGGAAAGAGACACACACTACAACATGGTCATACTACATCAACAAAAACCCATGACCTATACATGAAATGTTATAATAGACCATGTATTCCCTTCCAGATCATTCAATTATAAAAACAATTGTAGTGGTAAACCACCACATAACTTCCTCAATGTACACCTGACATTATGATCTCTAATCAAACCTCATCAAATTAGGTGAGCAAATTCATGATCAAATAATTTTTGGAGAAATACTTGAAAAACAACTTGTTGTATCATACCATGCCCAATAATTTTATGTTCTTGAACTATTTCCTCAATTTCACTAGAGAAAACACTACTCTGATCTTTTTAAGATCCATAAAAACCCTTCATTTGGAGATCACGTGGCCAATAAATTTGAAATACTAAAAATAAAATTTGAGCATGTAGATATTAGCATAAAAATGGGGATTTCAATGTGTTCCAACAAAAATACTAATGTGATACCCATGATAGAACTGGGTCTTTTAATACACTAGGATGTTGAAACTAAACACCACAGAAAAGTAGTTGGGGTATCTGGGACACTCTAGGTTCATTAGAGCCATGAAAAACACTGTTGAATTTGTTAATTTTAATTGGATGGACATGTAATCTTTGTGGCCATACCTACATCAAAAAGATACTTTGGGAACATATATATCCCAAAATCAGGTGTGATGATACATAGATTGTAGGTAGATCTTGGAGAACCACATTTCCCTTTTTTTTGATCAACGAGTTCAATAATATAGGGAAAGGGTTGTTTGTTCTTAATAGTGATTATGATAAACTTTTGATAATCAATGAAAAATCATAGTGAGTAGTCATACTTTTAAGAAAGAAATTTAGGGGAATATCATGAGGATATTATTGGGTGAATGATTAACTTGTACTAAAAAGAAACAAAAAATATCTTTAATTCCCCTGAACCGGTGGTAGAAAATTGATATCAGGGAAGATATATTAGCTATGATTGAAATTAGAAAACAAGGGTAAACTCAACATACCATAGTAGATGAAACCCTGTGAAATCATCCAAAAACACTTTTATAAACTCATCAACCACTAGATGAAACTCATCCTTAATGAAATTTTCATCATTTTATAGAATGATAAATGAAATCTTGAAAAATATATTTCTAAACTTCGGAAGTGGAGGTCCAAATCACCTTTATTGGGTATCTTACACACCATGTAGGACTTTTTTAATCCCTTAATGTTCTTAAAAAACTACCCAATTAAGATAAAAATTAATGTGTTCTATGGAACACACAATGAAATATACATATAATATCATGTTACAAAATTACATCTCCTTAACTAGGAAGTTCCACTCTAATTATACCTCTAATATAGTGAGAGCACAAGACATACATCAAAATACATGTTCCCTTGTCTGTCCTAGTGAATAAACTACTCCATGGAACATGGAATCAAATCAGTTGTAAATTTAAACAATTACACATGTTTGGTAGAAATAATGGAATTACAAGCATCCATATAAATAAAAACAACTAAAATAGTTAATATAATAAATAAGAATCTGAAAAAAATTGGTCCTACATATGATTCCACTAGGGAAATTTTCGTAACATGATGTGCTTTCTCTATACCAATTCATGTGCCCCATTAGTTACATTAAAATTTTGAATGAGTAGACAGATCCCATAAGAGGATCTATCTGGCCACGATGACATACAATCCATGAACACATTTCATTTTATGCTCCAAATTGAGCAGGTAATTCCTTGTGGGTTAAGGATCCATCACCACAATAAGTCCTCATACCACTATTATGAAATATCTTCACGTGAACTAATGACCCAAAATTATTGTAGGGTCTAGGTGGAACTATTTATGCTAACCAAATGTATCCCAACCATTCATAAATGTAGAACACAACTGACCCTCCACCCATGGTTGTTGACAAAGGAGGCCAGGATTAACGTATTCAGCTACCACATCCTCCTTTTCCTACAAATCTTGATTCCTTTTATTTTTAGATGAACATAAACACTCTATAAAACTACTTTAATTGGCCTAGAGAACCCCAATTTACTAACATGATCAGTATCCACTATCTATACATTATCCCCAAACATAGTATATGAATTCATTTTAAAACACAATTTCATGGGAAAACATTTATTTCCAAAACATGATTTTTATGTAATGATCATTTAAATTAACATTATACACCACCTTGGGTGTGAAAAGGACCAATTGAAAAATGTTTTGGAATATTTCAACACTGTTTGATTTCCCTTGTAAATATCCCCAAAAATTTTGGTATTGGTGAGGTCTAACATCTCAGGGAAAGACTACTCATTAAGTAATGCCTTGATATTATTCCAAACCATCTTCTAATTCTTCCATGCTATAACTATTGATTCATGCCACCTGTGACTGAGACCATCCAATATGAAATCCGCACAATTAACATTATCAATCTCAAGAATCATAATGAACTCAAAACTAATCATTACATTTTCAACCCACTCCTTAGTCTCATGTGATCTGTGCTACCCTAGAATTAATGAGGCTTGTTCTTGAGGAACTCTTGGGACTAATCATTTTCCAGGCCCAATTTAGCTTCGTTAGAACGAGTAGGAATATAAGCTACTTTCTAATCCACTTCCCAGAAATCCCAAACCATGACCTCCACTAATATCTAATGAAATAGTGAGGGATAATTTTCTCCTCCATCTTCGGGTGATTTTATATGAAGTCTCTAGGGAGGTATGATGCTACATCAATCAAAAAATATAAGCAACCCATGAATACAAAATACAGAAAATTTCTCGTAAAATCAATTTTTAAACACTAATATAAATAATAATGGAAGCACAACATTAACTTCCAACAAATCAAACCACTCCACCCCAACATGGTTTCCCTTCATAGAATTCAGCATGTGTGTCACACATGATGGAGGAGTCAAACAAAATCCCAAACATGCCATGGTGACTGAAGGCCTATCAAAAGGTGTATTAACCAAACATCCCACTCACAAATAGAACCACAATACATAACATATATAGATCCATTATATGAAGACTCTCTAAAATATCATGACCTAATGAAATGTAAAATCATAATTTGAAACTATTTTTAATGAACTAGGTGAGGTTTCAATCAAAACTGACACCCGACCGGGCCCGTGGAATGGCCAATAGGGTGTTCCTGACCACTAAAATGTGGAATGTAGTGAATTGGAATCATGTAACACCATTAAGAGTAATTTTACCCATGAAAATAAACCATAATCAATATTCAATAATAGAATAAAACCATATGTAATCTATGATAAATAAAAAACCAATATACATAATATATGTTCAAAATATAACACTTCAATGAGAGTTAAAATCTTTATAATTTAAAAATAAAACTCCCTTGAGGTATGCTGGTTGACACCCCATTCCACTATAACCATGACCCACAACCAAATAAACTATTAGAAACTAGATCTTCAATCACCTCCATGGGGAACATTTCCTATATGTGGGTCAAATAAAATATGTTCTACATACAAACTTTCTTATATATATGGTTTGATACAAAATTGGTAGCAGGATACCACCAGAAGGAGATTCAATGTAATCAAATAAGATGAAAAATTAGTAGGCATGGTTTTATAATATATGAATATAAAATTTTAAATAATAAATGAGTTGAAATAAAAAGTGGAATGAAATATGAAAACCAGATGAATGCTATGAAATGTATGAGCATGATGAGATATCCCAATTAAACTAGAGTTAGTGGGGTCATATGATGTTCAACTTATTTGTGATCACATCTCTTAGATTTGAAGGTCATTCTCAATCCTCTAATCCCCATCACCAGAATGTTTGCTCAGCGTTGTTATATAAATTTTTTTTAGGGATACCAAGACTTAGACTTTCCAAATAGCCCAACATACTATATCTTATCACCCAAAAAGAAACATTGGATTCCCTTACACTAAATTTCATTTTAGATGACACGTTAACCACCTCTTACACAATGACATTTCCAAAAATTGAAATACTTATGGGAACAATAATTTATAATAAGAAAAAACATTAATAATCCATTATGATCAATAATAATTAAAGAATAAAATAAATCATAATAAATTTATCTTATAATAAAAAATCATTGAACCAACCATCAATTCATCGAAATCACTCAAAACAGATTAGAAACGATAACCGCACTAAAGAGTGACCATATAAAAGGATTATCACACCACATTTATAATTTTGTAACCTAATGAATTATGATAGAATGAAATATCTTTAATATTATATAGAATATTAATGTGAATATATGAGATAAGGTGGAATATAGTGGGATGAATATGGAAATGAGAAAGGAGGATCGAAATTGATGACACCATCAAGATTCCACAAAAATCGACCCAATAGTTGGATCCAAATGGCATGGAAATAATAGGGGGAGGAACCCAGGTATTCAGAGTTAAATGGGGGAAGTAAATCAGTGAATTAGGGTATTAAGCTGGGTGGAAAATATTAGTACTTTAATAAATTGTAATGTTCTAGAAGCCGGAAATATTTTCAAACCTATGAGCCAACTATGTAGTACCTCATTCCAAGAGGAATAATGGACGTATTTTTTTCTCAGTGGCTATACATGCATGTATTCCATATCGTGTGCCTTAGAAAGAGATACTATTATATTCACATTGTTCTACCTAGAGGGATGCATACCCGTGTTCCTTGTAAAGTGACCATGATAATGCCACATTCCAAGTCACATAGTTTTCACCAGGAATATGCTCAATTTCCACCAAGACGACACGTAGTTTCTTCAAGCCATGTACAAACCATCAGCCGCATTTCGACAGATCAAAAACCACTAATTTTTTCTGAGAAATTCCATTTAAATCATTTTAAAAAAATTACATCCAAAATTAAATTATAAGAACACCCAAAATATCCCTATAGATGTTACATTATGTGCAATGAAAATGTCATAATCCAAACAACATATACTGAAGAAATTGTTTATGCCATATATGAAATTTAATACTTATGTAGTAAATTTTAGCATTCCATATGACATGGAAGATATTATATAGTATATTTATGGTAATGTATGATATTTATCCTCACATAGGATGTTTAAATTTGAGAAATTATGATAGTTTTACAATGAAGAAAAAATATTACAATGTTACTATTGTGAAAATCATGGTCAAGAAGAACCATTGGGATTCCACTTTATCATGAAGTTGGTAATCCGATAATGCCACATAGAGCATGAGATGAAAATTTTTTCTATATAAATAATCTAAGGGAGATGCATATTTTGTATAAGACTTGATCACCAATAAGAAGGTAGATCTTGGGATAAAGGAAGGATAAATTTCAATATTCAATGGAAATGATATTAGGGGATTGATGAGATTTTGGATTGGGAAAATCCCACATTCCCACATTCCTGATAATGAATAAAAAATTAATAAATTAGTGCCCATGATTAATTTATTAATATCTCTCAGGAACATTAAAATGTTGTAGGGAAATAAATTTGATCATATTTAATGGAATTTTTAAGCATGTTTGAATAAGATGTTTTAGTTTTTTTATGGAGTGGAATATTGGAATTAATTAATTGTATTCCTACACTATTGTAAGGAATTATACACTACAATTAGAATCTAGATGGAATTTTTTTCTTTTAATTTTAAATTAGTTCAAATAATCTTAGTTAATTTATTTTATCCTATCATTGCATATTTCAAATTTTAATAAATTCATGTTTTATTTATTTCTCTATCTATAATATTCTATGTTTTTTATCTGTTTACAATTTGTTACTATGATATCATTCACTCATTATAATGAGTGACTATATCGAGGAATCTCATGGGGGTGAATTAATTTTTTAATCACAAGTCTTCCAATTTTTTTAATTGAAGTTTCATATTTTCTTTTTCTTAATTCTAGTATTACCATTACTAGGATAATATACCCACACATATGTAATCTAATGAATCACTTATTATTATATAACCATTCTTCATTCAATGATGTTTTTGTGAAGCATATTTATATATTATTTACTAAAATATATTGTCACTACTAGTATAATAGAAGATATGAACACATATGATATATTTATTTAATTAAGATATAATAAAACAAATATCATGACAATTACAATTTCCTTTGGGTAGTTCTCTTAGGGGTAATACCTTCTTCAATAACTAAAATCATTATATAGTCATTTAATTTTTCTTCAATGATTAATTTTATGTTTTCATCTTAATTACAAGAACCCCTCACTTTTTACACTCATAAAACTAAAAAAATATAATAATTCAAATTATAATAATTAGTGATTAACTATGAAATCACTTTATCTAATAAGACCATAGTCGACCACTACACAACACCATGTAAATAAGTATGTTCTTTTTCCACAAAAATAGTAGTAGTGAATAAAAATATAGATATATTAATGGAAAAAATTTATTGAACTAACAATTATTTCATTAATTCTATTAAATAATTATATTTAAAAAAATGAAACACTGATAAATAATTTCAATAAAATTATTCATAATTAACATGATTGTGAATATTTCATTATATTCTATAGAGGACAGTGGAACAATACACTAATATTGTAAATATAGGAATTTAAAGATATAGTAAAAAACCTTATAGAAGATATGTAGCGGGAAAGTCAAGAATCCTTTCCCTTGGATCTAAAGAAAATCAATGATTTCTTCATAAAGATGCATAAAGAAGCATTCAATTCATGAACAATGTCAATCATCTTTCCAACCATAATAAAATTCTGGATTTTATGGAATTTCAAGAATAATATCCAGTAGAACTTACTCAACAATAGATAGAGTATGTTCATGAGGGAAATATTCCCTCTGAGAAATAAATTAGGCATTATTAAAAATTTGATAAATATTTGTATTTTGACATATTACATTCCTTTCAAATCATTTTTGAATATTAATCTTCATCACTAAATCATTTCCAATATTTGGAAGAATAGAAAATCCATGTGGTATGATATTATAGTGATTATAGGTTCATTTGTAATGAATTCCATACATTACTACTCAAAAACATTTGAGATTACCTAATACTAGGACTCTTGAATCTAAACCAACTAACAGAGTCAATAATTTTTTGAAATCAATTTTGTGAAATTTTATATAAAATAAACATACAATTAACACACATTTCCTAAAAACATAGACTTTTATTACTAAATATTTCCCATATAAAGTGATAATGGAAAATAAAATGCACTAGATAGTGAAGATAAAAATATCCATAAACCTATTTAACCTTTTTGGTGTGAGTATTTGAGTATATTCATGGGTTGTTCGTGATGAAAAAAAATTATAAAGCTATATTTAATGGAGTAGATTTTTTTGATATCCATTTTTCATTATATAATTTTCATCAAATAAAATTACTCTACAAATTAACCATTTCCATCATTTTTAAAAATACACCTGTAGAAAATTCCCTGGTAGTAATAGATGATGCTAAAAAACTAGTATCCCGAAAAGAAGAGGGCCCATATTTTCTACTACCCCTACAATGAAAAGTTCATTAAAATTTATTACGGACAGACCATATTGATTCTATATTTGGATTCCTAAATATGTAATGAAATATGGCTCAGATTAGAAAGAAATCTATATAGAGGTTCACCTTACTGAAACTCCACCCACCATCAAGCTATAGATAACCATTGTAACTGGTTTTCTAGGGGTAGTAAAACTCAAATAACACTACGGGGAAAAACCCAATTTATCCATTTTCTTTACAAATTTATTATTTTAATTTATAATTTAATTTAATTTATTTTATTTTAATTTTTCCTTTACTCGTAGTATATCAATGTTTAGAATTTAAGAGATTAAGTCATAGGTGGTTCTAACAAAAAGACAAATTATATTACTCCATTTTACATAATTTTTTCTACCTAAGAATTTAATTATATAAAATAACAAGGATATTATTTTTGAATCACAATGGGTGAGATATAATACTATGTGTGGGGGAGTGGTACCAATATATCTAGAAAATTCATTTTTTTCTAATCAGTTTAAAATTTTTGGATTGTTTTTGTAGAACATGGGATCTATAAAATGATTTGTATATATTGTGAATATCTGGATTTGTTTTCACAATAACACCATGAACTTATTTTATAAAACATTCAATTGATTGGTAAAATGGATTTTTTTCATTTTATTGGATCGTATAATTTGGTGATGTTTGGTTAAAGTTTGAAAACAATGTCCATAAGTGTTATTCAAAATGGTAAAATTGTTCTCATCCCTGACTGGTTTTATATCATATTTGATATTTTCATTAAATTTTTCACATTCATGAGTCCCTAGAAGCATGATATGAAGTCTATAACATTGTTTTCCCTCTTCTTTAATTATCTTTTATAATATCAAATGTTTTAAAAATTATTGAAAAATAATTTTGAAAAAAATGTTCATATTGAACTTTATATTCATAACATCCCTAACATATTTACATTTTATTAAGAATATTGTTTCCATGGAAATATATATTAGGATGTAACAATACAAGACCTATATATTTATATACATTTATCAAGACTTTATATTCACTAATATAGTTAAGCTACAGTGTGGGGGGAATGATTTAAGTTACATTGAAAAATATTTCTTTTTGTTGATGGTATACACATTTAATTATATTATTTTAGAAGGGAATACTAGATTTAGAAATGTGATTATGAAACAAATGATATTAAATGGTGTGTTATGAGTTCACTAATAACTGAATATTAGAATATTATTCAATTTCCCACTGAAATAAAAAATCTTAACATGAATTCTAGAAAAAAAATGTTGGAATAAAATATGAATGAATTTTGAAAAAAAATGACAAAATGGAGGAATCGTGGAGAAATGTTTCATTAATTGTGAATAAACCATGGTTTGGACATATAGAAAATAAAATGGTTTTTAGATGTCTAATATTTTTAGAAGGGGTTTGAATTCAGGTTCATTCTTGAGAAGAAACCATTCACGGAATTTTTCTTCACATTTGATCAAAATCTCTACATTTTTGCTCAATTCATTTTCCATTAAAAATCATACCAAACCTTTTTCCTCATAAAATTAGATGTATATAATCTCATGAAGAAATTATTTTATGATTATGTGATGTGGAGGTTCAAGGAGGAGTATATAGAACCAAAAATAATGTATGCTATTTATAATGAGAGAATCTCTATCACAAAATCATTAAGGGATGAGAGATACACATCTATGGAGGAAATGAAATAATAAAAATTTGAATCAATAATATATTGAATATTTTTTACTTGTTCAGGATAAAATAAGTTAGATTCCATTAAGGTGGTATGATGTTTATTTTTTGTTTGAATTAAATAATTATTACATTGTTAGGTTGAGATATATAAATTGATCTTAGTAATAGATGATTTCGTATAGAGACATGTTTTTTTGTTGTGTAGTTAAAAAATTAAATATCATTAATCTTTTCAATTGAATAATATTTTTTAAAATACAACCACAATGGGTAGTTTGTGGGTAATTGTCACATATTTATATTATAGATTATTATTATGATTTATTATTAAAACCACTAAAATTATTATTGTTCTTTGTTTATTTAAATATTGTAAATTATTTTAATTAATTCTATAATTAAAATTAGGGATTATTATTTCATTAAAGTATGTATAGACATGATTTTTGAAAACCATATATGATTTTACATGGTTTTGAGTAAATTTAATCATATCTGGAAGCACAATATAAGAATCTAGTTCAAAATAGAATTTTAAATTTTCTTCTGATGCTGTCAAAAGTGAATCATTGATCTAGTCATATATTTCATTTACATTATACCCATATAGAAAATTATTGGAGGGCTTATAACAAAAATCTTATCTTTTGATATATAAACTATTTCCAAAAAATAATTTAATGTTAAACAGTAATTGTGGTTGTCATTTTACCTTTCGTCTAGCTGATTTCATCTCCATGTAAGTCATATCAATAATACGAGTGACATTTCACCTAAATAATTGGATATTTATCCCAATGTAGGATATTATTTTCTATGTATGATGTTTTTCAATGTGAAATGATATGAACATTAAAATTAATAAAAAAAATCTTGATGATGTTTTTGAAAACATGTTGTTCATATTGATAGTTGGTGTGCCACATCAGAAGGCATGAAAGCAATCAAATAAATCCTCAAGGATCATAAAATGAAATATAATACTATCAACAAAAGATTGGATAAATGGGTTTTATGTAAAAATGTATCATTACAAAGAGGTAATGATGACGGGAAGATGAAATATAATATTCATTATTCAATGGATTACAAATCACACATTTTTCAAAACTACATAATTTGAATATCATGTGAAATGAAACACTTCGGTTTGAATTAAAGAATTTTGTGAATCTCTCAACATGTTTAATGTATTAATATCCTTTGAGTTATTTATATGAAAGAATGTAATCCAATTCAATCACAATGATCATGGATTTTACATGTGTTTAAAGAATATATTTTCATGCTTTTGAATTTGGGTAATTCTACTATTAATTTAATGATTACCACTATAGAAGGGAATAATCTTATACAGTGAAAATATATCTAATTTACCTTTTTTAAATTTACATTACTTTATATTTAATAGTTTAATTTATTTTTTCTTTAATTACGTATTGAATATTTGAATAATGGGTCTATAATTTTCGTTTTTACCATGACATTATCTCTAATTTATTTATAACTACTTCTGTAATATGGTCTTTTACATTCATGATTATGAGTGAAAAACTGAGGAATATATCTATAGATGAATAATGTGTATGAACTACATGTCTTCATGAATTCATGATTACTAATTCCAATTTCATTGGGTTGTTTTAATCCTTTATAATAGGGGGAAAAATACCTATCTAAATGTATATGAACATTGGATTCTTAATATGTATCTATTTTCCATTTGATGAATGTGGTGTGTAGTATACATGGAAACTATTAAGTGAAATGTATATTCACAT
This sequence comes from Viscum album, assembly GCA_963277665.1. Taxonomy (NCBI): domain Eukaryota; kingdom Viridiplantae; phylum Streptophyta; class Magnoliopsida; order Santalales; family Viscaceae; genus Viscum; species Viscum album. Next base: position 1,603,471,573 of record OY728143.1, on the reverse strand, counting down.
CCATAAAATATATATATTACGATACACATGAAAAAACATCTTCTATAAGAAAATATAAGCCTAATAATAAGATAGTTAATTTCAACTCTAGGTAATTGTCATAGAAGTATTACCTATCTCACAGACATAATTTTGTCTATTTTTATTCATATTGCATTTCTAGATTATGTTTATGATTATCATTTAAAATAAAAGTCACCATATTTTCTTTTATTTCAAATACAAACTGAAAATATTTTAATTGAATTTTTAATGGTTAGTAATTGAGTATGATGTCTCCTCAAGTGATTTGTCATTGGTCATCCATTGTGTAATGCCATGAAAAATAGATAATATATTTTCCACACATTCTAACAGGTGGTAATCATTTATTAAATATAGATTAATTTATCCATTATCAATTATTTTTGAAACCTGTAGTTATATGATATATTAATCTATGAAACTCTATTGATACTCATCCAGGACTATGATAATTTTGTGTCATTTTTTGAGGTCTTATTCACATTATATACATCGACTACAATATCATTATCCTCAAACACTTTAGGAAATTGAACGGCCTTGATTCGTGCTTCCCAAAGCACTTCCAACTTCTAATGTGAATCTAGGATTTGAAGTTTTTATAGGACCAAAAAAATAATGTAATGATTATATGAATTTATTGAGTGATCTAACACAACATGAAATTGGATTCATCGAATGTGAATCATCATGTTCTTATATTTAGGTTCCTGACTATATCCTAAGGGCGTGATAGTCTCTAGTGGGGAAGGTTATGTTTTCCTTCCCACATACTTATGAGGAGCATGTATTTTAAAACCTACTTATATATCATCTCTAAATCTAGTATTTATATCATATAAATAAAATTAATTGGTTTTTGAGTGTTCATTTTAGTCTCAATAAATTTCATGACTACTAATTTCATATACATATAATACTTTACTAGAGAAATGGATTGAACTTTGAGATCCAACATTACCATGTATTCAGAAACTCCATTGGTCATTGTGGCCAATTCCCAATTCTCCATGATTATGGATTATGAACTCAAGTTCAAATTCATCTTCTTAATATAAAACATTTATTCTAATTGTATCACATTGACTGAACTACATTGTGACTCTTAGTCCAAATTAGATTCTGTTTGGTGGGGCAGTTCTATCAATCCCTATAATGGGCCCCAAATATCCATTAGGCTATATAATAGTATATATTCAGGTCATAATTACACATAATTAATCCTTTTCTACTTATTTATTACTACAAGATATGTATATTTGAGAATTTATTAGGATGATGTAGTGGAAATTAGGGTTTCAAATAATTAATTTTGTTTCTCATTAAGTATGGAATGGGCTCGATCACAATTGTTTCATGTCATCGTGCCAATTTAATTTTTTTCATGCTTTTTTGGGACATCGATCGAGTCAATAACATCCAATTATTGGGATGTGGAAATATATGACACTTTTTTTAGAGGACATCGCTACATTGCTAGACCGAAATCAGTCATCCCCAAGAAAATGTATTCAAAAATTAAAGACTCTTGAATTCTATACTCCAACTTTCAGTTGTTAGGGAAATATATTGGATAATCAATAAGACTATTATCATATGGAATACAAGAATTTATATTGTTAGGTAGATTATTTAACATGGATTTTATAAAGTGACATTCATCATGGTATTTTCTAAAATATTTTGTTTTTTTACAATCACCATATTATAAGAAATATTACTCTCTCCCTGCCTCTAGAAAACGGATGTGTTGATGAAATTTTCTATCTACAATAGGATCAAAATGATATTAAACTCATATTGTTTTCATATTTGCTGTTAGATAATTTTTATGAATGAAAATTCTTATCTATACTCAACCAAAACAATCTACATGATCCATTTTTGTTGGCAATGATTGAGATTTTTTAACTGAATGGATTTATTTATGTGTTGTGTCATGGATGTAATATATAGGATTTTTTTAGTATTTTATAGTTAATTAGAGCCTCTATAAATCGTCCATAAAATTATTTAAATCAAAATTCAATATTTTATCCTATATGATCAACATCTTGAGAGGATATGTTAGATTCATCGATATGGATTTTAAATCCATGAGTATATCATTTTTAAACTACCATCAATTAGATAGAACATAGATAATCGTCTTCCATTACATAGAAGGGAATTATTATAGGAACTGGCGATGATGTTTTTTTCAGCTGATAGTGGATAAATATGGAATAATAAATTACCAAATAAATTTGGAACCTCTTGATTTTGAAAAAAACTATCTTGGTTTTAGTACCTCCTATCAATCATGGGATATCATCAAAGGGTAGCATTGGGATTTGAATAGTTTGAACTATCATTCTAGATCTCCCATTTCATTAAATATTGGGAAGGAGGGATTTCAAGCGTTTGTTGGTGTTGTGTCATCCCCCAATTGGAGATATGTACTTCTCTCTGAGTACACTAGGGAATGATGTCCTTGTATAGAATCTATATGGGTCTCCATGGTCTCCCTAGAGTTTATTAGATTTTAAGGTAATGATATATTCGTTGGGGAATCAATGCTTGTAGAAGAAAATTCATGATTATGTCTCCATGGTTACATAGGATGATGATATAAAAAATGTATTGCAAAAGGATGGAATAAAAAAATAACGGATGTGGTTTTCATTATTGTGAAAACTCTTGGACTTCCTAAACCGTTGGGTTCAAAAAACAGGTTATTTGGATGTATAGCAAGAATGATGATTCGAATCAACTCTTATGGCAGGGTAACACTTTCGTATCAATTAAGGCTCATCAAAGGTGATATAATCTACTCTACATAAATATATTTAATTATGGGAATATTTCCCCATAGAAAAAATTAATTTATCATTTTAAACCATTTAATCAAACATTATATTCCATAAATTTTAATTTGTGGAGATAATTTAATACTATTTATGTGGTTTGTGGGATATATCCATGCATTTCCCTATGTTTATATTTTATGTTGATTAAGTAGTTATTAGATGGATATTCATAGCTTATAATATCCATATCTCACTCGAGTGTTATGTATAATTTGTTTTCTTTTGTCTTAGTTTTAATTAATCCTTGAGAAGATATGTACTAATTTTATTCCTTTGTGATGTTATCTTGACCTACGTTGATTTCAATGTTACCACCAATGAAATTAAACCATATATAATGTGAAGTAGTAATTAAATATCTCTTTCCATTAGAGTAATATTGTTTGTCTTCATTTCTATTTCCCTCATCAAGGGTTTGATTAAATAAATTATTTTTATTCCATATATTCGTAGTCAACTTCCCAATATGTCCCCTGAATTAGTTAATAATAAAATCTTGCTATTTATCTAGGGGAGATTTATGAATGTTTATTATGATGAAATCACGAAAAATATGATGGATCCTTCCTTGAATGATAGGGTTTTGCCATGTAGTAGTAGGAATCATGGATATAATGACTATTAGAAGTCTCCTACAAGTATAGAAAAGACCTAATATCGTATAGTAAGTCTAAATGGATCCAAAAAATCCCCTAACCATGAGGGCATGGATTGATTTAGTTTAGCTTCTATCAGTAATTACATTTTATCAGGATTTAAAAGACCCTTGGGTTGTTATAGTAGTTCAAATTCCCATATATATGAAGGATTAGACTTCTTCTGAATGGCTTACATAGTAGTTACTAATGTGTAATTTCTAATCATGGGAAATATTACATGAGGAATTATTGAGACCATATTTTAAATGAATAATATTCATCATTATGGGTTTCCTTGTTCCCAAGGATTATCTTTTTCTCAATTGGGATGCTATCATGACATTTTTTGAAACATGGAATAGATTTATTTATATGGTCGATTCCTTCTGATAATGTCAATTTTCTCTTTAGAGTAATTAATATTATTTGGTGGAAAAATTATTATATATAAACTATGATCTTGGGACATCTTCAATAATTGTGAAATTTTATGATTCATTATTGGGGTTCTCTTTTAAAACATAAATGGAGTAAAATGTAGTGATTCATTCTCACAACATCCGTATATGTTAAAATTATATGGGCAAAAAATTTTCTTGGTTATATACCCTTCAAACTATGAAGACAAGAAGGCCATATGTTTTTGTAATTTTTCTATGATTTTGATATCTGAGCTACCGAGAAAGGTGAAATGTCTATCTATTTACAATGTTTTTATGGTACCATAAGGGGGAAATGTGTCATTAATACGGATAAATAAAATAATTAACATAATATAAAATTTCAAATAATGTATGGAATAATAAATTTATGAACATCACTTATAAAACATCGGTTATGTTATAAGATGATGTCACAATTTGAAGAAACAAAACTAGGATATTTTAATTAAATAATCAGTTTTATATATTATTTTCTTCCCTATTATCCCCATGAGAAACATCATGCTCCTATTTTGACCACAAAAATTGTTTTCTAACAACATTATCATGTGGTAGGGGACCTCTAATGGAATACTTTACCATGATGGACGTGGTATGGGGCCATGAAGGGGATGAAAATGATCATATCCCTAGACCATCTTCCTATGAGGATGAAAAAACATATAATTTTTTTAAATCATCAATAAGCATAAATTAACTTGATAATTTGAGTAAAATATTGTAGATGTTTGTACATAGAGTTTTATTTATAAATGGAGGTCCTTTTTCCAATAATAATGGTCACTAATAGAGGACCTTTATAATAACTAACATAAAGGTGGAATCCATGGATATATAAATATAAATATAAATATATATATATATTTGTGTGTGTGTGTGTGTTTATATATGGATTCCATGATAAATACTTTTTTTTATTTCAAATAGAGTCACTAAAAATGTGATGACCTTATTTCAAATTGATCTTCTCAATATGAGGTTGAAGTTCACGGGTGGCATTATGATAATAATTTTCATCATCAATATTTTTATTTCAATTAGATGAAATTTCATAGAATGTATTTTTTGGAGGACCTATTTAACTAGTAATTTGAGTATCCTATAAATGACATATACACCATATGCTTCTCTCACATTCTAGTGATGAGTCAATTAACCCCCGAACTACCATAGACAGGTGTGCATGGCCATGAGATTATGTATGCACTAATGGGAGCCAGATGATGTCTTATTATGAATTCATTAATGCGAGGAAAATTATGTCATTCATGGGTGGGATAATTCTTGAGTTTTTCCTCTTCCATCATAATAGCTAACCAGTGAGTTCGTTTCCATATAATAAGAATATGTCTATTCCTTTTGTTTTGTTGTGGAATATTTTAATAGTTCCCTCTTTTGGCAGGTATTTTTTGACTCACTTTTAATCACCATCATCATATATTGTCTATTATCATCAGACATAATAGGAGAAACAATTTTCCCAAATGTATGATATTCTTACACAATGTACAAAATAACAACTATAATTAATTTGGGAATGTGATCCCAATTCAAAAATTAATTTCAAAATATATTAATTCCATTTCAATGTGGAGGAAGGGGTGTAGTCCTATACTTATTAAATAATCTAGGGAGTAGGAATATAGATGATCCCATAATTGTTTACTATTATAGACAGACAAACCCCTATAGAAGCAAAGATATGTGTCCACCACATATCTTCATTCTGTGCTATTAAATTATTGTAGTAGAAAATATTTTGTGACATAATACATTCCCACTACTGTATGGTAGAAGTCAAGATGTTTCGATTTGATTACACTTTATGGGGGAAGTTATATACACCTATAATCTACAGGATATCAATAAAGAGCTGCAAGAATACAAGATTAAATGGGAATGTGATACCACATTCATTCCTCCTTTGGTACTTGGATATTTTAGTACGTGTCCTCCTAGTGTGGAGTAACATCATATGTGCACTCTAAATATATTTATAGAATGTACCTTTGAATTTTGTCAACCATTTCAAGAATATATCATATTTCATTCTAGAGATGATTAGAACCATGGTCCCACTTTTATATAATATGAAAAGTATACTAAAAAATATCCACTACAGGGGAAAGAACATATTCATGTCACCATATCTCTTAATACTCCAGGAAATATTTCCCATGTGTCCCAAACATGATAGTGGGCAATTGGGATTCCACAAAATTCACCTCAATCAACCCCATAAATTTTAGTGGTGAATGAATTCGATGCCAGTTATTAAAAATTATGGGGTGGTTCATTGAAACATTGTGGTCAACATATACTAATTAGGAAGAATCTTTTCCTCCATATGATAAGGACATTCAATATTTCTATAATGCTAAGAGATACTCCCAATGTGTATTCATGTGTTGATTGGTGGCACTAGATTAAAAATATCCTCTCATTGAAGAGGTGTTCTATAAGACATTATCAGTAGGAGGATTCCAAAGTCTACCATAAATGGTGGGATCATACCATTGAATGTTTACTACCTTTCCAAATAATTAGTCACCTATTTTTAGAGTCACTATATCAGTGAAATTGATAACCTTGATTTTTTAAATTAGTAATTGAAATGGATGAATCAAATGAATTTATATTGGATGATGATTCTATTACATTGTATTAGAGGAAGCTATTTTCATGTGAGTATTGAATGGATAAACCAACATAAATAATATAAAATTCACTTTAATATTAGAATAATGGGTTTTATAAATCAACCAATTTAAATATTTATGGAATCATATTAAATTCATGATGTTTTTTAGGTGTAAAAAATTATTTCTTCCAAATATATGAATGTTTTTTGTAAACTTCACTATGGTCATACATTCTAGGGGTATGTGTACACTATGGTGTTTTCAAGTGACTCTTAGGAATGAATGTTAGTTGATAGGATGTGAGGCTCAAAACACATCACCCTTTTTTAAAGAGAATCATTACCTATATTTTGACTATATTAAATATTTATGTATTATCATGGATCCAGTACCATTTCTTGTGTTCAGTTTTTTACCCATCTGCCAGTGGTATAATCGAAATGATGTTTTTATATAATTGTTTCTATATATCATGAAATCCATGGTGTCATTATTGAGACTATGATCTAGGATTCCTATATATCATTAAGGGTAGACTCAAAAATCACATAGTTCATCATCACAAAATATGAAATTTCAGTACTTTTTTTTCATTCCAAATGGATTGATGAATTACAATGTAAAAGACACCATTCAAGTGATGGTGTTGGAATAATTTATGAGTATCCATTTCTGCTAAGTACATGAATGAAATTTGTTTTGATGAGCATGGGTATTGTTTATTGTGGGATGTGACCCCATAAGAATAGATATTCATTAATATAGAATATAATTATGATGTGAAATATATGGTAATTATGAAAGGTAATATGGATCATATGAATGATGGAATTATTCTGAAATGGGAAATTTCCATGTTGGGATGGTTATGGGTCCCCAAGGGAGTATAGAAAAATTAGATGGACTCTAAAATCATGAGGATTATGGCATAGATAAGATGTTCATCGTTGTATTTTTGTGGAGTATAAAACCATGAGGATGTATATTTAAAGATGATGATGTCAGGTATGATCCTTAATGTGGAATCAAATTTATCTTGAAATAAAATAATCAAATCCCATATGGTTTGAGTTGTGTATTTTATAATTGTCTAAAAAGACCATACTGTTTAGTTCAACATCATGTGAAAAGTACATTGTCATGCATTTTTATATCAATTCACATAGAAACATGGTGCACTAAATGTGTATGAATAAATGATTGAGTATATATTATGAACTATGGATTATTATTTATATATTACACAATAATATATAAAAAATATGAGTTATTTAATGTGGTTGTAGCTGATTGTGTAATATGCACTAGAATGCTGGATAATACTTCTACATCCCATCCATTGGATTATTGTTAATGAAGATTGGCCTCTTGGGAGATATGACCCCATTTAGGGATGATATTAGGTCATATGTATGATATTTAAATGAGTTTTCTATAAAACTTGGAGTTCATGATAGGGTATTACACATGGGTATGTGTGTCCTTAATAATGATGTAATCTACTCATTTATTATCTAAGGTGATCATATTATCAATGGGATCTCGGATTCATCATGGAACTATAAAATAATACCTCAGTTCAATGGGTAATGTAATTGGAAATGGCATCCCCCAATCAAAACATTTTTATGCTATAGTCCAGGATCATCCCATGTGGGATGAAAATTCCAGGAAATGTCTCTCTAGTATCCTCTCAATATGATATCACCTTATTAATGTAGTATAAGATTAGGAATTACGTAATGAGCCATTTTGTTATAGAGTATATAACACTGTATTTCATAAATTATGGTAATATATTATTAAATGGGTGTGCCAAAATATGTATTCCCTGATCAAATATATCTCTTTTAATTGTAAGTGATCTTAAAAATTATATAGCCGGGTAGGAGCCCTCAGAGAATGGATTGATTGAATCGGAATGTAGTGTGCGCATGGAACACTAGTGTTAGGGATTATAGGGACTTTCATTAGTGAATGTATTATTGGATCTCTTTTCCTAGTAAGGGATATCAAGGATGATTCACTCTAGTAATTGATAGTAATTATGTGCTGACAAAGTGAAATCCATTGAGAATTCTGCATCAAAGGGGAAAATAAAATGGCTTCTTCACCATATAGAGATATAAAAAGGGTGAGTCACCCAAGTAATGTCCAAAAAATATTATATTCACAATGATGGACTAAAATTATTATTTTTCTTTGTGAGATGTTCAAGTAACGATATTTGAGTGATGTTCAACCTAATATATGTTACTCATAGGGATTTGATGAAATAATATATCATGTTTATTAACAAGGTGTTCCCCTCACCATTGTTTAGGATAGATGTGGTATAATTGGTAATTTATGAGGGCTTCCATTTGGATAACTCAATTAACATCAACTGATGTTTATTCCCTGTGTTTTTTAGTCCCATAGGCTACCTAATGGGTGTTCCACGGATATAATTGTACAGACATATGAATGTCTTTCCCTATTACAGAATGTGTAAATATATTTGGTATGTTGGAATATAATTATTCCATTTATATGTATAATAGGAAATATAGGAATGAGGTAGTTTGTTATGAAGGTCAGTTCACATAAGACTATTAAAAAGAGACTTATTGAGATCAGATATATGACCCTTGGAGAGATTACCTTAGAATATATATAAGGTTTGAGGTGAAATGTTTGGGCGTAAATATGGGGACCATTTTCTGGATCCATCCTTTTTTATTTTACAAACAAAATTTTCATTAGTACCCATGTGTAAAATATTCCATCATAATAGAAATATATTAGATTTTATTTTCTATTGAATTAGGACTTAATGGGATTATGTTGTAGTAGAACATGAAAAAAGAATAATATTAGGAAGATGGAGTTTCTATGGGTGGATATATCAGTTCTTGATATTGTGTCACTAATCATTGGATTTTACTATGAGGATGTTCAATATTGTGGATATCAATGGTGTCCTCTGATTACAAGTATAATTATGATTACTTTTCATATACTTGTGAATAATATAAAAATATTTGAACTCATCTATAATAGTTGGGTGGCAGTGTCTATGGGAATGAGAGTTATTTATATTTTTCATCTTATTATTACTATGAGGAATTGTATTAGTGCATAGGTAACATGTAACATGGGGGGGTTATCTTTTCATCAATTTAAAAAACATGTATTTTTTCATAAATGTAGTAGAGAAACTCTTAAATTGTGTAAAATATTTTGTTTATTACACAATGTATGTGTGTTTTTCATAATTAATTGATTTAAATTCATGATATTTCTTCTTGTTGATATTTAATGTATGGGTTTTATAAAATATATAATAAATTATTGATACACAATTTTGGGTGTTTCTATTTTTTAAAAATTGTAGAATTTGTTTCAAATTTAAATTAAGTGATATATACTTTTTGTTCATGGTATTTTAGAATAACTAGTGGTGTCATATATCATGGTATATTGAGATTTAAAGAATTTTTTTCAAATAGGTTCTACTTATAATACCAAATGCCATTAAACATTCTATTAAGTGGGATTTATATTAAACAATTGTAGTTTTAAAAAGATAGGGATTAATTTTAAAATAATTATTGGTTGGATTTATAATTCTATAAGATTAATATTGATGATTCGTTTTTCAAACGAGAAATTGAGAATTATTTTCGGTTTAAAATAAGAAGAATTAGATAATGTAGAATGTTATAGGCCTGACCAAAAGTAATTGGGAGTAGTTTAGATGAAGATTTCATAGAATGCTTCCATCAATATTCAATTGGTGAACACCAATTAGTAGAATATAAAAACACTAGATTCTATGTATGAAAATCCTAGAACTTTTAATAAAATATTTCTAATTTAGATACATGTTATACTATATAGAAAAACAAATTCTATAGTCAATCATATAAATAACTAAAACATGATTTGGATTATGTTTAAATTATCATGAGGGATGGTTAATGGGGTTATGTTGTCTAAGATTTTGGATTTATTAGGCTCAAAATTTAAAGATGTGATAATCAAAAGTTTATGTAATTATATTTATTAATACTGACATAGAATTTTAGAATATTAGTATCTTATTCAAAATTACAAGATAGGGAAGAATGAGGTATAAGAACCATCCTGGAATACTTTAAATGTGGAAGGTAAATTATGTTTTCTGAAATGTATTTTTCAAAATAATATTTAAGAGAATAGAGAAAGGATTCATGTTAAATTCTTTCTTCCTAGACTTATATTATATAATTTGGAGTAAAATGGGGAACTAAATAAATATTACAAATTCAAAAGTGTCAATTCATTATATTATCTGGTGGAAGTTTAATAAATTAAACAAGACATTTTGAGATCAATTTACTATTATGTTTAATCGTTTTGTTAATATCTTGGTAATTTTTTAAGTGGTTTTTTTTCTAATAAACATCATATATAAGATGAATGTAAAACTATTTATCTTGATTGTTTGAAACAATTAATCACATGGATGATAAATCTCTTTTGATTAGGTGAATTCCATTAATTCTTATAGATGTTAAGAATAATTACATGTAGTTTGACACATACATAGTTTATTTAATAATCTTATCATGGTAGGTCAAGTAATAAAATATGGTTTATACAAGAATTATAGATAGAGTATTGATGGTCACACAAGGGAAAATGAAAGTCGAAAAGAAATGAATTTATAGAAAATTATATATGATAGGAAATTTATATGGATCAATGATTTCAAGAAGGTAAACATTTAAATGTGAGGAGTTTTATCATTTAATCTTTGTGTACATGACTGAGAAGAACTTGTAAGAAATTGTTTGTATTGGTGTGTTGACGAATAATCACACGATGTATGAAACCTGTGATAGATTTATATTTGGTAAGTAGAAGAAGGTGTAATTTTTTATAAATATAAGGGTAATAAAGAGATAAAAATTACCATTGATTACCATGAAATGTGTGGGTGTTTACATAAGAAAAAATCATATTTTTTCATAATGGTTAATATATTGTTATACATGGTGGAATCATATATGAGAATAAATATAAAATGAATGTGTTATATAAATGTATATTAGTATAAAAGGAGAGAGATATGGTTGTTTTTCAAGAAGAATGAACTCTGGTTTGAGAAGACTCTAACAGGGACACCAGAGGAAATGTATTTGGAGAATTTATGAATAGGACATTGAATGATAAAGAAAATAGAATGATTATACATTACAGTTTTACAGAATAATGTTTTTCTAGAAAATTTCAATTATGCTAATTTTATCATGAATCATATTTCACAGGTATCGTTGGGGTTGTGGATTCCATAGGTATATTAAACTGAAAGATATATTGATATTCTCACATGAATGTTTTGTTATGTATTGTGTTTATTTATGGAAATGATTGGTAAAGAAGAAAACATGATGCAAAATCCCAGGCCTGATTATTTATAGTGTAAAATGAAAAAACCCTTGGATTATTTCTTATGGGTAATTATTAGTGGAATATCATTATAACCTAAATGTTCTCTTCAATGAGATGATTCCATGATATTATTAGAACATTTAATTATTTTTGTTTGAGATCATAGTGTCAAATCATAACACAAAATTTATTCTAAATGGGAGACTTGATATTTTGAAACATTTATATATTAAATAATATTGTAAATAACTAACTATGTTTCAAGTATCAAAATTATCTGCGATTATGGAAGCCATATGATGAGTTTTTGAGTATATATATATATATATAACGAATGGAACCTCAATTTAAATTAATTAGTTATACTAATTTTAAAATAATGGTGTAAAAATTTGTAACTAATAAAATATATATGATTCAAATATTTTATTTAGAACATAGAAAAAACATGTAAAATTAATATATGCATACCAAATCTAAATCATGAGAGATGACAATGAGGAAAGAAATATAATCCTTTTATTTAATTTGAAGATGTGAGCTAAGAAGAAAATCACTAGGGAATATGTCATATTCTAATAATATGTAAACCAGTTCAAGGAGGATGTAGATTGTATTAAATAGTACAAGGATAAATTATTTATGAAAGTATTTCAAAATATTAATGGTGTAAATTTCATGAAAATATTTTATCTAGTTATTAAGAACCAAATAATTTTACTAATACTCAACCTAGTTTCTTCTCAAGTATTACATATGGAAAACATAATTGTGAAAACTTACATCCTTGGTGGAAAACATTACCAAGTACATATAAGGATTCCTTGAAACTAAAAAGAAGGAATGATGATCATGTTGAAACGAATTTTGAATGGGATGAAGTACGTACCCTTGAAATGGATCTATATGATTACTACCCTTCTGGATGATAAAGTGATCAATATTATGAATTTGGATCATTACATATAATATATTCTTTTGATGATAGATTCTTCCCCATACATCTCTTTTATGATGTTAATGTACTTATAGTTGGATTAGATATTAAATATTTTATGTATATTAATGTTTATCTATCCAAAAGGATCTGATTAATGTATCTTAGTAATCATGAATTTTTTTCATGATGTGGATTAGAAGAAACAAGAAGTATAAAAAATTAATATTGTCTCAATCAGAGTATATTTGGAAGTTCAGAGAACAATTCAGACTATCTATATCTAATAACATGACTACCCCACTAGCTATATATTTCACCTCAACCAAAGACAAATAACATAAAATTGTCGATGAATTTATATACATGATAATTGTTTTGTTTTCATTATAAATTACACGTATAGTTCCTTCCAAGGGTTTTCATGATGATGGAAATTATCTTTGTTGTAAAATTTCATAGTAGCTTCAATGCCAATCTGGGGAATGATTATGGAGATATTTCAATGTGGCTTCATAGATATATTAATGGAATGAATGAAGTATACCTTTGATTCATAATATATGATTCATTTCAAAAATTTCTTGATGTGGAATTTGGTATATGTACATGTTAATTGTAGAGAACTATTAGCCATGAGTTTACCATCATACATATGACCATAAGCATGATTTCTATGTTGAAATCATTAGTTTCACTTTTTTATCGATAAAAAGTACATTAAAATTATAGATAATTAAAAGGAGTTGTTCTAATAGATTTATTTCTAGAGAAATGAATTTCATGTCTATAAAATACAATGGTTTTTCTATGATATTTTGAGTGCAATGAATTTAGGGTGAATAGTATTGTAAAATCACATCAAGATAAAGTATTACCTTATGTGGAATATTTTGTAATAAAGAGTATTGAATATAATTAATATTGTTAGAAGTTTTAATCTAATATATATATACTAAATAATATAATTGTTGAGGAAAATATTCAGTGGTATTTTTCTTAGTGGGTCCTAGATGACTAGAAGGAATAAAGAATAATTTTATTGATTTTTGATATAGAAAAAGGGAAGTGAAAAAAATTAAAATTATTGGGAGAAATTATTTCAAGTAGAATTCATAGGGAAATTTTTAGGATCAAATATGTGAAGAAATATTTTATAAAATTAAACATACAATTTTAAAATGAATAAATCGGTAACACACATTATGGAACCAGAATGGTGCGTGTTGTAGAAGAACTTGGTTGAACTGGTATCTCTTAATAATAAACTTTATAAAGGACAAATTCTAACATCCTAAGGCCAAATAAAAATTCTAATATAAGTTACTGAGATATTTTTGTCATTGGTATGTTATTAATATACTTCAATGATTTGTATTAGGATGCATACTTTTCAAATGAAAGTGGTTCCTAAAAAATTAGAAGGGCTTGACTATAAAGTATTTGCTGGGTTACATGGAAGTAAATTATTTATTTTATAATGTTCATCACTATGTTTATCTATGTTACTTTTATTGTATTTTGGTCACTTTTATCTTATGTGGTTTCTCTTCTGCTTTTCTGCATAATAACAACACTATTCTTTCTATAATGGATAAAAAATAATATAAACCCTTTAATTTATTTCAATTTATTTGATTCTGTATCATTGGGTTTTTTGGGATTAATCTATTAACAGTGCCTGCATTTATATAGTTTAAGGTAGTGTTTCTTCTGAATTTAACACCATTATAAATGATTTCATTAATCATTATGTTTTATATGATCATGACTTTGTTATACATATGATGTTATAAAAGGATTATACTAGATCACAGTATCATGGAGGAACATTTTTACAATGATCAACATATCTAGTTAGACAATTAGAATTTTCCACCATGAGTCATTATCAAATACATGATGTGGAATGTTCTTTTTGATATATATGAGTGCAAGAGATATAACACAAACAAAGATACCTGATTCCTCTAATTCCAAATTAATAATTGTAACATACCAACACATATATGTATTGAAAGAGAAAAATAAGTACCCATAGTGGGAGGTCTTGACCACATTACCAATTAATTTCAATAATCCAATCATCTCATCCTTCAATAGAATTTTATACCAGGAAAAACACATAACTCATTATTATTTAAAAAAGTGCATTGTTGGTAGTTATACATGAAAAAGGTGACAAAAAAACTTATATGAATTGTATTAATATTTGATGTTTTCACATTAATTTATTATAACATCATAGTGTATAGGATTATAAAATGTTGGTGGATCATTATGGAAAATTCAATTAACAATTTTTTCTAATTAAAGAGAAAATGAGTATTCATGACCTCTTTAACAGTATAATGTGGGAGAATGTTGGGGATACTAATTAAAACAATTTATATAAAAGAATAAAATGTTCATTATATTAGTTTTGGTTCCAAAAAACATAATAACTTGGACTTATTTATTAAAAAAATTTAATTTTATCTTATCACATAATGTATATACATTTATGTAAAATTGATGTTATAATGTTCTTCGAAGAAAAGGGTATAGATGTTCACTACATTAATGAAAACCAAGAGATACAATGACATAATTACTAATCAATATATCCTATGGTCATGATTTATTATTCTGATAGGATATAGATAATGTATGGCATTGTTGTTCTGGAGAACATATTGACATTAAGATTTCCTCTCATGAATTTCACACATTGTGATTTCCATGAATATTGGTCATGAGGAAACACCTTCTCTAAATAATTTTATAGGTTTTATGTGTCATTAGATCTTTCTATCAATGATTGTTTCTATCAGTCATTAGAGTTAATATTCTTATTAATTTGTTTAATGAGTAATGAATATTTGGAAAAAAATTATGAATATAAATGTTTGTGGAATGATGTCATATATTGGTTGCATTACATGTGATATTTAATCGATTTTCTATGTCAATAATATAATTTATTTTTTGATTCAATTCAAGACGTTATCTTCTTCCATTTGAATAAGAAGGATCTACCTACAAAATTTTATAGACAATGTAATTTACTACAAATTTTACTTCCAAATAAAAAAGTAAGGTAAATAATATAGGGTTATGACACAAGTATTCATATATATGATGAGGTATCATTTTGAAATTGTATTATATTACACCATATAATGTTTTTAAATATTTTTGGTAATTTATACACAAAATCATACAATTATGGGTTCCATGACGCATTTCTAAATGAAAATCATGGAATTTGGAATTTTTTAATCCATATCCATTGATAAAGGTCCCAAAAGTGTCTCATAGTTAGTTTATTTGTAAAATCAATAAAATATGATGAATTTAAAGTAAAAAAAATAAATTTATTTCCATAATGTTAGATTAATATATATTCATGGTATGTTAATTGTGTAAACTAAGAAATATTTAATAAGTGTATAAATATTTTAGTAGGATTTTATCAATTGTTTATTTATTCCCACTGTAACAGAAAAATATTTATCTATTAACAAGCTAGGGGTAAATCCAAAATAATTATTTATTTTAGATAAAGTAATATCAAAATAATGTATTTATTTAAGATATTTGTGAACATAATAATTATATAATCAAATGGATAATTTATTATTCAAGGTTCAATAAATTGTATGGAAGGTAATAATTTGACCAAGATGATATATTTAATATAATTTAAATATATATAAATTTATTTATTTCTGAATGAATTTTTTTTAATTTCAAGAAATGGGATTTAATTATTGTAATATTATATTTGTTTTATATTCGGATTACATATATATAAAATAATATAACAAGGACCTTAATGTAATTATTAATCATTATCTCTTTGTATATAATCTAAAAAATATCATTTTAGATATTATGAAATTATTTAAACAATAAAGATAGTCTCTAGAATTCTCTCAAGAACCAGAGAGAAATTGATCCTCTGACCTCCCTCTCTAGATCAAAAATAAATATTATATTCTTTATTCTGGTTTGTAGTGAATCATGTGAAGAAATTAAAATCCTCATACTAGACCTTGAGATATCAAGAATAATATTTTATGTTTAACTGTGCATGTGGGGATACATTTAGAGGTATCCTCTCTTGGAGGCCCTATAAAGATATATAAAATCACAATTTTATCAAAAATTAACATGATATTTATAGAAGTTTTGATATAAGAATAATGTTAATTTATTTTTAATGTTCCTCTTCAATGTATGGTGGTGTGTTGATCATGAAATTTTGGTGTTTTTCATTGAATATATTGAATAAACAAAGGTGGGTTAGGATCATTCCAAGTAATAATAAACCCTAGAACCATCATGTGATACTGGGGATATAATGACCCATACTTTACATACATTGTTATTACTTCAAAATTGAAGCACACATATTACTACATATAACAAAACCAGGAAAGGACAGTATAGGTATAGTGCCTTTAAAAACTGGGAAACATAAACAACTGGTTCATAAAACCTCTACACTGTCTCCCATTTATTTCATCATATATATAGTCCCTTTTGGAATATATTACTTAATAACATTCTTCCTGACATGGCGAAGGAAAACATACAAAAAGGGTGAGCTCAAATGCTCAGTAAGGGTGAACAAAATAAATATCAATCACATCATTTTCATGAGAACATAAATTTTGGAAATCTTAACCTGAAAAAGAGAACATAATTTCATAACATGGGATAAATCATAGTAGTTAAATGTAATACCAATAATGATAACTTAAAACATGAAACTTTGTGGCATAAACACATAATCATATATAATCATTTCTTATTAGTCAAGACTCATTGCCAAGAATATCTTAGTGGACAAAGTCCATTTCTAAACCGAGTTCACTCCTCGTTTCAATCCCGTTTCACTGAACCGGTTTAACCTGCCATTCCAGCCATGTCTATCTCATTGGATATAAAATCATTACCTAATGCATTGGAGGGAGATATAGGTCCCACCCATCTCATAATGATACCATTATTATGTGTGCCACAAAATCATAAATCATACATCATTTCATAACCCATGTAATAAAAATGGGATTCTTAAACATCATGACATCATAAAACAATTCATATAAGATAAAGGAATTCATAAAAATAATTCCATAACAACATAATCAAATCAATGTAATAATAGGGATAGAAACAGAACCCTATATTATCCTAGATGGAAAATAATTTTGATAAAACACTTGAACTCCATTCTTGAGAAAAATATCCTTTCTACTTCAAAAACATTTTCCTTTCATAACATGTCATACAATATTAAACTAAAATAAGTTGATTAAAAGTAAACTTGAAAACTTGTAAAGGAATCTTCTTGGAAATAATGTTTTAAAAATCCTTTCATGCCATATAAGTTAAAAAACATTCTTCTCGTACTTTTGTCAGAAAAGTCAAAAAATACCTCGTACGAAAAACGACAAAAGATTCCTTTAATACCTTATACTAAAAACTCACAAAAAAATAAAATTGAATATAAAATATTGTAGGAGGATATAAATATTACATATTGAGGAAACATGGATGTGGATGATAAAATACATCCCAGTAAATACCAAAGTACAAACAATCTCGGATAAAAATGAGATTGTGATATTGACCCTTACCTTATGCCCGATTTGCTTTGTAAGTGTCCGAACCTCATGTATAATTATTTAAATAATGTTATTGACTTATTCTAGAATCATACTTATTTTTATGATATCATATATGGTCATATTCTTAGCTTCTCATTAGTAATATTTCATTACTACTTGTTATTCGGGTGTTTATTACTTTTTGTTATTATGCATGTTTTGTGGAATAAATTATTATTCTTCTTTTTAGGTTATAGATACCTCATTTCCAGAATGGTATATATCATATTCATTAATTCAATTCGTTTATATAATCATTATTAAATGAAGATCATGTAGAATGAGTCGCATCACATCATGGAGACAGTATTCCGTACGTATGCAAGAGCGATGATATCGCTCATAGGATCGTGGAATTGTATTGGAGTGTATATATACTATTTCAGAATCAATATCACTTTAAAATAATCATATATAGTCATTATTTACACAATTATACCCATCCATGTAAGGTGGTGGTGGAAAATAGATTACACCACGACGTGGAGACGGTATTCCGTACGTACGCACACGCGGTGATTTCATTTTCCATAGGATGGATAGATGGTGAAATAGGGTTGTTTCTTACTTATAATAACATATCCATATATGAGTGATACTGATGTTATTAATTAATAATGAAACAACTAAAGAAGAAGAAGTGGAAGAAGAAATGAAGTTGAAAGAATCGGTAACGGGCATTACCTCTTTTTGAAGCGCCTCTTTGAGATCACCTCTTAGGGAAATAAAATTGGTCTTTTAAGAATACCAGGACCTATAGGATGTTTCTAGGGAAGTGGAGAGGATATATTTTCCGGGTTAGGGCGAGTTTTAAGGCTCAAAGTGGTTTGTGGTAGAGAGGGAGGAGGTTCCCTTTTATAAGGGAGGATAGGGGCTCCTTTGGAAAAACTAAACATATTATTTTCTTATATAGACAAATTCGGTTTTAAATAGCTCCAAATTGATTTATTTCTAAGCTAAGATGTGGATGGGTCAAAAGACTCTCATACAATAGAATTTAGACAAGTTTAGGTTCCTATTGTAACCTTATCATTTAGATTTAACATTAAGTTAAATAATTTTACTTTTACCGTGTCTTCTTTTGTTCTTACACTATAAGGTTAATAAACATACTATAACAAGCCAAAAGAACCCCAAGATGTTTATTATTAATATATATAACCTTATCTAAGTCATTTGGCCGAACCTTAGATTTTTAGGAATAAAATAACAATTAATAATATAATATGTTTTTTAAAATCTATTTTATGTCAATTTTGACACTATTTAGTAATTGATTTTTGTGAAAATCATAACAGAATGATTAATTCACAAAAAGTTAATTAAATCAATACTAATATGTCCTATTAACATATAAAATTATTGGAATTCATAAAGTGACTAAAATTACATTTTTTGGGAATTTATAACATCAATTATGTGAATATTTCATTAATAAGATAATTACTGCATCATCGTTGTGTCATAAATAAATTAAATTATTTAATGTATAAAAATTATAAATAAAATACCATTATGTTTTAAATAGTTTTATATTTATAATTAATATTTATAGTCTAATTTATCTTATGTATAACTCTATATTAAAAATTATATAGTTATTAAACTTTAATTTTAACTATTTTAACCCTTCTTTAAATAAATTGATAATAAATGTCCTAATCTAATACAAGTGGGCCTAAATGGTCATATTTTATTCCTAAGGTTGTTTTTGGTCTAATTACACTTATCCAATAGAATTATGACATCTTTTAGGGTAATAATAATAACACTTTTACCCTTAATTACCCTATTCACTTTTAACCGTGGTAAAAAAAGTAAAAAGTTACTATTCAACAAAAATTATTTTCATCTCATTGAACCACATTTTAGTCTTTGATATTAACCGTGTCTCTCGGATTTTCTAAATTCCACTCACAGAAGCGGTAAAATTAAGTTTTATTAAAAATTCAGTTTTTTTAACTACCTCTTAGTGGTTTCACTATATATCAAAAATTGAAAGTATTCAGAAAAATACCAAAATTTCACCCTAGGATAATTTCGATATTCCGAATACAAAAATGAATTCCATTTTGAAAAATAAAATTTATAAAATTTCAAAAAGTGGTTATTAATATTAATAACGGCTAGTTTTAATAATATTTTAATAGCATATCATTTTTTAGTGAAACTCAGTAATGCGTACGACAAAAGCTATCGAGGAAGTCCGCGATTATGTGTAAAGCAAGACAATCTAGTGTTGTGTATAGTGAAAGATTCCTTTGATGATTTAAAAACAAAATATTTCTCATAAAAGTCTTAGGTGTTACATTCTACCCCCCTTAAAATGAATTTCCCCCTCAAAATTCATCACTTTGTAACAAATAGATGAGGATTCCTCTCCCTCATCATATCCTCAAGCTCCCATGTATATTCTTCTAATTGGTGGTTCCTCCATAAAACGTTCACCATGTGAGTGGTCTTGTTTCATAGAACCTTTTCGCTACGATCCAGAATCTCGATCGGCTGTTCTTCATAAGAAAGATCTTTCTCTAGCGGTACAACTTCTGAGCTGAGTACATGTGAAGGATCAGGTATGTACTTTCTCAAGAGAGATACATGTAACACATCGTGAACTTGAGAGAGATTTGGTGGAAGCTCCAATCTATAAGCTACCTTTCCAACATGTTCTTATATTTAGGTTCCTGACTATAACCTAAGGGCGTGATAGTCTCTAGTGGGGAAGGTTATGTTTTCCTTCCCAAATACTTATGAGGAGCATGTATTTTAAAACCTACTTATATATCATCTCTAAATATAGTATTTATATCATATAAATAAAATTAATTGTCTTTTGAGTGTTCATTGTAGTCTCAATAAATTTCATGACTACTAATTTCAGATACATATAATACTTTACTAGAGAAATGGATTGAACTTTGAGATCCAACATTACCATGTATTCAGAAACTCCATTGGTCATTGTGGCCAATTCCCAATTCTCCATGATTATGGATTATGAACTCAAGTTCAAATTCATCTTCTTAATATAAAACATTTATTCTAATTGTATCACATTGACTGAACTACATTGTGACTCTTAGTCCAAATTAGATTCTGTTTGGTGGGGCAGTTCTATCAATCCATATAATGGGCCCCAAATATCCATTAGGCTATATAATAGTATATATGAAGGTCATAATTACACATAATTAATCCTTTTCTACTTATTTATTACTACAATATATGTATATTTGAGAATTTATTAGGATGATGTAGTGGAAATTAGGGTTTCAAATAATTAATTTTGTTTCTCTTTAAGTATGGTATGGGCTCGATCACAATTGTTTCATGTCATCATGCCAGTTTAATTTTTTTCATGCTTTTTTGGGACATCGATCGAGTCAATAACATCTAATTATTGGGATGTGGAAATATATGACACTTTTTTTAGAGGACATCGCTACATTGCTAGACCGAAATCAGTCATCCCCAAGAAAATGTATTTAAAAATTAAAGACTCTTGAATTCTATACTCCAACTTTCAGTTGTTAGGGAAATATATTGGATAATCAATAAGACTATTATCATATGGAATCCAAGAATTTAAATTGTTAGGTAGATTATTTAACATGGATTTTATAAAGTGACATTCATCATGGTATTTTCTAAAATATTTTGTTTTTTTACAATCACCATATTATAAGAAATATTACTCTCTCCCTGCCTCTAGAAAACGGATGTGTTGATGACATTTTCTATCTACAATAGGATCAAAATGATATTAAACTCCTATTGTTTTCATATTTGATGTTAGATAATTTTTATGAATGAAAATTCTTATCTATACTCAACCAAAACAATCTACATGATCCATTTTTGTTGGCAATGATTGAGATTTTTTAACTGAATGGATTTATTTATGTGTTGTGTCATGGATGTAATATATAGGATTTTTTTTAGTATTTTATAGTTAATTAGAGCCTCTATAAATCGTCCATAATATTATTTAAATCAAAATTCAATATTTTATCCTATATGATCAACATCTTGAGAGGATATGTTAGATTCATCGATATGGATTTTAAATCCATGAGTATATCATTTTTAAACTACCATCAATTAGATAGAACATAGATAATCGTCTTCCATTACATAGAAGGGAATTATTATAGGAACTGGCGATGATGTTTTTTTCAGCTGATAGTGGATCAATATGGAATAAAAAATTACCAAATAAATGTGGAACCTCTTGATTTTGAAAAAAACTATCTTGGTTTTAGTACCTCCTATCAATCATGGGATATCATCAAAGAGTAGCATTGGGATATGAAAAGTTTGACTATCATTCTAGATCTCCCATTTCATTAAATATTGGGAAGGAGGGATTTCAAGTGTTTGTTGGTGTTGTGTCATCCCCCAATTGGAGATATGTACTTCTCTCTGAGTACACTAGGGAATGATGTCCTTGTATAGAATCTATATGGGTCTCCATGGTCTCCCTAGAGTTTATTAGATTTTAAGGTAATGATATATTCGTTGGGGAATCAATGCTTGTAGAAGAAAATTCATGATTATGTCTCCATGGTTACATAGGATGATGATATAAAAAATGTATTGGAAAAGGATGGAATAAAAAAATAACGGATGTGGTTTTCATTATTGTGAAAACTCTTGGACTTCCTAAACTGTTGGGTTCAAAAAACAGGTTATTTGGATGTATATCAAGAATGATGATTCGAATCAACTCTTATGGTAGGGTAACACTTTCGTATCAATTAAGGTTCATCAAAGGTGATATAATCTACTCTACATAAAAATATTTAATTATGGGAATATTTCCCCATAGAAAAAATTAATTTATCATTTTAAACCATTTAATCAAACATTATATTCCATAACTTTTAATTTGTGGAGATAATTTAATACTATTTAGGTGGTTTGTGGGATATATCCATGCATTTCCCTATGTTTATATTTTATGTTGATTAAGTAGTTATTAGATGGATATTCATAGCTTATAATATCCATATCTCACTCGAGTGTTATGTATAATTTGTTTTCTTTTGTCTTAGTTTTAATTAATCCTTGAGAAGATATGTACTAATTTTATTCCTTTGTGATGTTATCTTGGCCTACGTTGATTTCAATGTTACCACCAATGAAATTAAACCATATATAATGTGAAGTAGTAATTAAATATCTCTTTCCATTAGAGTAATATTGTTTGTCTTCATTTCTATTTCCCTCATCAAGGGTTTGATTAAATAAATTATTTTTATTCCATATATTCGTAGTCAACTTCCCAATATGTCCCCTGAATTAGTTAATAATAAAATCTAGCTATTTATCTAGGGGAGATTTATGAATGTTTATTATGATGAAATCACGAAAAATATGATGGATCCTTCCTTGAATGATAGGGTTTTGCCATGTAGTAGTAGGAATCATGTATATAATGACTATTAGAAGTCTCCTACAAGTATAGAAAAGACCTAATATCGTATAGTAAGTCTAAATGGATCCAAAAAATCCCCTAACCATGAGGGCATGGATTGATTTAGTTTAGCTTCTATCAGTAATTATATTTTATCAGGATTTAAAAGACCCTTGGGTTGTTATGGTAGTTCCAATTCCCATATATATGAAGGATTAGACTTCTTCTGAATGGCTTACATAGTAGTTACTAATTTGTAATTTCTAATCATGGGAAATATTACATGAGGAATTATTGGGACCATATTTTAAATGAATAATATTCATCATTATGGGTTTCCTTGTTCCCAAGGATTATCCTTTTCTCAATTGGGATGCTATCATGACATTTTTTGAAACATGGAATAGATTTATTTATATGGTCGATTCCTTCTGATAATGTCAATTTTCTCTTTAGAGTAATTAATATTATTTGGTGGAAAAATTATTATATATAAACTATGATCTTGGGACATCTTCAATAATTGTGAAATTTTATGATTCATTATTGGGGTTCTCTTTTAAAACATAAATGGAGTAAAATGTAGTGATTCATTCTCACAACATCCGTATATGTTAAAATTATATGGGCAACAATTTTTATTGGTTATATACCCTTCAAACTATGAAGACAAGAAGGCCATATGTTTTTGTAATTTTTCTATGATTTTGATATCTGAGCTACTGAGAAAGGTGAAATGTCTATCTATTTACAATGTTTTTATGGTACCATAAGGGGGAAATGTGTCATTGATATGGATAAATAAAATAATTAACATAATATAAAATTTCAAATAATGTATGGAATAATAAATTTATGAACATCACTTATAAAACATCAGTTATGTTATAAGATGATGTCACAATTTGAAGAAACAAAACTAGGATATTTTAATTAAATAATCAGTTTTATATATTATTTTCTTCCCTATTATCCCCATGAGAAACATCATGCTCCTATTTTGACCACAAAAATTGTTTTCTAACAACATTATCATGTGGTAGGGGACCTCTAATGGAATACTTTACCATGATGGAGGTGGTATGGAGCCATGAAGGGGATGAAAATGATCATATCCCTAGACCATCTTCCTATGAGGATGAAAAAACATATAATTTTTTTAAATCATCAATAAGCATAAATTAACTTGATAATTTGAGTAAAATATTGTAGATGTTTGTACATAGAGTTTTATTTATAAATGGAGGTCCTTTTTCCAATAATAATGGTCACTAACAGAGGACCTTCATAATAACTAACATAAAGGTGGAATCCATGGATATATAAATATAAATATATATATATATATATATATTTGTGTGTGTGTGTGTGTGTTTATATATGGATTCCATGATAAATACTTTTTTTATTTCAAATAGAGTCACTAAAAATGTGATGACCTTATTTCAAATTGATCTTCTCAATATGAGGTTGAAGTTCACGGGTGGCATTATGATAATAATTTTCATCATCAATATTTTTATTTCAATTAGATGAAATTTCATAGAATGTATTTTTTGGAGGACCTATTTAACTAGTAATTTGAGTATCCTATAAATGACCTATACACCATATGCTTCTCTCACATTCTAGTGATGAGTCAATTAACCCCCGAACTACCATAGACAGGTGTGCATGGCCTTGAGATTATGTATGCACTAATGGGAGCCAGATGATGTCTTATTCTGAATTCATTAATGCGAGGAAAATTATGTCCTTCATGGGTGGGATAATTCTTGAGTTTTTCCTCTTACATCACAATAGCTAACCAGCGAGTTCGTTTCCATATAATAAGAATATGTCTATTCCTTTTGTTTTGTTGTGGAATATTTTAATAGTTCCCTCTTTTGGCAGGTATTTTTTGACTCACTTTTAATCACCATCATCATATATTGTCTATTATCATCAGACATAATAGGAGAAAAAAATTTCCCAAATGTATGATATTCTTACACAATGTACAAAATAACAACTATAATTAATTTGGGAATGTGATCCCAAATCAAAAATTAATTTCAAAATATATTAATTCCAATTCAATGTGGAGGAAGGGGTGTAGTCCTATACTTATTAAATAATCTATGGAGTAGGAATATAGATGATCCCATAATTGTTTACTATTATAGACAGACAAACCCCTATAGAAGCAAAGATATGTGTCCACCACATATCTTCATTCTGTGCTATTAAATTATTGTAGTAGAAAAAATTTTGTGACGTAATACATTCCCACTACTGTATGGTGGCAGTCAAGATGTTTCGATTTGATTACACTTTATGGGGGAAGTTATATACACCTATAATCTACAGGATATCAATAAAGAGATGCAAGAATACAAGATTAAATGGGAATGTGATACCACATTCATTCCTCCTTTGGTACTTGGATATTTTAGTACGTGTCCTCCTAGTGTGGAGTAACATCATATGTGCACTCTAAATATATTTATAGAATGTACCTTTGAATTTTGTCAACCATTTCAAGAATATATCATATTTCATTCTAGAGATGATTAGAACCATGGTCCCACTTTTATATAATATGAAAAGTATACTAAAAAATATCCACTACAGGGGAAAGAACATATTCATGTCACCATATCTCTTGATACTCCAGGAAATATTTCCCATGTGTCCCAAACATGATAGTGGGCAATTGGGATTCCACAAAATTCACCTCAATCAACCCCATAAATTTTAGTGGTGAATGAATTCGATGCCAGTTATTAAAAATTATGGGGTGGTTCATTGAAACATTGTGGTCAACATATACTAATCAGGAAGAATCTTTTCCTCCATATGATAAGGACATTCAATATTTCTATAATGCTAAGAGAGACTCCCAATGTGGATTCATGTGTTGATTGGTGGCACTAGATTCAAAATATCCTCTCATTCAAGAGGTGTTCTATAAGACATTATCAGTAGGAGGCTTCCAAAGTCTACCATAAATGGTGGGATCATACAATTGAATGTTTACTACCTTTCCAAATAATTAGTCACCTATTTTTAGAGTCACTATATCAGTGAAATTGACAACCTTGATTTTTAAAATTAGTAATTGAAATGGATGAATCAAATGAATTTATATTGGATGATGATTCTATTACATTGTATTAGAGGAAGCTATTTTCATGTGAGTATTGAATGGATAAACCAACATAAATAATATAAAATTCACTTTAATATTAGAATAATGGGTTTTATAAATCAACCAATTTAAATATTTATGGAATCATATTAAATTCATGATGTTTTTTAGGTGTAAACAATTATTTCTTCCAAATATATGATTGTTTTCTGTAAACTTCACTATGGTCATACATTCTATGGGTATGTGTACACTAGGGTGTTTTCAAGTGACTCTTAGGAATGCATGTTAGTTGATAGGATGTGAGGCTCAAAACACATCACCCTTTTTTTAAAGAGAATCATTACCTATATTTTGACTATATTAAATATTTATGTATTATCATGGATCCAGTACCATTTCTTGTGTTCAGTTTTTTACCCATCTGGCAGTGGTATAATAGAAATTATGTTTTTATATAATTGTTTCTATATATCATGAAATCCATGGTGTCATTATTGAGACTATGATCTAGGATTCCTATATATCATTAAGGGTAGACTCAAAAATCACATAGTTCATCATCACAAAATATGAAATTTCAGTACTTTTTTTTCATTCCAAATGGATTGATGAATTACAATGTAAAAGACACCGTTCAACTGATGGTGTTGGAATAATTTATGAGTATCCATTTCTGCTAAGTACATGAATGAAATTTGTTTTGATGAGCATGGGTATTGTTTATTGTGGGATGTGACCCCATAAGAATAGATATTCATTAATATAGAATATAATTATGATGTGAAATATATGGTAATTATGAAAGGTAATATGGATCATATGAATGATGGAATTATTCTGAAATGGGAAATTTCCATGTTGGGATGGTTATGGGTCCCCAAGGGAGTATAGAAAAATTAGATGGACTCTAAAATCATGAGGATTATGGCCTAGATAAGATGTTCATCGTTGTATTTTTGTGGAGTATAAAACCATGAGGATGTATATTTAAAGATGATGATGTCAGGTATGATCCTTAATGTGGAATCAAATTTATCTTGAAATAAAATAATCAAATCCCATATGGTTTGAGTTGTGTATTTTATAATTGTCTAAAAAGACCATACTGTTTAGTTCAACATCATGTGAAAAGTACATTGTCATGCATTTTTATATCAATTCACATAGAAACATGTTGCACTAAATGTGTATGAATAAATGATTGAGTATATATTATGAACTATGGATTATTATTTATATATTACACAATAATATAAAAAAATATGAGTTATTTAATGTGGTTGTAGCTGATTGTGTAATATGCACTAGAATGCTGGATAATACTTCCACCTCCCATCCATTGGATTATTTTTAATGAAGATTGGCCTCTTGGGAGATATGACCCCATTTAGGGATGATATTAGGTCATATGTATAATATTTAAATGAGTTTTCTATAAAACATGGAGTTCATGATAGGGTATTACACATGGGTATGTGTGTCCTTAATAATGATGTAATCTACTCATTTATTATCTAAGGTGATCATATTATCAATGGGATCTCGGATTCATCTTGGAACTATAAAATAATACCTCACTTCAATGGGTAATGTAATTGGAAATGGCATCCCCCAATCAAAACATTTTTATGCTATAGTCCAGGATCATCCCATGTGGGATGAAAATTTCAGGAAATGTCTCTCTAGTATCCTCTCAATATGATATCACCTTATTAATGTAGTATATGATTAGGAATTACGTAATGAGCCATTTTGTTATAGAGTATATAACACTGTATTTCATAAATTATGGTAATATATTATTAAATGGGTGTGCCAAAATATGTATTCCCTGATCAAATATATCTCTTTTAATTGTAAGTGATCATAAAAATTATATAGCCGGGCAGGAGCCCTCAGAGAATGGATTGATTGAAACGGAATGTAGTGTGCGCATGGAACACTAGTGTTAGGGATTATAGGGACCTTTCATTAGTGAATGTTTTATTGGATCTCTTTTCCTAGTAAGGGATATCAAGGATGATTCACTCTAGTAATTGATAGTAATTATGTGCTGACAAAGTGAAATCCATTGAGAATTCTGCATCAAAGGGGAAAATAAAATGGCTTCTTCACCATATAGAGATATAAAAAGGGTGAGTCACCCAAGTAATGTCCAAAAAATATTATATTCACAATGATGGACTAAAAGTATTATTTTTATTTGTGAGATGTTCAAGTAACGATATTTGAGTGATGTTCAACCTAATATATGTTACTCATAGGGATTTGATGAAATAATATGTCATGTTTATTAACAAGGTGTTCCCCTCACCATTGTTTAGGATAGATGTGGTATAATTGGTAATTTATGAGGGCTTCCATTTGGATAACTCAATTAACATCAACTGATGTTTATTCCCTATGTTTTTTAGTCCCATAGGCTACCTAATGGGTTTTCCACAGATATATGTGTACAGACATATGAATGTCTTTCCCTATTACAGAATGTGTAAATATATTTGGTATGTTGGAATATAATTATTCCATTTATAGGTATAATAGGAAATATAGGAATGAGGTAGTTTGTTATGAAGGTCAGTTCACATAAGACTATTAAAAAGAGACTTATTGAGATCAGATATATGACCCTTGGAGAGATTACCTTAGAATATATATAAGGTTTGAGGTGAAATGTTTGGGCGTATATATGGGGACCATTTTCTGGATCCATCCTTTTTTATTTTACAAACAAAATTTTCATTAGTACCCATGTGTAAAATATTCCATCATAACAGAAAAATATTAGATTTTATTTTCTATTGAATTAGGACTTAATGGGATTATGTTGTAGTAGAACATGAAAAAAGAATAATATTAGGAAGATGGAGTTTCTATGGGTGGATATATCAGTTCTTGATATTGGGTCACTAATCATTGGATTTTACTATGAGGTTGTTCAATATTGTGGATATCAATGGTGTCCTCTGATTACAAGTATAATTATGATTACTTTTCATATACTTGTGAATAATATAAAAATATTTGAACTCATCTATAATAGTTGGGTGGCAGTGTCTATGGGAATGAGAGTTATTTATATTTTTCATCTTATTATTACTATGAGGAATTGTATTAGTGCATAGGTAACATGTAACATGGGGGGGTTATCTTTTCATCAATTTAAAAAACATGTATTTTTTCATAAATGTAGTAGAGAAACTCTTAAATTGTGTAAAATATTTGGTTTATTACACAATTTATGTGTGTTTTTCATAGTTAATTGATTTAAATTCATGATATTTCTTCTTGTGGATATTTAATGTATGGGTTTTATAAAATATATAATAAATTATTGATACACAATTTTGGGTGTTTCTATTTTTTAGAGATTGTAGAATTTGTTTCAAATTTAAATTAAGTGATATATACTTTTTGGTCATGGTATTTTAGAATAACTAGTGGTGTCATATATCATGGTATATTGAGATTTAAAGAATTTTTTTCAAATAGGTTCTACTTATAATACCAAATGCCATTAAACATTCTATTAAGTGGGATTTATATTAAACAATTGTAGTTTTAAAAAGATAGGGATTAATTTTAAAATTATTATTGGTTGGATTTATAATTCTATAAGATTAATATTGATGATTCATTTTTCAAACGAGAAATTGAGAATTATTTTCGGTTTAAAATAAGAAGAATTAGATAATGTAGAATGTTATAGGCCTGACCAAAAGTAATTGGGAGTAGTTTAGATGAAGATTTCATAGAATGCTTCCATCAATATTCAATTGGTGAAGACCAATTAGTAGAATATAAAAACACTAGATTCTATGTATGAAAATCCTAGAACTTTTAATAAAATATTTCTAATTTAGATACATGTTATACTATATAGAAAAACAAATTCTATAGTCAATCATATAAATAACTAAAACATGATTTGGATTATGTTTAAATTATCATGAGGGATGGTTAATGGGGTTATGTTGTCTAAGATTTTGGATTTATTAGGCTCAAAATTTAAAGATGTGATAATCAAAAGTTTATGTAATTATATTTATTAATACTGACATAGAATTTTATAATATTATTATCTTATTCAAAATTACAAGATAGGGAAGAATGAGGTATAAGAACCATCCTGGAATACTTTAAATGTAGAAGGTAAATTATGTTTTCTGAAATGTATTTTTCAAAATAATATTTAAGAGAATAGAGAAAGGATTCATGTTAAATTCTTTCTTCCTAGACTTATATTATATAATTTCGAGTAAAATGGGGAACTAAATAAATATTACAAATTCAAAAGTGTCAATTCATTATATTATCTGGTGGAAGTTTAATAAATTAAACAAGACATTTTGAGATCAATTTACTATTATGTTTAATTGTTTTGTTAATATCTTGGTAATTTTTTAAGTGGTTTTTTTTTCTAATAAACATCATATATAAGATGAATGTAAAACTATTTATCTAGATTGTTTGAAACAAATAATCACATGGATGATAAATCTCTTTTGATTAGGTGAATTCCATTAATTCTTATAGATGTTAAGAATAATTACATGTAGTTTGACACATACATAGTTTATTTAAAAATCTTATCATGGTAGGTCAAGTAATAAAATATGGTTTAAAAAAGAATTATAGATAGAGTATTGATGGTCACACAAGGGAAAATGAAAGTTGAAAAGAAATGAATTTATAGAAAATTATATATGATATGAAATTTATATGGATCAATGATTTCAAGAAGGTAAACATTTAAATGTGAGGAGTTTTATCATTTAATCTTTGTGTACATGACTGAGAAGAACTTGTAAGAAATAGTTTGTATTGGTGTGTTGACGAATAATCACACGATGTATGAAACCTGTGATTGATTTATATTTGGTAAGTAGAAGAAGGTGTAATTTTTTATAAATATAAGGGTAATAAAGAGATAAAAATTACCATTGATTACCATGAAATGTGTGGGTGTTTACATAAGAAAAAATCATATTTTTTCATAATGTTTAATATATTGTTATACATGGTGGAATCATATATGAGAATAAATATAAAATCAATGTGTTATATAAATGTATATTAGTATAAAAGGAGAGAGATATGGTTGTTTTTCAAGAAGAATGAACTCTGGTTTGAGAAGACTCTAACAGGGACACCAGAGGAAATGTTTTTGGAGAATTTATGAATAGGACATTGAATGATAATGAAAATAGAATGATTATACATTACAGTTTTACAGAATAATGTTTTTCTAGAAACTTTCAATTATGCTAATTTTATCATGAATCATATTTCACAGGTATCGTTGGGGTTGTGGATTCCATAGGTATATTAAACTGAAAGATATATTGATATTCTCACATGAATGTTTTGTTATGTATTGTGTTTATTTATGGAAATGATTGGTAAAGAAGAAAACATGATGAAAAATCCCAGGCCTAATTATTTATAGTGTAAAATGAAAAAACCCTTGGATTATTTCTTATGGGTAATTATTAGTGGAATATCATTATAACCTAAATGTTCTCTTCAATGAGATGATTCCATGATATTATTAGAACATTTAATTATTTTTGTTTGAGATCATAGTGTCAAATCATAACACAAAAGTTATTCTAAATGGGAGACTTGATATTTTGAAACATTTATATATTAAATAATATTGTAAATAACAAACTATGTTTCAAGTATCAAAATTATCTGCGATTATGGAAGCCATATGATGAGTTTTTGAATATATATATATATATATATATATAACGAATGGAACCTCAATTTAAATTAATTAGTTATACTAATTTTAAAATAATGGTGTTAAAATTTGTAACTAATAAGATATATATGATTCAAATATTTTATTTAGAACATAGAAAAAACATGTAAAATTAATATATGCATACCAAATCTAAATCATGAGAGATGACAATGAGGAAAGAAATATAATCCTTTTATTTAATTTGAAGATGTGAGCTAAGAAGAAAATCACTAGGGAATATGTCATATTCTAATAATATGTAAACCAGTTCAAGGAGGATGTAGATTGTATTAAATAGTACAAGGATAAATTATTTATGAAAGTATTTCAAAATATTAATGGTGTAAATTTCATGAAAATATTTTATCTAGATATTAAGAACCAAATAATTTTACTAATACTCAACCTAGTTTCTTCTCAAGTATTACATATGGAAAACATAATTGTGAAAACTTACATCCTTGGTGGAAATCATTACCAAGTACATATAAGGATTCCTTGAAACTAAAAAAGAAGGAATGATGATCATGTTGAAACAAATTTTGAATGGGATGAAGTACGCACCCTTGAAATGGATCTATATGATTACTACCCTTCTGGATGATAAAGTGATCAATATTATGAATTTGGATCATTACATATAATATATTCTTTTGATGATAGATTATTCCCCATACATCTCTTTTATGATGTTAATGTACTTATAGTTGGATCAGATATTAAATATTTTATGTATATTAATGTTTATCTATCCAAAAGGATCCGATTAATGTATCTTAGTAATCATGAATTTTTTTCATGATGTGGATTAGAAGAAACAAGAAGTATAAAAAATTAATATTGTCTCAATCAGAGTATATTTAGAAGTTCAGAGAACAATTCAGACTATCTATATCTAATAACATGACTACCCCATTAGCTATATATATCACCTCAACCAGAGACAAATAACATAAAATTGTCGATGAATTTATATACATGATAATTGTTTTGTTTTCATTATAAATTACACGTATAGTTCCTTCCAAGGGTTTTCATGATGATGGAAATTATCTTTGTTATAAAATTTCATAGTAGCTTCAATGCCAATCTGGGGAATGATTATGGAGATATTTCAATGTGGCTTCATAGATATATTGATGGAATGAATGAAGTATACGTTTGATTCATAATATATGATTCATTTCAAAAATTTGTTGATGTGGGATTTGGTATATGTACATGTAAATTGTAGAGAACTATTAGCCATGAGTTTACCATCATACATATGACCATAAGCATGATTTCTATGTTGAAATCATTAGTTTTACCTTTTTATCGATAAAAAGTACATTAAAATTATAGATAATTAAAAGGAGTTGTTCTAATAGATTTATTTCTAGAGAAATGAATTTCATGTCTATAAAATACAATGGTTTTCTATGATATTTTGAGTGCAATGAATTTAGGGTGAATAGTATTGTAAAATCACATCAAGATAAAGTATTACCTTATGTGGAATATTTTGTAATAAAGAGTATTGAATATAATTAATATTGTTAGAAGTTTTAATCTAATATATATATACTAAATAATATAATTGTTGAGGAAAATATTCAGTGGTATTTTTCTTAGTGGGTCCTAGATGACTAGAAGAAATAAAGAATAATTTTATTGATTTTTGATATAGAAAAAGGGAAGTGAAAAAAATTAAAACAATTGGGAGAAATTATTTCAAGTAGAATTCATAGGGAAATTTTTAGGATCAAATATGTGAAGAAATATTTTATAAAATTAAACATACAATTTTAAAATGAATAAATCGGTAACACACATTATGGAACCAGAATGGTGCGTGTTGTAGAAGAACTTGGTTGAGCTGGTATCTCTTAATAATAAACTTTATAAAGGACAAATTCTAACATCCTAAGGCCAAATAAAATTTTTAATATAAGTTACTGAGATATTTTTGTCATTGGTATGTTATTAATATACTTCAATGATTTGTATTAGGATGCATACTTTTCAAATGGAAGTGGTTCCTAAAAAATTAGAAGGGCTTGACTATAAAGTATTTGCTGGGTTACATGAAAGTTAATTATTTATTTTATAATGTTCATCACTATGTTTATCTATGTTACTGTTATTGTATTTTGGTCACTTTTATCTTATGTGGTTTCTCTTCTTCTTTTCTGCATAATAACAACACTATTCTTTCTATAATGGATAAAAAATAATATAAACCCTTTAATTTATTTCAATTTATTTGATTCTGTATCATTGGGTTTTTTGGGATTAATCTATTAACAGTGCCTGCATTTATATAGTTTAAGGTAGTGTTTCTTCTGAATTTAACACCATTATAAATGATTTCATTAATCATTATGTTTTATATGATCATGACTTTGTTATACATATGATGTTATAAAAGGATTATACTAGATCACAGTATCATGGAGGAACATTTTTACAATTATCAACATATCTAGTTAGACAATGAGAATTTTCAACCATGAGTCATTATCAAACACATGATGTGGAATGTTCTTTTTGATATATATGAGTGCAAGAGATATAACACAAACAAAGATACCTGATTCCTCTAATTCCAAATTAATAATTGTAACATACCAACACATATATGTATTGAAAGAGAAAAATAAGTACCCATAGTGGGAGGTCTTGACCACATTACCAATTAATTTCAATAATCCAATCATCTCATCCTTCAATAGAATTTTATACCAGGAAAAACACATAACTCATTATTATTTAAAAAAGTGCATTGTTGGTAGTTATACATGAAAAAGGTGACAAAAAAACTTATATGAATTGTATTAATATTTGATGTTTTCACATTAATTTATTATAACATCATAGTGTATAGGATTATAAAATGTTGGTGGATCATTATGGAAAATTCAATTAACAATTTTTTCTAATTAAAGAGAAAATGAGTATTCATGACCTCTTTAACAGTATAATGTGGGAGAATGTTGGGGATACTAATTAAAACAATTTATATAAAAGAATAAAATGTTCATTATATTAGTTTTGGTTCCAAAAAACATAATAACTTGGACTTATTTATTAAAAAAATTTAATTTTATCTTATCACATAATGTATATACATTTATGTAAAATTGATGTTATAATGTTCTTCGAAGAAAAGGGTATAGATGTTCACTACATTAATGAAAACCAAGAGATACCATGACATAATTACTAATCAATATATCCTATGGTCATGATTTATTATTCTGATAGGATATAGATAATGTATGGCATTGTTGTTCTGGAGAACATATTGACATTAAGATTTCCTCTCATGAATTTCACACATTGTGATTTCCATGAATATTGGTCATGAGGAAACACCTTCTCTAAATAATTTTATAGGTTTTATGTGTCATTAGATCTTTCTATCAATGATTGTTTCTATCAGTCATTAGAGTTAATATTCTTATTAATTTTTTTAATGAGTAATGAATATTTGGAAAAAAATTATGAATATAAATGTTTGTGGTATGATGTCATATATCGGTTGCATTACATGTGATATTTAATAGATTTTCTATGTCAATAATATAATTTATTTTTTGATTCAATTCAAGACGTTATCTTCTTCCATTTGAATAAGAAGGATCTACCTACAAAATTTTATAGACAATGTAATTTACTACAAATTTTACGTCCAAATAAAAAAGTAAGGTAAATAATATAGGGTTATGACACAAGTATTCATATATATGATGAGGTATCATTTTGAAATTGTATTATATTACACCATATAATGTTTTTAAATATTTTTGGTAATTTATACACAAAATCATACCATTATGGGTTCCATGACGCATTTCTAAATGAAAATCATGGAATTTGGAATTTTTTAATCCATATCCATTGATAAAGGTCCCAAAAGTGTCTCATAGTTAGTTTATTTGTAAAATCAATAAAATATGATGAATTTAAAGTAAAAAAAATAAATTTATTTCCATAATGTAAGATTAATATATATTCATGGTATGTTGATTGTGTAAACTAAGAAATATTTATTAAGTGTATAAATATTTTAGTAGGATTTTATCAATTGTTTATTTATTCCCACTGTAACAGAAAAATATTTATCTATTAACAAGCTAGGGGTAAATCCAAAATAATTATTTATTTTAGATAAAGTAATATCAAAATAATGTATTTATTTAAGATATTTGTGAACATAATAATTATATAATCAAATGAATAATTTATTATTCAAGGTTCAATAAATTGTATGGAAGGTAATAATTTGACCAAGATGATATATTTAATATAATTTAAATATATATAAATTTATTTATTTCTGAATGAATTTTTTTTATTTTCAAGGAATGGGATTTAATTATTATATTATTATTTTTGTTTTATATTCGGATTACATATATATAAAATAATATAACAAGGACCTTAATGTAATTATTAATCATTATCTCTTTGTATATAATCTAAAATATATCATTTTAGATATTATGAAATTATTTAAACAATAAAGATAGTCTCTAGAATTCTCTCAAGAACCAGAGAGAAATTGATCCTCTGACCTCCCTCTCTAGATTAAAAATAAATATTATATTCTTTATTCTGGTTTGTAGTGAATCATGTGAAGAAATTAAAATCCTCATACTAGACCTTGAGATATCAAGAATAATATTTTATGTTTAACTGTGCATGTGGGGATACATTTAGAGGTATCCTCTCTTGGAGGCCCTATAAAGATATATAAAATCACAATTTTATCAAAAATTAACATGATATTTATAGAATTTTGATATAAGAAAAATGTTAATTTATTTTTAATGTTCCTCTTCAATGTATGGTGGTGTGTTGATCATGAATTTTTGGTGTTTTTCATTGAATATATTGAATAAACAAAGGTGGGTTAGGATCATTCCAAGTAATAATAAACCCTAGAACCATCATGTGATACTGGGGGTATAATGACCCATACTTTAAATACATTGTTATTACTTCAAAATTGAAGCACACTTATTACTACATATAACAAAACCAGGAAAGGACAGTATAGGTATAGTGCCTTTAAAAACTGGGAAACATAAACAACTGGTTCATAAAACCTCTACACTGTCTCCCATTTATTTCATCATATATATAGTCCCTTTTGGAATATATTACTTAATAACATTCTTCCTGACATGGCGAAGGAAAACTTACAAAAAGGGTGAGCTCAAATGCTCAGTAAGGGTGAACAAAATAAATATCAATCACATCATTTTCATGAGAACATAAATTTTGGAAATCTTAACCTGAAAAAGAGAACATAATTTCATAACATGGGATAAATCATAGTAGTTAAATGTAATCCCAATAATGATAACTTAAAACATGAAACTTTGTGGAATAAACACATAATCATATAGAATCATTTCTTATTAGTCAAGACTCATTGCCAAGAATATCTTAGTGGACAAAGTCCATTTCTAAACCAAGTTCACTCCTCGTTTCAGTCCCGTTTCACTGAACCGGTTTAACCTGCCATTCCATCCATGTCTATCTCATTGGATATAAAATCATTACCTAATGCATTGGAGGGAGATATAGGTCCCACCCATCTCATAATGATACTATTCTTATGTGTGCCACAAAATCATAAATCACACATCATTTCATAACCCATGTAATAAAAATGGGATTCTTAAACATCATGAAATCATAAAACAATTCATATAAGATAAAGGAATTCATAAAAATAATTCCATCACAACATAATAAAATCAATGTAATAATAGGGATAGAAACAGAACCCTATATTATCCTAGAGGGAAAATAATTTTGATAAAACACTTGAACTCCATTCTTGAGAAAAATATCCTTTCTACTTCAAAAACATTTTCCTTTCATAACATGTCATACAATATTAAACTAAAAGAAGTTGATTAAAAGTAAACTTGAAAACTTGTAAAGGAATCTTCTTGGAAATAATGTTTTAAAAATCCTTTCATGC
Organism: Viscum album; assembly: GCA_963277665.1. Classification (NCBI taxonomy): domain Eukaryota; kingdom Viridiplantae; phylum Streptophyta; class Magnoliopsida; order Santalales; family Viscaceae; genus Viscum; species Viscum album. Next base: position 1,603,432,684 of record OY728143.1, on the reverse strand, counting down.
CATATAAGTTAAAAAACATTCTTCTCGTACTTTTGTCGGAAAAGTCAAAAAATACCTCGTACGAAAAACGAAAAAAGATTCCTATAATACCTTATACTAAAAACTCACAAAAAATAAAATTGAATATAAAATATTTTAGGAGGATATAAATATTACATATTGAGGAAACATGGATGTGGATGATAAAATACATCCCAGTAAATACCAAAGTACAAACAATCTCGGATAAAAATGAGATTGTGATATTGACCCTTACCTTATGCCCGATTTGCTTCGTAAGTGTCCGAACCTCATGTATAATTATTTAAATAATGTTATTGACTTATTCCAGAATCATACTTATTTTTATGATATCATATATTGTCATATTCTTAGCTTCTCATTAGTAATATTTCATTACTACTTGTTATTCGGGTGTTTATTACTTTTTGTTATTATGCATGTTTTGTGGAATAAATTATTATTCTTCTTTTTAGGTTATAGATACCTCATTTCCAGAATGGTATATATCATATTCATTAATTCAATTCGTTTATATAATCATTATTAAATGAAGATCATGTAGAATGAGTCGCATCACATCATGGAGACAGTATTCCGTACGTATGCAAGAGCGATGATATCGCTCCTAGGATCGTGGAATTGTATTGGAGTGTATATATACTATTTCAGAGTCAATATCAATTTAAAATAATCATATATAGTCATTATTTACACAATTATACTCATCCATGTAAGGTGGTGGTGGAAAATAGATTACACCACGGCGTGGAGACGGTATTCCGTACGTACGCACGCGCGGTGATTTCATTTTCCATAGGATGGATAGATGGTGAAATAGGGTTGTTTCTTACATATAATAAAATATCCATATATGAGTGATACTGATGTTATTAATTAATAATGAAACAACTAAATAGGAAGAAGTGGAAGAAGAAATGAAGTTTAAAGATTCGGTAACGGGCATTACCTCTTTTTGAAGCGCCTCATTGAGATCTCCTCTTAGGGAAATAAAATTGGTCTTTTAATAATTCCAGGACCTATAAGATGTTTCTAGGGAAGTGGAGAGGATATATTTTCTGGGTTAGGGCGAGTTTTAAGGCTCAAAGTGGTGTGTGGTAGAGAGGGAGGAGGTTCCCTTTTATAAGGGAGGATAGGGGCTCCTTTGGAAAAACTAAACATATTATTTTCTTATATTGCCAAATTCGGTTTTAAATAGATCCAAATTGATTTATTTCTAAGATAAGATGTGGATGGGTCAAAATACTCTCATACAATAGAATTTAGACAAGTTTAGGTTTCTATTGTAACCTTATCATTTAGATTTAACATTAAGTTAAATAATTTTACTTTTACCGTGTCTTCTTTTGTTCTTACACTATAAGGTTAATAAACATACTATAACAAGCCAAAAGAACCCCAAGATGTTTATTATTAATATATATAACCTTATCTAAGTCATTTGGCCGAACCTTAGATTTTTAGGAATAAAATAACAATTAATAATATAATATGTTTTTTAAAATCTATTTTATGTCAATTTTGACACTATTTAGTAATTGATTTTTGTGAAAATCATAACAGAATGATTAGTTCACAAAAAGTTAATTAAACCAATACTAATATGTCCTATTAACATATAAAATTATTGGAATTCATAAAGTGACTAAAATTACATTTTTTGGGTATTTATAACATCAATTATGTGAATATTTCATTAATAAGATAATTACTGCATCATCGTTGTGTCATAAATAAATTAAATTATTTAATGTATAAAAATTATAAATAAAATACCATTATGTTGTAAATAGTTTTATATTTATAATTAATATTTATAGTCTAATTTATCTTATGTATAACTCTATATTAAAAATTATATAGTCATTAAACTTTAATTTTAACTATTTTAACCCTTCATTAAATAAATTGATAATAAATGTCCTAATCTAATCCAAGTGGGCCTAAATGGTCATATTTTATTCCTAAGGTTGTTTTTGGTCTAATTACACTTATCCAATAGAATTATGAAATCTTTTAGGGTAATAATAATAACACTTTTACCCTTAATTACCCTATTCACTTTTAACCGTGGTAAAAAAAGTAAAAAGTTACTATTCAACAAAAATTATTTTCATCTCATTGAACCAAATTTTAGTCTTTGATATTAACCGTGTCTCTCGGTTTTCGAAATTCCACTCACAGAAGCGGTAAAATTAAGTTTTATTAAAAATTCAGTTTTTTTAACTACGTCTTAGTGGTTTCACTATTCATCAAAAATTGAAAGTTTTCAGAAAAATACCAAAATTTCACCCTAGGATAATTTCGATATTCCGAATCCAAAAATGAATTCCATTTTGAAAAATAAAATTTATAAAATTTCAAAGAGTGGTTATTAATATTAATAACGGCTAGTTTTAATAATATTTTAATAGCATATCATTTTTTAGTGAAACTCAGTAATGCGTACGACAAAAGCTATCGAGGAAGGCCGCGATTATGTGTAAAGAAAGACAATCTAGTGTTGTGTATAGTGAAAGATTCCTTTAATGATTTAAAAACAAAATATTTCTCATAAAAGTCTCAGGTGTTACATTCTACCACCCTTAAAATGAATTTCTCCCTCCAAATTTGTCACTTTGTAACAAATAGATGAGGATTCCTCTCCCTCATCATATCCTCAAGCTCCCATGTATATTCTTCTAATTGGTGGTTCCTCTATAAAACGTTCACCATGTGAGTGGTCTTGTTTCATAGAACCTTTTCGCTACGATCCTGAATCTCGATCGGCTGTTCTTCATAATAAAGATCTTTCTCTAGCGGTACAACTTCTGAGCTGAGTACATGTGAAGGATCAGGTATGTACTTTCTCAGGAGAGATACATGTAACACATCGTGAACTTGAGAGAGATTTGATGGAAGCTCCAATCTATAAGCTACCTTTCCAACATGATCCATTATTTCGAAAGGAACGATATATCTAGGGCTCAACATCCCCTTATTTCCAAATCTCATGACCCTCTTCCAGGGAGATATTTGTAAGAACAATTTATCACCCACTTCAAACTCTAGGTCTTTTCTTCGGTTGTCGGTATAACTTTTTTGTCAACTATGAGCTGATCTTATGTGTTGTTGAATAGATCAGATCTTTTCTGTCATCTCATCAACAAGATCGGGTCCTAATATATTTCTTTCCCCAACTTCATCCCAGTAAGTTGGAGTCCTGTATTTCTTTCCATAGAGAGATTCATAAGGAGCCATCTGAATACTGGAGTGAAAGCTATTATTATAAGAAAATTCCACCAAAGGTAGGTGTTGATCCCAACCACCTTTGAAATCCATAGAGCAAGCTCTCAACATATCTTCTAGAGTTTGAATTGTTCTCTCAGACTGACTGTCTGTCTGAGGATGATAAGCAGTGCTGAAACTCAACTCTGTATCCAGAGTATGCTGAAGACTTCGCCAGAACTTTGAGGTAAATCTCAGATCCCGATCATATATAATAGAAAGTGGTACCCCATGCAATGTTACCACTTCCTTTACATATATCTCGGCATGCTGATCCAGAGAGAAATCATCTCTAATAGAAATGAAGTGTGCAGACTTTGTAATACGATCAACTATGACCCAAATAGCATTATTGCATTCGGATGTTTTAGGAAGTCATGTGACAAAGTCCATAGTGATGTTTTCCCATTTCCATTCGGGTATGGGTAATGGTTGTAACATCCCCTTAGACTTCTGTCTGTCAGCTTTAACTTGCTGACAACCCAAGCATTGAGAGACATATTCAGCAGCATCTCTTTTCATGCCATCCCACCAGAAGTACTCTTTCAGGTCCCTATACATCTTCGTGATTCGAGGATGAATAGATAATGAAGAACTATGAGCCTCATCCAGCAGCTCCTTCTTTAATTCAGGGATGGGAGGAACACAAATTCGATTCCTGAACATTATTATCCCATCACAATCAAGGTTGAATTCAGGAACATTTCTCACCTTCTTTTGTAACTCAACATCTTCTTTATGTGCCTCTTTAATCTTCACATGTATATATGGTTGAACATTCATTTGAGAAAGATAAGATTTTTCACTTTCCATTATAATTCCAAGATCCATCCTTTGTAAATCCATAAATATTGGATCTTTGTGATCCTCATCATGGATAAACTGGAATGGTCTTGTCGACATAATGCATCTTCCACCTTGTTTTCTTTCCTAGGGAGGTAATGGATTGAGCAGTCGTAATCCTTAATCAGATCTAACCATCTTTTTTGGCGCATATTCAGCTCCTTTTGTCTGAAAATATACATTAAACTTTTATGATCAGTATAAATGTCACACATTTCTCCATAAAGATAATGCCTCCAAATCATTAATGCAAAGATTATCACAGCTAACTCCAAATCATGTTTTGGATAATTTTTCTCATGGATTTTCAACTATCATGAGGCATAAGCTATCACCATATCATTTTGCATAAGAACACACCCCAATACCTTCTTGGATGCATCACTGTAGATCACAAATCTTTCTCCACTACAAGTTAGTGTGAGCACAGGTGCACTAGATAACCTTCTTTTCAACTCCTTGAAATTCTCTTCACATTCCTCCGTCCAAACAAACATAAATCTTTTCCGAGTCAACCTGGTGAGTGGATTAGATTATCATGAAACATCTTTCACAAAACGTCGATAATATCCAGGAAAACCAAGAAGACTTCGGATCTCAGTTACTGTTGTTGGTCTCGACCATCTTTCGATAACCTCTGTTTTTGCTAGATCCACAGATATCCCCTATTTTGAGATTATGTGATCCAAAAAATAAAATCATTGAAGCCAAAATTCACACTTGTTAAATTTGGCATAATGCTTCTCCTTTCTTAGGGTCTTCAATATAATTTTCAAGTGATATTCATGTTCTTCCTTTCTCTTTGAATATACCAGAATATCGTCTATAAAAACTACCACAAACTGATCAAGATAGTCTCTAATGACTCTATTCATCAGATCCATGAAGATAGCAGGGGCATTAGTAAGACCAAATGGCATCACCCTAAATTCATAGTGTCCATACCTTGTACGGAAAGTTGTATTTGGTATATCGTCCCTTTTGAACCTTAATTGATGATACCCTGAATGAAGATCAATCATGGAAAAGTATTGAGCTCCGCGTAGTTGGTCAGATAAGTCATCAATGCGCGGGAGAGGATATTTGTTCTTGATAGTGATCTTGTTAAGTTCTTGATAATCAATGTATAGTCTCATTGATCAATATTTATTTTTAACAAACAGAACAAGTGCTCCCCACGGAGACGCACTAGGGCGTATGAATCCCTTATCAATATTCTCTTGGAGTTGCTTCTTCAATTCCTGCAACTCAATTGGGGCCATTCTATAAGATGTCTTTGAAATAGGCAAATCACTCGGTACAAGTTCTATTGAAAACTCAACATCAAGATTTGGTGGAAGACCCAGCAATTCCTCTGGAAAGACATCGTCAAAATCCCATACAATGTGAATATTCTTAATCGTGAGTTTCTCACCAACAATTTGAGATAAATAACCTTCATTTAGTGGAATCAAGACCCACAAGATCGAAGAAATTTCCACTGGAAGGTTATGTTCATCCTTGCATCGACAGATGATAATAAATTGATCTGGAATATGAAATGTGACTTCCCTTCTTTGGCAATTGATATGAGCTCCATATAAAGAAAGCCAATCCATGCCAAGAATCACATCAAATTCCACTATAGGAAGGATCACAAGATTTGCAGGAAGCACTTTCCCATTAACCTCAATCGGAGAAGAATTATAAACTTTTGATGCGACTGTTGTGCCATTAGGGGTTGTCACAGCTAACTCAACATCTAATTGTGGAGGTAATATGGTGATATCCTTATAAAATTCTTCAGAAATAAAAGAGTGGGTGGATCTAGAATCAAATAAAACATTTTCTACATTAGAGTGGATGGTAAGTGTACCTTTCACCACATCGTTATCGTACCCCACATCGCTGAAAGAAATTGCATGTGACTTTCCTTTGCCTTTACCCTTAAGAGTTTGATGACGTCGACCATCATCATCAACCCTTGGATTTGGGCATTGATTGACATAATGACCCATCTCCTTTCACTTGAAACATTGAAGTGTAGTAGGTTCATTATGTGTATCGCTTCCTTTGTTTGCATCACTAGACATCTTCTTCCCATCATTGCAGCATTCAAATGCTCGATGACCTTCCTTTCCACATTTGAAACATTTACTTGTCCCTTTAAGACAACTCCCTCCATGTTTCTTTCCACACCTTGAGTATAAGGGAAAACTCATCTTCTTTTCAGTGTGCTCTTTAGATTTCCCATTGAATTCCATTTTCATATTCTTATCAAACCCATATGACTGATGGGTTACTCCAATATCCATCTTGGCTTTGAGAGCACATCGAACGATTTCCTCATAGCTATTGAAGTCCCTTATGGATAATTTCCTTTGAAGACTTGTTTTTAAGCCACTAAAGAATCGATTGATCTTACTCTCAGGTTGGATAATAATACCAGAAGCGTACCTTGCAAGTCTTGTAAAATTTGCTTCATAGGTACGAACAAATTCATCATCCTTTTGGTTTAGTTCAGGTAACTCTATCCATCTTTGATTGGAGAATACGAGGGAAGTACTTATTGAAAAATAAGTTTTTGATCTCGTCCAATTCCATGGACTCAATTTCATCTCTTTGCCTCGTATTCTTGATAAGATTCCTCCATTGGTCAGAATCACCTCCCACACGATACACTGCTAAGATGACATTATCATGTTTAGAACATTGAAGAACTGAAAATATCTTTTTAGTACTACTAAACCATTGTTCAGAAATTAATGGATCATTAGACCCGCTGAATGAAAGTGGGTGCTTCCTCATGAAGGATTCGACCGAATGTTGCTCCTTCCTTTGCTCGTTTGGATGTCCTTCATGATTCATAGCTTGAGAAAGTTGTGTGTGCATGGCTACAAGATTTTTCATTCCAGCTCCCATAACGTTTGGTTGCTCAGAGGGACAATCATTGCATTTCCCATCACATTCTGCATTAACACGGTTCATTCGGGTTCCAGCCATTGACTAAAACCAAGAATAATAGTGTGAGAAACACTAATTATAATATGGAAACCACATAATCAAGAATTAATTTTCACACTTAAGGTCTTATCCTAGGTTATTCATTTCCATTTCTAAAACACTATGATTGTGTTCTATTCTTAGAATTATCCTTAGGGTTCTTACTAAGGCTTTCACGTCCTAGTTTCCAAAAGTTGACTACACCATTCCTCTATTACCAACTGTAACGACCCATACTTTACATACATTGTTATTACTTCAAAATTGAAGCACACTTATTACAACATATAAGAAAACCAGGAAAGGACCATATAGGTATAATGTATTTAGAAACTGGAAAACATAAACAACTGGTTCATAAAGCGTCTACACTATCTCCAATTTATTTCATCATATCTATAGTCCCTTTTTTCATATCTTACTTAATACCATTCTTCCTGACCTGGGGAAAGAAAAAATACAAAACGGGTGAGTTCAAATGCTCATTGATGGTAAACAAATGAAATATCAATCACATCATATTCATAAGAACATAACTTTTAAGTATATTAAACTGTAAAAGAGATCATAATTTCATAACATGGGATAAATCATAGTCGTGAAGTGTAATCACAGTAATCATATCTTAAAACATGAAACATTGTGGCATACACACATAATCATATAGAATCATTTCTTATTAGTCAAGACTCATTTCCAAGACTATCTTAGTGGACAAAGTCCATTTCTAAATCGAGTTCACTCCTCGTTTCAGTCCTGTTTCACTGAACCGGTTTAACATGTCGTTCCATCCATGTCTATATCATGTGATATAAAATCTTTACCCAATGCATTGGAGGGATATATAGGTCCCACCCATCTCATAATGATACCATTCTTATGTGTGCCACAAAATCATAAATCAAAAATCATTGCATAACCCATGTAATAAAAATGGGACTCTTAAACATCATGACATCATAAAACAATTCATATAAGATAAAGGAATTGAAAAAAATAATTCCATCACAACATAATCAAATCAATTTAATAATAGGGATGGAAACAAAACCCTATATTATCTTAGATGGAAAATAATTTTGATAAAACACTTGAACTCCATTCTTGAGGAAAATATCTGTTCTACTTCAAAAAAATTCTCCTTTCTTAACATGTCATACAATTTTAAACTAAAAAATGTTGATTAAAAATAAACTTGAAAACTTGTAAAGTAATCTTCTTGGAAATAATGTTTTAAAAATCCATTCATGCCGTATAAGTTAAGAAAACATTCTTCTCGTACTTTTGTCCGAAAAGTCAAAAAATACCTCGTACGAAAAACGAGAAAAGATTCCTTTAATATCTTTTACTAAAAACACACAAAAGGGTAAAATTGGATACAAACTATTTTATAAGGATATTAATATTACATATTGAGGAAACATTGATGTGGATGAAAAAATACACCCCAATAAATACCAAAGTATAAACAATCTCAGATAAAAATGAGATTGTGATATTTTCCCTTACCGTAGGTCTGATTTTCTTCGTAAGTGTCCAAACCTCATGTATAATGATTTAAATAATGTTATTTACTTATTCCATAATCATACATATTTTAATGATATCATATATGGTCATATTCTTAGCTTCTTATTATTAATATTTCATTACTACTTGTTATTCGGGTGTTTATTACTTTTTGTTCTTATGTGTGTTTTGTCGAATAAATTCTTATTATTCTTTTTAGGTCATAGATACCCCATTTAAAGAATGGTATATATCATAGTCATTAATTCAATTCATTTATATAATCATTATGCAATGAAGATCATGTAGAACGAGTCGCATCTCATCGTGGAGACGGTATTCCGTACGTACGCACAAGCGATGATATCGCTCCCATGATCGTGGAATTGTATTGGAGTTTATATATACTATTTCATAATCAATATAACTTTACAATAATCATATATAGTCATTATCTACACCATTATACCCATCCAAGTAAGGTGGTGGTGGAAAATAGATTACAACACGGCGTGGAGACGGTATTCCGCACGTACGCACGCACGGTGATTTCATTTTTCGTAGGATGGATAGATGGTGAAATAGGGTTGTTTCATACTTATAATAACATATCCGTATATGAGTGATACTGATGTTATTAATTCATAATGAAACAACTAAAGAATATGAAGTGGAAGAAGAGATAAAGTTGAATGAATCGGTAACGGACATTACCTCTTCTTTGAAGCGCCTCTTTGAGATCTCTTCATAGGGAACTAAAATTGGTCTTTGGAGAAGACCAGGACCCCTAGGATGATTCTAGGGAAGTGGAGTGGAGATATTGGCAGGGGTTGGCCGAGCATGAAGGCTCAAAGTGGTGTGAGGAATAGAAGGAGGAGGTTCCCTTTTATAAGGGAGGAGAGGGGCTCCTTAGGAAAAACTAAACATATTATTTTATTATATGGCCAATTTCGGATTAAAATAGCTTTAAATTTATTTATTTCAAAGCTAAGGTGGGGATGGGTCGAAATAATCTCTTCCAATAGAATTTAGAAATGTTTAGGTTCCTATTTTAACCTTATCATTTAGATTTAACATTATGTTAAATAATTTTACTTTTACCGTGTCTTCTTGTGTTCTTACAGTATAAGGTTAATAAACATACTATAACAGGACAAAAGAACCCCAAGTTGTTTATTATTAATATATATAACCTTATCTATGTCATGTGGCCGAAACATATATTTTTAGGAATAAAATAACAATTAATAATATAATATTTGTTTTAAAAACTATTTTATGTCAATTTTGACACTATTTAGTAATTGATTTTTGTAAAAATCATAACAGAATGATTAGTTCTAAAAAAGTTAATTAAATAAATAATAAAATGTCATATTAACATAGAAAATTATTTTAATTCATAAAAAGTCTCAAATTACATTTTTTGGGTATTTATAACTTCAATTATGTCAATATTTCATTAATAAGATAATTACTGCATCATCGTTGTGTCATAAATAAATTAAATTATTTAATGTCTAAAAATTATAAATAAAATACGATTATGTTTGAAATATTTTTATCTTACTAATTAATATTTATAGTCTAATTTATCTTATGTATAACGCTATATTAAAAATTATTTAGTTATTAAACATTGATTTTAATTATTTTAACCCTTCTTTAAATAAATTGATAATAAATGTCCTATTCTAATCCAATTGGGCCTAAATGGTCATATTTTATTCTAAGGTTGTTTTCGGTCGAATTACACATATCCAATAGAATTAGGACATGTGTTAGTGTAATAATAATAACACTTTTACCCTTAATTACCCTGTTTACTTTTAACCGTGGTAAGAAAAAGTAAAAAGTTACTATTTACCAAAAATTATTTTCATCTCATTGAACCAAATTTTGTTCCTTGATATTAACCATGTCTATCAAATTTTCAAAATTCCACTCATAGGTGCGGTAAAATTATGTTTTATGAAAAAATCAGTTTTTTTAACTATCACTTAGTGGTTTCACTATTCATCAAAAATTTAATGTTTTCAGAAAAATACCAAAATTTTACCCTAGGCTAATTTCGATATTAAGAATCCAAAAATTATGTCCATTTTGAAATATAAAATTTATAAAATTTCAAATAGTGGTTATTACTATTCATAGCGGCTAGTTATAATAATATTTTAATAACATATCATTGTTTAGTGAAACTTGGTATTACGTACCACGCAAGCTATCGAGGAAGGTCGCGATTGTGTGTAAAGAAAGCCAATCTAGTGTTGTGTGTAGTGAAATATTCCTTTGATGATTTAAAAACAAAATATTTCTCATAAAAGTCTCAGGTGTTACAGGGGAAGCCATATTTCAATTTATAATTATTTAATGATTCTGGATAAAATTTCTGTCACTTTTTCAAGTGTTTAGTTTTTATCAAACAATGTCCATCAGTAATAAAAGTGAGAGAGTATGACTTTTTTTTCTAATAATGTTCAATAAATTATAGAATAACAATTGAAAAGCCCATCAAGATGAGACATGGTTTTTAGATACATAACACTATTATGTGACATAAAATATAAAATTCATGATTTGTAATGGGTTTTTATTCTTAAATTAAACATCTATAATAAAAAAAGGATCATCATGAGGTTCATGAGTTGGAAATATTACACATCATGTGTTTATTGACTATGAAACACCTGGTTTTTTAGTACTTACATGTGAGGATACGGTTGATACAAACTGTGAATCCACATAAATTATATATTTCATATATAAATTGATCAGAATGTGGTCCATTATATGGATTTTTTACATTATATATATTGAATACCAACGAATAACATGAAATTACGTAAACTATATTGAATGTGGTGGATTAGAAAACACACTGTGACACATATATGCCCACATATAGTACACACCTTGTTTTTATGTTATACCTTCTGGTTCAACATATGGTGTAATAAATGCTTCAAATTAACTCCTAGTACACAATTTCTAATGTTCTATCACATGTTATATACTACACAAGAATATCCAGTAGTATAGACCATGTACATTAATGGAGTCCCAATTTTCCATTCATTCTACGAAATCTATGTGGTATTTCCACTTTAAATAATATTCCATGTGGAATTATATTTCAACTGTTATGTAATTTAAAACATATACCATACTTATTATTTATTTCAAGATGTATAATTTAACAATATACTGTTCATGAATATTAAATTTCTTGAAGCGGGATTTAATATTACTCAGGTTTCAAATGCAATTTTCCCACCAATTAAACACCGTGTACTAAATTAAATTAAATTAAATTAGTAAATCATAATTTATTTTACAATTATAATTTATGGTATTCCTAAAATGTCTATATGGGAATAGGTTAGGAATTATTTAAGATAAGGTTATAATTTAATAACATAAATATCCATTAATCAGTTCAAGTTTTCTTATCTAAAATGGATGGATTCGAAATGATAGTTTGAAATATTAAATGTTGTTGTTGTTACAATTTTTTAATTTTTATGATCATTAATAGACCTGTGATTTTTTGAATTTTTTTTATTTAATACAATTATATTTACATGTTTATTGTCTAGTATATTTATTATATTGAATATAATGATATATAAATCAACCATCCCTCCTTTAACATGTACTTAAATGCACGTCAAATTATTTTTAATGAAATAAAAACCCATGGTTCCCCTCATTTTCACCTGAGTATAAATTTTTAATAATTCAATATCATGTTAGAGGAATTACATAATGACCTGAGTATACTTGAATTTAATCAAAGAGATAGGTAGGGATATGGTTCAGGCTCTAACACGATGAAAGACTAAGATCTAGGTGTTTCCCCTAGGTTAATGGATGGTTTATCAGTGCTTCAGTAACTAATTGGTAGATAAAATCCCATGATCATATATGTATTCATTTTATATTTCATCACATGGTTATTTATTTAGTTATGAAATTCATGTTTTAATTATTTTATTAATTAATATGTCATTATTAAATAAACCAATTATATTATTTTGCAGATGTAAAAAAATAGTGAATATAAGAATATTTTATTCGGTATAATAAATCATTTATTTATTTTAGATAAATAAATCAATAAGTATATAATAAAAAAATATGAAATTATGTACATGAACATTTAATAATGAAATTATTTTATCAAACATCATTAAATGTATATATAAGTTACAAAAAATTATTAACAGGAATTTAAATAATTAATAATAATATCTATGATTCAAATAAACCACCATCGTCCAAATTATTATTATTTAAATACCATTCAATAACTTGAGTAATTGTACAACCATAATTAAGGGAACTAATAAGGATCTTGTCTATATTCAATCAATTAACTATGAGTTATAATGAATGCTTATATTTAATTACCCAAATTATTATAAATAATATTTCCCTAAATGAATTGGTGTAATTAGTAATAATGTGTTGGGGAAATCAATGTATAGGGGTTTAGGATTTGGAATTATCGTCTAAGGATCAAGGACCATTGAGTTAATGTATTTTGAAAAAAAAGACTTCCTAAATAACTTAATATAATTTGGATAAGTCCTTTTCCAATGTTATAATCAAGGAATTATATATATTTTCTGTTAGAATATCTTTTCATGTGAATGTTCTTAAGAAAATGTATCAGGCTAATACAATTTAAAAAAAATATTGGGGTAAATAATTAAAATATTACATATTTATGTCATAAATGGTAATCAATATAGAATTCTAAACTTCTATTCATATTTTTTTTATATTATATAAATTTATACCAAGATATAATTATCACTATGGTGAATTCTAGAAAATTAAATGTACTTATTGTTAAAAACATCCATGAGTTGTACATGTGTGTATGAAATGGACTACGATAAAAAATTATAATTATTTAATAAAATCCTTGCTACCATCTATGCCTATTTATGAAGCTAGTGACAATGAGAGAAACACCAGCTAGAAAAAAATTAATTTTCATTTTAAATACAGTTCATTATAATTATATTTATACTACAAGAGCTAAAAAACTAGCATGAAGGAAAAATGAGTACTCTGTATAATATCATCCCTATATATATATTCATTGATACAGTTAATCAAGACTTGTTTGAAATCTTCTAGTCACACTTTACGTGATTGTTAGGATATAGATTCACAATTTAGACTAATGTACTTAAGATAATTTTGTACATTAGTAGTTTAAAAAATATGGGATTCGAACTACCCTGAGATGTGTCTATAGATTAATTCGATCACCCCAACCTTATAGAATAAAAAAAATAATTTCCAATTTCAATATGAATAAATTATAGAAGATAAGTATAATATATTAAAATTTATTTCCCAATATGATATAAAAAATAAAAAGTGATAAATAATCAATCCTAATGGTGATTAAAAGTAAAGACAATGACAACTAGCCTATGTTGTGTTCTATGATAGAGGATTCTAAGAACCATAAATCCATGAATCATAGGATACATAATGAGGAAAATTAATAAGAAGATTTTTTCTTTTACTATATGAAGAATGGTTCATGGAACAATAATTGAATCATATAGAAGAGTAAATGGGGAGCTTCTAGTGCCTTTGCAAACCGATGACATTTTTCAATAACTACTAATTGCGTATTAGATACATATTATGGCTCACATGATTAATTATTAATAGAGTAAAAATACAGGTTTTTGAGTATTAAAATTTGTGAGGATGTTATTTGAGGGGTTAATGGGGCTATTCTCACTACAGTAATTATTTGAGACCATGATATCTCATTTGCCAATAAAAATACTTTTCATTTTATAATTTTCTTATATTCTTAGTGTACCCAAGAACATTATTTCCTTATTTTTTTTGATATAGTTGGGTTTTATTTCATATTTTGAAATAAATTTCTCATACTTTATAAATAGTTAACACATTTTAGTAAAAAATGTAGTAATTTTATTTATAGACCATACATAAAAAAATAACTGTTTCCAATTGATAATGATCTAAATTCACATGACTAAAATTACACATATTTGAGGAATCATACACATTGTATTTCAAATACAAAAGTGTTTTTACATTTATATATATATATATATATGGATAATTATATTCCTTTCACATAAAACCATCAGATACATGTCAAACATATTTACAAGTAAAATAAATAAAAAAACATTCATTAGAAATATTTAGGGGACCACCAAACATTTTGGATTAGTTCACCATGATTTGTGTGGAATATTTCTAGTAGAAGATTGAGGTTGGATGTTATACATATTATATTTTTCTTATGTTTTTAGTAGATATGTAAATATCTACATAATGAGATAAATGTAAAATACATTTGAAAGATTAAAGGATTAGATTAATGATGTAGAGAATCAACATTGTATGAATATGAAAATCACATTCACATATACAAGTAAAGAATATTATTACCAAGAATTCATGTATGTTATAAAGGCTTTTTGAGTTATTATTCCAACTCGCACCTCCTTATACACCATACTGAAATGTTATCTATGAATGTAAGATCCAATCCTTTTTCTTCAAGGGAAGATTTATGATGAGTCGGGAAATCCTTCAAGAATACATTTTATAATACACATTATAATCACATGAGAAGAAATTATACAAAGTTATAAAACATTTAATAAGTGGAATTCAATATGAGATATGGCATTTTAATAATCCCATTATTCACATAGACCTATGTAGTTATTTGAAGAATTTTATATGGATAATTGATAAAAAAATCAATTTTAGGCATGATGTGTATCATTATATGATATCCTATAAAGACAATAAGTCATTATTAATCCGATCCCATCGATAACAAATTCATTGAGGAACTATATGAAAAATTCCTAGAAAAGGAAAATGTATCTAAAATTTGTAGTGGGAGAAAGATAAATTTTGATGATATTGAAGATAAATATATTGTTGAAGAGGAATAATAGAGAAATATTAGAAGGCGTTAAGGAATATATTATTCTATTTTAAAAAATAGAATGTTAGTAAATGGGTGAAGTTAGATAACATGGGATATATGGTTTTCTTATCACTAAATATGGTGAAACATCTGTTTTTCATAATGAATGACACATATATGAAAAGAAATTAGTGAATAAATAATATGATTCTATATTTAATAGATTTATATATTTATAAATGGATTTAATATATCAAAATCAAGTTTGGATTTTGGTTTATCATCTATTTAGTGTAAAATAAGATTGTTGTAAATTGAAATTCAAGAAAATATACATAATATATAATAAATTTATTACCCATTAGGATTAAAAATATATTATAGGCTTTTTAAAAAGTATATCATAGGACTTTATAAAAAAAATTCATTATTTGTAATTTTAAACTCCATTATATTTATTCTCACTATCAAATCGTACCATCATTTTGAAATTTTTCAGGTAGATGTTATGACTAATTTCATAAACTTCAAACATATATAAGAATTATACATCTCATAAATAAATCAGTTTATGATACCATAGTAATTATAAAATGTATTTATTTTACATATATGCATCTTTGGATTCAAACAAGCTTCTATATAATTAATTTTTTTTAATATAAGGTCATAATGGAATTCTCTTTCATAAATAATGAATGTAATCATTGGGTCTTCATGATGGTTAGTGGAAAATTTATTTTTTAAAAAATTATATTTAGTGATGATATATTATCAATTGTGATTTATATAAAAGAGATAGAGTTATTTAATAATTCGTTAAAAAAATCGTTCTTCATGAAGCATTTTTTGATGAAATATACATCCTTGTGATTATTATTAATATAGGCAGATCAACGATATTACTTTCTATATATAAGGGAGAATATATTTATAATTCATTGGAGACATCCAAATATGGACCAAGCCCTAAGATTATTGATATATATATCATTCGTCTTACATAACAGTAAAAAAATATTTCCTTGATCATAATAAGAGGGAGAATGAAATATTATAATTCCAAATTCTTTGGAAAGTGATTAAATATTTTATTCCATGAAATTTACCAAGATTCATGTCATTTAGGATTTATGAATAATATTTGATATTAATATGATTTAGAATAGATCTATTTGTCAATAATTTAAGGTATATATTTTAAATGATATTTAGAGCCGATATGTCCATGTTATATAGAGGATTTGAGAGACTAGTAATATTGCCATTCATATATGATAATTTAACAAAAGATCAAAATGATAAAAAAAATATGATATTTTTTCAGCCTTAATGGAGATACAGTGAGTACTAGAATATTAAAATAATATATAGTCACTAATCCTATTGTACTATCTGAGTATATGATGAATTCTAATACCTCTTAAGAATTTATTTGGATATAGTTTATTCTGAAAAATATTGGTGTTTTTAAAATCTTTATTGATCCTATAATAGTAAACTATGATAAAAATATTGTAATTTTTCAATAAAAATATATTTGGTCTCAGTTTTAGATACGGAATAAACATTAAAATTATCATCTCTTCAGTTATTTTAAACAAATAGGGGAATTCGTAGTTAGAGAAGTTGATATTCAAAACATTATGATAGACCAATTTTCTAATGTCTTATCTCAGAATAAGCATGAATATCATATGAGAGTTAGTGATTTATCCTTTTTAGATGTTTTATCTATTCGTGTGGTATTTTATTGATGATTGTATTCTAAAATATATTGTATTGAAATTTTGATTAAAAAAATATATTTTATCATGTATTATAATTTTTATACCTATATAAATTATTAATTTAATAAGTTTCTTAATTTATTTATTAAATGATAAGGTTATAAATGTTTCTCATTATAATTTTTACCAAGATATTTTTGAAATTGGTTCCCTATAACCAAAAACTACTTATATAAGAGTAATAGTATATATTCATAAAAATATATATTAGTATTATAAAATTATGATTAATTATTTTTGTGAAATTTAATATGAAAATAGACTTAGTGTATTTTTCCCCCTGAAACGGAATAATATATCCCTACTATGAAGACATATTTCTACTTCGATGAAAATATTATTAATCCTATGTTCTTTGGTGGGGTTACATCATCTTATGACACAAATATGATACCTAGAATCAATAATTGGATGAACATATGTAGATGAAGCTTTTTATCATGATCTTTCCCACTTGTTAATCTCCAATATTAGATGTTATAAGAATATACAGGTCAATAGTAATTCAACTTGTTACATTTGTAATAGTATGTTATCATCTATGACCATGTGTAATAATCCTTTGTCTTGATATTGATTCTAATGATATTAAGGAGTCACTTACATTTATTGGGTACAAAAAAACATGATCACATATACTAAATGAGAACTAAGATATACTGGGTGTGTTATCTATAATATAACATTAATTTATAATCTATTATAGGATGTGTCACTTATTCTAATATAAAATGATATGCTAAAATATTTATTAAAATTTAACTGCTAGATTTAGTTCATAATAATATAGGATTATCGAAAACTTCATATCTTTAATAAAAAAATATATTATGTATATAGGTTGATGAAACGAGGACTACATATTTAATAATGATATATCAAGTTAATGGGATTATATTACATAGTGAGCATTCATAAGAGTTTTTTATTGGTATTAAAATTATGCTCAATAATTATGGGTTCATTGTAATTTTTTTAGAAAATGATCTTTCACTTTATGAAAATATTACTCATTCATTAGAGAAATCAGCCTAGAGTATAACACATAATACTTTATCCTATTATCACAATTAAATTATATTTTAATTTAATTTAGGATTAAATTTTCTTCTTTAAACAAGGTATTAGTTTTAATTATGAAAACATTAGACAAAACATATTCAATTATTAGTTATCTTAAATTATATATGAATTTAATTTTGGAATGAATATTACTCTTAATACTCGGATGTAATATTTATTCTATTTAAATTGGTCAAAAGATATTCATTCACTGGTTATATTCCTATGAAAATTTATATGCTAACTTAGTATTAAATAATTTGTTTATATTATTGAATATCAAATATATATATATATATATATATATATATATTTAACCTATTGAATGAATAATATAAGGAAAATTATTTATTCAAATAAATAATTATTATTAAAGTTTTGATAAATACTAGTCAGTTTGGAATACCATATTACATGTTTGGATAGGGATGATTTAATATTCATTCATATATTTAAAATAAGTATATCATGAAATTATATTTATGTGCCTTCAAGACATTCACCCATTATGATATTTCAATAATATTTTTTTGGCATGGAATTTTCCAAAAATAAGGGAATAAGATTAGGAGTTATGTGTAATATCTAATCCCAAAACATAAAAATATAAACTAATCATATATCATTTTCAGTGTGGATTTTTTCCAAAAAATATATTCTCAATAGAAATACTATAAACACTTTAGATATTTATCAGGAATTTTCTCAAGAACAAAGAATGATTTTTCATCCCCCCTCCCAACACATAGATAGCCAAGAAATATTTATTCATGCTTTAGGGGATATTATTATCATCAATGTTGAATGACATAAGGTAATTAGAATTTCCATTCTGGAACTTGGTGTTCCAATGTTCTTGTTTAGACATTCATTTGATATTTTTGGATACCACCAGAGGGATTATATAATTGGTCATCTTGATTAAAATATGGTATAAGTCAAATTGGGATGGTTAGATCAACATCAACATAAAATAATGTAATTTTAGACACAAGGAATTTCATTCTCTTATATGTTAATTATAATTTCAATTAGAAAAATATATTCCCATTACATAATTACGTGTCATGTTTATCTAGTTATATTGAATTATTTGATGAATTTATCAAAATATATTTTTTGGGAAATGGGTTTACAACATCCATTACAAATAATTGAACATTTATGAGTTATTAGAGACTATCACATATTAGTGTTGTAATTTTTTCCCCAATTACACAATTGGTGAATTGTTTTCGAATTTATACTTAATTTTATAATAATTTTAATATATTAGATTAATTCTCATGTATATGATAATAAAAAAAACAAATAACTAATGAATAATTAGAGATACCCATTATTAGTGTCAAATATTATAGTTCAAGGGAAAATTTCTATTGAATGTAACTGAAAAGTATACACCATATTGTCTTCTCACTAATAATATGATGTATTACTAAAAAAAATATGTCTTGTGGATTTTGTTATATGGTGTGTATAAATTTGATTTTAAAGTAAAAATTCCACAAATTCCCCCAATATAATTAGGTACACAATTCATAGAGGGAGTACACACCATGTATCACCACATGGTTCTCCAGTGTAATTTATAGAAACCTTTTTGCAAAAAGGTGTCAATAATTTATTACATGATTCATAAATGATATAAAACCATGTAACATATCAAAAATATATTTATATAGCTCATATCAAGAGTACATTACATGTAATGATTTTTTATACCAAAGTGAAATACACACAAATCCCATGGTAGGTGGTATTGGTTTGGCTATAGTGGATTACAAAATCTCTACCCTATGTTCATTCCATATAGTCAATGCTTTCTCAATCCATGTCAATCTTATTTCACCTATGTCATGTGAATCAAAAATAAAATCTATTGAATATTTTTTATATCATTCAATCACACTACACCATGTGGGTCTAAATTATATGTAGTTTAAGAGGTTTAGGTGCTCCCATTAAGAATAAAGGATGTGTTTTAAATTCCCAACTGTTCTAAAGGAGAATCCCCTTAATTTAACTGATGAACAAGGGGTGCATAGAATTCATTTATCCGATGGGGTAATTTACATCTGAAATGTTTCCATAAGATCCCCTCACACTATAATACAATATAAAGATATCACACAAATACTATTCTTTAAGAAAATACACTTAGACACGTCACCATAGAACATTACCGAACTATATAAATTGAGATACATTTGTTAACACCCTTTTATCTAGAGGAAAATGAAAAAAAATCTATGTTTTCCAATATGTATACCCATTGGGATAACAAATAGAGCATGCTATCCCCCATTTTGTGATGGGATATGGACCATAAAAGACCCCAAATACAAGACTCAAAATTCAATTCTCTAAATAGTTGTAAAAAATTTCCATTATATTTTATTTATTTCCCATATGGGTATAAAAAAACAGAAACATATTTTGTTTTATTATATCCAATTTGAATTAAAATACTACTAAATATTATTAACCATGATAATATTTTTTTAACAGTTATCATATGATTTGTATAAATTTTCAGATTTAACAAATCCAATTAACACTGATAAAGGATGTAATGGCCATAACCAGTAGGAACATACACTGTAAAGCCCATAATCAGAGCATCCAAGGGAGATAAAATCATTTGGATTTGACCATCACAATACCCAATTTGAGATCTAACAACTTATGAATTTCATAAACCATTTATAGAAGATGTTCAAGAAAATTGATATCACGACCCAAACAATGTACATCGAATCACCACATGAAAATATCACCATCATGGAACTTAATCATAGGAGTTTTCTAGTGTAATAAATGGATATGTATCAAAACCCTCGAAATATCAATATTTAAATTATTTATTATAACATTTTGAATATATTTTCATCCAATAATTTTAACAGTATAAATGATTTTTATATTCATACAACGAAACTCATATTGTATTTTTTTGTTAATATTCAGATTTAATTAAGGGATTAATTTTGATTAATTTTTGAATTAAATAATATTTTAATAAAATATTATAATTATTTAAAGTAAAATATAATTTATAATATAATTTTTATGAAGTTAAATGTAATTTTTATATGGTTTTAGAAAATATTATTGTCAAAAAATGCAGCATTTCACAATAAATGTACATTTTTATTATAATATTAATAAATAGACATATTTACATATATAATCAGATAAAATAAATATTATTTCTCTAATCATAATGTCAAAATTCTCCAATGGGGAATTTTTTTGAAATTTATGAGATAGATGGATTTTCATGTAAAAATCAAATACCATATAAATACATATTGTGTATTATTAAATAAGAATGAATAAAAGTGATATAATAAATAATATAAATTGTATAAATGACCAAAGATATGTTTTCCATTACAATAATATGATTTTATGTTTCTTTTATTAATTTTTGAAATCCATTAGGAATCATCCAAAACCATTATATAATGTAATGATTAAAAAACATTTATTTAAGAGCGTGACTCACCTACATTTATGCAAGGAAATTATATTGTTAGTTTCACTCATTGGAATTATAAAATAATGAAAACAACACTCATTGGGAATCAACCATGATAAAGAACAATGGTATGGATTTTGGTTTTGGTGATTTTATTACACAGAGTCCACAAACAATATAATAACTAAATCTCCATCATTTTCTATATAACAACACTCAATACACCTTTTATGTTCATTCTATATCTTTAAAGAATGACCATACTATGCCCTATGATATTTATTATCTTCACAAGGTTCCCCCAGGACCTCAAGAATCCCCTCCATGGAATTTAGCAACATAAAATCAAGTAAAGGATCACCATCTTTTCATTTTATTAATGATTTTTTATCTTATAAATTGTATTTCAAATTAATTATGTGGTTATATGTCATTCCATGTCAAAATTACACACCATTTAATGTAATATGATGTGAGAACCAATTTCTCTCGTCAACCCCATTAATGATTTTTTAATGACTTATGCTAGCAAATCTTCACCGTGATTTTCCAGGCCAATATATTTTTGTAATGAATACTATACCCATTTTATATCAATGGTGTTTTTGGATCGGATTATATCAAATATACACAAGAGGGGAGTGAATTGTGTATTTACAAAAATCATTGCGTTATTGTGTTCTGACTTTGAACTTTAATCAGATGAATTGATGTGGCAGAAATTTAAATTATACAGGCATAAGATATATAGTGGTTCAGGGAACAGAAGGCCCCTAGTCCACTCCACCAACGCTCTACTCCACGAGCTTGGTGATTTTCAATATATAGTCCTCATTTCAACAGACAATACCACAATAGAGTAAATGACCTTTACAATCTATGGAAATAACAAAGCCTTCTGGTTCACTCACAGAACCTACATAGCTTAGTACGAGAATCTGGTCACTCAAGAATAAATAAAAAGAATTTCTGTATTCAGAAAATACTTTCCAGATGTTCTTCACAATTGCAACAGCATGCAATTGATAGTAGATGAATCATCACCTTCAGAAATAATGATCTTCACAAAATACACGTTTCTGAGATGATCCCGTTGTAGTAAATATATAAATATAACTCACAACTCCAGTAGTAGCAGATTCACAAATGATCTTCGATGTATACCAAATGAATCTTCTATCATGATTTTTTTCTTCTTCAAAAAACAGAGCTTTGTCATTCTCTTGAATCAGAAGTTCTGAATTCTTGATAGTCTTTGTTATTCTTTACTTTTTCAGAATGATTGAGCAATCACAAAAAATCATTAGATGATGTTCGAAAAAGCTCATATATAAATTAACGACAAGTACTTCTCCTATAAATTTAGATCCACAAGATTCTCTTTTTAACTCGCGATATTTGAATATTTGAATTTACAGAGTAGTTATAACATACCTGAAAACTCGACATAAAATTGTCCTTTTAATTCGCTAATTAAACCAATGATAAAATGGCTTTGAATCAGTCAAAGTCACATTTAAAATCAGCTTTAAATCCGGCATGAAATCCGCATAATAATAAGCTTGCAGACCATTGCACAAAAATATCGACTTTAAATTCTCCAATGCCAAACATAAGGTTGAGTTGTACTGTATACATCCTCTGAACGTAAGGTTGATAACGTAGTCTTCAAACATAGGGTTGACAATGTAGGTTTGGTCACAAACGTAAGGTTCATGACACTTTCTTCAAATGTAAGGTTGATCATAAACATAGGGTTGGTCATCCATACATTTCTCTTCAATCATTCAAACGTATGGTAAAAGATCCATACTTTTACATGATCCATACTTAACAAGAATGTATGGTTTTTTACAAAAGTAAGTTTAATGAACCATACTTTTGAGATACAAATGTAACATTTAACACTAACGTACAGTTCTCCTTCCATACTTTTATAATATTCCAAACGTGTCGTTCCTTCCTAACGTAGGGTTTTTTCATACATTGCTGATAACGTATGGTTCCTCATCCATACATTTCTTATATTTTATAAAGCAAACGTAGAATTTAATCCTTACGATATGTTCCTCCATGTAGGGTATGAACAGTGTTTCCAGAACACCCTAAATCTAATCCTGAATAAGTTGGGTATGAACAGGGTTTCCAGAACATGCTAAATGTGAATACTTTAGAAATAAAACCTTGTTTTTCATGAGCATAAATATTTCATCTAGAAATAATAATATAACGAACAATAAATTCCTGAAAAATACTTAACAAATAAAATTATCAGAAAATAATTATGGGTATTTGTGAGGAATCAAAATTATCATAAAGAGATAGATTATTGTTATAAACATACTCCAACATTAAATAAAACATTATGTATTTTTGAAAACAACACTTTCTCAAAAATTTCCTCTTTTTTTAAGATCACAAAACCCATGAAATAATTAATGAAATTACCCTACAAAAAATTAATTAATTACATATAGTTTTGAAATTTAAAAAGTCAAATACCATATTAGATTTAACTTAACTTCTCCCTCTAAATTATCCATTTTAATTTCTCTCCGAATAAAATGAAACAATCAAAAATATTGTGTTTATAAAAAAATCTCTACAATTGTTTGATTAAAAAAATAATGACAAAAGAGGGAATATAACACATTTAATGTAGCACAGAACTTAAATAAATTCTAATTAACTATTTTTTAGTAATGAAATAGAGAGTCTTGGCATATCTAAATAAAGATGGGAAAAGAAATAAATACATTGAATTATAATTTCAGAAAAATTGATAAATACAGGAATCAAAAAGTTTTATTAACATTTTGAAATAGATACAATTATGAAGAACACATGAATAAGGGCTTGGTCAGGGTATTAAATAGGTTCTATCTCCTCTGAACTACAAACTTGATTTTTGTCAACTGTTCTCGGAGTCTTCACATCATTCTGTCACCAAGCTGAATGATAAGATCATTAGACTCTTCATTCAGATGAATGTTTTCAATGAGATTGACTCTAAAAAACTAGTGAATTTTTCTTCTTTCTACATAAACAAAGAAAATTTCTCACTAAATTGAGTCAGAACAAGTGTAAGAGATGGTTCACATGATTTCAACTGATTAACAAAAAATTTATGATTGTCTAACAGGACTGATAAATGAGCACTTTTGCATTGAAGATAATGCAATTTTTCACTCATATTATTCATCAGATCTATGATTGCCTGAAACATTATGAGTAAATCAGATGAAGTAGCTGACCCACCAGTAGCTCTAGTTCCAACAGATGAAAATTGTGTCTCCAGATATCCTTTAATTTCTAATATATCTTATTTCCTTACCATCTCTGATCTCTTCTTAGAAACCTATCTGAACAACTATTTCTTTAAATCTTCAACTTCTTGTCGTGAAATAGTACATCCCTTAAGTCTTTGAAATTTCAACTTCTCTGATTCTAAGGCTCTTCTCAGTGTAACATTTTCAGATTCTAACTATGAAACCTTTCTGTATAGCTCTTTAATTTCCTTATTCCCTAAATCATGCCCACCCTGTGCTTGATTCTCATTCTTAGGTTCATAGTGATGTAGCAATACTAAATGTAGTGAATCTGTATCAGACTTGTCTTTTCTCTTCACCTAAGCAGGTTGGTCCACACATTTTTCCTCAGAGTCTTTTCCAGACTCTTCCGTAGAAAAATCCTCATGAAGCACTTAAGTTTGAGCTTTAGGAATATGCTCATCACAAACATCACCAACATGTTCTTCCTATGGATTTTCTATGATAATATCTTCTTGAGTGTCCTGATGGTTGGTTACTCCCTCACTAGGCTTTGCCTCCTTTTCATGTGGAATTGAAACTACAACATCAACATCAATCTGTGGTTCTATTCCTTCAACTTCAATTCTTTCAATGTCTTGTTATGTAACTTCCACATTCTGTTCTTGAGATAGTTCAACAACTTTTTATCTGACAAAGATGTTATAGAGTAAATATCGTGTGGTCAGTTCTTGGGAAACAGAATCCACATTCCCAGGTATTTTCCTCTGAGTGTGATGTCCCTCCTGACTTCATTCATCCTCAGTTTCATTCATGTCAAATCTTATTTTCTTTGAAGTAGTTCTTATTCTTGATTCAGCTTGTCCTTCCTTGGACTTAGCAGATTATGCCTGAGCACTCTATTTTTCATCCTCAGCTCCTACTGGAAAAAATTTTCCTTTTATAGTGCTCCATAAATAGCAAATATTTCTTAGAGTTACATCATTAAATACATTACTATGATGATAATGCACTATGTCATCAACCGCTCTCACCATATCCTTCTTAAACAACAGTTTGGATATGAATCCTCCAAAACAATAGAAGTTCATTCTGGCTACATTGTGAAAACAGTAATTCAGATACCTCACCATGTATCAATGAAAATTGAGTTTGATATCACTGAGAAAAAGATACAGTATATACATGTAAGGATATAATATCTTCTCTATCTCAGACATCCTCAGTGCAATCCCTATTTTCACAAACATTACTAAAATTTTCTGTTCAGGCCCCAAGTCCTTGATAAACATCTTCTTTATAGACATAATACCAAAATGAAAAGACATAATTTCCGTTGATTTATGTACAGAATATCCTAGATTTTTCAAATTAAAATCAAAGACACACTCATGAGGGAAGTTCAAAATCTGACCAATTCGAACTGAAGAGATCGAAAAATCTCTATCTTATATCATGGCAAACATAGTGTCCTCATAGTCGCCCAGACTAAACCATACAGATTTGAAGAAATATTGAAGTGATAACTCATAAAAAAATTCTTTATTCTCAAGGTTTAAATTATGTTCGAGATTTTGAAATGACAATTCTTGTTTCAACAGGAGATTGGTCTGATATAGCCATTCAAGATCAATTACCTTGCCCTATAAGATTTTACGTCCTTCTAAATGATGTCTCTTGACATTTCTAGTCTCGGAATCATCAGCTCTCTTAGTCTTAGCCATCCGTGTGAGACATTCTGAAGGTTTGAATGTTAGTGTTTCATAGAATCAAAAAATTAGGGTTTGATGAGCAGTGGTTTGGTTTCCCGGGTTGATAGTTTTTCATATAAATGAAACAGTTTAGAAGTTGAAAGGTATTATGATAGCCTTGATTCCCATGTTTTCTGTAATCATTAAACAGATTTAAAAATAAATAAAATTAATTATGCGGGGAAAAGAAAATTATTCTGTTTGAAAAACAAATAGCATAACTATTTTAAATATAATTAAAATAAATAAATTGAATAATTAAAATAAAAAATTATTTAAAAGTAAAAAAACCTAGACCCCCTTAATAAAATCAAACCTTTCAGTGGGAAGTGGATTAGGAAAAATATTAGCTAGTTGAATTTTAGTACTTACAAATTCCAAATATATATTATTTTTGAGAACATGATCTCTTATAAAATGATGTCTGATATCAATATGCTTAGTTCAAGAATGATTAATAGGATTTTTTGAAATATTTACAGAACTAGTGTTATCACATAAAATAGGCATATTATTAAAAAAATTTCCAAAGTCCATAAGAGTGTTTTTCATCCACAACACTTGTACAAAACAACTGCTAGCAGAAACATATTCTTCTTCGACTGTTGATAGGGTAACTGAATGTTGTTTCTTACTTGACCACGACACTAAAGATTTCATTAAAAAGTGACCAGTTCTTGAAATAATTTTCCTATATAATCTACAACATCCAAACTCTACATCTGAATATGAAATCAAATCAAAATCGGATGTTTTGGGATAAAGAAGAGATTGAAAAACAGTTCCTTTTAAATATCTAAAACTTCTTTTAACAGTATTCAAATGGGTTTCTATAGGATTTGATTTAAATCTTGCACAAAGACATACTGAATACATTATATCTAACCTACTAGCAGTAAGATATAATAAACTACCAAAAATACCTCTATATAACTTGTTGTCAACTGATTTTCCAGTTTCATCCTAATCAATTTTTATATTAGTACACATAGGAGTTGTATATATCATCCGATATCGTATCCAAATTTCTTTAGTAAATTAGTAATGTATTTTCTTTGATTCAAAACATTTCCAAAATCTTGTTGATATATTTTATGTCCTAATTTATTTTCTCCCATTATACTCATTTAAAATTATTTTTGCATTATCTTTGAAAACTCGTGACAAAGGGTTTTATTAGTTGATCCAAAAATTACATCATCAACATAAATTTTAACTAATAAAATTTTAGAATTTACTATTTTCTAAAAAAGGGTTGGATCTGCCATTTCAACAGTAAAATTATTTTTTAAAAGAAAAGATCTTAATCATTCACATCAAGATTTAGGTGCTTGTTTAAGACCATAAAGAGCTTTAGTATCTTTAAAAACAGAATCTGGTTTTTGAGAATTTTCAAAACCGAGAGGCTGATCAACATAAACTTCCTCTATATAATAACCATTTAAAAAGGAAGGCTTAACATCCATCTGAAATAAATTAATGTTCATATGAGATGAATAGGCTAAAAATATTCTAATGGCATCTAATCTAGATATAGGTGTAAATGTCTCATCATAATCTATAACTTCTTCCTTATTATATCCTTTAGCTACAATTCTAGCTTTATTTTTAGTTATTTTTCCCTAGTTATCTTTCTTATTTCTAAAGACCCATTTTGTTCCTATCACTGGATAGTTTTTTGGTCATTCAACTAATTCCAAGACTTCTTTTCTTTTAAACTAGTTCAATTCTTATTGCATTTCTATTATACAACTTTCATCATCTAATGCTTATTCTATAGACATGGGTTCTAATTGGGATAGAATGTAAGAGAAATCTATAATATTCCCTATATTTCTTCTTGTTTTTATTCTTGTGTCTATGTCACCAATTATAGTTTCTAAGGGGATATTATTTAGGGGTTTAGTCTATCTAGTTAACACACTCATAGGTTTTTCAGTATCATATTCTTATGAACTGGAATGAATTTCTTTTATATATTTTTAAAAATAATTTTCCATGTTCTCATGTCTCATGTTATCATTAGAGTCTGATTCATCCATTTGATATGTCCTTTTCTCAAAGGGATCAGATTCATAAAATTTCACATGAACTGATTCTTCAACAATCCTTTGCTTCTTATTATAGATTTCATAGTCTTTTGAGGTAGCTGAATATCCTAAGAAAAAACCTTATTCAGATTTTGGATCGAACTTACTAAGATTTTCATTGGTGATCAAGATGTAAACCTTACATCCAAAAACATTAAATTAATTTACTTTGGGTTTTCTGTTATTCCAATGTTCATATGGTGTCTAATTTAAAATTGTTCTAATTAAAACTATATTCATTATATATAAGGCTGTTCTTACATCTTATGCCCAAAAATAGGTAGGAAGATTGTTTTCATTTACTATAGTCCTAGCCATTTCCTGAATAGTCCAATTTCTTCTTTAAAAAATTCAATTTTGTTGAGATTTTCATGGTGCATAGAAGGTGTGTTTAATACCCATATTTGAGTAGAAGGAATTAAATTCCTGATTCTCAAATTCTCTACCATGATCACTTTTTAATTAAATTATTTTAAAACCTTTTTCATTTTGAACAACTTTACAAAAACATTTAAATAAATTAAAGTATTCATTTTTAAATTTCTGAAAAAAAATCCATATAAATCTAGAATAGTCATCAACGAAAACATATAGATATGATCTACCAGAAAAAATTGCAACTCTTGAAGGTCTATAAAAATATATATGGATATGTTCTAGAGTTTTAGATGTATCAATTAATTAATAGATTTTAAAGATTACTTTTGTTTCTTGCCAAGTTGACATGAATCACATAATCTGTCACATTCAAATTTGAGACTAGGAAAATCTGAAATTAAATGTTTCTTAGATAATTTATATAAACCATATACATTACAATGTCCAAGTCTCCTATGCCAGATCCAAGATTCATTCACATTATCAGTTAAGAAATTTACTTGTTGTTTACACAAGGAATTTAAATCCAAGGTATACACATTGTCAGTTCTAGGTGATCAAAATTTATGATTTTTTTTAAACAGAACTTCAATTGTTAGAAAAATTAACATCATAACCATCATCAAATAGTTGAGATATACTTATCAGATTTTGTTTCAATCCTTGTACATAAAGTACTTTGTTGATAGAGACATCTTCTGGATCTCCAACTATTCCAATACCAATGATTTTTTCTTTTTCATTGTCACAAAAAGTAACAAGTACACCATATTTTTGAGTGAGTGTAGATAATTTCAATGAGTTTCCACACATATTCCTTGAGCATCCATTTTCCATATACTATATGTCATTTTTTCTTTTCTAACCTGCTCCCTGCAAAAGCATTTACACAATTTTCTTTGGTACCCATATTTTGTTGGATCCAGGGGTGTTAACTACCAATGATCTCGGAATCCGAACTTGATTTTTTTTTTCTAATTTCACGAGATTCAAATAAATCATTTGATACAAAGGCCTTCTTAATACCAATGATTTCGAGTTGTCTTAGTAAATAGTTTGTTGAAATATTCCGCCTTATTCCATGGTAATTACAATCTAGTATTTTTTCACATGGAAAAAAATAATTTTTGTACAACATGGGTTTTTCTCCTTTACATTTAATTCCAAATCATTCATTTTTAGTGACATTTTTGCCAAGAATATTATTTAAAGTGTTTCCTCATTTAATAAAAACAAGGGATGCGTTTTTATAAGTTTCCACATCAATTTGCAGTGATTTTATCTTTGAATCACAATCTGTATTGTTTCTGTTAATTGAGTCAAATTTTTTAGTTAGATCCTTATGTTGTTTCAGCATTTTATCTCTTTCATCAAAAACATCCTTATGAATGTTCTTCAAAGACTAATGTTTCTTAAACATAGAATCATATTTTTCTTCAAGCATATTGCAGTAGGCTGTGGTTTTTTTATTAGAGTAACTAGATTTAGAAATTGATTCAGAAGAGTATTAAGATTTTTCCTCATCTATTTCTGCCATAAAACACATGTTGGCTTTCATATTTTCTTCTTCCTTCTCTGAGTTTGATTCAGAAGTGCTACTAGAGTTTTCAGATATACTCCATGTAGACATCATGGATTTCTTGTCCCTATTCTCATAATCCTTTCTTTTGAAAAATTTATTTCTCTTGTCTTCTTTTAGCTAAGGACATTCAGGTCTGATATGCCACATTTTCTTACATTCATAACATCTGACTTCTTTGTCATCCATTTTGAAGGATTTTCTGAAGACCTTGTTCTTTATAAATAATTGAGTGAATCTTCAGGATAGCTGAGCCAATTCCACATACGAATTTGATAAATTAGATCTTTCTATTTTCAATTTTACACTATTCTTCATCTTTCTATTTTTTCTATGTGTTTATTTTTTCAAGGAAGTGTCATCACTTTTGATAAGCACTTTATGTTCATTTGATTCATCTTCCATCTCAGCTTCATACACCATTAATGTTCCAATCAGTTCTTTCATGGTTAAATTTTTGACATATTTCGACTGTCTGATTGCTTTAGGGATTCCATTCCATTTTGAAGGCAGTACTCTCAGTACTTTTAAATCTTGATAAGATTGTTTAATGGGATCTCCCATGGAAATTATTTTATTGACAATATCTGTCAATATTCCATTCATTTGAGTAATACTCTCACCTTCAACCATTCTAAAAGTATCGAATTTAAGTTAGTAGTTGCATATCTGTTTTCCATAATATTGTATGTTCCTTCATAAGATACAACAATAGTTTTCCATATTTCATATGTTTTTGGGCATTGAGACACTCTATTGAATTCATTAGGTCCTTGGTCACCTATAATTGGATTCATTGCCTTTATGTTCATGTCATAATCTACCTCAGTAGCTGCAGTCAATGTTTCATGTTTTTCTGGTATTTCATAAGGAGTCAGAATCTTATAATATACTCTATATCCAAGATTTTTTAGATACATAATCATTCGCAACTTCCAGCATCCATAGTTTTCTCTATTGAAGTATGGTTCTCTGACCATAGACATTACCTCTCTTGTATTAGTCATCTTGATCTATGTATAATCACTTTCATCTTGTTAAGGCTTTATCAGAAATCTCAACCTCTAATACCAATTATTGGATCAGATTATATCAAATATATACAATAGGGGTGAATTGTGTATTGTCAAAAATAATTGTGATATTGTGTTATTCCATTGAAATTTAATAAGATTAATTGATTCAACATAAATTAAAATATTAGAGACACAAGATATATAGTGGTTCAGGGAACCGAAGGCCCATAGTCAACTCCACCAACACTCTAATCCATGAGCTTGGTGATTTTCACTATCTGGTCCTTGTTTCAACAAACCTTAAAACAACTGAGTATAGTAAGTTGACACCTTTATAATCTAAGGCAAAAACAAAGCCTTCTAGTTCACTCATAGAACCCACATAGCTTAGTATGAGAATCTGGTCACTCATGAATAGAAAAGTATAATTTTTGTATTTTGAAAATACTTTCTAGACATTCCTCACAATGTTAACAGCATGCAATTGATAGTAGTTGAATCCTCACCTTCAGAAATAATGGTCTTCACCAAAGATTCGTTTCTAAGTTGATCCCGTTGCAGTAAATATAGAAATATAACTCACAACTCTAGCAGTAGCAGATTCAGAAATGATATTCGATGTAGAACAAATGAATCTTCTATCTTTATTTTTCTTCTTCTTTATAAAACATAGCTTTTTCGTTCTCTTGAATCAGCAGATCTAAATTCTTTATAGTCTCAGTTTTACATCACTTTTTCAGAATGATTGAGAGATCACAAAAAATCATTAGATGCTATTCGAAAAATCTCATATATAAATTAATGACAATTACTTCTCTTACAAATTTAGATCAACAAAAGTCTCCATCTAACTCGCGATATTCAAACATTTGAATTTACAGAGCAGTCGTAACATCCCTGAAAAATCGGCATAAAAAGAACCTTTTAATTCGATCTTTAAACCATTGATAAAATGTCTTTGAATCAATCAAAGTCTCATTTTAAAATTAGCTTTAAATCCAGCTTCAAATCCACATAATAATTAGCCTGCTGACTGTTGCATAAAAATATTGACTTTAAATTCTATAATGCCAAACATAAGGTTGATTTGTACTGTATGCATCCTCTGAACATAAGGTTGATGACTTAGCCTTCAAACGTTGGTTTGACAATGTAGGGATGGTCACAAACGTAAGGTTCATGTCACTTTCTCCAAATGCAATGTTGATCATAAACGTAGGGTGGGTCATCCATACATCTCTCTTCAATATTTTTAACATATGGTAAGAGATCCATACTTTTACATGTTCCATACATTTCCAAGAACGTATCATTGTTTACAAAAGTAAGGTTAATAAACCATACTTTTGAGAAACAAACATAATGTTTAACACTTACGTACAGTTCTCCTTCCATACTTATCTATTATTCCAAAAGTATGGTTCCTTCCTAACGTAGGGATCTTTTTCATACTTTTCCCATAACGTGTGTTTCCTCATCCCTACTTTTCTCATATATCATAAAGAATATGTTTCATTTAATCCTTATGCTACATTCCTCCACGTAGGGTTTGAATAGTGTTTCATGAACACGCTAAATCAGATCCCGAATAAGTAGGGTATGAACAGTGTTTCTAGAACATGCTAAATGAAAATTATTTAGAAATAAAACATCTTTGTTCAAGAACATAAATATATCATCCAAAAATAAAAATATAACAAATAATATATTCCTGAAAAATACTTAACAGGTAAAATTATTATAAATTAATTAAGGGTATTTGTGAATCATCAAAATTATCATAAAGATATAGAGTATTGTTCTCAATATACTCTTCCTTTAAATAAAACATTATATATTGTTGAAAATAACACTTGCTCAACAATGTTCACATTTAAGAACATATTCATCTTTTAGTAATGAAATAAATTTATTTCTTCCACACATATTAATATTGGAATAAAAAGAGATTGAATATGATTTGAAGTATTATGATCTCTGTGGAACACATTAGCATTAAAATGAAATGAATGTAAAGGGTGTGAACAGAATTATATAGCGATCTAATATATTAGTTAGTGTTTAGTATCATGATATGTCATTTTGAGAAAGGGAGTTTACCAAAATAAATTAGGGTACTTTTTATATTATTATTTCATAGCAGTTATTGTTGAGAAATATTTATGATGTAGTGTTTCCAGTTGTTTCTATCATGAATTATTATTAATTCTTATGATCCTTATATTCCCCATTAATATAAATAATTTATTTAATTTATTTCATTTTTCATGTTATTCCATTTTTCTTCCCATACTCATTTTTTTAGCTCACCCCTTTCTTATGTATGTCCACTGCTTATCCCATGTAATTTTAAGGGGATGCATTTTAAAATAATTCAATAAAGATGTTGTTTTTATGTTTTAAATTGATATGTAATTTACCTAATTCCTAATGAAACTATTATTTTTTATATTTACTGTTTTGTTAAGTGATATATTACATAATAAATCATGTATTAATGTGTAATAAATACCATGTTTTTCATAGTTTCAGTATAAGGAAATGGTTATTTATTTCTGGGATTAGGATTATAATACTGTAGCAAAACAAGGTATAAGAACACATCCTAATATTTTGGAAAGTATAGATTAAGTGGTTTATAAATAAAATGAATCCCTTTTTAGATATTACATGGAGATATTTTTCTATCATAGATGTACATGGGGGTAATAACTCCCACAATGAATTCCTAGCCAGACTCAGGGTAACCTCGTTCAAGATAATGAGCCAATCTCTGCACCTGGTATGACCCTCCCAAGGGATATTATATGAGAATTCATAATCACATTACAAAACATTGTATAGGGAAATAAATCTTTATAATAATATTTTTTAGGAAATAGATCATGGATAACATAGATTGATGCCAAAAAACTTATTAAGATAATGAAATAAATGTTTTTTACAAGTCATCACTTGTGTTTATTGTATTCTCCATTTATATGTTTAGCACATTAAAAAATTACTCATTCCTAATTTTTCTTATATTCAATATAAAGTCAAGGGATAACAGGAATCAAGTATACAATTTATGTGATAGGAAATATAATGAATACCCTAATGAGATGATCATCCTGATAGGAGATTAAATTGTAAAAATTGTGATGATACTCTCTCAGCTGAATTTTGTTCTGAATAGAAACCTGTATGAGGAGGAGTTCTAGAATCACTTAAGGAGAGAAAACTTTTGATTGATTATGTTATGTAATGAAGGCCCCCCAACATTCAACATATCATATTATCCCATATTCCTGGAACACCGAATCAACTATAATAATAATATCTTCTCCACCCTTCTTTGTTCTGAAGAAGAGATGGATCTACATGATATTTATCATAGGGGGAGAAGATGACCAGTGATGGACATTGTTCAAAAACATGAATCCAAAGGAATCGATCTATTTGATGGGGGTGGAAGGAATTCTGAAATATTTTTTTGATAAATTTTTTTCTCACACTCTCTGACATAAAATGAAAAATGATTTCATTTTTCTCAAGAAAAATACAACGAATAAATCAAGAAGTATGAGGGATACTTCAAAGTATTTGCATGATAATCCTTTTCCTTTTTCATTACCCGTGAATTCAAGGTTTCCATCTTTATCAGTGTGATTAAAACTCGTTTAAGAATATCTATGGTGATCCGAGATTTTTTTACCTATGTAGAAATTGTACGATGTGCCCTAGAAGATGATATGGAGATCAATGAATCTCAATGGTATCATGGTATTAAGAAGAGGAATGTGATGTTTAATTCTAGTGATATGATGGAGAAATCTCATGGTTACATGAAATTTCAGTAACCCACTTGTCCAATTTGATGAATAAAACACCATGGGAATTGACATAAAGGGATGAGGAAATGTATTCAGTGGGGTGAGTAAGGGATCCTAGATAGATATTTCCAATAAGAGAAAACCACTAACCCGATAGAGGAATGAAATATGGTAGATGAATGAAATGATCTAGTTAACCCTCAAGAAATTGTAAATTACATCAACTATAAGGAAGCCATGATATTTGAAAAGAAATTCCTCAATCATAGGGAATTCAGAGATAACCAATAACATACAAGGTAATAATAGTGAGATTTATCCATCACAATAGTTGAGGTGGATACTGAAAATGCATTGGTGAAAGGTATGATATTTATTCATTCAATAATTTAGAATTTACTTTTAATTCCAATTCTACAAATTCATTCATATCATGACTATTTAGTAGAATTATTCCAACTCCACCACAAATCATGGAAATATAATTTTTTGATGAAAAAATGGGAGAATTATGATATCCCAATTATATAACTCCAATCATATCAATATTCTTGGACTGAAATTCCCTTCGAAACTTTGCATACTACCTTTAGTTGAATTTGATGTGATACTCAGTTTGTATTGGAATTACATGCATAGAGAAAACATAAACATCAATGATAAATAAATCAAATTCCATATCACGAATCGACCCACGATTCTGTATATGTGGATGGAGGATGTTAAATATTCATTAGAAAAAAAATCTAATGAATTGATAATATTTCATTACATGTATGAATATCATGGTAAAATGATAGAATCATTGTGATAAACCATCCTCTATGAAATTCCTATAGTGAGGGAATACAATGATGTGATTTTTTAGAAATTTTCATGTTTTCCTCCTTGTTGATGGGTTGAATTATAAATTGAGATTATACCTAGGTAATTGATATTATCAAATACTCCTTACATAATTTATGTTTTGTATCATGATGATTTGGTGAAACAAATTTTTGAGAATTAGGATAATTTTTTCATAGTCTCAAGTGCTTCTCTATGGGGTGAAACGGTCTTCCTTGTCAATAAT
Source organism: Viscum album (assembly GCA_963277665.1). Taxonomy (NCBI): domain Eukaryota; kingdom Viridiplantae; phylum Streptophyta; class Magnoliopsida; order Santalales; family Viscaceae; genus Viscum; species Viscum album. The sequence continues at coordinate 1,603,395,801 of OY728143.1, read as the reverse complement.
AAGGCTGGGTCAATGTATATTTTCAAATATTATCGTGAGCTAAAAAGGGTCACAATGAAGAACAAGTATCTTCTCCCATAGATTGATGACTAGTTAGATCATCTACATGAATCACAATACTTCTACATGGTGGACCTGCATTTGGTGTATTACTATATTTTGGTGAAGAATTTGTATATCTCAATGTCTTACTATTGTACAAGGTATCGATAATATGAGTTCAAAATAATTTCATTTAGACACAGTAATACTCCTGAAATATTCATGTACATGATCAATTTATTCATTATTTATTACGTCGAAAAAATTGTATTATTTATAGATGATGATAAAACTTTCTTTAAATTCAAAGGGAAGCATGAGGAGTATCTTAGCATTATGCTAATGTCATTACGTACAGATAACCATTTTGAAAAGTACTGCAATTTTGACTTCTATTTGAATGATGTATCATTAATTAAATATATAATCACATGTAATAGGAAATATATGGACCCTTAAATGAACAAAGATATTAAATAATGTCTATGTCCATCATCAATAACAGATATCATTAGTTTCCTTGGATAAGATGTGTATTGTCATCGATTTCATACAAATTTCCCACAATTTTCAAATCCTCTTACCATGTTAACATGGAAGGGATTATAGTTTTCATGGAATGGTTTATGTTAGGAGAGATTAATGAATTATAGAACAGTCTTAACATTACACATGTTCTCACACTACCCACAATTAATGATCATTAGTTGAATTAAATGATGCTCCGTATAAGTGATTATGTTGTGTGTTAATGATTTTTTTGAAAAGTCAAATATTATGAATCAATGTAGTTTAAATATCACAAATAGAACAACCCAATGAAATATATAGATATGGATATAGTGATATATTATTTGAAAATCTAGTGGCATTGTCTCTTTGGGGAGAATTGTGAAATATATATGGATCACAAAATCCTCATGTATATTTTCACACTTAAATATATGAATATGTGCTATTAGAGAAGGCTAGAGCTGATCAAGGAGAATGACTACTCGATCCACTACCATCACAATAATGGGAATAAAGTGTAAATTTATCTATATGTAAAGGATCTATAATTATTATCATTGAGGAGAATTGAGAAGGATCATGTATTCATAGATGTGAAGTGGTTGGACTGGGGAATCATAAAGGAAATAATATCATCAATCATCTCACAAATGATATCTCAACTGTAAATTCATGGGAGTTTAATGGATTTTTTTATAAATTATGTGGGGAATTAAGAAGAATGTGGATAATATAAGGGGAGTTAAATCTATAGAGTTCAATGATAATAAAGAAACAATTGTGGAATTTTTAGGACTATGTGTACCATCAAACCTGAGCTATAGATGGTGCTACTGGACACTATCGATATCTCAATATTCTCCATCCAAGCAAGAATTACAATGATGTATCGAGATATATGAGATAATTATTTTTGGGACAATATAAAGAAGGATATTGTAGAATATACATCAATATGTCTTATGTGTCAGAAAGTTAAGTAGAATTTCCATAAAACCATAGGGATAATGCTATGGTTACCCATACAAACCTAGATGTTGGAAAAAATGACCATGAAAATTATTTGTCGTCTTCAAAAAATGATAAGAGTAAATAAGTAAATCATGGTTGTTGATGGAAATATTTATATGAATGCACACTTCATTTCTATTCAAGAGGACTTATAACAATATCAGCTTACATGGATATAAACCAGAGAAGTGGTGAGGCCTTATGTATTTCCACTATCTATTGTATCTAATCAAGATACGAGGTTTACATCCCTTTTCTAGATTCATATGTAACATTCTATAATCACTTATTTGAACTTCATCATGGCTTATCTCCACCAAACAAAGGTCCGATCTGAGTTTGCTATAAAAAAACATTAAGAATTGTCACAGGAATACCCAATTTACATTAAAGGAGGTTGGTATAAACATCTACCTTTGGTCATTTTTTCCTACAAAAATATTTTCCACATGAGTAATCAAATGGATCTGTATGAATCCCCTAATTGAAAAATGAGTAGAACACCTACATGCTAAGATGAACTTGGGGATCATAAACTGATAGGTCCTAAAATGTTCAAGGAAATGAGGGAAAAGGTTAAAAACATTCATAATCACATCCAGGCTTTTCAATGTCAATATATGAGACCTGCTGACAATCATCGACATGACCTAGAGTTTTTTTGGGATACATGATATTCCTTTACAAATCTCCATGAATTAAATTGATGAGATATTGGAAGTATGTAAATTTTAGTCCAAGATACATCTTTCCCTTTCAGATCAATGATCACATCGGAGTGATGTATTATCTAATTGAACTCCCACCAAACCTCTCTCATGCGCATGATGCATTTCTTAGATCCCTATATAGAAATTACAGACTAGAAACATCAAATGTAGTAAATGTATAGGTGTCACCCTTAGATAATGAACATTTAATGTGGATAATTTAGTAACGATCTCAGATTTTAGAGAAAAAGTTATATGAAATATGACAATCGATATTGCCAAAGTGATTTGGAGAAACCAAATTTTTGAAGAAGCGATGTGGGAACTAGATGATATGATGAAATTGATTTAACCTCACATGTTTTTTATCGGTAAATAATATTTCAAGGTATAAATTTTTAAGGAGTGAATATTTTAACGACCTAAACATTTATAAATACCATTTCACTTATGATTTAATTAAATTTATTATTTTTATTGGAATCACATGCACTTAATTTTTTTTATTATATACAATTGAATTTAAATTTTTATTAAAGTATCATTACTATTTATAAAAATTTTATTTAACAATGATAATATGACTATTATATATATGGGTTATTAAAAAATCTAATTGACCCAGAACCAAGAAGTGATGTACTCAAATAGTATGATCATACCCTATGAATCTCATTTAATAGAGATTTTGAGGGACATAATATCATTTGGATTTTCCCTTAAGCATTACAAATCTAATAATCAAAAATTTAAGAATGATAAAAAATTATGGTATAAGATCAATCTCATCGAAATTTTGGACCAAACCATGCACGTAAAACCACCCCAGAAAAATCTCATCATCACTCACCTTACAATTATGAGGTTTTCTGTTGTATTAAAGGGATATGTATGAAAAAACTATAAAAGGACTATTTAAATTATGTTTTATATAATAAGGAATATATTTTCATCCTATTGTTGTTACTTTATAAACATTTTTTATTTTGATACAAAAGAACACAAATTTTATTTTTTAATGGACAAATTTAATGAAGGAATTTATTTTGATGAATTATTAGATATTTGAAATAAATAATATTTTATTAAAATATTACATTCAAATAATTTTGATCAGATATAAATGATCATATAATTTTTTATGAAGTAAAATGTAATTCTAATAAGGGTTTGAAAACTATTATTGACAAAAAATCCAACATTTTTCAATAAATGTCAATTCTCATTTAACAATTCAAAATAAAAGTATTTTAAAAAATATTTAGACAAAATTAATCGAATTTTTGGAATCATAACATCTAAATTATCCAATGGATATTTTTTCATAATTTTCTATGATAGTCGAGTATTTGGGTAGAATTTAGATATCATATAAACATAATTTCTGTATTATTGCATCATAATGATACTAAAGTGATGTAATAAATAATAAGAAAGGGTATTCAATATAATTTATATGTTATTCCATTAAAATAATTTTAATTTAGGTTTTTTTTATAAATTTATAAATCCATTATGAAATCTATAAACCCATTAATATATGTTTATGTTTTGAAATAATTTATTTAAGAATGTGACCTACCTCTACTTAAGCGAGGGAATTATTTTATAATGTTCATCACTTTTCCATAAAGAAAATAGAAATACTCTCATTATTTGGAGACTATGGGAAGAAACATGGTTTGGTTTGTGGTTTTGGTTATTTTATAATGACGATTCCAAAGAAAAAATAATAATCAAAATCTCCCTCATTTCCTATATAAAGCCAACTATTAACCCATTTTTCATGACCTAAACCCCTAGAGAACGTACATAATATTCCCACCACTCTCAAGAGTCCTCGCATGGTACACTCCAGCTCTTATGAAGCTTGTATATAGAATTTGGAATTTCACACACTCGTAATTGATCCTTGTAATGACTTGGAAATTTTGTAAGAGTTTTTTAGTTATATAAAATTCTTAAGAGACTGGGAAAATTGACGACAAAAGATTCTGAGGATCGGAGAGCCCGGAATGGAATTTTAAACATTTTTTTTGGTATGTTTAGTAAACGTGTGAGTGGTGATTTTTATATTTTAAACAGGTGCTTTGATTGAAAATCTAAGAGAAACGTTAAATTTGTAGTGCTGAGATTTGCTTAGGATAAGCCTAACTTTGACCGACAGGGGTTGGATGAAAAACATAATTTTTAGAGATTAAAAAATTAATAATATACCTCCACGAGTTATTATATTCTCTTTCCATTGTTGAGTGATGGATGGGCGGATAGTACTACAACATCCGGATTGAATGAGATTCATATAATGAAATGATTTTTTGTTGTGTAACCATGATGCTCGTAGAATTAACTAAACACAAATTTTGGTTCATTAACCAACCACATTAATGAAATTAAATGTCATTGGTTACATTCCCTTTATTTAAAAAAACATGTGGCATGTGTTTTGGCGACCCACGAGAGGAACCTCTGAGAAAACGCTAGCGATGTCTTCCTCTAAGGAAGAATGTAGATTCAAAGACACCATTGAGAATTAGATCTGGAGATCGAATGAACGCTGACGATCATTTTTGAAAAATGGATTCTTCTCCTTCATCCAAAACAAAATTTCAAGGTAGGGGTCTTGTCTTGATATTTTTCATAGAGTATGGTGAAGTTTAATTAATTTACATGTTATAACTCTAATGTGGCAGGTGCTGGTCGTACCGATCAAGGCCCCGACCCTCTGTAGATATTGGTTTGGTTGGGTTCATAATGGTGGATAGACCAATAATGTGGCAAGATGAAACCAAGTGCCACATTGTGTTAGAGGCATTCTAGGAGGCCCGTAGGCATAGTTGAGATGAACATAGGACCACAAGAGCTTCACTGGTGGCCCGCGAAAGCATAATTTGTTCTCGCCGGCTGCCAGGAGGAAGAGGCGCCCAAAGGCACCGTGATGGACAATGGGGGAAGTCCGGCCATCAACTGAAGCATTGAATAGGAGGCGCGCCACAGAGGAGGTGTCACGGCGGGGGTGGACCCTCATCAAAGGGTCCCTCCCTAGACGAGTCTACTGGACTGGTCAGTTGGAGGGGTGGCACCAACTTGGTGCCGCTTATAGGAGATCATGAACGGACCGCATCCGTTCGAGAGGGGAGCGGACCCTGCACCTAGCCAGGTGGGGAGGGCTAGTCCCGTAGCCTAGTGGGTTGGGTCAGTTCGACTGGGTCAGGTTGGACATAGAGCCAGTTTGTCTAAAAGGGTCATATCATCAAAACTGGATGTCTGTTTGAAAAACCATCAATGGTGCTGAAACCCTTAGGACAAGGCAGGTATTTTGTGGTACTCCACATGGGTTTTGGAGAATGATGGATTATGGAAGAGTTGGATCGATCCCAAATCCAACTGGTCCCTCGGTACTAAAATACCTATAAATAATGGACTGGGCATCTAATTGATGCGCCGTCCATTGCATTTGAACCCTTATGACATAGAGGTTTTTCTTGTTAATCCTTTGTGGAAAATTTTTATAGGTTGAGGTATGACCGAGGGCTTGAAGAGAAAACTCTCCGTGAATCATGTATGCTAAGTACGGGAATCCAACGACTGGCTGTGACGTGAGGAATGAATAGATATCCTATGTGGGTATGTTCCTAGAGATCATGTGTGTGTTAGAACCTAGTGATCCTATGTCAGATAGTTCTTAGAGATCTGATATTATTCAAAGTGTAGCGATCTTGTATTCTTCAGCACCTAGAAAGACTATCTGGTTCAGCACATAATGATCTTATGTGGGTCCATACCTATTGATCCTTTGTGGGTCATCAGCATAGCCTCTCGACAAAACAAGATGATCTAGCTTTACAACAATTCATCATTACATATGTACTTAAGTTATACCTAGTTTGATCTATCTTATAATTTGTGCTTTATGATTAAAATAATTCATTTTTTATTTTCATTTGTAGAATTTTGGGAGACCTTCGATGGTCTCGGTGTCCCTACTGGGTATTTTTATACTCTCCCCTATATGGGCTTCCCCCACACCTTATTGTGTATTTTTTAGATGAGGGGTAGCTTTGACCGAGGTTTGGGATCCAGGACTAGACAGTGTACGGAGGTGACCGATTGATGTGGAGAGCCGCAGTGACGAGCTGTACATACCCTTTAGGAAGAATCCTTGACGTACAACCTCGGGAGCTATTTTTCCATTTTGTTGTACATTATTTTATATTGATTTGTATTCTATCACATTCTGTGTTACATCACACATTTATATTCACTGTAATACTACATGGTTTTATCATATTGTGTACCTGTTATGTGTGTTGCATGTTTAAATGAAATGCCTTACCATTTGTAGGGATATTCCTTTTTGGTGTTAGTTTCCATCCACTATCTTATGGAAGGTGGGTTTGGGGTAGTTACGGCACGGGCCCCAGTGGATGGGACATGAAAAAGGTGTATCAAAGGGTGGTCGGTTCTCCAATAAGAGCTAACATTCTATGCTAAACTGGAGCAATAGCGCCTAGTGTATTTAGTTCAGGGTTTAATTATAAGAGTCCAGTGTTGTTGCGGCGAACGATGTATCAATACACCAGGACCCCGAATTCATATTTCTGGCTCGGTAGATGAAAAAACTAGTTCCGTGTGATTTAAAAATGTTGTTTTTACATTGATATATTTGAGTCATCTCACCAGGTATAAATTATTGAACATGGTGAACCTATTTCTTTATATAATTCCACCATGTAGACAACCACCTAGGATTCTAGTGTGAGATTAGGATGTTGGTCCACCGAGTGGTGATGCATCGGTGCAAGGGCCTCTTAAGAGATAGCTCCTTCGGGAGGGGTACTAGTCGCCCCACCACCTGGAGGGGAGTAGTTGCCACTATCCCCACTAGTAGACTCTGCCCGCTGAATGAACATGTTTCATGAGATATAGAGATAGAGGCCTCTAAGGATTCAAGGTAATACAGATCCCCAGGTGGCTAAGGACTAGCTGGAGGTTGTAGAATGGGTTTTTTGCTTGGTTGAGACACCATCAGACCAAATGGTGAATCTAATTGCAAGCCTCTTCTAGGGAACATTAGGGATATGGTGGATGTTGATGCTCCACAAACCCGAGGAGGCGAAATTTTCCTAGTTGGACATCGAGTGCCTCTTCCATTTAGAGTTCGTACCAGCAAATTTATGCTCAGTGCATATTCAAGAGCTACTACACATAAAACAGGGGAGCCTGAAAAAGTTATAATACTCAGCGGGATTCAATGAACTCTCTCTCTACACCACTGACATGGTACGAGACCCTTTATTCAGGGTTTGGACCATCGATAAGGGTCTTTGATGGTATATCAGAGCATCGATGATATCGCCCAACATCCAGACAGAAGCTGGAGTGCTAGATAGAGCAATATGGGTGAAAACCTTCCCCAATGACCAAGCACTAACAGTGAGAGCCACCACTAGATGACAGGTAGCCGAGTCAACAGCAAAAGTAATTAGGAAGATGATATAGAGGTCCATGCAGGCCATACCATATGAAGGACGACCATAGGATGTAGGTTTGGTGGTTCATATATCACTATATAGCGGGGTTCAGCAATGGATCATAGAATGCTACATGTGTAGTGGCAAGGTCACATGGCTCATGAAATCCCAAAAGGCAGTTTTGATGCTCTGTAGATGATCGAGGGACCGTCAAGGCAGCATCCATGTTTTGAATGAGGAGGACCACAGGGCGGCAGACGTGGCAGAGGACCATGTCGTGCTATAGGAGGTGGATGAAAATTTGTAGCACTACCACCACCACCCCTTGGTGGTCCACCCCAGCCATATAAAGAAGGTGGATAGGGGAGATATCATCATTTGACAGTAAGGCCTATGACCATGGCTCTCCAGTGATGGTTTGAGGAATGATCTCTATCTACTCCACCCTACTTGCAGTACTTATAGAAAAATGTGTTAGTCACTCTATCATTTCCACTGCTCTCGTTCTAAGATTAGAGATTCCGATGGAGGCATTGGATATATCCTTATGCTTAGAGACTTTTAAGGGAGATGTTTCAATGATTACACACTGATGAATGTAGTGTGAGATCACTCTATGAGGTGAGAGATTCAACTAGGATCTTTCAGTAGCAGCGTTAAGGCCTTACGATGTCATTATGGGTATAGAGTGGCTATCCACAATCCATGATTAGATCAAACGTTTTAGGTGCAATGTGCATTGTGTTATCAAAAATGGGACACATTTTTTTCATCGGTGAGAAGGAAACCTTTGTTTCATAGGATGGAATTTTTGAAGGAGGGTGAAACTGATCACTAAACAGTTGGCTAGCCGGACCATCGGTGTAGTGGATGAGAGGATTCCAAGCTATCCTGTTGTGGTGGACCATTATGATGATGTCTTCCCTGATGATGTTCTAGAATAACTCCTCATATAAAGGTAGAATTTACATAGATATATACCTCGATATGACATCAATATATACACTAGCATATCAGATGGCTCTTGTGGTGGTTTGTATGTTGATGGTATAGCTTTAAGAATTGCTGGGGAAGGGGTTCATAGGGCCCAGTTTTTCTCCATGGGTAGCCCAAATTTTTCATCCATGATAGAATATGGGAGTTTGAGGCTTTTCAAGGAATTTCATTAGAAGAATTATTTGGCCATGAAGATTAAGTACCCTCTATCGAGGATTCATGATCTCTTTGACTAGTTTAATGGAGAACAGTGGTTTTAGAATATATACCTATGATCAGGCTATCATCAGCTCAGGGTATGAGATAGGGACATACCATAGACAACCTTCATATGTCGGTATGGACATTTCATGTTCTTGGAAATTCCTTTCGGCGTAACCAAATCTCGGGCAGTGTTCACGGGAATCATGAGCATTATTCTCAACCCTTACCTTAATCACTTCGTGGTGGTATTTATTGAAGATATCTTTTTGTACTCGATGATAGAGGAGGAGCATGCCACACATCTGTAGATTTTTTTGGATACACAACTAGAGAACCAGATTTATGGAAAGCTCTCAAAGTTCCAGTTTTGGATATGATAAGTCCACATTCTGGGGAACATTATCTTGGTTGATGGAGTTTTAGTTGATCCTAAAAAGGTTAAGGGACTGATTGCTTGGGATCCACCCAATAGTGTGACTGAGGTGCGGTGTTTCCTAGGTTTGGATGGGTACTCCCAGAGATTAGTACCTAACTTTTCTAGGGTAGAATCACCCTTTTCAGATTTGAAAAAGAATGGAATGCCATTCTTATGGATAGAAAGATGCTAGATGTGTTTCTAGGAGATTAGGCAGAGACTGACGAGTGCCCCCATCATGAGGAAACCAAAAGTGGGTGTGGGGTTTGTAGTATACTGTGATGTGTCATGGGCACGACTAGGTTGTGTCCTGATACAAGAATGAGTGGTGATCACATATATCTCATGATAGTTGAGACAACATGAGTAGGACTACGCTAACCAAGACATGGAGTTAGATGCAGTAGTCTTTGCCTTGATGATTGGGTGGCACTACTTGATTGTTTAATAGTTTACTATCTACTCCTATAACAAGAGTCGCATGTATATCTTCTCACATGATGACATGACCGTGAGACATTGGAAATTGATGGATTTTTCTCCCAGACTATGAATTTGAGATAGTCTACACTCATAGGGAGGAAAATGTAGTAGCAGTCGCACTCTGTAGGTGGTCTGTTCTATAGTTTCTGAGTGAGGTGAAAGAGAAGATAGCTACATTGTAGAAATCCATTGTTGATAGTGATACAGTATCTTACCTCTAGTATATGATTGTCACTCCCCCACTCCTTTAGGGAGTTAGGGAGACACTGCTTGGGGACACTAACTATGGGACCCGATGTGCTATGTTATATTCAAGACAGGATCCAGAATGATTTTCTGAAGGTGGGTAGCAAGTCATCCTTCTCAGAGGATGCACCAAGGTAGTGGTGTAGCTACAAGAGGAGGTGTTGAGGGAGTCTCATACATCCCCTTTGGCGGTACATCCTTGTGTGTTGAAGATATAACATGACCTATGACGTTAGTACCGGTGTCCTTGGATGAAGAAAGCCATGGTAGAGCTTGTATCACGATGCATCACACGTCAGCAAGTTAATGTTGAGCATCAGGTTCCAACATGATTTTGAAAACAATTGGAGGTATCATAGTGGAAGTGGGATGGAATCTCCATGGACTACCTGATAAGGATAACACATATGTCTTGGGGCCATGATTCGATCTGGGTGATCGTTGACTAACTCACCAAGTCATCACATTTCTTACCCATCTAAGAGAAAGGATCATTACATGCTTCAGACGCCTCTACATATAGGATATAATATAGCTTCATGGGAGACCATCTATGATTGTCTCCGATCATGATTCTTGTTTTGGATCCCAATATTGGAAGGGATTAGATGAGGCATTTGGGACTCATCTATGTTGGAGCACCACCTTCAATCCTCAGACAGATGGTCAGATAAAGTGGACCAAACAGACACTTGATTATAATCTTCGTACATGCATCCTTGATTTTGGGTACAATTGGGAGGACCCCTTTCCACTGGTGGAGTTCAAACAAGACAATATTTTTCACTCCACCATCGACATGGATCCATTTAAGGCCTTTTACGGGTGACCATGAAGATCACCTATATGTTGGACATACCCAGAGGAGTCATCACTTATGGGTCTAAAGTTTATAAGAGCTACCACTGAAAAGGTATAGATCATCATGGAGCAGATGAAGGCTTCACAAAGTTGGAAGAAGTATTATGACAATTGGATATGGAGACCCTTGGAGTTGGAGGAAGGATACAATGTATTCCTATGCTTGTCACCCAGATGAGGATTGTAGAGATTTGGATGGGGCGACAAGGTATATTCGAGGTTCATCAGACCATTCCAGATCCTCACAAGATTAGGCGAGGGGGCATACCGCCTAACTCTTCCATAAAAGATGAAAAGGGGGCATAATGTTTTCCATGTTTCATAACCAAGGAGGTATGTGCATGATCTATCACACGTCATCGACTGGGGTGAGCTGGACATTGATGATGGGGAAACATTGAAAGAGTTCCCGCTGGAATTAAGGAATTGATAAGAGAAGGTCCTTCATGGATGGTCAATTCTTTTGTTATGTGTTCGGTGGCAGCACAAGAACCTCTAATAGAGCACATGGGAGTGGGAGGCTCAGATTCATGCTCAGTACTCCCTTTTGTTCAATTAGTTATTTTGTGGGTTTTGGGGATGTAAATCCTTATGGTGGGGAGAATTTAATGACCTCTAAATTCCATATAATTTTTTTAATTATATGGAATTATTATGAGACTGCGAAAATTGATGGCACATGATTCTCAGGCCCAGAGAGCCCAGAACAGAATTTTGATCTTTTTTAAGGAACATTCAGTTAACGTGAAAGCACCAATTTCTATCATTTGAATTAGTTCGCTGATTGAAAATACGAGGGTACAATTGAATTCGTAGTGCCCAAATTACCATAGGAAAATCATAACTTCAATCAGTAAGGCTCAGACAATAATGTTACTTTTTGAAATTTATAAAAAATAATAAAATAACCCTATGATTCATTTTTTTTTCTTCCCGTCGTTGAGAGGCAGATGGCTAAATTGCATCATAACCACATTAATGAATCACAATGTGGGGGGTTCCTTTTTATTTATTTATACATACCTGTGTCATGGGTTTTGGAAACCCATGAGAGGAACACATGACAAAACATCGATGATGTCTTCCTCCAATGGAGAACGAAGATTCGATGATGCCATTAAGGATTAAATATGATGATCAAACTAATGCTGACGAAAATCTTCGACCAAAAGATTATTCAAATTCATCTTCAAAATAATTTCTACGTAGGTGTATTTTCAGGATTTTATTCTATGAGTATGATGATGTTTAATTCCTTCAAATGTTATAATGCTAAAGCGGAGGGTGTGGGACGAACTGAACATGTCACAAACCCTCCATCAATCTTTGTTTGGTTCTGTTCTTTCTAGGTTACCATCCAATACAGTAGTAATATGAACCCAGGGGCCATGCATTTATGGCGACTTCGTGGGAGGCCTGTAGAAGTAGTTAGGATGAATATCGTACCACCGGTGGTAGCGGTCGGCACTCGATAGCCGTGAGGAGGGGGAAACACCAGAAGGCACCATGGAGGACAAGAGGGGGGGGGGGGTGGCCGAACATTTCAGACCGCGTGGAAGGGTTGTCACAGAGGAGGTGTTGCGGTGGGGGCAGACCTGTGTCTAGGCATCCCACCCTAGACCAGTCCACTAGACTGGTCAGTTGGAGTGGCTGCCCAGCCTGGTGCCGCTAGATGGAGAGCCCAAATGGACCATGTTCGTTCGGGAGGGGCGTGGACCCCACCACCATCCAGTCCCGAGGCCCATAGTGCCGAACCTTTGGCCCAACTAGTTTAGGATGAGCCCAGTGGGTCGGGTCGACCGGGAAGAGGTCTGTTCGGTCCAACCAGGTCGGGACAGCCTCGAACATAGTTTCGACCAACTTTCTCTTAAGGGGCCATATCATTAAAACCAGATGTATATATGACGAACAATTTATGGTGTTGGAACCCTTATAATGAGTTTGTTATCTTGAGATACTCCACCTGGGTTTTGGAGAATGTTTTTATGGATGGGTTAGATCGAACCTCAATCCAACAGGGCCCTCATTATTAAAATACCAATATCTCACAGATAAAGTGTCTGATTAATGCGCCATCTGATGAATTGAAACCCTTATGACATGGTGGTTCTTCGGGATAGTTATTTTTGGTACTTCATGGAAGTTTATGTATGACCGACGGCTTAAGGAGTAGATCCTCCTAGAATCAAGCATGCTAGGTGCGAGAATCTAGTTGCTAGCTAAGATGTGATGAATGAATAGTGATCCTATGTTGGTCAACACATAGTTATCCTATGTGGATCAGCGCTTGGGGATCCAGTGTTCATCAGTGTGTAGAGATCCTATGTGGGTGAGTGCATAGAGATGATGTGTGGGTCAGCGCCTTGGAATCCTGTTTTTGGTCAGAGTGTAGCAATCTTATGTGGGTCAACACATAACGATCCAGTGTGGGTCAGCACCTATCGATCCTATGTGGGTCAACAGCAAAGCCTCTCAACAGAATATGATGATCTAGATTTATGACTAAATATATTTACTTCTATACTTGAGTTATAACTGGTGTAAGTTGTCTTCTAAATTTTGCTTTGTGGTTGAGATCATGCTTTGTGGAATTTCCATTGGGGGATTCTAGGAGACCTTCAGGTGTCTCAGGTTCCCTACAGGGTATTGTTATACACACCCCTTCACGGGCATCTCCTACACCATTTTGTGTATTATATAGAATACGGGCGACATTGACAGTGGTTTGGAGCCATGAATAGATGGTGTTCAGAGGTGAAAGGTTGATGTGGAGATCAACAGTGAAGAGTTGTACCAACCCTTCGGGTAAGATCCTTGGAAGAAGACCTTAAAAGACGGTTTTCCTTTTCTTAGTAATTTGATTTAGTTGGGCTTGTATACTAGGCCATTCTTATTTAGTTCACATATTTACTTTAATCAGTTAAACTACATGGTTTTCACTTATTGTGTACCTGGTCTGTGTGTAGATGGTTTAAAGGAAATGCCTTCCCATTTTTATGGATATGTGTTTCTTGTGGTAGTTTATAACACATATCCTATGGAAGGCGGGATTGGGGTAGTCACGGAACGGGCCTCGGGGGATAGTTCATGACAATCCTACCCTTATCATCTACATTAATGATTTTATTATCTTTTTCCTTGTATTTACCATTCCCTAATTTTGGAAATGTCATTCCATTTCCCCATCACATCCAATTTGATATCCAAATACTGAGATACACCATTCTCCCTCATCAAATAATATAATGAATAAATATTTGAGAACGTTGTCGTACCTAATTTTCACTACTATTTCCACGTCGACTTAATTCTGTTGTGAATACCATGATAACTTCTTATCAAGGGTGTTCAAAATTATGCACATATTATTCTTTGAATGGGTAATTACATATATGTATTCAAAAATTCATGATCATGTAATAAAAATCGACTAATTTGTTTCATGATTATGATCTATGTGGCACACTTATGCATGGGAATGAAATGAATGTGACAGCACACCTAAAATTATTTACTGATCTAATGAATCGTGAAATGTTTAGTATAATAATATGTCATTTTGGTCATGGAGTGAATGTGATTCTATTATGGTATAATTTCTACCATGATGTATTTTTAATTACCCTTAGCCTATGTCTATGATGTATTATTTTAAGTTGTTGCAACATTTCCCATGTTTTATTTATGTTATCATGTTATAACAAGAATAACTATTCATGATTATAATCATTTTGGGACCCATTAACACACCAATTTTCTAATATGTATTTTTATCTTCATCTTATTCAATTTTTATTCCCTATCGTGGCTATTTAGCTTACTAATTTCTTATGCATGTCCCCAATATATCACAACCAGTTTTATGTGAAAGCATGTTAAGGACGTTTTCAACAATGATTCTCTTTTTATTATTTCAAATTGATACATAGTTTACCTAAAATCAATGAAACTAGACTTATCATTCATAATATTTTATTAAGGTTAATATTCTGTAACAAATTATATATTATTTTTTAAAAAAGACCGACTTTGTTTTTGAAAATCATCATTTAGGTATACTATTTCCCTTTAAACAAATTGAAATTGACACAATTATAAATTTATTCATCTGAATTTGAAATCCTCCACAAAATGAACATATTTCCCTTAGTATTACCATTATAGGTAAATGAACATATCTCATCCACCCCACTTACACATCCCTCAGCATGCTTCACAATGGTGATTATTCCCAAAAGAATTCCCAAGGGAAATCCTTAACATAAGGCTTATCATTAATGAAACTCATTGGTTGGGTTGATCTATAAGGGATAACCATCACCCAAGACTCTTCACAAGGGCGACAATACAATTGAGACTTCAAAAAGCGAAACCCTTTCCTCATGCATCAATATTTTGGTTAATCTATCTCTAATCCTTACACAAGAGAGGCCATTTTACATGGACTGTTCACTAAGGTGAAGCCACTGATTGGAAATTTACTAGGTAAACTCCTCTATCATAATTATTCACTAGAGAGAAGCCCATATGAAGCCCTCATTTATAGTGAATTACACTTATAGAAACCATTCTAGTGTTCCACATATACCATACTCCTTATTGTATAATTTTCCTTTTCCATAGACAGTTTACATATAAATAAATTATAGATTTATTCTCCAATACAATGTATAAATAGCACTAGGCAATGCACTATTGTAGTCATGTATTATAAAGATAAATATTGTCTACTACAAGCATTTAAAAACTAAAAGGTTCTTTCATGTGTTTTAAATCAAAATTCCACTTGATTTTGAGGATCTTAATAATTAGGGAATTGGTGATTGCTTCCATAAATAATTCAGCTAAAAATTTTAATACTATTTGTAAAATCAATTTTTCCAAGATCTATGCGGATGATTCATTCCGATGAATGATCCATGAGGGATGGGCTTCCACCCATGTGCATGTCTGGATTTCCAGCTCAATGATTTTCGTATAATCCAAATAATGATCTATGATTCAATATAATTGGGAGACCTAATTTGAAAGACCCTAGTCATCTTTATGGGCCTCTATCCTTATGATAATTTTCCTCTTTGAGAAATATCCATTGTGATGGTATCAACATCATTACAGTTCAATATTAAAATTAATAGTTTGATCCATTCACATGACATTTAATTGAACCCCTCAAAATATGTGTGTACTAATACTGGTAAACAAGATACAAAAGACGCGTTGTTGAGGTTCAAACCTATCATCAATATCTATTCATAAGGATCTATATTCCCCTGGAATCTAGCCATGCTTTCTTTTTAGTCCATATTCCATCAGATACTAATACGTTTATTTCATGCATACATTTTTGACAGTTTTATTATATTGAATTTTTTAATAAATTGAATAAACATTCCATGTTTAGAAAAAATTGACATGTTCTCTATTTAGTGACAAAAAATGATAGATATTTAAAAATGAAATTAAAATTTGATGAAAAATGAGCCAAACGTCATTTCATGCTGCGATCTTCACTTGCAACGAGACACCAACATATTGACGTATGACTGAAGATGAAAACTGATGAATATTTTACTACACGTCATTTACCACATGTACACGCATTGACCATTTTAATTAAAATATATATGCATTGGAAAAGTTGTGATGCAGAACATGAGGTGAACTTCAAGTACACATCATGTACCAAAAATAAACGACGTGAAGATAGTCAAAAAAGCATAAGAGAGTTTTATGGAATCAACACAGTAGAGGAAAAACTAGTTCTGAAGTACACATCATGTATCCTAGGTACACATCATGTATCCTAGGTACACATCATGTATGTATCGACACACATAGAAATATCAGGTGATGTAGGCTACCAGTTTTGATGGGAATTTCCAATAAAAGGAGGCCTCCAACCATAATTTCAAGACACTCAGAGGTAGAGGCCGCCAAGTAGCACCCATGGAAGACCTCCAGATGAAAGGGTGATGATCTGAGGTCCCACTTCACCACAATTCTTCCTCAATTATATAATATTTTCACCTCCACCGTGAGAGACTAGTCTTTATAGTGCAGGGTGGTGTGATCTCTAGGGGGAAGTGTGCATAGGGAATATTATATTTTATTATTCATGTTATGGATTATTTCAAACAGTATTTATCAATTATAATATCCATCCTTTTGAAAATATAATTACCATTTATTGTGAATTATGGGGTTAAATTTTAGTTACAACAATTAATCACTTCAGCTTTTGTATTGAAATTATTAAACCTATGTTGGTATAGTTTAAACATTGTTTTAGGTCATCAATCCCTATGATTGAATATAGTAGATGGCCACTCCAAAAGTCCAATCGTAAGAGTAGGGTGGGATAACTAGACCAAGGATCATAGTTGACCAAATTACGACACCAAAATGAAACAAACCCGTATCAATTGAATCCCTATAAGTTGAACTAAAAAATTCCTAAACCTGGAATGCCCCCATCCATTAATTCACAACCCAGTTATTTTTTATGTTAATCCATTTATCACAAAATGAATTAATGAATTGAAATTTCAATTTCCTAATTAATTTATATCATATGGATTTTTCTTGTGGGCTCGACACTCGGACACACCAAATACTACACATTGATTTAATATTTTATGAGTTTTATAAGATTTATTTTTTTCATAGCACCGTTGGGAACTAATGATTCCCTACGACGCTGTGAGATACCTTGTTATCTTCTACAATATTTATTCTTCTTTGGAACATAAGTAAAGGTCACATATTCATTATGAAACCATAACCCACCTAGAGGGTAATATTATTTATATGTATTATCATTTCTCCCCCACTATTTCACATTCTACTAGAACTCATCTTCACTGGGATATAATCCCTATGATGTCAATATAGAAGTGATGCATATGTGTAATCCCAACATGTATAGTTATTAGTTATCATTATCTCATTAATCCCTATGATATTATGTAGAAAATAATATATCATTCATTCTAATAAGATTTTAAAATTTATGAGATATCACATTAAGTGGCACAGAATTATATGGGTTATAATTCCCATAATGGGGATACATAGGAAACCCATATTATAGGACTGATACCAACACTATGGATACATTCCACCTTCTAAGTAAATGATGATCTCTAGATTTCCCTATTAGGTTACATTATTCTATGGAATCGTTAACCAATGAGGAGCATGATAGGGAACTGATATCATGTACATAGTTGTTCACATTAACACAGAATCTAGAACAAATCACTACCATGGGAGGAACTAATTTTCTTTTTATATTTGGGAAGAATTAATAACCATAACGTAAATATTTAAGAGACTGATAGGGTAGGAAATAATTCTCCATCAAAACATAATAATGATCATGCACATCCATCATATAAATCAATGGGGATTCAGATGTGTCACAGGTAAGAAATATTAATTAACACTTACCACTATTGGACAATGGATTACATACGAATGGTTTCTAACCATAGGTACTGGCCATAAACTATTATTATAGAATATAAAAATAGTTTTCTATACGCTTGGTTGATTTTATATCTGTAATAAAATAATCCAAAAGTATGAAAAAATTGTTTGTATAGGTAGTATGTTCCGAGGTTTTTTTATAAATGTTGATAAAAGTAATTTCATAAAAAATTATATGTACCAATACATTTTTGAAACTATTGATTTAGGTAATATGAAAAAAATGGCAAGTTTTATAATCGTGATCTTCGATATATAACTAAATGACTTAACCACCAATATATGACAACATTTGTATATATAACTATATATACATATTCATTAAAATATAATTATGAGTTTTTATATATGTATTTATTATTTTGATAAATATAAAATAAACATATCAAGAATATATGAACTATTTTTGAAAGACATTATTATAAACTTATTCAATTGATTTTCAAAACCAATAGGTATATACTACTATAATTTATGGTACAAATAACAATAGTTTCATCAAATCATTTTTTATTAAATAAATAGGACATATTCAAATAGTTTTAAAAAATAGTTGGTAAAGGTCATGGAAATTAATTTAATTTATACCAATTGTTTTATAAAACTATTTTTATAGTTTCTATTTTTTACCTATATTAATGGATCTCTAAAATAACTATAATAAGGGTCTCTAATACCAACATTTTTCTAAATTTATTAGTATAGACACCCTAAAAAATGGTTTTACAAACCACCAGTGTAGGTATTTTTGTATATACTATATTTCTAGGACTATTCCAATGGTAAATACTTCTTAAATATGTAAATCATAGTAGGTATAAATTTTTTTCATTTTTCTGTTCCAAAAAAAATATCAGGAAAAAATAAAAATAAAATGTTGACCTAGATGTGAATATTTAAAAAATATTCAATATTTCGTAATTATGGATTGATCCATTATGCTTTACACATTTCCTAAAAACATAAATGGTGAACTCGATATAAATCATTTATCAAATAACAATAATTGATCAAACATGATCTCAGTTTTGATATTGCAAAGAAATGATTTATTTATTATATTTTTAGTGATTTTATTTATATTCTATACGATCACTCAATTTTATCTAGTGGTATAATGTCTTATTCAATAGAACACAAATTCACACGGACTTATGTGAAATTTAGGGCCTCAATGACCAATTGGATTACTTCCTCCATGTTGAGAGTTTGAAATATGGTTTGAATGAATCATTGATGGTTTACCATTTTGTGGTCACTCTTCCAACATTGAATCCTATTTAGGAGATTGTTTGTTAACTAATTCTTTGTAGGACACCATGTCAGAAAAAATTTCCAAAATATTTAGAGGTACCTATATCCAACATCAATCACTATGAGAACATTTTCCTTAGAGAAAATTAATTTAATCCTCATGTAATATGAATGTTCATAAAGAGTTCAACTGTTGACTAAATATTACAGAAGGGTCACCTATGAGGGCTCCCATTAGCAACTTTCACTATTGACAATGTTATTTTCAAACTCTTCTATAGATCTATAATAATTAATCTTATCTATATGATTATTATCCATCCATTAAATCTCAAAAACATATAAGTCCATCACAACATGCTTAATAGTCATACTATGACTAAGAACATGCACTTATCACAGAGATGTTAGTTATTTTCTACCAAATACTAGTATAGGAAGGCCCATATTTTATTCACTAAACTATAGTGTGGAATCTTACACATGTTCATTAAATTTTATATTAGAACCATGAACAAATTCAAATATAAATAAGAATGTGATCCGACATTACCGCAGAAATATATATGTACAACTTGTACGTATGAGTAGCATCTTGGAATAATGAAGATACTCCCACTACCCTATAGATTGAGGAAGATAGAGAACATATAATAAAGATGAATGAAATATTGTGACACATTTATTCTATGTTTGAAGGGACTAATTATAATAATCTAGTATCAAAATAAGGATAGGTCCATATTCATATCCCACATAACAGATCATGTTTTTTTATCCAACGATGTTCCAAGAGACACTACAAATGACTCATAAGAGGATATCATATCAAAGGCTACTGAAACACTAATAAAATAGCAATATCCTTGACTTGATGAGAATTGAAATATTTAATTCCCTATAGAAGATTCATATTATAACTATCTAAGATTTTATGAAATTATGATTTACCTTATAATTCTAATTCATCAATATATTTCACATCACAGAACGCCATGTTTTAACGCATATAGATTATAATATTAAAAATTTTATTATTTAAACCTTACTATTAACACCTTTCAGATAAAATTTATTGAAAATATACGAATAATCATATATTCTTAATAATTATGTTTGATAGATTTATATTACGAAAATACATTGATAAATAATTTAATTTATTTTATTAAAATATGTAAACACATTGAATATAAATTTTAATCAATAATTAAATTTTATTGATTTTCAGGAACAAGAAAAAAAAATATAATTTTTTTAAAAAATAAAAATAATGATCATTTAAGAAATATACTTTTAAGTTTTTTGGGTGATTTTTTAAGAATTTTTTGTATAGAGTAATATTTTTATGAATAGTAAAAAATATAATATGTTTTATTATAATAATATATATTTGTTTAAATAATCAATAATAAAAATAATAATATTGATTCAAGGGAAAATTAATTCATTTATATGTTAATTAATAATATTTATTTCATTGGAATCAATTTGATATTGAATTTGGATTTTATAACATTCTTTACTTAGGAAACATCTCTCTATAAAAAACACTATTTCATCACAAATTTTGGTTTAATTCTAGATTAAATTCAATAAAATTTGTCAAATTAATATAGAATAATAGATTCCATATATGGAAATATTATAATTTATATTATCTAATTATTTATCTTATATTTTTTTTACTATAATGAATTATTAATGTAATAAAAATTAATTATTGTGGTTGATTGGTAGTGGGTTTACCATGGGTTAATATAATAAGATAAGGGGAAAAATGACCTATATAACAATCTAAATTTCATTTGATTACATTATAAATACCTTATATCTTATATGGATTACTAATGATCCATTTAGGATCCTTATGAAATGTGAAAAAATGTGTACACTTTATTTATTTCAAACATTCCAAGTGTATCCTCTCTTTCACATATAAAATCCCACCACTCTCCTCTCATCATCACAATAAAGGCCCTAAAACCAGTTTCCATGAGTTGGTGCATTAATTTATTTAATTTGAACTATTATTAGGATATAATATCCTAATGCACTAAATATTTGAGTAGTTTTTTATGCAAGATTACATACATTAACATAACATTACAACATAAAATGAAAAAAAACATAGAAACTGCATTTGAAACATCTCTATTCCCCTATATTAACCATGGAAGTCATTCGTGATATTTATATTCACATCCTTGAGGAATATAAAGCATATTAAATGGGAGAAATTAGATTCTATGTTTGGGTAGTAAATATACCATAAAAATTCATAACTAACCATAAACAGTAATTCATGGTGACCCAAAAAAATTCCATTAAAATACAATCTTTAGAATAATATGGCATGAATAAACGCTGAATAAATAATTCTATAAAAATAATAACATGTTGATGGAAATTATCCATGGATACACTTATAGTAGAATAATCACACGGACTTTAAATTACTAGCTTCTTAATGAGGGAATGCATAATATTGGGCATCTTAAACATATTATCATGTCCTCTGCCAAGACACCATTCATAATGGATAATAACTAAGTCTAGTCTTTCTAATGAGACATACCGATTCATTGAGGGGATATAACAACCCATTCCCAGCACATACTATGTCAAATAATTTATTATATGAAAATGGTGAAATATAAACATTTATGTTGAAAATATATCATATGAAATGTGAATACTTAAAGAATAGACCATGAATGGTATAAAATATAAAATAAATTGTCAAACTTATCCTAAATACCTCAATATCATGTGGAATATGGTATTATAATATATAATACCAAATTAATTACAATATTCAACAATGAATGTTTATATAGATGATTATACAATTCAAACATTCTATGCAAAAATAATATCTAAACATTCCAATGTGTCCAAGAACACTTTCAAAAATTTAAATCATAATCCATATGAATGATTAATTAAATGAAGCATATAATATAATGGTAATAATAACACTAATGATATTATATATCAAAGGGAAGTACATACACCACAAAAACAAGAAATAAGTGGTGAATAAAGCATATATTTCATAGAAATAAAATTGAGATTTTGAAAATTTATTTTAATATTTGAGAGAAGTTTTGTTTTGGAGAATCATTTGACTTTTTCATAAAATCATATTGTAAACATGTTTATCACATAATTTATATTTAATTACATTTAAATTTTATTTGACTCAGAAATTATATCCCACTAAAGTGAAATCTTGTAAAAATTGTTTTTATGAATCATTTGAAATAAAACATTTTAGTGTAATTTATGGAAAATATAATGATATTTTAAAAAAGGAATGGAATGATTTATTAAAAAAATTAGAAATGAACCAAGATACATTTTCATGATAAATGTTTCTACTTTATAATATATAATTATGGTTTAACATATATTATCTAGTGAACCTGACAATGGGTAAGAATTCAAAAAGTTACCTTTAATCAGGATTAATTATTTGGACGAAATGTGAAGGGAACAATAAAAACATGTATTATTCTATAAATAAACATTAAATTATCTTGATATATGAGTTTCTGACATATAAAAATTATATTTAATAATTACACAAATAAAATGAAGCATTAAATTGGGGTAAAATTTATGAAAGAATAACCCAAAAAAACTGAATGTTTATTTATAATCCCTTAAAACATTGTAATAAATCAAATCATATGCCCCAATATTAATAATAATCAAATGATAAATTTAAAAAATAAAAAATAATGTGATTATCTATAAGCTAAATAAATGGGAATCATACATATACAATAAATGGTGGTGAATGAAGTATATATACATTTCTTTCAAGTGAGATGAGAAATAACATACCTTATATCAGAAAGTGTTCTGTAATTGTATATAGTTTCCAAGAATATGAACTTAGAATACTTAATAAGTTTATTCAGAAAAAAATAAATATCTATTTTAATTAAAATTATATTTTTAGGATCATTCTATGGCCATTTTGATGATCTATAATATACACTTTTATCACTCAGGGGGCGTTCATTTCGTTGGTTTTCACAATCCCTATATTTCTATAAGAGTATGGATGTTAATGTGGAAAGGGTTTAATTATCTATAAGTTCAAATAATATTATATAAATGATAATACATAAGGTGAAGTGGATGTTTATTTTTTTTATTTATGGTATGAGGATGATTTATTATATAAAACAATAGTGATAATCATTTAGATTATTTTGGTATTTCTCGATCATCACACACATGTTTTTTAATTAATTAATAATATCTATATAAAATATATTTAGAAAATTACATAGGATGTAAAAAATATTTTATAATCTAGTTCTACATTAAAAATGGTTTTAGTACCATCCATTAAGGATTAATTGAAAAATGAAAACACATCATTCATGAAGGCTATAAATCAGCACATCACATATGATGTTTTAATCATTAGAATAAATAGAAAAGGGAGACAATTAATGATGGAATATTCCATAAACACAAGAGAATTATAATATTTATAAATTTATAGAGAATCCATGATACTTAGGGGTAGTTAGTTGGGGATAAATAATGAAAAGAAAAGAACTTGAAATGAAATCAAAAGATACAATAGATGTTTTCACCTCATTATTTTCACCTATTTGGGTACCTTCTTAATAGGATTGGTTCAGGAATATTTATGAGACCAACAAATTTTGGAAGTCGGGATGGGGCTTTGGAATAATGTTTACCAGTACTTATGTGAGGAAGGTGAGATGAGATGGGTTGGTATTTATAGTGGAGGAGAGATGTTTTTTGGAATATTTTATTCATTTGTTTATTATTTCGGATCAAGACTATGAATAATATGACATTTTATATCAAATATATTAATATAATGATGTATAGTTCAATATTATCTTCTTATTTATTCAACTAATCACCTATGACCCAATAATTCATGTATTTAGCTTTTATTGTAAATTATTTAATTTTACAATTCACAAAAAAATATTGTATTTAAGAAAAATACCAAAAAATAAACTTAAATTTTATTAGATGTATAGAAATAAAAAATAAAATATTTTTTTCGAAATATTTTCTAAATATGAGAAATTTAAATTTTTATTTGAATCATAATTTATTCCAAAATTTAAAAATTTAATATTCTAACTACTTTTATGACACATTACAAAAATATATATGATGTCATAAAATTATCCAATAATAATAAAAAAAATTAATTCTGGAATGTTTTTCAATTAAAATAAATTTTATTTAAAATCATTATATTCATTATAAAATTTTATATAAATATATAGGTACTACAAAAATAAATTTAAATAAATTATCATTTTTAAATATTTATTTACTTCTTCTATGATATAAATATAATATATTTTAATTTATGAGATTCCTAAATACTATTTACACTTTTATTGGTGAGATTATTATTCTAATATCCATATTACTGTCCCAAAAATTTACATTATTACTCCAACAGTGACCTTACTATTCATCAAAAGTGAAAGTTATCAGAAATATTCCAAACAATTTACCACAATTAAATTTTGATATTAATCATAAGAAAATAGTGTTTATATTCCCAATATTAATTTATCGAAGTGTCAAAATTTATATTTAACTCATGTTCTCAACAAAAATTTTCTAAACCCATGTTTATAAAAATATAATCATTTTAGATATAACATTATAATTATTCTTGACTTATGCCTCAAAATTTTTTTTGGATGAATGTAATAATATTTCATTTCATATATAATATATAAATTTATTATATATCGTTCACTACTAGTGATTTATTTAGTTTATTAATATAAATTGTAAATGTGGGCATAAAAATATTTTTCTATAAAAATAAATCATTTATATTTAATTGGTTTTAATTCCATAATATATGGTAACCAATGATTAAATTTAATAAAATTCTGTACTATATATTTCTCATAATTTACTTAATGTCATTCATTACCACTATTCATAACATCCAAGAGGGAAATACAATAATTAAATAATTATATTTAATCATTTCTTAAGCTAGTAATCTGTTGAAAAAGTAAACATTAAAAAATACAGGTTATAAAATAATTGGGTGTTAAATTCTCCCCTCTATAAATAAAATATTTCTTGACAATTTGATTATGCGCTATGAAAAAAAGAAGGTTGTTTTTTGAAAAATACATTATTTTAAACCCACATCTGAAATAGGTTTAATAAAAAATCCATTTAATGAGATGGAAAATAGAAATGTGAAGGCCACCACAATGCAAGGATTTCGAATAAGAGAATATTATTAGAAAGTGAAAACATTGGGCATGAATGAAAAATATAACTATCATGTTTTGATGGAGATTTATAGTGGAAATGTTCATTAGAAATTTAATAATCAAAAAATCGTAAATCTTGTGATCGGTTAGAATAACATTGATCTCTTACTTAGGAAAATCAATACATCACATGTTTGATTCAAAATCTTTTTCTTAGTCTTGAGGGATTCCATTACTATGTATAAAAACACTTGAAAAATTATACATCCTTGATTAATTTACATTCCAAAAGAATAATATAATCTATTTTTTTCTTAGATCTATTATCACTTCATTCCATTTACATGGAAATAAACATTAAAGATGAATTGTTAACACATTATGAATTTTAATCAACTTCAGCAGATCACAGATCCCACTAAAGAATAGATGTCTATTACTCCATTCATTATACAAAAAAAACAAATTTTTTTTTGGATTATATAAGTTAATTACAAAAAAAGTAACCACTATTTGATGAAATACAACTTAATTCTCTAACATACATATGTTAAATTCAATGTTCTATATACATCATTTTTAAAAATAATATCCTTCCTCTAAAACATTATTAACAATGACTCAAAATTCATAATGATAGGTTCAAATAGTCATCCAAATAACATCTATATCAGTTATTATCTTGTACCAATGATTTAATATCCCCCGTTACATAATATACAATATATTAAATCTATTTCCTTCAATAACCTGAATCACCATTGGATTAAAAAAAATTGACTCCAAAATACAATTCAACATTTATTTGTAAAAATATTAAATTTACCAAATTCATATTTGATTCCAAAAAAAGAGTATATATTCCAAAATAACATTAATCACTTATTCAATAAATCATTTTATATTACAAATGTTATAAATTTGATAAAACAAAAAGTCATTAAAATAAAAATATCGTTTATACAATAGATATTTTGACTAAATCATGTCATGATAACTTGGACTTCACATAGGATAGTGATTGGTGTTTTACACATATGTCTCATCAGTTCTTGGTTCAAAATCTATGGTATTACGAGAAGAAACTATTTTTCACTCAGCCTATAGGTTGACCTTTTTCTATAACTGTATAACATCCAAAATAAATATTATAGACATCCTTCATATAAGGTCTGTCACTAAACATTCTTTTATCTAGTATTTTCAATTCTAACTCAATACATATATCCACATTACACTTATTTATACCTTGGTCATTACATGGCATATAGGTTATTCTATATAATAAGGAACTGACATAGGTAATGCCCAGGTCCCCTAAATTTATGGAAAATAAAAAAATGGATTATTTTGATTAGTTTAACTTCCATCCACTATACTCTTAATTTTCCTCTATAATTCCTTTTTTTAACCTTTTTCCCACACATAATACATTTCTCTATTCCATTGAAACACATTATCTATTTTCTCATTTAACATTTCATGCATGAATGGAATTTTTCCTTCATTTACCCATGTTCTTCACCACTTGAGCTCATATGGAACTCCATTCTCCTCCATATTGGTGAGTTCGAGAGTTGGTTATAGTTCATGATGATAATAATATTTCACGAAAACTTATTAGGTATGAACAAAATATCATTCACTCCTATAAATTTCCCATTTGGTTTCTCAAACCCATATACTTTTCCATCATGTTCAATGTTAACATTTTCCATTTGGGTTTCATAAATTAACTAAAACTAGATACTATAGTGTGAGTAACAATAGTCATATTGATAAAAACATATAGTAATTTTCAAATTATCATGACACCTTTTTTTCCAACTAAAAAAATATATTTAAACCTAGAATATTTATTTCCATCATTTATTTAAATCCATCATAATGGTTTGTCATGAAATTTTGAATTATCATAGGCATATCCTCTAGGATTATTAAACCATGTGAATTGTATGACTCATTCTCTTGTATGAGGTTACCCCATTATAGGGAAAAGATATTTAGGTAGTGTTTTTCCATTAGGTACATCTATACCAAAACCAAATCCACATGTAGTTTTCAAATAGGTATTTATTTCTAGAAAAAAAATATATATATATATTACGAAAATTCTAATATTTTTTACATATCCTCACAGTTTATTATAGGGATATGATTCCTAATCTATGTTTTCTAAATCTAGTTTATATTTTTTCCAATAAATGTCCTCGGATATGATCTATAAATACATGAAAGCTAATTTTCTAAAGTCGATTCCTTGTTTTATTCTATTGGTATGATTCTAAGGAAGTATCATCCAGAAAGACTGAATAGTTTAGTAGTTTTTTAAGATAGATTATATACATGAAATTTATAGTACAATATGAAATTAAATAAACATATAAACATTATTGGAAACAAATAAAATCTATAAGTAACTCAGAATATTAATATTCATATCCTAGGGAAAAATAAAACATATGAAAAGGGAGATCTCAAATGCTGGGTAATTGTAATAAATATAGAAGAAGCATTCATAAATATAAATAAATAGTATGTCAGGGTGAAAAAATAAAAAAATTCCATTATTATATTATATTTTTCATAAAATGGAAGAAATAAGAGCTAAATAAATAACCCCATATAAACACATTCCATGATAACATAATATTTTATGATATTTGAATAATCGTTTGGAATATAAGTTACTGTATTCATAATGAGGGAACACTTAATATTGATATATTTGAAAATAAATCAATCCCTTGTCCAATAAAACAAAAATAATGTTTAAAACTCAGCTGAGATTATCTCATGAGAAAAACTGAAGCATTAATGGGATATAGTAGGCCCCTCCTATCACATATTAACTCCAATACATTCCTAATATAAAAAGAGTGAAACATAAATATTCATATTGAAAAACTTGCATACAATATGGGAATACTTTAATCATAGACCACGAATGGTATTAAATAGAATATTCATAGTCAAAATGGTCATAAATCCTTCAAAAAAATATATAAGATGGTGTAATAAGAGATAAACCACAATGATGTACATAATTAAATAACGGAATTTCAAATGGATGTAGATACCAATGAAAAATTATTGAGGAAAATAATCTGTAAACCTTCCAATGTCTTCCATACCACTTGGAAAAATTTAAATAATACTCCCTATGAAGGAATTATAAATTGAAAAGTAAAATGCCACAAGAATATCAATACTCATTATATGATTTATCATAGTTCAAAACATACACCACACACCCAAGTAATTAGTGTTTAATATAGAATATATCTCATTGAATTAACAATGAGATTAGAATACCTAGTTTTACCTTGGTAAAAAGAGTTATTTTGGAATTAATTTTTTATTTTTCATAATATAATATTGTAATCATGTATATCCTAGAAAATAAAATAGAAAGAGAATGAAATTATATTTTTGGAATAGAATATGCCTCAATGACGTGAAATCACGTTAAAAGGGTTTTTAAGAAACATTAAAATTAAAACATTATAGTGTGGTTTATGAAAATATTAAAGCAATTTTAAAGTGAAAATGCATGATTGTTTTCATAAAAAGAGAAATAAACAAAAACTGTCGATCATGATAAATTTTTTAATATTATAAAATAAAATTATGGATTGAAATATATTATACTGTGAACTTGAAAATGGTTATGAATTTGAGATGTTCCCTTTAATCGGGATTGGTTATCAAGAAGAATTGAGAAGGGAATCTTATAAAAAATGTATTGTAAAATCGATTAAAAGTTATATGATATATATATATGTAACTTTGGATAATGTAAAATGAATATAGAATACCTATAAAAATTAATTAAGTAATATATCTTGGTAAATAGAATGAATGAATAACCAGAATGAAAATTTGAATTTTTGGGGAGAATCCCTTAAGAAATTGAAATCAATCAAATCAAATTCCCAAAAATTAATAAAAATAAATTCATAAATTTAATAGAATTAAAATATATATACTCATGATATGATACATCAATTTTGAGTATACATACACAAGTCATAATCGTGATTTAGGAATACCTCAAAAAAATGTAACAGAGATTAGACAAACCATTTGTTAAGTTCAAAAGTTTTCATAAAATGCACATAATGTCCGGGAATACAAAATTAAACTCATTAATAATATTATTAATATAATATTAGTAATTTATTTGATTTATTTTAATTTTAATAAGTTTATTTATAGCTTTTTTGATGAGTTATATGATAAAATTTTATCCCTCTTAAG
The DNA here is from genome assembly GCA_963277665.1 of Viscum album. Lineage (NCBI taxonomy): Eukaryota > Viridiplantae > Streptophyta > Magnoliopsida > Santalales > Viscaceae > Viscum > Viscum album. Next base: position 1,603,365,578 of record OY728143.1, on the reverse strand, counting down.
AATTTAATTTTTTTTCACGATCGGCATATTGGTATATGAAAGAGGAAGATCATATAGAATGGGTATATTTCTAGAAAATTAAAATTATATTATATTTTGAGCATAAATAAGGTTAAATGGTTATATAATAAATTGGTTATTATTGTATGAGGAAGACTCATTAGATAAAACATTTGTGATAATCATTTAGATTATTTTGGGGTTTTTTTATCATCATACTTTTTTGTTTAATTAAATAAAAATAATGATATATAATTTATCCATAATATTACATGGGATGCGATGAATATTTTATAATATTTTTAAAATAAAAAAGGGTTTAATGTTGAAACATGAAGGAGAATTTGAAAAATAAAAACATTTCATCCATGAAGGCGGTAAATCAACTTCTTAAGGATGATGTTTTCCTCTTTAGAATAAAAGGAGGGGTAAGAAGAAAAAAATTCCAAGATTATTCCCCCAACATAATAAAATAATAGTATTTATATGAAACTGGATATATCATGTTAATTTGGGATTGTTAGGTGATAATAAAATAAGAAAATAAAATCTATTGAAATGAAATTAAAAGAAATGAGATAGTTTTTCACCTCTTGATTTTATCCTCCTTGAGAACTTCTTTAACTGGGATAGTTTAGGAATTTTTATGATACCAAGATCTCCTGAACATGGGTAGTGGGTTGGGAATACAATTGGGAAAAAATTTATAAAGATAAATTCTTAGAAAATCATAGGAGAAGGGGTTGTATTTATAATGGAGTAGAGGGATGTTTTTTGAAGATTTTTTTTCATTTTTTAATTATGTTAGGTCAACATTATGAATAGTTTGAAAATTATCATCAAATATATTAAACTAATGAATTTGAGTTTTATATTATGGGATAAAATAATCCATATTTCACTTATGACTCAATAATTCATATATTTATCTTTTATCGTAAAATGGTGTATTTTATTATTCACTAAAAAATCAAGTATTTTTAAAAAATCCCAAAACACACCATAATCATTTTTTGATGTGAATAATTAAAAAATAAACTACATTTTTTGAAAATTATTTCATAAATATGTAAAATTTAATTTTTAAATAAAATCATAATATAATCGGAAAATACCAAATTTAATCTTATAACTGATTGTATAACATATTTGAAAATTAACTAAGGTCTCATAAAATTTTCTTATAATTATAAAATAAATTAATTTAAGAATTATTTAAGGAAAATAAATACAATTATAAATCATTATATTTATTATATAATTGTGAATAAATATTTATTTTTTAAAAAAATTATCAGTAATTTTTGTCTCATTTTTAATCATTTATTTACTTATTCCATGATATAAATATACTAGGTTTTAATTTATGAGATTCCTATCTGTTATTTATAATATTATAGGAGAGGTTATAATTATAATATCCCAATACCTATTTATCAGATTCAGTCTTCGGGCCACTGGTTTGGTCATCGATTCCTTCAAGTCTTCAGACCACCAAGGCCTTCAGACTGGTTTGGCTTTCAGACCATCATAAGGCCTTTAGGGAACCACATGTCCTTCAGAACACCTCATGCCCTTTTTTCCTCATGATGTGTACTATAAAACAGACTGAATCTATAAGTAACTTGCAACATATGAGGATTCAAGGTATCATATTCACTATAGTGTATCTATATAGATTTGGAAGAATGAGAGAGTACGGAAATTTTATTTGGTACTAGGCTTGTGCATCTCTTCACATGACAGAAATCCAATCATCAATTTGAATGTGGAGTACTTGCATCCCGATATAGATTCAAGGGATGTGAATTTATATGTTTTCATAGACTGGGATGAAATCCTCAAAGGCCTTCGTGTCATGTAATGTTTCTCTAATCCTACGGGCCATGTATGTTTTCCCACTAAAACCTTAAAATGTGAATTCTATATAATGAATAAAAATATGATCTCGTAAGGCCATTTAATAAGATCATTGTCAAACCCATTTATTTTCTTCTGGCTCTTATAAGATGAATACTTTATGATATTGTGTAATTTATATGTATGGATTATGATTCTGTGATGATGGGTTATATTAAATCCCTTTAATGCATCAGATAATGATGGATAACTCATTATTTTAGTATTTTATTTGTGGAAATGATTTCATTATCAAAATGTTATGTATGGACCGACTTTCAAGTCCATAAGGTTATTTATGGACATGATTTTATGTCCATATGTTTATATGTGGACCTACATTTAAGACCATAATATTATGTATGGACCTTCCTTCATGTTTATAATGGTATTCATGGACCATATTTTTTGTCTATGATGTTTTGTGTGGAAAATGTTTTCATGTCCATAAAGATTATATGGTCATATGATTTTATGTCATTATAATATTGAGTGGACCTCTTTATATTTAATTATGTTCAAAATTCTATTTAAATTTGTTTTCCCGCATTTTTATACTAATTTTATGATCTTAGGTTTCACTGAATTCATTGTGATTCATTTCTCATGAACTACAAAACATTATTACATTAATATACATTATAATATATGATATTATGTATACATATTTATAATATTAAGCTTATATTCTCATACCCTTATGATTATCTTACATTTAAGTGATCATTGATATATCTTATGATTGCAATTAATAAATATCTAAACTCACCCATTCTTAAGTTTCCATCCCCAGGTTATGAAAAATATTTTATGTATTGTATTTCATGTAGGAGTACTATATGGGATGACCTTTTTGGGAGATTTTGATCATCCTTCTTGATATAAATTGTGTTTTTAGCTTCCATATACTAAAAATGATAATTGTCCAGGAGCATGTATTTGTGTAATGCATTGAAAATCAATCTAATAATATATTACATGTATATTTAAGAGGCAAGTGTAATTATAGTTGGAATCATATGAATGAATTTTTAAATATTTTTATATAATTATTAGGAATATATATTGATACCTCTGATGATATCTTTAAGGATATCACTAAATATAATTCCATGTATAGAAGAATTAAATTGAATTTTGGTGGAGGACAGAGTGAGTGGTATCAATGAAATTACATCATTATCTAGATACAAATAGTTGATATGTATCTATTTAAATAATACATAGGGGTAATAAAATTGAAAATGATGCATTAAACTAAACATAATCATCAACTAGTTCATGGAAATGGGACATTCTTCAAACATATTTGGACACTCTTTGATGATGTGAGTTTTAAATTCAAAACCTCCTTATGAACTATTAGGAATGATTTGAATAATGACCATGAATGACCTTGTCTAAACATAAGTTGGCATATATTGAAATGAGGGTGTCATGATTTAGAAATCATATGTATTATTTTTCACGATTACATAGTTTCTCAATATGACTAGTTTGTCTCAAAACATGATTTATTCTTTTGTTCAATAGAAATAACTATAAGGAATTATGATAATATTGAATGTGATTGAAAATTCTATAATTTTTTATAAACAGATCGGATGATGTCTAGATAGAAGGATATTGTGATTATTTATACATATTTATCTTGATATATGATTAATAATTTGAATTTGATAAGATTACTAATGCCTCAAATAAGATATTTAAAGACTTATGGAAAAAAATACTTGACTTTCTACATATAATAGAGGATGGTAAAATAACCTTGTATAATATCTCAAATTGAGGTTTAGATGGGTTCTATGTTGAAATTTTGGTCATAGAGAATCAAATTATCATGTAGATAAATGCTTTATGAATTAATAACATGTTAATTATCGAATTCAATTCCCTAACATAGGAGTTATATTACAGGCCATGGAAAGTCTACTTTCATGTCAATCATTAATGTGGAAGGATTGAATTATTTTTGTAATGGGTATCCGAAAATCATGTTGTAGATGTATTATTTATAAGAAAATGAATCATCTAATGATTATGTTATATATGTCTCGTACTAAGACAAACATACAATTTATGGATTCCATCATGAGTTTTTGAGTATATGGTTTCTCAAATGTTCAAATTATTAGACACAACTTTTTAGGTTTTATTTGAAGAATGTTCATCATTATTAATGATATTCATATAAATATTGATTGAAATATATCAACATCATTTTGTAAATGTTTTAGTGAAGGATTGTTTGTGGATATACCCAATACATCATTATATATATGGTATATACACAATGAATATATAGTTAACCATATTAAGATAACTTATACATCCTCAATCATTATAGATTTAATTAATTGAATCCAATGATATTACCTTCATCATTTTGTTGTTGTATTTATAGGTGGAATTAAAATATAATTAATGATCATGGAAGAGGATATATATCACTTGAATATTTTTATGAGGACCCTAATAATGATATATTTTAATGAAGATTTAAAAAGATATAATTTTGGCAACAAAATTTTTCTTTTATAGGTTACATAAGTTTAAGGGAGGGTATATCACTGGATCCATCAAAGATGAGGACCATTGAACATTGGACCAAACTGACCACAATGATTGAGATCTAATATTTTCATGTATTATATGGATATTATGTGAATTGTATGGAATATTTATCATGTTGTGTTCGAATCTACACGCCATTTCAATGTGGAAGGGAGCCAACTTCCTCTAGATAGTTGAATGGGACCCAAATTTCCAAGAACAAAAGATAATATTAGTCTGAAAACCTATTCTTACATTACACTGCAGTGGATAAGGGTATGTAATCTATATTTATTCATTTAATAAAGGATTTAGAAGTATTTTTATGTCGATTGATATGATGATAGCTTATACCACACGATAAATAATGATTCATATAACTCCATTTTTATGAATTAGTTTTTAAAATAAATTAAATTTCTTATATATCTTGCATTACACATAACTGCAATTTATGTTTGTTCTACACACTACACTAGGTTTTCATTCATTATACGAGACACTGATTTAAACCAAAACTATTATATTATTATTTTAAATGAAATTTATCACATAGCCCTTTAAATGATAGATATGAATAATTATTATCTAAATTGAGAAATATTATGGTTTACACATGTGTATATATTTAATTCATTGGTAATTAATCAATTAGAAATGAAAATAAAACAACATGAAAATAAGGAAAATCATTTTCTGAAAATTGATTACAAAGAAATTTTTTTACCTCAATAACATTAATAAAAACAATTTGTGAAAGATTTTAATTTTTTTTATATGCTGAATTTTTTGCCTAAATTTTAATATTAATCTAATCAGTATTCTATTAAAGAGATACAAATAAATATATTTTTATTTATAAATTTTTTTTTCAAAAACCATACTTTTCTCCATTAGAAAATATATTTTAAATTTGTATTTTCTATCCTTTAGGAAAATTATTTTTTAAAAATTATTTTTTAAAATATTTATATCATAATTATCTTGGGGTGTGTTTCTTTGGATTTTTATGAAAATATTAATTTATAATTAATAGTGAGAAATGATAAATATTAATAAGAACTGCATTTTCATTCAATTTTTTTCTAATGATATATGATATTTAAAATTTGATTTATTGTAATATTTTTTAAAAAATTAATCCCATATTCTAATTTAGGTTATTAAAATCTTTATCATATTTAATTTTGAAATAAAAACATCTCAATCATTTGAACATTTTCTATATTAAAACACACCTATCATCAAATATCTATAATTAATTTAATACCATTTTTTCACTTATGTGAATGGAATTTGGTAAAATGAATTCCATATTTTATATTTTCATTATTTTTATTATTTATTAATTTTAGCTTCACTTTTTAAAAATTGAAATCTTAAAATTGTGAAAATTAATTCCCATGGTTAACATATTAATGGATTTAATAGGGGTAAATCTAATAAAAAATGTGTTAGAAAAATCCAAATCATATCCAACATCCTTGACCTAGCCACATTTGGACCTATACCATCTTGGATCTAGATATTACATATATTGGGACCTTTTGACTTTAAAACAATGGGTGGAATTATTTATTTAAAAATATTACAAGGGCTCCACTCATTTCACTAATTAATGGTCACTGCATCCCTATCTTGTTTACACATTCAAACCACTTTTTTGGGAATAAACATCTTAAATAAATTCCAATATTTTGTAATATTATAATATATGCCTAATTTTTTAATGAAATCCATCATAGGAATGCCTTGGGTAGAATCCTAAAATAGATACCCGAAGAAGAGGTATTGTGAATCAATGAGAATATTTATTTTATTTTCTCCTCCACCTATTTAAATATTATAATTCCATGATGATATAATAAAATCAAATAAAAAACCCTAGCATAAATGAAAAAATTGTTACTGCCCATCATGGGACTTTATCGTGCAATTTTTAAAAAATTTGTAATAAATGTTCCTGAGTGAATAATTTGGTATTATATATAAGTTTATGGTTATTTAATAGATTTAGAATAAAATTATATTTATTTTAATATAATTTTAAATGTTTTGAAAAAAAATCAAGGCTTAAGGAAATGAATTTGAAGTCTATATTTTATTTCATAGAGACATATGAAAATCCCCCACTTTTATATTTTTTCTATTGTATATAATTTCCTGTTTTCATGTCATATCTTGAATGTTATTATTTTAATGATGATTAATGTATCATATTATATTATTCTTTTTTGGGTAATATAATTCAAAATATTACTAATTCAATAAGGTATTTTTGTTTCAATTTTCATTCTTTGAGATGAATGTTTTGTTTTACACAAGTATTCAATAAAGAGGAGTATATAATACCCCCTTGAATTGAAATATCATCTAATTATTTAACCTCATCATATTATAATGTCATTTTTCAATATTCCATAATGGAAAATCTGATTTGATTATACCAAAGTGATAATGATATTATGTTAAAATTTCATCATTTATTATGAGTGTTTATGATTTATTTTTTGTTGATAAAATATTATAATCCATCTCTCATGAAAGTCATGAATTTCCTTATTCAAAGGTTATTAATGATATTTTAATTTAATTCATTCATTTTCAAGATATTTTTATTTAAAATAATTGGTAAAATTCTTTTACTAAAATATGACATTATTTCTCTCTTTGATTAAAAATCATTTTTCTTCCAAAACTATGTTTTTTAAAAATGGTTTCCAATTTTTTTTATTATCCTATGATTTATAAAAGGAATCATTACATGTGTTTTACTATTTAAAACAAAAATCAATTGAATCTATATATACTATTCCAAATAATTCATATTTGGCTATAACTGGAAATGTTAAAAGAATTTTTGTATCATATACATCATGAATAAAAATCCCTTCATCATGGAAAATATTATATTTAAATAATACATGGAATTTTTTTGATGTTTATTTTAATATAATCAAATTTTCAAAAATGATTTTTTATTTAATGAATACTTTTAAAAGAAGAAAAAATATTTTTCTTGAGATATATTTAAAATGGTTGTTTAAAATTATTTTTAATCTTTGTTGAAATCTGTAGATTTTACCTATTCCATAGATGGGATATGATCCAAGGATACCATACCTATTCTTTCTATTAAGGGGTTATGTTTATGATGGAAATATGTTTATGAAACAAATTCCTCTTTCATGGGTTATATGAATATAATATTATTACGTAAACCACTTATTTTTTCCAATAGTTTAGCTATGATTAAATATAAAAATGATTATTCAATTAGTCTCGTATCAATAGTGTATGTTGTGAGTGAATGATTATGAAACCAAATTAATTTCATGGATTATGATATGATGAATGTTACATGATCTTGTAGAACACATTTCTATGATTTTATTTATTTAATGGGTGGGACCTATATCTCTCTCTAATTCATTGTGTAATGAAAAATGTTATATAAGCATAAAGTGTACAAGGATGGTAATTCCACGATTGAAGAGGAAGGTACATGGTTGGTTAGCCCATGCATGAAATATGGTACACCTGAGTTCATCCCAATCCTAAAGAAAGAAAATAGGTAGTTATCCCAATACCAACTTGTTATGAATATCTTGGTGGGTATCCTTGATATTATATTGTCTTTGCACATGTGTATGTAAAAAATATCTTCTATGCCCATGTAATTCCCTCATGGATTATTTTAATTGATTCAATAATGATTAATCTATTATAATCTACCATGATTTCTGATATGAATCATTTTTATGATCTATGGTATTTAGGGTATGGTATTCATACATTATTCTCTTCCTCTCATGAACTTATATTCATGTTATATTGATATATCTAATATTTATAATTACTAATAATTAAATCCCACACATTGATATGTTTGAGTTTTCTATGATATGAAGTAAAGTATTATGAATGATATATCTAATAAGGTTTCTATTTATAAAGAAAATAGTTGGTGACAATGTAGCTCACTTATAGACTAGTTTATTATGTTTCTATGTCTCCATTAAAAATAAACAGTTATGGTCCCCAAGCATGATTTTCTATAATGTAATAAACGTTAATATTAAGAAGATGTAGTACCTATTTATGAAATTTCATGGTCTCTATAATCATAAATATAATGAATGGTTTAGTTAACCATTGTAAAATATGATTATAAACCATTAGTGAAATCCCAAGGTATATTTCTAATGATATTCCTAGGGTTGTATCTAATATTAAATCTATGACTGAATAAAACTATCATAATATGTGATAGAATGTTAGAAAATGATAAATTAAGTGGTTTCTATTAAATTATAGCCCTATATGGATATTCTAAATGTATTTTTTTCTTTCATAGAGGTATTATGGTGCTAATAATCCTAAAGGTGGTGGATTGAGCTACTCAACCATCACCCGGTGGATGACAATGGTCCTTAATACACACCAGGATTGACACTAAATGGCAAAATGATATGTATATTTGAGAGTTCTTTATGAACCGTCATTAAGGATTTAAATAGATGATGACTATGCATGACATATAATAAATATAATGTGTCATATATTATTATGGTTTCAGGATTATGATATCAAATAATTGGGTTTTCGTTATTATACTGATCCCAAACATGATTAGAGTCACTCATACTATGATTTTTGTTTTAATTGATGGACATAACAGTACCGAACCATGTCAATACCAAGTGTGACATAAAATACGATGACTATCTCCATAATTAACCAAATAGTATGGGACCCAAATGAAATTTTTTGTTTATTTTCTAAAAAAAGACATAATAATTATAAGATTCACGGTGGACATACTAATGATCCATTTATGGAAAACATTATATTAGGTCTTTCATGAGGAAACATAAAACATCTTTCTGTTTGTATTATGCTCTAATAGTTATAGGGAAATAGATCAACATCACTAAAATGATGTTATCCTTCCTCCATAGTTCAGATTTTTTCAAATCCATTTTGGTTGTCTACTATTTTGAAGGTGAAGACGATCAACATTTAGATATTATAAATAATTGGTGGAAACATGAACAATTTGAATCCAATGATTGGGAAGAGTTCATGACCTTATTTTTAAATAAGTACTTTCCTTGTATTCATCACAGAATAATGCCGAATGATTTATTTAAGATAACGAAAAAGAATGATGATTACAATAATACTGATGATTTTTTTAGAAAACCTGTAACATATGATTCTATAATAGTAATCCAGCTTGAATATAAGGTTGACCATTTCATTATTGGATTAAAACCATGTCCATGAAGGGCATGATATCCCAGAGAGATCAGAAGCAATGAATACATTTTTCAATGTTCAATGAAGGTGTATATTGATGTTATAGTTATGTATCAATCTTATGGTTTTAATATGAAGGTAAAATGAAATTAAATGAAGTATCTAAGAACCATGGATAAAAGAAGAAAAAATCTTCTATTACCTCAAATTATGGGAATAACCATAGAGAAATTTTTAAGGGGACTACTAAATATTTTAAATATGGAAATTGTGGTCATCATGTGGATGGATTCCATACTGATAGTAAAACGTTAGGTACTACTGACTTTAATGAAAAATCTCTACAAAATTCACCTACAACACTTCAGTATTTTAAATGCAATGAATTTTGGGATTAATCTAACATATTCCAAAATCGGAGAGTTAATAATGTTGTTCAATGCCTATGAACTCTTAAGACAAGATGAAAAAGAAATATTATGTAAACACAATTGTTTAATTGAATCATGGTAATTACATAACCCTAATACTTCCCTATATAGTTATGAATTTCATGTTTTATTTTATCTACATGAGCTCAATGAATATATTATTTTTCATTATTTTGTAATCATTTATTTTTTATCCCCCTCTACATGAATTATGGATTAAAAAATAATATTTGATATTTTATCAGTACAAGGTTTAACCGAATATTCCATTAGACATGATTTTTTATAATGTAATAGAAAATTTATTGATGAAATGGTGAATTATCTTTTTGAAGCATTTAAGCCACCAGATATGATTAAATTATGATTTATGGATAACATCATGGCTTACTGATATTAATATTGTTCATAAGTTCAAATTCATTGACACCACTTCTAAGGTATAATAAAATTGGAGTTTATCAATATTAATGGTATTGTAACAGACATTTATAGAAATGTAACCCTTTGGTTCTGTAAGTATGGAAAATTTTATTTGATAATGAATGAAATTAATTTTTTTGTAGATATGATTAATTGTCTTTATAACATTAAGGTTTTATTTGTCTTTTATGTTGACATAATATTTGGTTTTATTTGATCACCAAATAATTTTAATGAAATTCATTAATATAATAGAAGATCTTTCTTTAGATATGCTTTCTATAATATACATGAATGATGTGGGAATTTTCCATGTAGTACAATATTCAATTTTATTTGATCTAGACTTGATGTTAACCATGATGTTTTTTGTGATCTCTTCTTGAAGATTATAATATAAGGTTTACATTTTTTACTACATATAGTCTTGAAATAGATGATCATTCTTAGAGAATAATGCAATCCCATGAGAATATGATAAGACGTTATTCTTGGGATTGAAAATTTTCTTGGGATAAAAACATTCTCCTGTTTAATTTTATTTCAAAAATAACTTTCACATAAGCATTAATACGACTCTATATAAATACCTTTATAAGATTAAGTGCATAACATCAATATAGTGAAATGATGTTGTAGAAAGAAAGCTATTATGAACATATCTAGGTGATGAAATGGGAGAGTAGGTAAGATCAATTTAGCAACAAGTACAAGGAAATTTTATAGAACTTTTATTATTATAATATTCATTGTGATCTATAATATGAATTTGGTGATAAGGTATTTTTAAAAATTTTCATGGGGATGGATGAATGTAAAAAAGGCCTAATATATAGGGTACATTATAATACAAGATTGTGTTGGGGTTATAGATTATTTTTTCATATAGCCAATGAATGTCTCTCAAGTTCATGAAATGTTTAACGTATCACTACTAAGGAAGTACATACCCGATCTATCACAGGTAATGAACTCAATGTTTTTACCAATGGAGAATGATATTTCAAATGAGGAATAACTAATAGAGATTCTGGATCAAATATATAATGTTTAACGTAACAAGACCCCTCACGTGTTTAGTGTTTTGGGACCAAAGAAAAAAATTATGGATGATATATTAGAACCTGAGGACGTGATGATGCTGAATATTCCATAGTTTTTGTACCAATGTCATGAATTTCAAGCATGGAAATCATTATAATGGGGTAGAATGTAAAAAAATTTAATTTGAATTATTTTTTTCTAGAAAAATAAAAATTTCATTTATATCATGCATTATAAACAATAACAAGTGAATTTGGTAAGAAATTACAAAATACATTAGCTCGCATTACACACAACATAGATTTTTTTGGAAAAAGTTACAAATTATTAAAATATTATTATTTTATATCATAGTTATCACCTAGAAATTGAAATTGTTGGTATGAATAGGATTAACGAACTTATGAAAATAAATTTTTACAAATTTATAAAAAAAATTATTAATGGGAATTTAGTTAGAAATTAAAATAAATTATTTTGGAAAATAGATGAAACCATTTTTGGAAAACTATTTTTAGAGGAACAAATGTATTTACAAGAAAAAATTTTAAAAAATTACATTTGGTAGAGGATCAAAATGAAATATATATATTATATTTTCAACATAAATTTTAATATTGATCTAATGTGTTTTATAAAAATATAATGTGAATAATTACAATTTAATGATTAAAGATATAATTTTCAAAAAATTAACATATTCAAGATTAGATCAATTATTTTTAAATGAAATTTTGAATATTTTGGAATCTTTATTTGAAAAATTCATTTTTGAAATAAAATTTTCATAATTACCTTAGGGTTAATTTTTGGTATTCTTCTTAAAAGTTCCATTTTTTATTATTACAAAAATAGAAAAGTTGAATTGAAAATTAATTTTTCAGTCAATTTATATATATTTTTAAATCATATTTAAAATTTTATTCAATGTAAAATTAGCCAAATATGATTCAATTAATAAAACCTATTTCATTATAATCAATTTCTTAATAAATTTTGATATTAAAACTTTTTGAACATTTGAACATTTTTTATTTAATGACTCACAAACTCTTCAAATATGTGAAATTAATTTCAAATTGAAATATTCCACCAATGACAATTGAATTTTTAAAAATATTTTAAATAACTTTAATATTCATAATTTATATTATCTAATAATGTCTATATATTTTCACCGAAATAAATCCATGAAATATTAAAACTTATTTATTGCGCTTATGGTAAAAATGGTTTTATGATGGGTTAAACTAAGAAGGTAAGGGTTCAAAATAAACCAAATCAACTCGAAACCCCATCTTATATTCAAATTTATAAATTACACCACATATTATATTAATGCCCTATCCTTATACACATAGTATAACCTAGTCTGAGCATAATTAACCATCAAATTATAAGAAAATAAACGTAAAGTCTATTGTATTTTGATGATTTGGTACATAAAACTGAAAACATAGAAACAAAATAAAACATATTAATTTTAATAGTTCAAAAAGACCAATTAAATGTTTCTGATCCTTTACATATTCATATGATAACCAGTGGAATACATGAACTAAGGGGTGAGGTAAAAAGAAAAGTAATAGAATAAGAATAAGAATACATCCAAGCACATGGGTTAAAATCCTTAAAATGATAACATAGAAGTCATGAAACATGAATAGACATAAGGAATAATAAAATGTCTAACATGGGAACATATAATAATGGTCTCATAGGATTGTGGAAACAATATATGACATGACATTAACCTGAGTCAAGGCTTACTTCCAAGACTATATCCCGGTATAGACAACTTCCCATAATGGAATCATATTCACTCCCTTTACAAACATGATGTATTGTGAGAAAAAACATTACCCAATTATTTAGAGTAATATCTATAGTCCCAAATCATAATTTTTCCCTTAATATTAGTTCTTCATGATGAATTCGGAATAATTTATAAACATAAAGGATACCCATGGAAAGAAATTGGAATCATATACATGTCATAAAGCATATCAAATATCATAGGAGTGTCCATGAATGAATTTATTTAAATCATACATAGACAATCATAATGTAAATTAGGTTTAAAAAATGTTAAGTTATTTAAAATTTAAGGTAAAACAAGTAAAAAGGTTGTTTGATAAACTTTAGAAATGACCCATAAAATTTCAGTTGAAGGGAAACTTTTAATGATTCATTAAAACTGGAAAAGAATAATCATTTCTATAAAATCATACATGGACAAATATATATTTTCATTATAAAACTGTTTATAAAATAAGAGTAATTGGTGCGTATAGAATATTATTGATGGTATATTAAAATGGGTAAATAATCAAGAAGTTCTTTTTAATTGGGCTTACTTATCGAGATGTATTGAGAAGTTAACAATATTAAAACAAATATTTCACTATCATATGGGGGTAATATAATATGAATAATAGAATTTAGAACATATACCAAGAGATTATAAGAATTACATAAAATGACATTATTACTACACTAGGGTAAAGTGAGAAAAAGTGTAGCCATATGGGAAAATGGAGGTTGCGAAGGAATCCATTACCTTATGACCTAAATGGTTCTTCACATCTTCTTAATGTACTGGATAATAAAATAAGGTTCATTAATTAATAATTATAGAAAATATTATACATTAAATTTATTTATTATTGTTTATGATGTTCATTTATTTAATTTCTATGGGTTTTAGTGTTAAATTTCATTGTTCAGGAGTGTTAATTTTCTTGATTTTCATGACTGGTTTGCTTGTATATGAGTATGAAATTTTATTTAAAATTGAAATAGTTACCATAATTGATTTTTAAGTTACTAATGATCTTATCAAATATTTATTGTTCTTATATATCATTTATTTTCTATATGTGTGGATGATTCATTAGATAAGACATTAATGATAACAGTTTAGATTATTTTGGAGTTTTTCCAATCATTAAGATGTAGTTTTATTTTATTAATTAATATTATCTAATATATTGGTTCCAGAACATTAAAAAAGATTTAATAAATATATTATAATATTTTTAGCCATAATGTTGATTTTTTTACATGTGTTGAAGGTTGTAATAGAAATTGGACACTCATCATCCTAGAATGTAATAAATCATCACATAATATATGATGTTTCCATTTTTGGAACAAAAGGAAATGCGCAATAAATTTAAAAAATAACTATTTCAGTAAAAAAAAGTAATTATATAAAATAAACAATCATTGTCATGTTTCTTTGGGATGGGGAGGGGAATATAAGATATGAAATGAAAAGAGGTTGAATGGAAATTAAAAGAAAATGTAAGAGGGTTATACCCTGTGAACATCTTCTCATTGAGAACGTCTTTAGGGAAAATTGATTGGTATTTTGATGATACCAAAGGATAATTGATGGGGGGAGAGGATTGGGATATTATTTGTTAGATATTGGATATGTTTCATGGTTTAGAATGTGTGAGAATAATATGTGGTGAATGGTGGTATCTATAAGGGAGGTGGTGGGGGGTTCTACCTTTACATTATTGATTAATTTTTTATTTTGGCTCCAGACTATGAATAGTCTTTATTCCCATGACTAGATATTTTAAAATGAGAAGGATTGTTTGGTATTAATTGCATACATAATCCATGCATCATATATGAATAAATAATTCATGTTTTTGTTAAATACCATAATTTAATTTATTTAACAATTCAACAAAATTTCTTCTATATTAGAAATATCCAAAACCACTACCCTAACCATTTTTTATGTGTATAATTAATAAATATACATCATTTCGTAAACAATATGTTTCCAAAAATTAGAAATTTAATTTCTAAATAAAATCACCATTTACATACAAATTAATGATTTTAATATTATAACATTTTTTATCATACATTTATAAATTAATTAAGTTCTCATAAAATAGTATTATAAAAAAAATTGAATATTTATTTATGAATATATTTTATGGAATCAAATTCTTTTAATTCATTATATTAATTATAAATCTGTAAAAAAACATATACATTTGACAAAAATAAGAATAGTTAAGTTATCATTTTTAAAAAAATTATTTGTTGAATCAATGAAATAAATATATCCATTTTTCACTTATATGATGTAAAATTTTTATTTATACTTTAATATGTTTGGTTTCTATCCTAATTATCATATTTTAGTTCTTAACGGTCATGTTAATATTCAAAGGTCAAGTTATTATTCCTTTAGTATATGTTTCTTATCTTCTAGAAATAACTATTATATTATAAATTCTTCATTCATAACAAATTTATTGTCATATTTATGATATTTTATGTGATTTATTATATAAGAAATAATTATCATAAATAAATTTTCAATGGTAAAATTTCATGTTGTAAAATTTTTCACCCATTATGAAATTTTCCCTTCAATATTTAATATTATTTACTATGTTGCAAAAGGTGGGTGCACATATCCTTTATCAGTTCCTTTATTTCACATGTTTACTCTTTATAGTTATGGTAATTCCAGTATAAATTAACTTGGTGTGTGGACTTCTTGTATAGATCTTTATCATTATAGCACAAGATAATCGTTGGCCCTCCACATAATAGATATCATTCTCCAATTATACCACCCCTGAATTCAATATATGTGAGGGGTATCGTATGTATTTTTTGAAGAGGGATATGCAGAATACATCGGGTACATGAATCATGGTTTGTGGATAGTCTAGTTCATTGGCCACAGTTCTAAGATGATCAATAATCAAAAAGGGGACAATGTACCAATGTCATATCTTTCCTTTAATCTCAAATCAGATGATCCTCTCCCATGGAGATATGTCGAGGAATAACATATCGGAAACCTTAAACTCCCTCTACTATCGATGAATGTATGCATAGACCTGCAATAAAATTTTGGAAGAACATATATACTAATTAATATTTTTAACCTAATCAACAATTTCTTCAACAATTTTATCAAAGGATGATCTTTGGTCACATCCCCCATTAAAGTCCACATAACATGCTCTCAATATTTCTTCAACTATTTGAATATATTTCATAGTGTTTATTTTAGTTTATGGATGGTAGGCCGTACAGATGTTCAGCTTAGTATTCCAACCATGTTGGAATATTTTCACTAAATTGGAGGTGAATCTTATATCCTAATCAGTTACAATTGATCGTTGTACTCCATGCATCATGACCACTTCTATGATTTATATTCATGAATGTACTTCTACGGTGAGGTCATCTAGAATTTCAATTATGTGTGCTGTCTTTGTAAGAATATCCACAACAACACATATAAAATTGTTTCCACATGATGTATTTGGAATTCCAATGACCAGGTATATGGTGATGTTATACCATATACATGTGGTATGGGTAATGGTTACATAAACAACTTAGAAATAATATTTTCTTCCTTTACATTATAACATATGAGTTTCATTTTTGTATTTTAAATGATCTATTTCATCATATTTTCCCACCAATAGTTCTCTCAGTGATTTTGATGCATATGTATTCTCCCTAAGTGAATAGAGAAGGTTGAGAATTGCACATCATTCAAAATCCTTTTCTATATCTAAATATTGGGTAGAACAAAAATTCATGCCCCAAATCATATGAATCATTCTTCATTTATCATGAACTCAGATGATTTCCCTTTTCTGATATCTTTCATCTTGTTCTGAATAAACACTTCATTTCTTTGATCATGTTTTATTTTCTCCATTAGGAATAGATATGAAATAATTTGAGAAAGGATTGATGATTCTTGTTTCTTAATAATACCCATGTAAAACCATTGAAGGTCATATAATATTTAATAATTTTCGATTCTCATCATTGATAAAGATGAAATATCCTTTCTACTTAAACCTTCTTCTACATTTTTCCTTTAATGGGGTGGTCATGGGTTGATCAGTCATAGTCCTTGATGATCTTTAACCATATTAATTGGATCATAGTAATCTTCTTCTATGTGAATATATATTTTTGTCCCATGTTATTAGTATATATATCACACTTCTCCCCATAGTGATAATTCCTTCACATTTTCAATGCAATGATGAGAGCTTCCAACTCTAGATCATACCTGGGAAATTTATTCAAGGTAATTATCAACTTCCTTGTGCATATTATATCACATTAATATTTAAATATTTACACATCTTGATCTCTTAATTGAGGCATCACATTATACCATAAAAATTTCCTCACTTCTCAGATGTGTGATTTCTGATGTAGTGATATGACTCTTTTTCTACTCTTTTATGTAGTCTTCATGTTAACTAGTCTATATGAAATTTACACCCTTCTACTTAATATATGTTAATGGGTTTCAAAAATGTGATAAGTTCTTGAAAAATAATCAGTAATACATCTCTTGATAAAGAAAACTATGGATATCCATCACAGATGTTGTCATGGGCCCGCCTTCAATTTCATTCTCCTTGTAAGTATCCACATATATACTTTTAGTGGTGATAACATCCCCAAAAATGATAATTTCTCAATACCAAACTCATAATTTATTTAATTTTTATTTAGTTTATCCTTTCTAAATTTCACTAGAAAAGTCCTCAAATTATCATCATTATCCAACATTATCATGGAGTATATGAATATAATGTCAATAAATACTACCAATAATTTGTTAATGTAATCTTTGAAGACACTATTAATTAAATCCTTGAATATCACTGGAGAATTAGTGAGTTTTAAGGGTGTCACTATGAACTCAGAGTGTCCATACCTTGTTTGAAATGTATTTTGAGAAATAACTTCATCGATAACCTATAAATAGTGTTATCCATACCAAAGATCATCCTTTGATAAATAATTTTCCACATTTAGTTAATAAAACAATTCAACTATCAATGGTATGGGATCTTTTTCTTTATTATTATTTTATTATGCTCATGATAATCAATTTAGAGGTGCATTTACCCATACTTCTTCTTGATAAGGAGGACCAGTTCACCATATTGTGATGCTCTTGGGAATTTGAAACAATTTTCTAGATTCTAATGTAATAGCTTCATCAGTTCTTTGAGTTCAATTATGTTTATTCAATAAGGTTTCTTTTATACAGGTAGGGATCCAAGAATAAGTTAAATTGAGAAATTAACCTTTAGATAATGATGAAATATAAGTAAATATTTGGGGAACTTATCTGGAGGTCCCTCATAATGGACATGTCTTTGAGCATGATTATTTCTTTTGCCTCAATCATTTGAGATAGATATTATTTATCATAAGGTAGTAATATCCTCATTAAATTTCAATAATCTAAATGAGATTTAACCTCCTCCTTAAAATTATACAGTATTAGGTGATTTATTCTAATAAGAAGTGTTATATCATAAGGTAGTAATCTCCTTCCAATGTAAGATGAGATTTCCTAGTTGGTTTACATCATAAACTGTATCATTGGAAGTGTTCTATTATTTTTATTAAATAAATTCTCCATTTTTTCTCATATATAACTCATCCTTCATTGTATCATGTGGTGTTTAGATAGTTATACTAAACATGAAAGATATGATTGAATACATAGAACCAAAATCAAATAGTTCATTCACTATTATTCAATGAATATCTAGCATACCACTCATTAAACCATTATTGGGCTCCACCTCTTCAGTAATGATAGTGTGTACATATTCTTGTTTCCATGGAGGTTATTATTGTTTATTTCTTCAAATAAATCATGTCTTAGGGAAATTGATTGTCGAATTCCCATGTTCCTTATAGTTGATACACTAAACTACATGCTTCTTATTAATATGAACTATCTTTTATTATTTATCATTAGTGGGATTATATACATCTAATTATCTTATATTAGTCATATTCCACACTCTTAAATATTATAAGCATATATCGATTCCCTTTATATAGTTTACATGATGTTTATTCTCATACTTTTTAAAAAAGGGAAGATGAGAGGTTTTTCCATAATGGGATTTTTCTATTAATCCAACCATAATAAACTCGAATTTCCTCATTATTTAACCGAAAAACAAGATCAATGATATCCCATGATCTCCATTTCAACCTTAAGGGAACAACATACAATATCTTTAAGACTATTAATTTCTAGAATAACCAATGATTTTTATAGACATGGATTTAGTCCACTAATGACATGATCCACCTTGCATTGGGTGTTCATGAAAAGTACCGACTTTTATCATGTTTGGATGGGATGTTCTTATAATAAACACCAATAGATTCATATTATTTTTTATTTAATACATGGAAATCTAATTAAATATTAAGATGGAGTGTTCATGGAAAATATTTATTGAAAATTAATTTCTTCATCTCTTCCAATTACATGTAAACAACTACCACCCAAGAAATTTTATTCTTGTTCAATATCCGCCACTAATCAGGTTCCCTATCAATAATATATACAACCAACACAATTTCTCTTTTTCTTATCACTGGAGGAAATAAAATATCTTCTCAATGAAGTTAATCAATTGTTTAGAAAGTATGTGATCATAAGATCCCATAAACATGGGATGCATTTTTCTTAAAAATCATTCAACTGCAACATGATCTTTCATCGAAGAATGAGGGTGTTCCATATAATTCATGTTAATTTTCATAACATGATTTAGTTGATCAAGTAATTTCATAATTCATTGAGCTCCCATTCCAATTATATTTTTTATATCATTAAGGAAGTATTCACATTTCCTATAAAATTTATTTTTGGAATGAGTTATTCAATTTATATTCATTAAATAAGAAAAATAAAGTACAATTTGGGGGAATGAATACAAAACACATAAAACGAAAAAACTGAAAATAAATGGATATACTATTAAATGAAAAGTATATCATAAAATTTGATCCCTATGTTTCTATTTAGGTAATTCATTGTGATATAATTATCTGTATAATTTTTACTAATGTTTTATAGTACCAATCTATTAAGAAATAGATTGTTTTATGATACCAACTATGAAGACACTATTGTTTTGCACGTATTTTTACATATTTTTGAGAATAATAAACCATAAAATTACAAGACATGGATCATAATTTCTTGTGTAATTTGATGATTGGGTATGTTAAACTGAGAAAATAGAAATAAAATAAATCATATATATTTAAATCATCCATGATGATCTAAAAACATCCATTATGCCATTACATATTCATAGGACATCCTAGGGAAAACATAAATAAAGGAATGAGATAGAAATACTAGTAAGGTAATAAGAATAGTAATAATAAATAACATATAGGTTATAAGAAATAATTTGATTCCATAAAAGGAATTGAACATAAATATACTAAATTATGAATAACATTTATAACATGGTTACATATCATGATGGAATCATAGGAAAGTGGAAACACAATATAACATGACACAAATATGAGTCATGGATAGATACCGAGACTATATTACTCTATATAAAAAGTTTCCAAAAGAAATTAGGTTCACTGCCCGTAACAACTTATGTTTTTAAAAGGAAACAATGTGTTCGGTGGTATACATGTTACAACACACTGACCATAAATGAACAACTAAATTTTATTAATTCAATATTGTTGTTATCTCACAACCATTATAATAAAAAGAATAAACACTGATAACATAATTATGGAAATATTGTTTACACATATTTATATAATGATTCTTTGGTTACAAAATTAACTAGAAATGAAACTAAAAACCAATTGAATATAAAATATGTATTGTTATGAAAAAATATTTAAATATGTATAATTTTATTTATAAAATATTCAAATCACACTTTTTATATTATTCTAATGAAATATAAATTCTATATGATTTTAACAATTCATCTTATGATTTTTCTATACATTTTTTAAGAATAAATACAATTTTACGTATGAAATGTGTGTTTTTTTTAAAAATTTAGTTTTGCTCCATATAGATGGAGAAATTATTCAAAAGATAATTTTTATAATTATATATAATATATTTTTAAAATAAAATTCATTTAGGAATTTTAAATATATAATTTATATTAGGGTTATTTTTTGATATTTTATTGATACGTTTCATTTTTTTGATGAATAGTGAAAAATAATACATTATAGTTAAAACGAATTTATTTTAAATAATTATTATACATTAAATATATTTTTAATGACAAAATAGATCAATAAAAAATTTATTAATCCAATGTATGTAATTTGGGATAATTTTTATATTTAAAGTAGGTTTAAAAAATTATTTATCTTTCAATAATTTCTTTTACCTGCCTTCTTGCCACATCTGCAGGATTAGCATTAATCATTATTATACAGCTTCTGTGAATTAGAATTTTTAAATACACACATACATAGTATTAATCATTATGATATTTAGAGAATAATTTGATCAACTAATTTTTTATTTTGGATTTGGTGAATATTAACTTTGGTAAATTTTTTATTACAATAGTTAAGGGAATATAGGGTAATTGAAGGTAAAAATAATATTATAATACTATTAATTTAGCCTAACACTTCTTCCAACTTCATTGGATGGGTGTTTTTTGACTAAAATATACCTTTAGAAATATTTATTATAATTTTCTGAAACATGTGTAAGAATTTTACATCTATTATATTTTGTTTAAATATAAAGTAAAAATGTCATTCTAATATTTTTTATAAGAAAATTAATTATATTATATAATTATAAAGAATATATATTAGACTATAAAACTTCATTTTCATTATAAAATGCATATCTACATTATGAAAATTTATTTTCAAATTTTAGGAATTATGTAATTTAATTTTATTTTGACATAATGATGATGTAGTAAATGATTTATTAAATAAAAACTAAAATAAATGGTATTAATAATATTAAAATAAATATAATTTCAAATATCATATTCCATAAGTGAATTTTATGGATGCTTTTGACAATTTATAGATTTGTTAATGTATTTTTTCTAAAGGAATACAATATTTATGATTTTTTAAAATGTCATGTAATGAACAGTGTCAAAATTGATATATTTCATATATAAAAATATTAAATATTTAATTAAATGTTATGAAATTAATTAAATACTAAAAATCATCTAAAAATTAGATATTAGTCTTAAAATGTCATTAATGACTCATTAATTTGTTGTTTGTAATGTTATGGTAATTATTTTAACCCTCACATTATAAATTACTTGAAAAAATGTTTAGAGTTAGAAGATGTAAAAAAAGATAAGGATTAAAAAAAAGAAAATCATGTAAAATTTTAATTGGATTGTATTATTTAGACAAATAATCATATTATATTATATCAAAATCAATTTTTACCGTTTTTTAAAATAAAATAAATTTATATAAATTTCATTTTTTAACAATTTTCAAAGTGCCCCTCCCCTCTCCTATAAAAGGGAAGCCATTAATATTTATTACATAAATATAAATAACTATTTGGATCAGCCATTTTCCTCCCAATAAATTTTCGTAGAGTCCCCCCCATATTATATGGTCCTTATTTTAGTTATAACAGCCACCTTAGAGGTGTTATTGTTTTAACAAAGGTGATCATCTATAGAAAATGCAATCTTTTTAATTAATTTTTTCTATATTATTTCTTCTTCCACTTCCTTAAAATATTCTTAAAACATGATGATATAATTAGTCAAGTATACTCAATATATTGATATATTATTGTGTTAATATCATCTCCTAAAACAATCTCCAATTTCATCAAATTGGAAGTGATATTTTCTTTTGTTTTCTTCAGTGGCCTACAAAATCACGAACCGATATAGGTTGTGGTTTTTACCATCACTAAAGACTATTTATAATGATTGAATTAATGTTTATATATGATATTTATTAAATATTTATCAATATTATACATAACATTATCAATTACATTCGTAATTTCCTTGAAAATGAACATTATAATGTCCTTCCTGCATACATGTGAACTATCACCTCCGCAAAGCAATGTAATTCATTTTTATTTAGCACATCAATTGTATGTTATATATTGATGTATAACTAACTTATTAATATGATATTATTTATATTATCATCATTCTATTAAGATAAAATAATACTTATCATATTTCTATAAAGATTATTTAATAATTAAAATGTTACTCAAACATACATACGATATATCGTATCCATGATTATAATATTCTCCATTCATCATAACCATAGAAAAATGGTTTGATTTAAATATAAAATTGTTATATTATTTTTATTCTTATTTAATGAATATTATTTTGGAGATTATGGAATTATGTCCCCATGGACTATTGATATCATACCAAAGTCATCTGTAACTCAAGTACCGAATATTGACAAAACAAGTGACATGAGGTTAAATAAATAATTAATTATTATAAAATTGTAATAATTGATGTAAATTGAATTATAAACCTGAAATAGGTTCTAAGACAAGTAAATAAGTAACAAAATATTATTATCTAAGAAGTTAAAAAATTTACGTGATGAGTCAGACTCAGGGAAGAGACTCTTTAACTAAAACACCATTTAATTTTTTTGAAAGTTTTATTCTTCTCAATATTTATCACTAATGTATGTGTTTTCAAAACGACATTATGAATTTGTTAATATTTAAATTAATTTTTCTAAATTTTATCTCCTTTTAAAATATTCAATGTTGTATGGGACAATTTCATTCAAAAAACATATTTTTAATTGTTTTAATTGTGTTTTAAAATAGGGTTGATTGTTTCAATAACATGGAATGTTTTCTTAAGATATACATCATAAACCATTTTTATTTCTTTAATATCACTTTAATGATTCTATTATTACTTTAAAATTTTACAATTTCTTTTTAAAATAGTGTTTTTTTATTTTTAGGTTTGTGGCTTCGAAATAATGAAATGTGATTTGAAAATGGAAATGATATTTATCCATTGTTTTTATATCATGTGTTAGGATTATTTAATTATTTGTTGGAATAATTTATTTATTTAGGTGGTTTTATGTTTGATAGAGGGTGGGTGAGCTTGTGACATGTCTCTAATTCATTGGGTAATGATACAAGGTTAGCCATTTAGGTTTCTCCTAACAGATTTATGATATATACTGTGATGGGTATTCCAAATGTAACCAAAGAAGTTACACCCTATATAGAATTGAAAGCAAAAATGTATGTATTATATTGATTCCACATGTTAAATTTATTATATATTATTTCTGTGATTTTTTTTCATGAATCATATTAGTTCATGAGGTATGATCAAAATCATATGTTTTTTTGGTGAAATGTATGATTTTTGAAAAATTATTTCATGAATTTAGAATAATTGTGGCTCACATTTTACATTAAATCTCTTATTAATAATTTTATGCTCATTCCATGTCGTAAAATGTTTTGATATGTCTTATGAATGGAAAGGAAAATTTTTATTTCGTGATGAAATTATTGAAGATGTTTTTTTAAAAGAAGTCATTTTTTATTTTAAAAGGTTTTCCTTTGGTTGAAAATGTGTATAGTGAGTATAATTTTTTGTATATATTGTATGCATATATTTATTAATATATTTTACTAATTGTATGAAACTATAAAATAAAAATAATCATTGATTAAAATTCTAGTTAAAAACACTAGAATATGTTATGTTAAAGGATGATTCCTTATTGTTTGTATCAAAGGATTGTTTAGACAACATTCGAAATTCGGATGTGTTATTAAGTGTTTTGTATATCACCATAGGTTTATAATATTATTATGGTCATAATTATATTGTCTTATAAACCTTTGTTGAAGTTATATTTTATGAAATTTTATGTTCACTAATGGTATTTTTTTGAGATATTCATTAGAAGTAATTATAAGCTATTACTTTTGGGATGCAAAATAAAAGATATATTAAAAAATTATTATTCAACCACATTATTATTATTTTTTATGACTTCAACATATTTTTTATTGTTATAATAATTATGTAAATTTATAAAAATATAACCCACATGATGGTTGAATACCAGTCATTTCCGGTAATGATATCGCAATCCAACCCACATCCGAAGGGTGAAAAGGGTGAATCGCCAACCACCTGCCTATGTGAAGTCCCTAGTTATTATTAATTTATTTATTTTTAGATAAATGATTTGATGAAGAATAAAATTATTTTGGGATCCCATGTTTTATCGAATAGATAATATTTGGGATTTTCAAATTATTTAATGATTAACAGAATAACTTTTTTTCAAGAGAAGTTCACTAATTTTTGAATCTAATGTGATCAATGTAAATAGAATCCCATGGAAATTTATTTTAAGAGATATGGATTAATTACATTTTGTAATGGTCATTTAAGTTTGTTGGAGTTATGGGGATTATGGTTATTTATGGAAATTACTAACCCAACATGGAGAATATGTGATGATGGTAACATTTTTAGTATGAGTCTTCAAGAGTAGTGGATGTTATCAGTTGATTAATGTTCAAATTTATATAGTAAAACTCTATAATCAAATCCTTCTTATTTTTGAGTTCTAATCTTATATATAGTTATTTTTTCAATGATATATTTTGAACATTTGGTATTACTCTGGAATTTTGGGGATTGAAGTAGTTTTTTATATAAGGTTTATTTTTTTGGATAATTGTCTAATCGTGAACTAACCATTTTAGGCTAGGTTAACATTTAAAGACATGAGGATTAAATTATTAGTCTTTTGTGCATTTTTGGATTCTCTATATCTTGATTACTATGACATGGTATGAAAATTGATCTTGAATATTCTTCATTTATGGAAAAAGATGAGTTTTTTGTGAAATATGATTAATGGATAATGATGTACATGTCATGTAAATATATTTATTTAGGTTATTATTTCAAGTAATAAAATAATTCATCAACACTATTAAAGGGATTGTAAAACAAAAACATTTTGCCTTTACATTTACTTTTAATAAATCATAGACCGTTTAACGCCTCACAAATTTTTTGTTTTGTAAGTGTTAACATTCCCCTCATTCAGTTTTATATCAATCCCCATCAACAAATGATTGGAATTTTTTATCTTCCATGTCTAGGTTTTCCTATATGGAAACCTAGAATATGTTATCTCAGGTGGATTTCATACTTCGGTTTCATTATTTTAGAGTCAAGGTCTCCTTTTTTTCTTATGATGTGGTATTTTAAAAATGATTTCAAATATCTAAAAGCCAATATTTTGAATCCAGAGTTCATGTTACAAGGAAAAAATCATTTAAATCGTGGAATACTGTAACATCTTGAGTTTTTAAATAGGAAACTCTATATTCAATGGTGTACATGGTCAACCACATCGAGCATAAATGAGAAAATAAAAATTATTTTTTAACATGGTAGTTATCACATATACATTAGAATGAAGGTAATGAAAATTATTAATTTAATTATGAAATTATTGTTTACATATGTTTATAGAATTATTCATTGGTTACCAAAATAACTAAAAATGAAAATAAATAGGAATCAGATATATAGGATGTATTTTAGTGATTAACTATTTAAATGTGAATAACATTGTTTTTAAAAAAATAATGTCTCACTTATTTGATTCTTTTAGTGAAATATAAATTCAATAGATTGATTAAAAGTCATATTATGAGTTTTCTAGACATTATATAAGAAAAAAACAATTATTTGAATAAAATGAGTGTTTTTCTAAAAATTTAGTTCTTTCATATTTCGATGGCACACCTAATTTAAATCTACTTTTGACACTTTTATATATTCTATTTATCAATATAAGATAAAGTTTTGAATTATTAATATCATAATTACATTAGCATGTATTTTTTAATTTTTCAAAAAAGGTGAAATTTTTTATTAATACTGAAAATACTACATTATAGGTAAGAGCTAATTTCTTGTTTAAAAAATATTTATACATTAAACAACGTTTAAAAGACAAAATAGATCATTAATACATGTATTAATCTAATTTTGTTCATTGGTAAAAATTTTATATATAAATTAGATTAAAAAATAATGATCTTTTGAATATCAATTTTACCTACCTTCTAGCCACATCCATGGGATTAACATTAAAAATAATTTTACTGATTATGTAAATTGTATTTTGATAAATGGATATACCCAATTGTAGTCTGTATGATATTTATGGTCTATTATAATGAACATAATTTTTATTTTGTATTTAGTGAACAATAATTGCATTAATTTTTTTTTACTATGATTATAGATAAATCCGGAAATTAAAAGTTGAAAAAATATTACAAAATTATTAAATTATCTTAACAATATTCCTAAATTCATTGGATGAGTGGGTTTCATGTAAAATAAATCACAGTAAAAAATTATAACCTTTTTAATCCACTTAGGGAAGAATGTGTCATTTATTTAATTTTATTTAAAGATAATGTAAAAATTTCATACTCATAATTTTACTAAGTAAATAATATTCAGTATAGGGTTATAAAGAACATAAATTAAACTATAAATATTAATTTTAAATCCAAAATGATTATCTATATAATTTTATTTTTTAAATTTTTAGACATTTACTAATAAAATTTAATTTTAAAATAATGATGATATAATAATAGATTTATTTGAGGAAGAATCAATAAAATGATATTAATATTATTAAAATAAATATAATTTTAAATAATTTATTTCATAAATTATTTTTATGGATGTATATATCATATTTGAGATGATTAAATATATTTTTTTAGAAGGAATCATTTTGTTATTAATTTTTAAAAAGTCAAGTATTGAATAATGTCAAAATTGACATAAATAATATCTTAAAATATAAAATATTGAATGAAATGATATAAAATTAGTAAATATCTATGAATAATCCAAAAAATTTAGATTGGTCTATAAATTTAATTTATGACACATTCATTGGTATTTTGGTATGTGATGGTAATTATTTTAACCCTTAAAGTATAATTACTTGATAATATAGAAAGAGTAAAATGGGGTTAAAAAAAATATAACGATTAAAAAAATGTTAAAACCTTTTTAATATTCCTTGGATGAATATATTTTAACCCGTACAGATCCCTCTTAGAAAAAAATTAGTTGTGACCCATATATAGATGAAAATGAATTTAAATTTAATTAACACATTTAAACATTTCAAGAGTGCCCCTTCCCTCTCATATAATAGGGAACCCATTGATCATTATTTTTTAAAAATAAAAATTCAATTTTTAGACAATATTTATAAACAATAATTCCTTTAATACCTAACATCTTTCAATAGACCTTAATTTAGTCATATTACCCTCTATAGAGGTGTTGAAATTTTAACAAATGTGATCATCTGAAGGAAAGGTAATGTTTTGATTTTAGTATTTAAATTTTATTTCTTCTTCCACATCCATAAAATATTATTAAACAATGATGAAATAATAACTACAGTATAATGAGAACACTGGGATATTGTTACGTTAGTATCATCACCTAAACCCATCTCTAATTTCATCAAATGGGAAATGAACTTTTCATTCGTGTGTACGTTGGACTACCATCTCATGAACCAATATTGTTCATTTATCATTACCTTCGATTAAGGCATGTTATAAAAATAGAAATAATGTTTATATTTGATATTCATGAAATATTTATCATTATATGAAAATATAATATCTATTTTCTTCTGAAATTACATTCAAATAAAAATGAAAATGTCATTCGTGCATAAGTGTGAACTATCTGCTCCACGAAGTGGTGTGATTTGTTTTATTCCCCAAATCACTTGTATGACACACACACACACACACAAGTATATATATATATATGAATATTTAAATTATTAATATATTATTAATGATATTATGATCATTTATTAAAAATAATATAATTCTTTATCGTCTTTCTCTAAAGATCAACAAACAATTGAAACGTTACTCATGCGTTTGTATGGACAACCGTCTACATGATTATAACATTTTTCATTTTTCATAACCATATATAAATGGTATGAATAAAATTTATAATTTATATATATAATTCTTTATTATTTATTTAATATTATTTTGGATATGATGTCCTTATGACCAAATTGACTATTGACATCATTCCAAAGACATCTGGAACTCAATTTCCAAATATTGAAATAATTTATGAAATGAGTTGAATTAATTAATTAATTGTTTTGACATCGTAATAATGATACAAAAGGAATAATAAATATTATAAAGGACATAAGTAATTTAAATAATTAATTAGTTTTTATTAATTTAGAAGATAAATATTGTACGTGACGAGTTAATCTTCTAGTAATGGACAGTTTAACAAAAACATTGGTTTAAAAGTTTTAAAGATTAATACATCTAAATAAATCACAATAATTCTCATATTTTAATAATTGGTTTGAAGAATTATTTATATGGACACTAACGTTTTAAAATTTCATTTCATTTTACAAGTTTCTATGTTTTATGGGATTATTTTAATAAAAAATATTTATGTTTAAATTTACTAATTGTGTTTTAAAAATTGATATAATTTTTCAATAACAGAGAATATTTTTATCATATACATCATCAAACTAATTTCTCAGTTTCATGATTCTTTAACATTCTGATATTTTATTTAAAGGATTAAAATTTATTTTCAAATAATGTGTTTTTATTTTTAAGTGTGTGATTTTATAAAAATGAAATGTGATTTGAATGTTGAAATGTTTTGTATCATTTAGGATTTTTTATTGTTTATGAATATGTTTATGTTCTAAGGGAATGCTATTTTATTTTGGTGGTTTTGTGATAAACCATGGGTGGGTGAGCTCTCCATATCTTCAGAATGAATTTGGTAATGATATGGGGTTAACCAGATTGGTTTCTCCTAAAAAATTTTGGGTATATACTGTGTTGGTTATTCCAAATGTAATCATGAATGTTACTCTAAATATAGCCCTGAAATCTAGAATGTAAGTATGACATGGATTCCATAAGTTACATTTATGATATATTAATTCTCTAATTTTTTAGGAAACTTATGAGTTCATCAGGTAAGCTACATGGTTTATGTTTTATGGCTCCAGACTATGGTTATTTGAAAATGCTTTCATGAGTTTAAAATGTCAACTACTATCAGTGTATTTTATATCCCTTATAACGATTTTTGTTCCGATCTAATGTTTTAAAATATTTTTTGAGAGGTCTTTAGATTATTAAGGTCAAAGAAGTCATAATGATGAAACAATTGAAGATGTGTCTAGAAAAGAAGTCATGTTTTATTTTAAAAGAATTTCCTATGGGGAAAAAAGTGTATACAAAGTATAATATTTCACATGTAATTTATGGGTATAATGTTTTTATATTATTTCCAATTTCTCTAATATTAAAAATTTAAATGATCCTCTATTGTATATTTTTGATGAAAACACTATATTATGATATTTTTAAGGTCGTTTCATTAAAATCCATGTCCTAAAATGGGGTCTCGGGATATTAGACATTACATAATGAATTTGGGATCTATATGTGGGACCCATAATAACATTTTCATTAAGATGTGTTCCACATGAAAAATTATTCAGGATGTATGAACATAAGGGTTACCTACAAAAAAAATTGCATCATAATCATGTCATAAAGCATTACAAATAACATATAAGATTCCATTAATGTGAGTATTTCTATCAGAAATGGAAATTAATAATAGGAAATGGAAATAAAACATGATAATTGATGTCAAAACTAATGAAAAAAATGTAAAAATTATTTTGATAAACATAAAAAATGATCCACTTTAGTGCGGCTTAAGGGAAAGTACTAATAATTATTCAAAATAAAGAAGGAATAATTGATAGAATAAAACTAAAATTGAACCAAGGTATCATTTAATTATAAAAATACGGAGTTTATATGATGAATTGGGCATTAAAATATACTATGTTTTGTTACATTAAAATCGGAGACAAAATCTGGAATTCATGTTTAATCGATCTTTGATATCTGGAAGAATTGATAATGGAACATTATTAGAACATGTATTTTCCAATCACTGAGGGATGATAAGATATGTATAAAATATTTTGGAACATAATCATATAGTGTATAAGAATCAAATAATATTATAGAATAATTACATTGGGTGAAGAGTGGGAATGAGTGTCCTAAATAAGAAAAGGAGGTTCAGAATGAATCCATTACTCTATGTTCGAAATAGTTCTTCACATCAACTTAATGTCTTAGAAATTAAACATAGATTCATTAACTAATATTTAAATAAAATATTGTATATGTACATAATTTATAATAGTTTATATGATCATTTATGGCCTTTTTGATGAGTTATAATGTTCAATTTCAACATTCTAGATTTTTCATATTCCTGGTTTTCATGATTGGTTCACTTGAATAAGAGTAGATAAGAACATGTACAATAGAGATGGCAATAAAAAATTGATTATTATGTTATTAATGAAATTCAAGAAAATTAATTCTTCATATATATCATTTATTTTATATATTTGGATGATTAGAATGAAAAAACATTAATGATAATCATTTAGATTTTTGTGGTGTTTTTCAAATCATTTTGAACTAGTTTCATTTTACAAATTAATATTAGGTAATAAACTTGTTATGTAACATTAAATAGTGTGTGATACATATATTTCAATATATTTGAACAATAAAATTGGATTTATGACCATACTTATGGTGGTAATGGAAATTGAAAACATGTTACCATTTAAGGTGATAAATCAACACATCACATACGATGTTTTAGTTTCTAGATTAGAAGTAGAGGGAAGTGAATTGATGATGGATTATTTCCACAAAGATAAATTATATTATATAACTAATACCAGATTTATCATGTTACATTGGGGTGTGGATGTAAGGATAAGATTAACAGAGAAAACAACTTGAAAATATATTGAATGAAAATGGATGCGGGTTTTACCTCTTGAATAACTTCTCCATGACAACCACATTAATGAAAATGGATGGGTCTTTTGTTGAGAAAAAATGAACAGGAAATTGGGGGAGATGGTTGGGATAGTATTGGCCATAAATTGGACAAACGTGAACTCTTAGAAGGTGTGAGGAGAAGTGGAGATAAGGGGCGCTTTTTATACTGTATGAGAGGTGTGTTTTTTTGTTTATTTCATTCATTAGATTATTATTTTGGTCAAGAGGATGTCTTTTTTTGATACCCATTCTTAAATATAGAAAAAGTAGAATTTGTATTCTATATTTGGTGATTACATTAGCCATATATCATCCATGACTCAGTAGTTCATATTATTGTCAAATAACCTAAAATATAGTATTTCACTATTCACTAAAAATTGAACTATTTTACCAAAATACAAGACCTAACCCTTCCCATTGTTTGAATTGTAGATTATAGAAATGACTCCATTTTTTTAATATAATTTTCTAAAATATTGATATTAAAATTTTAAAAAAAATTCCATTTATTGGAAAAATAATGATTTATAACCCTTTGAAATTATAATTATGGTCTCATTAATTTAAATTCCAATAATTATAAAAATGTATTTATTTATGAATCAATATTATGATAATAAATTTTCTTTTAAATAATTATATTAATTATTAAATTATAAATTATCATATACATTTTACAAAAATACCAATAATTAATTTATCATTTGAAGACAACTGGTACGTAAACTATGCTATAAATATATCATATTTTTATTTATAAGATTCCAAAATTTTATTAATATGTCCATATGTTATGTTACTATTCTATTGGTCATATTACTCTTCGAAAAGGCCATGTTACTATTCCATAGGTTATTTTATGATTACTTCAGTGTATGTTCCACAACTTCGGAGAATACCACTTATTTAATTCTTTCTGCATTTTTAATGTTTTATTGGGATTTTTGAGTGATTTTATATGATTTATTATATAATACATACTTATAAAAATTAAATTTTCACATATAAATGTTTGGGTCATTAAATTGTCTATCTTACAAGATATTAAACATTATAGATCATCCTACATTGAATTGTTTGGTCAGCTTATATGAGGTCAAGATCCATGCAAGATGACCATCATCCAATGGGTCCCCATTTGTGACCCCATAGAGTAATGATAATTATTAATATACTCTATATGAGATAATTCTACATAGTATCCTTCATCATGAAATTATATATCAATTAATGGATAAAAATTCCCTTATCCCCTTATCAATGAACATAGTATTTAGGGGGAACTCCCTTGTAAGAAACTTGTGTGAATTAAATCTGACAACCCAAGGATACAGTTCAATATCGGTACCTCTCATCATATGAACATCAACAAAATCCACAATAATAAATTCCCTCCTATTCAGTCACGTGTCTAAGTCTCCCCAACTAAGTGATGTTATATTATTTTCCATTCATTATAGTGAAACTCGACCAACATTCCCTATATATGAGTATTATCATTGATGAGGTGTCCTTGTATGAATAGTCTAACAACTAATTAGAATATTCATAATATTGTGTGTGAATAATGATATATATAGTATCCTCTGGTGTGGGTTTTATTGCAGATCCACCTAAAATAAATCTACCCACAACATGGTGTTTCATTCACCTAGTATTCATGCCATGATTTTCCATTATGTCTTTTTAAAACAGAATTAACATTCTTAATGCATGATAATATACTAAATGAAAGTAGGATCTTATTTTAAAACCATAAATTGCATAATTCTCATGTCCCGATCATAGGTTGTTAAACTGCATGACACGTGGTCCACCCTACATGATCTAAAACTATTCATATTAGTCCATGATGTATCAATTAAAAATAATCTTTGATAGATAGATCCATATAGGATAACAAGGAATATATCCCCTTATACAGTGTGTGAATTCTCACCACCTATACTATACATTTTTTTTATACAAAGGTTACTATTCAAACATGAAATTTGAGTAAACTTATTTTTATCCATGTTGGGTATGTTGTGATGACCACAACAATAATTTTGGAATTATACTTGAGTGATTTCTCATTCCAATACATTGATGGGATCAAAAGTTCCTAGATATGGATGGACCATAACTATGTGCCATCCCCTATATTTCTTGAAAATTCCCATTCAGCATATCAAACATCATACATCATTTATTTTCGATTAGCATAAATCATCAATAACCATCAGTAAGGATTTTATTCAACCCCATGTGACACCTCTTAATGGTAATCATCATCAACATGTCTATAATCATATCATCATAAATTGACACATACTCATCATATAGGGATTGTACATCAATCATCATACACTATGTACATTATCAAAGAATAAAATATACATTAAATGTGGTCAGTGGTCATCACATACGTAATTTTTCTATGATGTCATTCCAAATACAAGGACCTAGATTCATTACTTATTACATCATCATCCACACTCAAAACTAGTGTTAGGGTATTTTGTACATTAATCACTATATAGGATACCATATTCACCTTCTTGGTCCATAAATTATGACTATATACTGTCTGAGTTCATCCATTAGATAGTCAATATTACAAGTGGGTCCTTCAATCACATAAGGTCACATCTCTCCCATTTAACATATACTTTAACAAATTTTATTCAGTGTTCTGAGAAATTAATATTTTGTAATCATAGATAGATTAATTATTCCCTTGAAATACATTATCCTTACAATGAAGATATCTATAATAGCATACATCCCTTCACTGACATTGATTTTCACTTATCGCTTGTCCAGGTGGAAACCATATCCACTAGTAAGAACTATGAAAACTTAAAATCAATCATTATAATGGACCAACTGGAATGACAAAAAATGGTAGCATAAAAGCGAACTAAAAAATATTTGGATGAATAACCATAAAGGGAGACGTTAGAAAAAGTGAGTTCATAAATAAATTAACCTTCTACATCTGAATATTTGGAAAAAGAGAGGGAGGGAATAAAAAGACATAAATCATATAGTTCCCATAATAAAAACCTAAAAAACTCATATATATTATCATTAACCCCACT
Organism: Viscum album; assembly: GCA_963277665.1. Taxonomy (NCBI): domain Eukaryota; kingdom Viridiplantae; phylum Streptophyta; class Magnoliopsida; order Santalales; family Viscaceae; genus Viscum; species Viscum album. Next base: position 1,603,330,002 of record OY728143.1, on the reverse strand, counting down.
ATCCTAGGAAATAGTAAGATAAGTTTAATGTGATTTACAACTACCCATATTATTTGTACCATACGCAATGTAATAACAATCATGTTCTAATACCATACAGAGATATTCATTTTCTACATAGTCACGATTATTTAATAATATATTTGATTATGTGAAAACATATATGTTATATTGTAATGATAGTAGTCAACTATTGGGGAAACCTCAGTTTAGTTATGAACATCAGAACTAATATTTTCCTCCCATCCAAATATAGACATCATAATTATATGAATAAGGCCCACTGTCATATGTATGTCTTCACACCATTTCCATAGAACCTTTCAGTGAATTGTGGTAAAACATCATCTATAACACACATGTCCAATCCCATTATACCATAATAAAGTTTCTTGAGTAATGAGTTATATATCCAAAAACCCAATTATTGAAGTGGATTCAATACCCAACATGTTACACATCCTTGATTCATACATGTTTTCATTGTAATCTTATAATATATTATCCTCAAGAACATAACATGTTCTCTAACTCATGATCTAATTCAACACAATATATAAGTGAATGATTCATGAAAATAAACTAAATCCACTCCTTTGGGAATGTGGGATCTTGTATTGGGCCATTTATTCATGTTAGGGTTTCCTTTTGGATTTTACTATAAATATTTGACCAACTTTTCGTCAAATTTGTGAAAACCCAAATTGAAATGAATCTTTCTACAAGTGTAATTTCCAAAAACTAAATTTTCATTTATATGAGGAATTCAAACATACTACTATCAGTTATTGCTAATTCAAATCAGATCAATCCTAACCCTATAACAAAATAACGCAGCTAAACTGTTCTTGGTTCATGAACTATGAGTATATTATATATAAACTACTTCTTTGAGGGGTTATATATTTATAACATTGGTTTATCCATTCGTGATGGACTTATTCTACCAAGAATTTCATATTGACTCCCTCACATTTTATTGGTCAAAATTGTTAAAAACAAAAAACCGACCACATTATTCGAACATCAAATTCATTTAAATAATTAAGGAAATGTATCAATGGCTTTACATGTTTAAAAATAATAAAAGGAATCATTATTTAAAAACCATATATTGTATCAATAAAAAAATTCTCGCATTTTTTTTTCTAATACACACTATTGAATGTGACTCTCCATTAACACCTCACCAGGGTGCCTCACCAAGAACTATTATCCAACTAAAGTGGGTCATGGGTTTTTTATACTAAATGCGTGATAGTTCGTATACATAGAAAGATGTAGTGTGATGTATGCAAGAAAATGGATAGTGTGACGCTCTAGATCCACCTGAACTAGATTTTTGTACACCCAAATAGTGGGTATACTTCCCATATTTATAAATAATATTATCCCATTATAAAAATTATAGCACAAAGATCACATATCCTTACTCATGAACATGTCCAACAATGCCTATGAGGAATGATCATATATTACTCAATTTAATATCATGATACATATGTTCCAACCGAATAAAGAATCCATATTCCTTTAAATCATACATATATCTAAATGTTTGAATCTATTGAATCAATCTTTGGGAATAATGGACTATGTTTGAAAATCCCATGAGTACCCAAGGAGAATCACCATTGTTATTCTAGAGACCCCATGAGTTTATCCAATTACATTATCATGAGGGACCCTCCATTCACCAATGTACCTCACCAAGTCCCTACAAAAATGTTACATTATAAGATATTTCATCAGGATACCTCACCAATCCATTATGGAATGACACGTCACCAAGAAACCACAATAAACCAGATAGAACAATCTACCATCATGACCATCCCTTCCTCCAAATATCTATTTTTAAAAACCTCCATGATTTCATATTAATATAAATCATTAGGGCCACAACTCGAGCACAATATAAAATAAAAAAACAAAGACTTGACTTCATATCCAAATCACATTGGTCTCAAAATCTAATTTTTTGTAGCTCATATATCGTTAATTGAAGGGGGATTAAGATAAGTGGAAATAGAGACATATAAAGGAGAAAACATTCATGAAAAGGAAATTTTTCCCTTAGTATTCATGAACTAGGGTGATGACCCATTATCATCCACTTCACGAGAGAAACACTATACTCGTGATTCTTTACACGGGTTACAGTTCACTAAGGGAATCCATAACTGAGATCCATTATTTATCACCTTCCATTAAAGTTAAACTTCACCTTGTATTATCTATGATGGGAAACATTTTCAAAAGGATATTCCCTAGGAAAATGTATCACCTGGGATTTCTATATGTTTTACCCTTCTTCCAACACTCCTCACTTGGTTATAACTAAACATAAAAATTTTATAAGGGTGACCTTTCACCGAAGGTTCTTCACCCGGGTGAAGCCACCCATAGGCTATCTTTTTAGTATTTTTATATCATTTAACAGTTCACTTTGGGGAAGGATACTAAAGGATACCAACCATGTTGAATTAAATTGAAAACCCCCTATAAGGTTTTCATACATAAGGTAATCACTATAGTATATAAACCATTATCTAAAGTCTCATACATGGGAATTCAAATTGGAATACAGTAAATAAACTATATACATTGAACTAGGTTGTGTAGACCATCCCACACCTCTATAGTCTTGCATTCCCTTGAAAAAGGATGTATTAATCCTTTGTTACCTAATTGATAAGGGAATTTATGTTTTTTTATCAGTAATCCCCTTCATAATGAGGGTACGAATAATATGTAAAATGGTAAGAGCATCAATGACTCATGAAACACCACTTAGTTGGATAAGGAGTAGGATTAATTAGCCTGAGCACTTAGTGGATGATCAATTACAAGATATTATCAACGAGAGGTGGGCTTCCTCTAAGGTATAAATTTGATTTCAACCTTAATGATGGATTTATTCACCACACAATAAGCTACATTATACCATATGGTTAATCTCACATATATAGTTGTCAAATCGTCCTCAAAAGTCTATCTTTGTTTTCGTGTAATCATTTGGGGGATATATCCAAATCAAGTTTTTATGTATCCTGACTGAATGATGTTAATATAAAAGGTATTTTCCTATCAAATGACTTTAAACTATCAACATTGAACAAAGTTGGCTTTGATTTTTTTTAAAATGGGATATGTTGGTTACCTCATTGATGTTCAAACCTATCAACAGAACCACCTACAACATTCCTCACAAGGTAATATTTAATTAGATTCTAGATGTCCTTATTATTATTTTTTTATTCACTTATAGACCTGGTTAACTTAACATAGGCCTATAATCCCTATAGATAATCATATATTTGGTAATATTCCTGATGAATCCATACCCTAAAGGGGGGGGGAGGGATATTATTTCTAGGTCTCATTACTTATCCTTAATTGAGAAACATTCACCATGGGAAACACCAGTATTCTCCTTAGTTAGGGAATAATTGTAGTGAAATATCTTGGTAATACTACATTATTAATTTTGTTTCAAACTTAGGCATGTTTATTTATTTATAAGTGGTTGGGTGTTTATATTATGTCAAATGTGACAACATAATTATATTTAATAAAATATATTAAAAGAGGAATGAAATAAATAGATTATTCATAAATATTTTTCGATATTGTAACACACCAAGATTTAACAGTTTTTAATCTATTTAAATTAATTTAATATTATATATTGCACGCAACACTGACTTGGAATGCGTTATACGGAGGATTGAGTTTCTGAGAACCACACATTAGTATTATAACTATTTAAACGATATATTTATTTATCAATTAAATACTATTATATAAATTGTTAAAAATAAATTTTAAATATAATATATAATGTTATAAAACAAATAAAACATATTTTTAACTATATTTATATGTTTTGTTAAAATAGTTATATATTTAGAAAGAATATTTTCTTAAAAGAATTAATTTTTATGTCTTTTTGTGAACAATAATAAAATTATATTTATACACTCCTACAAAAGGAATTTGGTAAAATGGACTTAATTTTTGAATTCGGAATATCAATATTAGCTTAGAGTGAATTTTTGGTATTTTTATGAAAACATTCAATTTTGGATGACTTGTGAAAAACAGTGCATAGAACAAGAAGACCAACTTTTACATTTAGATAAATATTTTAAATTTTAAATTTATCATAAAGTAAAAATTTATACATAATAAATATATTATTATAATTTAAGTCATTAGAGTAATTTTATAATAATATTAGATATATAAAATTTTATTGAACATTTTTAACTTCTTTTTACCAACTTTCTAGGCACATTTACCACATTCTATGCACATTTGAAAATTTTCATGAAACATAATTTTACCAGTTCTATGAATTTAATTTCAAAAATCCAAGAGACATGGTTGAAAATTGTATGTAAAATGTGGTTTAATAAGATAAATTTTTTTTTGGTCAATAATAACTTTTGAATTTTATTTACCATGATTAAATATAAATACTTTACCTAAAGTTAAAAATAATATTAAAATTATCCCAACCCATGTCCTAATTATATTGGATATGTTTACATTGACCAAAAAGAATCCTTAAGAAAAAACTATGATCCTTTTTATCCATTTGTTTTAGATTATGAAATTTATTATATTTTATTTAATGAAGAGTTAAAACAGTAAAATTGAATGACTAATAAATAAACCATTTTTATCATTGGGTAACACATAAGATAAATTAAACTATAAATATTGATTAAAAATATTAAAAAATATCCTACATCATGGTATTTTATTTATAATTTTTAGACATTAAATAATATTTTTTATTTATTACACAATGATGACGAGGTAATTACATTATTAATGAATGATTAAAATAATTGATTTTATAAATATTAAAATAAATTTAGATTTGAAATTTTGATGCCATCCATGAATTTTCTATGTAAATATAACATTTTTTTGGTGAATGATTTTTTTTGAATTCATCAAGTTGTTTTGACCATAGAAAATATCAATTAATCAATAGTGTCAAATTGACATAAATTAGTTTTTAAAACAAATATTATTTTATTAAATGATATAATGTGTCTACAAATAAAATATTCATATAACAGACATATATGATGTTAAAAATGTCATTATTGGTCCATTGTTTTGGTATTTTGTCATTTTATATTAAATAAATTAACCATATAGTATGAATATACAAGAGGACTTGGTAATGGTTAAATTAGTTAAATAAGATTTAATGTTAAACAATAAGGATTAAAAAATATAGAAAACCTATCCAATTATTATTAGATGATTTTATTTAGACGTATATTCATCTTATATTCAATGTTAATGTGTTTTGGATCTTTTGAAACCGAAAATCATTTTATAATAAAATAATACTTTTGAACATTCCTAAAGAGCCCCCCCCCCTTATAAAATGCTATCACATCTAACACATTATTCACATGTTCAATTCCTTTTGGAACGACCAATCCTAGCTCAAAAATCCTCCCAAACACCCTCAATTCAACTTAGAGTCCATAAGTTGATCAGAAAGACAACATAAATAGCCATTTTGTACAAATCCAACAGAAGAACCCAAAAAACAGGTAATTATTTCATCACCACTTTCAAAGTTCTTTTCTTAATCCACTTCCACTTTCATTGTTCATTCCATACCAAAATATTAACTCTAGAACATTATACATACTAGGATGATTTTATAAATATGGTACAACTAAATTCATTATTCTATCAATCATATAAATTAAAATGTCATCATATGTGCATAAGTATGGCTTAATATCTCCACATCATGGTGTATTTTAGTATTCAACACATAATTATTTGGATGGGTATAATTTATGTAAATAATAAATATAAATTTTTAATTTTTCTGTTTTGTTAATATACCATCTAATTACACACCTTTTAATCACTGGGGAAATTTTATCGCCGCTCGTGCGTGCACATGGCTTACCATCTCCACAGCACGATGGAACTCTTTTCCACGTTCAACATAAAAGAATGATTATAAATATATATATTATTAATAAGTATATAATATATGACATAATAATTATACTGTATATATATACATATACATTGTTGGATTGGATTATACCAAATATACATAAGAGGGGGGTGAATTTTGTCTTTTCTGAAATCTTTGTAAGATTGTGTTATGCCCTTTAACATTAATCAGATGATATGATGCAGCAGAAATGTAAATAGAATAGACAAAAGATGTATAGTGGTTTGGGGAACAGAAGGCACCTAGTCCACTCCACCAACGCTCTACTCCATGAGATTAGTTATTTTCACTAACTGGTCCTCGTTTCAATAGACCATTAATTAACTGAGTACAGGCAGTTGACACCTTTACAATCAAAGGAAAAAATCCTTCTGGTTCACTCACATAACCTTTATATATTAGTACAAGAATCCATTCACTCAAGAATAGAATATAACGATTTTTTAATTCTAAAAAAACATTCCAGATGTTCTTCATAATTGCAACAACATGCAATTGACATAAGATGGATCATCATATTAAGAAATAATTATCTTCACAAAAGAGTCATTCTGAGTCAATCACGTTGCAGTAAATATAGAAATATAACTAACAACATCAGCAGTAGAAGATTCACAATTGATCTTCGATGTAAAATGAATGAATCTTCTATTGAGATTTTTCTTATTCAGAAAATAGAGCTTTGTCATTATCTTGAATCAGCAGATCTGAATTCTCGATAGAATATGTTTGCTTTGTTTTTTTCGCAGAATGATCGATGGATCACATAAGATCATTGGATGTTGTTCAAAAAATATCATAAATATAAAAAATGATAAGTACTTCTCCTGGAAATTTAGATCCACAAGAGTCAGCTTTTATCTCGCGATATTCAAACACATGAATTTACAGAGTAGTCATAACTTCAATTGAAAACACGACATAAAAATCTTATTTGAATTCGATCATTAAACCATTGATAAAATGGATTTCAACTAGTCAAAGTCGTATTTTAAAATCAAATTTAAATATGGCTTGAAATCCACCTTAAAATCATCTTGCTGGCCATTGCATAAAAATATCAAATTTAAACTCTCCAATGTCAAACGTAAGGTTGAGTTGTACTGTTTCATCCTCTGAACGTAAAGTTGATGACGTAGTCTTCAAACATATGGTTGACAACATATGGTTGATCAAAAACGTAAGGTTCATGTCACTTTCTTCAAACGTAAGGTTTATCATAAATGTAAGGTTGCTCATCTATACTTTTCTCTTCAACTATCGAATATATTGTAAAAGCTCCATAATTTTACAAGATCCATACTTTTCAAGGAATGTATGGTTGTTTACAAAAGTATGGTTAATGAACCATACATTTGAGAAACAATCCTAACATTTAACACATACATACGGTTCTCCTTCTATACTTTTCTAATATTCCAAACGTAGAGTTCCTTCCAGTTGTAGGGTTCTTTTTCATACTTTTCCGATAACATATGGTTCTTCATCCATAAATTTCTTTTATCTCATAAAGCCTACGTTGCATTTAATCCTTATTCTAGGTTCCTCCATGTATAGTAAGAACAGTGTTCCTAGAACACGCTAATGTAGATCCCGAATAAGTAGGGTATGAACAGTGTTTCCAGAACATGCTAAATGCGAATACATTAGAAATAAAACCTCATTGTTCCAGAACGTAAATATTTCATCAAGAAATAAAAATAAAATGAATAATAATTTCCTAAATAATTCTTAAAAAATAAAATCATTAGAAAATAGTTAAGGTTATTTGTGAGGCATCAAAATTATCATAAAGAGATAGAGTATTGTTTTCAACATACCCCCTTTAAAAAAACATTATATATTGTTGAAAACAACACATTTTCAACCATCTTCCCTTTTTGATGATCAATACATCCCATAAAATAATTAATGTAATTACCTTAAACAAAAATTAATTAATTTCATATTGTTTTGAATTTTGAAAAGATTAATACAATATTAGATTTAACATAAATTATCCCTCTAAATTATCCATTTTAATTTCTATCCCAATAAAATGAAGCAATCAAAAATGTTGTGTTTATCAAAATTTCTCCCCCTTTTTGTGATATTAAAAATAATGATAAATTATGGAATATAACACATTTAATGTATCACTGAACAAAAATAAATGCTATGTAACTATATTTCAGAAATGAAATATGGATTACTGGCATATATAAATAAAGACAACAAAACAAAAATAAATATAAACAAACATAATTTCAGACAAAATTGATAAATACAGGAATAAAAATGTTTTATAAAAATATTGAAATAGATACAATTATGATAAACACATGAATCAAGGTTTGGTCAGAGTATGAAATAGGTTCTATATACTCTGAACTGCATAGTTGATTTTTTTCAACTGTTCCCTGAGTCTTCACATCATTCCATCAGTAGGCTGAATGATAGGATCTCTGGTCCCATGAGTCATATGAATGTCTTTAGTGAGATTGACTTTGAAAAACTTGTGATGTCTTTTTTACTGCTCATTAAACAAAGAAAATTTCTCTGTGAATTTAGTTAGCTGATGTATAAGAGATGGTTCACATGATGTCAACTGATCAATCCAAAATTTCTGATTGTCTAATAGGACTGATTAATGTGATCAGTTGCATTGAAGATCATGCAATCTGACACATATATTGATCATTTCAGTTGTGATAGCCTGAAATTTTCTAATTATATAAGGAAAATTACCTGATCCTCTAGCAACACCAATTCCAAAATATGCAAAGTGTGTCTCTATAAATGAATTGAGATCTGATAAATCTAACTTCATAATAATTTCAGATTTTAAATTTGCAACAGTACTCTGCATATCCTTTATAAAAATTTCAACTTCCTGCCTTGAAACTATATTATCATTAAGTCTTTGAAATTTGAACTGTTATGATTCCAAGGCTCTCTTCAGAGTATCATTTTCAGATTCCAGCAAAGATACGTTTATGGAAATCTCTTCAATTTCCTTGTTCCCTGAATCAGAGGAACCATGTTCTTGATTCACATTCTCATTGTCAGTGTGACGTAACAGTACTATTGGTAGGGAATCTGCATCATACTTGTCCTTTTACTTTTCTGGAGTAGGATTTTCCATAGATTTTTCCTCAGATCCATTTCCAGACTATTCCAAAAAAAATCCTCTTGAAGTACTTCTGTTTGATCTTCAAAAACATGCTCATCATGAACATCAGCAACTTGTTCTTCCAATGTTTTTTCTATGATAGTATCTTCTAATGGTTCTTGAGTTCTGGCCACTTCCTCACCAGGAACTACCTCATTTTCATGTTGAAGTGTAACTGAAACATCTTCTACAACCTATTCTTGAGTCTCTCCTTCAGCTTCTTCTTGAACTCCAGATTGAATCTGATGTCCTTCCACTAGTTATGACCTCTCAGTAACAGCTTCTATTGTTATTTCAACAACTGCCTCTCTGACATAACTGTAAGAGAGTACATCTCTTGTAGTCAGTACAAGAGAAACAAGATCCTCATTAACAGTTATTTTTCTCTGAAATTTAAGTCCCTCTTGACTTCATTCTTCTTCAGTATCTTCAATTTCAAATCAGATACTTCTTGCAGTAGTGTTGACTCAAGATTCAGATTGTCCCTCCTTGGACTTAACAGAATCATCCTGAGCACTCTTTTTCTCTTCCTCAGCTCCTACTAGAAAGAGTTTTTATTTTATAGTACACCAAAAATAGATAATCTTTCTTAATGTTCCAGCAATAAACACATTAATGTGATGTCACTGTACTCCAATATCCACCAGTCTCACCATTTCCTTATTGAAAAACAGTTTGGAAATGAATTGTCTAAAAGGGTAGAAGTTCATTCTTGATTCTCTGTGACAACAATAATTCAGATACCTCACCATGTATCTAGGAATGTTGAATTTAATATCACTGAGTACCAGATACATTATATACATGTCAGGATATAATATCTTTTCCATCTCAGGCATCCTCGATGTCATCCCTTTTTGCACAAATTTAACTAAAATTCTCTGATCAGGCTCCAACTCCTTTATGAACATCTTCTATATAGAAATAGTACCAAAAAAGAGACATAATGTCCTCTGAATTATGCACAGAATCTCTTATATTTTTCAATTAAAAATTAAAAACTCCATTATGAGGATTGTTCAAAATCTGACTAATTTCAACTGAAGAGATCGAAAAATCCCTATCTTCTATCTTAGCCAGCATAGTGTCCGCATTGTCTCCCTGGCTAAACTGTACAAATTTGTAGAAATATCAAAGTTCTAACTCATACAAAAATTCCATATTCTCACTTTTGAAAGTATGTTCGATATTCTGAAATGACAATGCTTGTTCCAACAAGAGATTGGTTCAATATATCCATTCATGATAAATTACCTTGCCCTATAAGATTTTCCATCCTTCTGAAAGCTGTCTCTAGACATTACTGGTCTCGACCTCATCAGTGCACATAGTCTTAGCCATATCTATGAGACCTTCTAAAGGTTTTAAGGTTAGGGTTTTAGATATTCGAATAATTAGTGTTTGACGAGCAGTGGTGCGATTTTTGCGGGTCAAAAGGTTTTGGTAGAAATAAAATGGTTTATAAGTTGAAAGGGTTTCTGATAGCCTTGATTCCCGTGTTTTTATTAATCATTACATAGACATTAAAAATAAATAAAATTAATTACACGGGGAAAAGAAAATTATTCTGTTTGAAAAACAAATAGCCAAATAATTTTAAAACAGAATTAAAATAGGTCAACAACATAGTAAAGTAAAACATTATTTAAAACTAAATATTGATATCTCCCCTTAATAAAATCAATCCTTGCAGTGGGAAGTGGTTTAGTAAAAATATCCGCTAATTGAATTTTAGTACTTAAAAATTCCAAAGATATATTCTTTTTAAGAATATGTTCTCTTAGAAAACGATGTCTGATATCAATATGCTTAGTTCTATAATGATTAATTGGATTTCATCATATATTTTTAACACTAATATTATCCCATAAAATAGGAGTATTATTAAAATTTAGTCGAATGTTCATAAGAGTGTTTTTCATCCACAACACTAGTGAACATCAACTGCCAGTAGAAGCATAATCATCCTTAGCTATTGACAGAGCAACTGAATGTTGTTTCTTACTTGACCATGACACTATGGATTTCCGTAAAAAGTGACAAGTTCTATAAGTGATTTTCCTATCCAATCTATAACTCCCAATGTCTGGATCTGAATATGAAATCAAATTAAAATCAGAAGTTTTATGATAAAGAAGATATTAAAAAATAGTTCCTTTTAAATATCTAAAAATTCATTTAATAGTAGTTAAATGATATTATTTATGATATGATTGAAATATTTCACAAAGACATACTGAATACATTATTTCTCACCTGCTAGTAGTAATATATAATAAACAACCAGTCATACCTATAAATAACTTGTTTTTCAACTGATTTTACAGTTTCATTCAAATCATGTTTTATATTTGTACACATAAGAGTTGTATATGTCTTGTTGTTTTAAATACCAATATTCTTTAATAAATCAGTAATATATTTTCTTTGATTCAAAACAATCCCAAAATCTTTTTAGTAAATTTGAAGTCCCAAAAAGAAATTTAGTTATCCCATCATACTCATTTAAAAACCAGTTTGCATTATCATTGAAAATTAACGACAAAGAGTTTTATTAGTTGATCCAAAAAATAACTTCATCAACATAAATTTTAACTAATAAAATATTAGAATTTACAGTTTTCTTAAAAAAGGTTGGATCTTCCATTCTAACAGTAAAATAATTTTTCAAATGAAAAGATCTTAATAATTCATACCAAGCTCTAGGTTCTTGGTTAAGACCATAAAGAGCATTAGTATGTTTAAAAATAGAATCATGTTTTTGAGAATTTTCATAACCAAGAGGTTACACAACATAAACTTCCTCCATTAAATAAGAATTAAAAAGGAAGACTTAAAATCTATCTGAAATAACATAATGTTCATATAATATTCATAGAATAAAATAATTCTAATGGATTCCAATATAGCTATAGGTGAAAAGGTATCATCATAATCTATACCTTCTTCCTGAGTATATACTTTAGCTACAAATATAGATTTATTTCTAGTTATTATTCCTTGATCATCTTGCTTATTTCAAAAGACCCATTTCGTTCCTATCACTGGATAGTTCTGTGGTCTTTCAACTAATACATAGACTTCATTTCTTTTAAACTAGTTTAATTCTTCTTGCATTTCTATCATCCATCTTTCATTATCTAAAGCTTCTTTTATAGACTTGTGTTATAATTGGGATAGAAAGGAAGATAATTATGCAAGATTCCCTATATTTCCTTTAGTTTTTATTCCTTTGTCTGAGTCTCCTATGATAGTCTCTAAGGGGTGATTCTTTAGAGTTCAATTCTGTCTAGGTAACACACTCATAATTTCTTCAGTATCATGTTCTTCTAAACTGGACTGAATTTATTTTATATCATTTTCAAAATAATTTTTCAAGTTCTCAAGTCTCATGTTATCATTAGATTCAGATTCAACCATTTGATCTATCCTTTTCTCAAAGGGGTCAGACTCATCAAATTTCACATGAACTGATTATACAACAAACCGTGACTTCTTTTTATAGAATCTATAGGAGTTGGAGTTAGCTGAATATCCTAAGAAAATTCCTTCATCATATTTTGTATCGAACTTACGAAAATTTTCCATGGTGTTCAATATGTAAACCTTACATCCAAAAACATTAAAGTAATTTACTTTTGGTTTTTTGTTATTCCAAATTTCATAGGGTGTCTTTTTCAAAATTCGTCTAATTAAAACTATATTCATTATATTGAATGTTGTGCTTAAAGGTTCTTCCGAAAATAGGTTGGAAGACTGTATTCATTTAACATAGTCCTAGCCATTTCATGAATATTCCTATTTATTCATTCAATAATTCCATTTTTTGAGCTGTTCTTTCTGCAGAGAATGTGTGTTTAATACCCATATTTGAAGAGAAGGAAATAAATTACTGATTCTCAGATTCTCCACCATGATCACTTATAAATGAAATTATTTTAAAACCTTTTTTATTTTGAATATATTTACAAAACCATTCAAATAATGTAAAAGCTTCGTTTTTAATTTAAAAAAAATCCATGTAAATCTAGATTATTCATCAAATAAAACATATACATATGATTTTCTAACAAAAAATTCTACTCTTGAAGGTCCAAATAAATCCATATGAATAAGTTCTAGAGGATTAGATGTAGTAATTATGTTGACAGATTTGAAAGATGATTTGTGTTGCTTTCCAAGTTGACATGCATCATAGAATCTATCACATTCAAACTTGAGACTAGGAAACTCAGAAACTAAATGTTTTTTAGATAACTTATGTAAAAAATATATATTACAATGTCCAACTCTCATATTATAGATCCAAGATTCATTCAATTTAGCAGTTAAGCAACTTACTTGTTGTCTACACAAGTAATTTAAATTCAATTTATACACATTGTCAGTTCAAGGTGCTCTAAATTAAAGTAATATATTTTTGAAAATAGAATATCAATTGTTAGAAAAATCAACAGCATAACCATCATCAAATATTTGAGAGATACTTATCATATTGTGTTTCAATCCTTGTACATAAATTACCCTATTGATTGAGATAACATCTAGATATCCAACTATTTTAATTCCAATGATTTTTACTTTGGTATTGTCACCAAAAGTGATAAGTCCACCATCTTTTTGAGTGAGTGTAGAGAAATTCGATGAGTTTACACTTATATTCCTTGAGAATCTACTGTCCATATAGCATATGTTATTTTTTTCTTTTATGACCTGTTCCTATAAAGACATTTACATAATTTGCTTTGGTACCCATATTTTTTTGGGTCCAGCGGTGTTTTCCAACAGAGATCTTGGAATCCAGACTGCTTTGTTTTTCTAATTTCACAAGAGTAAAATAAATTATTTGATACAAAATAATTTTTAATTCCACTAATTTTGGGTGTCTTAAGAAACAGTTTTTAGAAATATGTCCCCTTATTCCACATTAATTACAATTTAGTATTTTTTTCAATTGGAATAAAATAATTTTTGTACAGCTTGGGTTTTTGACCATTACTGCCAAGTCAAAATCTTTACTTTTTAAAGTATTTTTTCCCAAAAATTTCATTTAAATTATTTTCACCTTTAGTAAAAACAAGGGACACACTTTTATAAGTTTCCACTTCAGTTTGCAGTGATTTTATCTTGGATTCATAATTTGTATTCTTAGTGTTAATTGTGTCAAACATTTCAGTTAGCTCCTTATATTGTTTCATCATTGTATCTCTTTCATCAGAAACAAACATATGAATGTTCTTTAATGAATTATGCTTCTTAAATAGAGAGTAATATTTTTCTTCAAGAATATTGTAGTAGGCTGCAAGTTTTTCATTGGAGTAACTAGATTTAGAACTATAGTTAGAAGAGTAGTAAGATTACACCTCATCTGTTTCTGTTATAAAACACGTTTTTCATTTCAGATTTGATTCTACTTCTATTAGTTTATTTCAGAAGTGCTACTATAGTCTTCAGATATACTCCATGTAGCCTTCATGGATTTCTTGTCGTTATTCTCATAATCATTTCATTTGAAGAATTTATTTATCTTGTCTTCTTTTAGTAGTGGACAATCAAGTCTGATATGACACATTCTCTTCCATTCATAACATCTGACTTCTTTGTCATACTTTTTGAATGATTCTATGAATCCCTTCATCTTTATATAGAATTTAGTGAATCTTTGGGCTAGCTAAGCCAATTCCACATCAGAATTTGATAAATCAAAACTATCTGATTTATCTTTTGCACTTTTATTCATATTTTTTTTTTACTCTTTGATGATACTTTTATGGAAGTTTCATATCTTTTGATAAGAACATTGTGCTAATTTTCTTTATCTTCCATCTCAGAATTATACATCATTAATGTTCCAATCAGTTTTCTCATGGTTAAATCTTTGACAGGTGTCGAATGTCGGATTACTGTAGATATTCCATTCCATTTTCGTAGGCAGTACTCTCAGTACTATTAAAGCTTGATCAGGTTTGTTAATGGGATCTCCCAAGGCAGTTATGTAATTGAAAATATTTTTCAATCATCCATTCATTTGAGTAATACTCTCACCATCAACCATTATGAAGGTATCAAATTTATGTGTAGCAGTTTCATATCTTATTTCCCTGATATTGTTTTTTCCTTCATAAGCGACAGCAATAGTTTGCCACATATCTTATGTTGTCAGGCATTGAGATACTCTATTGAATTCATCAGGTCCTACACCTCTTATAATTTCTTTCATTTCCTTCGAGTTCATGTCATAATATGATTCAGTAGCTGCACTCCATGTTTTAGGTTTTTTTCATATTTTATATGGATTCAGGATCTTAGAATATACTCTATATCCAAGGTTTTTTAGATAAGTAATCATTCGTGACTTCCAGAATCCATAGTTTTCAGCATTGAATTACGATGCTCTTACCATAGACATTCCCTCTCTTGTATTAGTCATATTGCTTTGTGTATAATCACTTTCATCCTGTTAAGGCTTTATCAAAAATTTCAACCTCTGATACCAATTGTTGGATCAAATTATACCAAATATACACAAGAGGGGGGGGGGGTGAATTGTGTCTTTTCTGAAATCATTGTGCGATCGGGTTCTTCCATTTAACATTAATTAGATGATACGATGTAGTGTAAATTTAAATAGTTGACACACAAGATGTATAGTTGTTTGTGGAATAGAAGGCCCCTAGTCCACTCCACCAACGCTCTACTGCACGAGCTTGGTGATTTTCACTATCAAGTCCTCGTTTTAATAGACCTTTCAACAACTGAGTATAGGAAGTTGACACATTTACAATAAATGAAAAAACAATGATTTTTGGTTCTCTAACAGAACCTACAAAGCTTAATATTAGAATCTGGTCACTCAAGAATAGAAAAGAATGATTTTTGTATTCTGAAAAAAAACTTTCCATATGTTCTTCATTATTTCATCAGCATTCAATTGAAAAAAGATGGATCGTCGTCTTCATAAATAATGATCTTCACAAAAGAGCCATTTTAATTCGATCCCATTTCATTATATATATAAATATAAATCACTACTTCAGCAGTAGTATATTCACAAATAATCATCAATGTAGAATAGATGAATCTTATATTGTGATTTTTCTTCTTCAGAAAACAGAGATTTGTCATACTCTTGAATCAGTAGATATGAATTCTTTATAGAATCTTTTTTTCTTTTTTTCTCATAACGATCGAGGGATCACATAAGATCATGGGATGTTGTTCGAAATAGCTCATATATATAAAAAACTATAAGTAATTCTCCTGCAAATTTATATCCATAAGATTCGGTTTTTAACTTGTGATATTCAAACATGTGAATTTCTAGAGCAGTCGTAAATTCCCGAAAATATCAGCATAAAAAGATCCTTTTAATTCGATCTTTAAACCATTGATAAAATAGCTTTGAATCAGTCAAAGTCGCATTTGAAAATCAACTTTAAATCCGGATTGAAATCCGCCTAAACATCAGCTTACGGATCATTGCATAAAAATATCGACTTTAAAATCTCTGACGCCAAACATAAGGTTGAGTTGTACTGTATTCATCCTCTGAACTTATGTTTGATGACATAGTCTTGAAAAGTAGGTTTGATAATCTATGGTTGAGCAAAAACCTAAGGTTCATGTATCATTCTTCCAATGTATGGTTGATCATAAACGTAGTGTTCGTCATCCATACTTTTCTCTACATCTTTCGAACATATGGTAAAAGATCCATACTTGTACATGATCCATACTTTTCCAAGAACAAATGGTTTTTTAGATAAGTAAGGTTAATGAACCATACTTTTGAGGAACAAACGAAATTTTTAACACTTACATACGGTTCTCCTTCCATACTTTTGTAATATTCCAAACATAGGGATATTTCTTAATGTAGGGTTCTTTTTCATACATTTTTGATAACATATGGTTCCTCATCCATACTTTTCTCTTATCTCATAAAGCATATGCTGCATTTAATCCTTATGCTATGTTCCTCCATGTAGGGTATGAACAGTGTTTCTAGAACATGCTAAAGTAGATCTCGAATAAGTATGATATAAACAGTGTTTCCATAACACGCTAAAAGTGAATACATTAGAAAAAATTCTCGTTGTCAAAAGAACATAAATATTTCATCCAGAAAATAAAATAGAAAGAATAATAAATTCCTGAAAAATTATTAACAAATAAAATTAGTAGAAAATAATTTATGGTATTTGTGAGGCATCAAAATTATCCTAAAGTGATATAGTATTGTTCTCAACATACTCCCCCTTTAAATAAAACATTATATGTTGTTGAAAACAACACTTTATCAAACATATATCTCATTCACTTACTTCCATTCCCTTCGATATGAAAACAGATACAGCGTTTATCCGTACGTAAGGCCTTCCGTCTCCATAAATGGTGTATATCATTTCATATATCTATCAATTATACATATTTAAATTTTGAATATATATGATATATATAAATCACGTTTTATAATCTGTATTTATGTATATCATGATCTAAGTGATATGATCAAGAATAACAAACTCAAACACGTACAATAAAAGATGCAATTATTAACCGAAATGATACATTAACATGGAAATAATTATTCAATGCATAGTATAAATCCATTAATAAATCATATACAATATAATAAATATTAATATGTTTTTGGTATAATTTTAAAGCATACTATGATCATTATACAAATGGTTAAACATTCCCTTGACTAAAGAAAAGTACAAGGTAAGGGTTAATTCTTCAATCTCATTATTATCCAAGATTTTTTATTTTTAAGTATTTACTTGGATATATTTACCATCCATGTCCATGTTTTATAAATGAGTTTCCAGAAGGATTTTTTTAAGGAGCTCTTTAACTAAAACATCATTTTTTATGTTTTAATGATTTATTCTTCTAAACATTTTTCATTAATGTCCATATTTTCAAAATGGGTTCATGGAATTATTTAT
The DNA here is from genome assembly GCA_963277665.1 of Viscum album. Lineage (NCBI taxonomy): Eukaryota > Viridiplantae > Streptophyta > Magnoliopsida > Santalales > Viscaceae > Viscum > Viscum album. Next base: position 1,603,311,887 of record OY728143.1, on the reverse strand, counting down.
ATGCACATGAATGTTTCAAAATGATAATTAATTTCAAATGATTCAATGTTTTATGGAACAATTTGATTAAAAAATATATTTTCAATTTTTTCATTTATAAAGTTTGTGACTTTTATATGATTTCATGAAAAAGGGATATTTCTCATAAAAAATATTACAAATTATTTTGAACTTTGTCAACATCAATTATTAGATATTATTCATGAATGAGGTTGATTTATTATAATAAAATCTTCCATATTGTATTGAATGGGTTATGATATGTTTGATTGTGGATGTACTATATTTATACCATTCATGGTTTGTGGTATACATATTGACATTTTGTGTGATAGTTTTAATATGATGGTTTATGTTATGTTTCCCCATTTTCATATGAAGAATGAATTTGACTTAATAAGTGATAGGTTAGTCCTTTTATATCCCTTTCATGCATTGGTAGGTCTAATGAGACAAATTAGAGTCTTGGAACAAGGACATCAAAAACTTTTTATTTGTATTCTTTGCACGATGCCTTGACTATGTGGTTATGATTTCTGTAATTATGCATTATATATTTATGAAATTAGTTATTAAAAGTGATTAATATACTAGTAAAATATATTTATGCATGTTTATATAGTGATTTATGATTTATTTCTACCATATTATGTTCAATAAAATGCTTAAAAGGCGGTTTTTTTATTACACATCTTGCCATAATGTTTATTTCATCTGATAAATTATTTACCCTTACTAAGCATCTAATCTCACCCCTTTCTAATGTTTTATTTTTACTAATATTACAAGAAGTGTATTATGGTTTAGATGTTAGTTGATGCAAAGGGAATAGTGACACCCTCAATCGATTATTTATGTTATGTTTTTTGTTATAAATTGTAATGTAATGTAAATCTATGTAATATAGATTCCATTAATGCTAAACTGATAAGTCCTTCGGAACATTATTCCTTGAAATCATGCAAATGTATTCATATAATTCCCTGGCTCTGGGCTTCTAGGGTCAGGGAATTACATTTGGTATCAAATGATTTTATTTCAAACCATGGAAACTAGATTTAAAAAAATGAATAGGGAACAATACCCTAAGACAGACCTTGAGGATTAATATAGAAGAACATGTAAAATTTTGGTAATGTTTATATTATGTGGTTTTTAAAGCAATACATCATTGTTTAGATATGAGTAGGTAGAGGTGGCTCTAGAATAGATGTATCTAAGGGTAAAACTCGAATACACCACTTTGACCTAGAATTCAACAAGAACTCATACACGACAACAGGCCTTGTTGCGCTTTTGGTTATGAAACTACCTTGGGATATGCTGAGGATAATTCAAATTTTCTTTAAAAACAATTATGAAGGATTTATGAGTAAATATGTCAGCAGAGAAACCATTTTTATGACTATGAGACTAGATGTGTGAAAATATCAAATTAATGCTAATAATTTTTCTAGTTTTTGGATTATACAATATAATATGATATATCCTTTTGTATGTCATCATTTAGAATTGGATCCCAGTAGAAGGAATGTGAACTCAAGAAATACGCATGATCCAAAGAATTATAAGGATCATATCATTCATTGTCTCAAGCCAGCATTTAGAAGTGAAGTAGTCTCCCACGTATTTTTATCATTTAATGAAATTGTATCAATTGTAAATAAAAAATGTAATGAATTATCTGGGTCTTATGACTTTCAAGGGAAGCAGGATAAGATGAGTATGGTAGATAAAATGATGTATAATTTGAATAACGGAAAGATGTCTTTTTTCACATGTGATAACTGTGGAAAGAATCAATTTAGTAAATTCATGAAGTGAATGGGGGTTTGTTATAAGTGTGGTGAAAAAGGACACTATGTTCGTGATTATAAGGGTATGAAAATGGTTTCAAATGTACAATGATTCATCTTCATGTAGTTAGTACACTACATGAATTAATATCCCAATCATCAGAGTATACCACAAATGACGATATTGGATAATAATCAAGTTATGATACTACCAGGAATGAAGAGGATTTATTAGTGTTATTATGTTGTAATTAAATAATTGTTTCATTCCAGTACTATATTAATTAGGTATAAGTGATAAGAATTATAATTTATATTAGGATTGTATTTCATTACAAATTAATTACGAATTTGAGATTATATTGTACCTAGTAAAGCGGCATATTTTCAATTTAATCATTTTTTGGAAAATATATAGTTATGGGAAATATTACACTTAATATGTTTCTGAAACTGATATGATTATTTTGGAAGAAGAGAAAATCAAGTTGGATTATGTAGATTGCATATTTGTAACATCCATGGAACTAATTGATGGTTTGTTTAAAATGTTGTTTATACCACCATTTTTCGGAGTTTACAACATGTTTTGATATAAGAAGTATTTCTAGAATTCTATAAAGAATAAGGGAGCATGAATGTAATAAATAATTTTTTTGCTAATTATGGGTGATACCATGTTTTAATAAAATACATAATGAAGGTATTCACATGTTATTATGTGGAAAAAAATATCATCAATTTTTATATATTCCTTATTAAATTTTGGACTGTGATTTTGGATAGAATTATTTTTGATATGTCTAAATGTTGGAGTGAAATAATTAGGAAACTGGATACTATTGTTTAAGGATAAAACATATCTTAATATTGTGTTTGAATTGTTATAAAAAATATAACTTAGAGGTCGGGCGAAAACTCGTCGCGTCTAGAAATGCCGCAAGACTTGAACCCACAACTGAATGGTGACAATGGTGCATCACCTACCACTAGCCTATGTGATGTCCTAGTATATATACTGTAGTTTTTTATGTGTTATGATAGATTAATTAAAAATTAATTTTTTTTAACCCTATACGATTAGGATAAATATAATATTTTTGAGTTCTGTGATGATTTTGTGGTATAAATTAGTTAAAGGATGGAACTCTAATTGATAAGTTTTTTTCTTTCATATTATATGATGAAATTAATTATTAAAAATTTTAGAAATGATATTAAAAAAAATTGTGTTATATTTATACCTTATGTTTTTTTGAACCAATGATATTTTAAATCATCATAAATTTATGGCTTTGAGCCCTCAATTTTCCATCTATTGTTCACTTTTTTGTGATTGATGACTTCAATCACTCCCAATAAATATTTACGTTTTCCCTCAAATTATGTGCCTCTATTTTCTAACAATGTTCTCTTATTAAAAATCATATTTTGGATGTGACTTTTTCATTTCCCTTTCCATCCTATTGAGACTAAATTTAATTAAACTTACTTCTGATGTGGTTTCTCCACAACGGTATTTTCTATTTTTAATCTTTTATTTTTGAATAACTATGAGGACTCAATTTATTGGAGGAGGGGAGAATGTAACACACCATGATATCATAGTACATTATCTATTAAAAGGAATTTAATAGATTATATTGCACGCAACACTGACATAGCTTGTGTTATACCATGATTTAGTTTCTGCAAAACAACACATTAGTATTATAATTATTTAAATGATATATTTTTTATCAATTAAATATTGTTATATATATTGTAAAATATAAATTTTAAATTATATTTATCAATTTTTTCACAAAAATAAACATATTTATAATGAAAAGAATATGTTTGGTTAAAATAGTTATATATTTCGAAAATCTATTTTCTCAATGGACAAATTGTTATGTTCTTTTGTTAATAATAATGAAATTAATTTTGTACACACATAAAAATTGAATTCTAAAATATTAACTTCCTTTTTGAATTTGTAATATCAAAATTATAATAGGGTTATTTTTTTATTTTTCTAATAACATTAAATTTTTGATAAATAGTGAAAAATACTAAGTAGAACATAAAACCCAATTTATTCATTTAAATAATTATTTTTAATTAAAAGTTTATCATAAAGAAAAAATAGATACATAATACATATATTATTACAATTTCTCTCATTAGAATCATTTTATAATAAGATTATATATATATAATATAATTGAACCTTTTTAATGCCTTTTTACCCACAATCTTGGGGAATTTACTATGAAACCCCAAAATTTTATGAGAATGATTATTTTTATTTTTATTGATATCTTGTTTTTTATGCTACACCAAGATTAAAATATGCTATATGAATCATATTATTAGCTAGTATTATACTCAACACTATTCTTGGTTTGTGTTGCATGCAAGAGAGACCTTCCTCAATAGCGTGTGTCGTACGCAATACCGAGTTTCAATAAACAACGATATATTATGAACTATCTGTTATAAATAGTATAAAACATATTTTCAATTTTATAAATATATCATTCATCTTACACATATTTTAGAATGTTGTATGAGAATATAATTATTTTTTTCCTTTAAAATAAGTATTTTTTTTAAAACAAAATCAGTATTGCGGTCTTTTGATGGCGCACCCACTTTACATCCAGATTTGGACACGTTTATGCGTTAAATTTGACAAAAAATTTTATACATTAAAATATGTATATAAAAATTTACTTTGGATAATTCTATAATATTTTTCTTTTAACATTTATATTTTCATGAATAGTAAAAATATGCTAAATTTTAATTACAAACAACATTTTTCATCAAGATAATTTATATGGTAAAATTATAATATTAAATGGTTTTAATGTATAAATAGAAAATATTAATACCATTCCATATAATTTAATCCATTATCATAAATTTTACATTGAATTCTTATGTAAAAACTTTCCAATCATTTGTAGTGTTTTAACTTTGAAAACCTGTTTTCTCAATAAGAGGAGTAATTTTAAATTAAATACTACAAATTATATTTTTTTAATTTGGATAAATGGATTCCATATTTGGTATCAGTAGCTCAAAATTATTATAATAAAATACCTTTTATTTTTAGCTATTATGATTCGAAACTACAGAAAATTTTATTTACCATTGTTAAAGATAAATTAAATAATTAAGGGTAAAAATAATATTATAAAATTACCTTAACAATTTTATAAATATAATTGGATGATTATTGTTCGTCCTAAAATATAATTGGGTATAAATGATATCTTTTGGAACCCAATTGTACGTTATTAAGATCGTTAATTTATTTTATTTAAAGAAAATGGAATATGTCTCACTCAGACGTTATCAATTAATGTATTTTTAATATAAGGTTATACAGAATATAAATTCTATTATAAATACAAATTTTAAAGCTAAAATATTTTTCATTCTTATGGTAATTTACTTATAATTTTTAATAAATATTTAATTACCTAAATATATTATACATTAATGATGCATAAATTATTGATTTAGTGAAAAAAAAAATATAGTTATTATTCTAATAATAATACCCATAAAAGGCCCAAACACTTGACCAAAAATTATTTTTCATTTATATATAAACCATAAACATACAATGGTTGAATTTTGGTCCATTTTTTCCCTTATAAAAGCGATTATGACACATATATTATTTTATTTTAAAAGATGTCAAAGTTGTAACCTTTATAAATTAATAAATATAACAATTTAAATGTTTCAAATCAAGATGATAAATTCATGTAAAAGTATTCTTATAAAATATATTACATTTGTCTTTATCATAGTATTTTTTTATTTTTATGGATCAAATAAGTATATATAATAATTATACATAATTGTTGTAATTAATATTTTATTAAGAGAGATATCAAAAAAATGGTTTTAAGAACATTAAAAAAATGTTATATGAAAGACATAATGTGCTACATGAAATTTTTAGATTTTAATTTAATGTTAGGAATCTATTAAATATTTTGGTTTGAATATATCTCTTGTGTGTAATTTATTTAAATTCAAACAATTGAATAGTGTCAAAATTGACAATATTGATTTTTTATAATAATATCATTTTATTAAATAGTTTGAAAATCACAAATATATTTAAAAATTAAAATTAAAAAATCACATGAACTAAAATGTAATAATTTATCTTATTATGGTAAATTCACTACGTATAAGTAAATATTTCAATCAATTTAAAAAATCGAATATTATTGCAACAAATAAAATTAAATAGATTAAATATGGATAACTCAAAATTAATAGGTTTAAAATAAGCATAAAACAAGTCTAAATTATATTTGATGACAATATTACATTCCTATATTATCTCATATTCGAATTGATTTTTTTATGGATATTTTTATAGTGGGTTATGATTTTATTATTAAATAATATTTGTTAGGTTTCGAAAAGTGCCCCTCTCTTCTCTTATAAGAGGGAACCTCATCTCTCTCCTCCACACACCATTTTGAGCCTTCATGATCAAAAAACCCCTTCCCATTACTATTCTCAACATCCATACTAAAATTTTGGAGATTCCGGTTTTCTCAGAAGTCCAACTCTAGTCCCTTAAGAGGAAGTACAAAGGAGGTGTGTCGAGGAAGAGGTAATATCTTCTACCGATTCTTTCAAGTTTTATATTATTCTACTTACTCTTGTTTAGTTGTTTAATTATAATTTAATAACATATATATAACTAATATACTGATATGTTATTATAAATATGAAAAAACCTTATTTCATCTTCTATCTGTCCTACGAAAAATGAAATCACCGTGTGTGTGTACATATGGCTTATCGTCTCCACGCCGTGGTGTAATTTGTTTTTCCCCCACCACCATACATGGATGGGTATAATGATGTAAATAATAACTATATATGATTATTATAACATCATACTTATTCTGAGATATTATATCATCCACTATAATTCCATTCAATAATTTTAGGAATGATATCATCGCTCGTGCGTACGTAACGATTACCGTCTCCACGACGCGATGAGATTCATTCAACATATGAACCATTAAAAAATGATTATAATGTATATATAATATATAATCATGAAATATATAACATAATAATGATAATATTTTTATGTGTATGTTATTTACTTACTTCAATTCAATTTAATAAGGAAACTAAAATAGCATTAATGCGTACATATGTCCTACCGTCTCCATGAACGGTGTATTTCATTTCATTTATCGATATAATATATATATTTATATGATGAATATATATTATATATAATTCATTTTTTTACATTATATAATTAATTTATCATGATCTAAGTAATCATATGAATAATTACATGTTAAAACACATATGATAAATGAAATGATTTTACACAAAACATTGCTTTAACATGAAATTGACAAATGAACGAGTAATATTAAGTCGTAAGTGAATCATATATGATATCATAAATAATATTATGGTTTTGTTACACATTAATATTATGTTTAAACCCACTACACTGGAGTCTCGGACACAAACAGAAGAAATTGTACATAAGGTAATGGTCAACTATTACAATCTCATTCTAATCCGATATTGTTTATTTCGAAGTATTTACTGGGGTTATGTTTATCATCCATGTACATATTTTTAAAAAAAATTCATAAAATTTATACTATTATTCCATGTATTTTGGAAATCATTTTTACCCTTTTATTACTTTTACCACAATGTATAGAAGGAATATTTCATTTGATTACCATAAGAGGTTCTTTTTGACTTCTCTAATAAAAGTACAAGGAGAATGTTCATTTATCTTAAAAGACATGAATATATTTTTACTGTTTCATAATGAATTATTTTCATGAGTCTTACTCTACATTATTTAATGACTATTTTAAAAAAATCCTTTTCTTTTGAAATTTCATGTCATTTTGTAAAATGAAAATGATTTCGACGAAGAAAGGTTATTTTCCTCAAGAACTCATTTCATGTGTTTTATCAAAACTATTACCCATCCAAGATGACATTATTTAGAGTGATTATGTTTCAAGTATACTGTATCTATTAATTACATGGTTTGATTTTTCATATGATAAAATGATATCTCTTTGTTTTATATGGATTCTGTTATGATGGGATGATGTTTATGAAACTCATATAATTTTTTTGGTTATGATTAATGGTTTATGTTTATTTTGTGGTGCAAGTTTGAATGATTTCATTATGAGATGGGTGGGACCTATATCTCCCTACAATGAATTGGCTGAAGAATTATATCTCCTAATATTAACATAGCTAGAAAATGGAAAGTAAATCTGGTTCAGTAATATATGGCTGGAACAACAAGTAAACATAGTTCAGTAGTGGACTTTGTCCACTACAATTGTTTTGGCAGCACATCCTTGTCTACTATCGAAATAATATCATGTGCTTAATGGTTTTCCAAAATTAAATATTTTATCCCCATTCTATTTTTTCATTATTAATGTTCCTTTATGATTTATGCCTTATGTACTGCCATGTTTTATATCATTGCTCATGATTTTGATATTTAGATTTTATGTTCATGATTTTATGTTCAAATGATTATAGATTATTTTATGTTCTCTATGTTTAATCTTAATGAGAATTAGAGCTCACCCTTTAAATTTTTTCATTTCCCTAGTATATAAATAAATGTTCTATGTAATAAAACAACAGTGTAATATCTTAACGGGAGATTTTGAAGATCTTTCACTATGATTAGAAGATTATGTTACGAGTTTCAAAAGAAACTAAACTATTACGATCCTATGGTGTCTATTTTGTTATGTATTTTGTATTCCACAAAAGTAATGTAATTTCCATTTATTTCAAGAATTGGGTCTCTACAATTGGTGTCAGAGGAAAGCTGTAGTTAATCTTTGGAATCTAGGATGTGGGAACATTTGTGAGATCCCTAAAAATATTTCTATGGTATGTCTATGGATGTCTTTATGGTTATCGATAAGTATTGATTATAGTCCTAGAATTACTGTAATGATCTTAGAGTTAAACCTAAGCTGAAAGATATTGAAGGTACTCCCCCTTTATTATGTTGTTTTCCTAGAATGTTTTTTTTCCACTCACACAATTATTTTTGGGTTTTAGATAATGGTTGGAACCTGAAGGAACTGTGTTAGTGATCAATGCATTGTGCAATGCAATGATTTTCCCTATCAACAAGAAAATGTTATTGGAAGTTTAGTGAAAAATCTTATTGTTATACATGTACATTATATGAATCATTCTGAACATCCAAATGAGCAGATAAGGGAACAATATTTTACTGAGTCCTTCATGAGGAAACTTCAATCTTCTTTCTATGGGTCTTCTGATCCACTTGTTATTGGAAAATTGATTGGTACCATAGAAAAGATATTTTCCATACATCTCTATTCAGAGAATGAAAAAGTCATTTTGGTTGTTTACCGTTTATAAGGTGTAGCAGATCAGTGGTGGACTCAAATTAAGAAAACAAGGTCCCAAGAAGAAATTGAATCCATAGAATGGGAAGAGTTCAAGAACTTGTTTTTCAATAATTACTTCCCTCGTATTCTTCGAACAAAGATGGAAAAAGAGTTCCTTGAGCTTAAGAAAAATCATTATGAATCTATTGGTATATTCGTGGTGAATTTTACAAGGATTTGAAGGTATAAATATGGATTTATCATCCAACTTGAATGTAATGTTGATTGATTATTCTGTGGCTTAAAACCAAGTCTTCGTAGGGCATTAGCAATATGAGAATACAATAGTAATAATGAAATTTTGCGTTGTCCTATAAAAGTAGAACTGGAATTTGATGTTATATATCGATCTCATAGTTTTGACACGAAACCAAATATGACTTTGAAGGAAAAATCTCAAAAAAATGGTGAAAAGAAGATGATAGTTTCGTTATGATCAATGTGTGGAAAGAAGCATGTTGGATATTGTCTTAAAGGGTCTAGATAATTTTTTAAGTGTGGAAAAGAAGGTCATCAAGTAACTGAGTGTCTAAGTAATGGGAAAAAGGTAGCTAATTATGTGAATATAGAGAAGACTATAGAGAACGTACCACCAACACTTCAAAGCTACAAGTGCATGGAAATGGGGAATTATGATAACTAATTCCCAAATCGAAGGATTAATCATGATCGACATCAAAAACCTCTTAAGGAAAAGTACAAAGGGAAGTCATATGCGGTCACTGTTGGTGATTTTGAATATTACAACAATGTGGTGGAATGATTAAGTGTATATGTAATGGGATTCCAAAAAAGTTTTTTGGAATATCATTTATAGTATAATGGAATATTGGAATATCTATGTATTGGTTTTCAATAATTGTATGGTACCTATAACCATGAAAAGTGATTGAAATATTTTTGAAAAGAAGATGATATGTGAAGAATGAAGGGTTAAATAGAAAATAATGTGTTTGATATTATTAATGAGATCATGAAAGATATATGGACAACATGATATCAGGATTTGAGAATATAGAATTTTCGGCATTTTTGTATGTGGAAAGTGTTAATTTTTTATAGAATTCATGTTTTCACTAAGGTTCTATGGTAAATCATGTTTCAAGAGAATACATATTTATGGTATTCACATGTTTGGAATATGACTAAAAATATATATTATATGATATATGGGGGATAAATTATGGTAATCACATTCTCGATAGATGACCTTTCTAGTAATCGTTTTCTTTATTCTATTAGTTTGGAAAAAAGTATTTTGGATAAGCCTAAAGGATGGAATGGATTATGTTGGAAATCATACAGTATTGTTTATGTCTAGATGTTTTTTTTTATATTATTTCTGAAATGTTATAATTGTGTAGTTTTAGAAAAAGTAAATCCCGAAGGACGATCGACAACCAGTCGCATCGGAAAAGGATACGGGAATAGAACCCACAAATTAAGTGTGACAAGCCTTTATCTCCTTCCACTAGCCTACAGGTAGTCACGTGTATGTAGAAATTAGTTTCATTTTATTAAGCTATATGATATATGATGTATAAGTCCATTTTAGGAACCATATACTATTAATCTCACCATAGATGGACTTATGTATATTTAATTACTTGTGTTGTCCTTTTTCTAATAAAGATAGATTGAATGACTTATCATTCTATCGCATGATCTGAAAACACTTCAAGAATTAAAGACTCAACATCATTACCTTAAATAAAATATTATGTGGAATTTTTTCATGGAATGACCAACAATGATATTACACTAAAATCAAGTACGAATTTCTCCTTATGCAACAATTCATCAACCTTAGGGGAATGATCTTGAAAACCAAAAATGTTGTCCTAGTACCCTCATATCTGATGAAACAGATGGTACATTATATTGTAACAAATTTATGGCTTTGTGACTATTTTCTTTTTCATAGCTATACTCTCTACCACTCTCCATTAGAACTTGATGGTTAGATTTCTCTTCATATCTACATTTTCACCTATGTTCTCCTATGTGGAAACCCAGTAATGAGTTAATTTAGTTAACAGTTACGTTTCATACATTAGTTTTTCAAATTAATTTTTACTATTCATTTTTACGATGTAAATTTCTATGAAATAAACATTCAAGTCGTAAATGATTTATTACCCAGACGAATTTCGGGGGAAAAATTTATATTAAGCGGGGTAGAATGTGAAACCCAAAAATATTATGAGAAATAGTATTTTTAACTTTATTATTGTCTTTTTTTGTACGCTACCCCAAGATTAGATTGCGCAATACACAACACTTTATTTTCTTATAGTATAAGCAGCACTATTCTAGGCTTATGATGCATGCAAGAGAAACCTTCATCAATAACGAGTGTTGTACGAAATACCGAGTTTCACTAAACAATGATATATTATGAAGTAGACATTATAAATAGTATAAAACAGATTTTGGATTTTATAAATATATAATTTATCTTAAACATATTCTAGAACATGGTATGAGAACAAAAAAATATTTCCGGTAAAATAAGTATTTTTTAAAAAATTTAGGTTTGTCGCCTTTTGGTGGAACACTAATATTAAATCTAGTTTATGACACTTTTATGAGTTCAATTTGACAAAATTATGTTTTTAATTTCAATATGTATATAAAAATTTACTTTGGATAATTTTTTAATATTTTTCTGTTAACTTTCTTATTTTGATGAATAGTTAAAATATGATAAATTTTAATGAAAAACAAATTTTTTCATAAAGATAGTTTATATGGCTAAATTATAATATTGAATGATTTTAGAGTATAAATATAATATATTTTTATCATTTAATATATTTTAAGTCATTATCATTAATTTTACATTGAATTCATAGTCAAAAACATCTCAATCTTTTGTAACGTCTTATCTTTTAAAACAATTTTCCTCAATAACGAGATTGATATTAAATTAAATATTGGAACTTATGGGTTTTGAATTTGTAAAAATGGATTCCATTTTTAGAATCAGTAGGTCTAAATTATGTTAATAGGCTGCATTTTATTTCTAGGCATTATGAATACTAACTACCGTAAATTTTATTTACCACTGTTAAAGGTTAATCAGGTAATTAAGGGTAAGAATAATAATATAAAATAACTCTAAAACTTATATTAATATAATTGGATGATTATATATCGTACTAAAATATTATTGGGTTGAAATTGTATCTTTTGGAACCCATATGGATGTGATTAAGACCTTTAATTTACCTTACTTAAAGAAAATGAAATATATCTCACTCAAACTATACTAATTAATGTATTTATAATATACGGTGATACAGAATATAAATTTTATTATAAATACTCATTTTAAAGATAAAATATTTTTATTTTTTATGGTAATTTAGTTTTAATTTTATGAAATATTTATTTACCTAAATAGCTTATACATTAATGAGGGAAAAATTATTTATTTAGTGAAAAATCAATAATATAGTTTTTATTCAAATAATAATACACATAAAATACCCAAACACTTGACCAAAACATATTTTTCCTATATATATCAATCACAATCCACAAATGGTCGAATTTTGTAACATTTGGAGAATTATAAAATTGATTATGACACTTATATTTTTTTAATTTAAAAGATGTCAATGTTTTCACATTCATAATTTAATAAATATAACAGTTTAAATGTTGTGATTTTAATATAATAATTTCAAGTAAAATTATTCTTATAAAATATATTGTATGTATTATTATCATAGTATTTTGTTTTTATGAAAAAATTAATTATATTAAATAATTATACATAAATGTTGTAATAATTGTTTTATTAAAAAAAATAGCAAATATATTGTTTTAAAAACATTAAAATAAATTTTATATGAACAAATTAATATGATCCATGAATTTTATAGATGAATATGACATGTTAGGAATCTATTAAATATTTTTGGTTTGAATATATCTTTTTTTTGTATTTTATTTAAATTCAAATATTTGAATATTGTCAAAATTGACAGTATTGATATTTTATAAAAATAACATATTATTAAATTGTCTGAAAATCACAAAAATATTTAAAAATTACCAATTTAAAATTATAATTTATAAAATATAATAATTTATCTATTTATTTAATATTCACAAAAAATAATTAAGTATTTATAACAATTTAAAAATTAAAATATTATTTCCACAAATAAAATTAAATAGATAAAATAAGGATAACTGAAAATGGTAAGGTTTAAAATAAATATAAAACATGTCTAAATTTTATTGTTTGATGATATTACAGCCATATATTATCTCATATTCTAATTGAGTCATTTTTTGGTATTTTTAAAGTGGGTTTTGATTTTATTATTACCTAATATTTTTTAGGTTTCCAAAAGTGTCCCTCTCTTCTCATATAAAAGGGCACCTCATCCCTCTCCTCCCCACACCATTTTGATCCTTCATGTCCATCTAGAACCTTCCCATCACTCTTATCAACATCTCGAGTAACATTTCGGAGATTCTGGTCTTCTCAAAAGATCAACTCTAGTGCCTTTAGAGGAAGTTCAAAGGAGGTGCATCGAAGAAGAGGTAATCTCTTCTACCGATTCTTTCATGTTTCTTTATCCGTATAATTACCATTCATTAGTTATTTCATTATACTGTTATAAAATATACTGATATGTTATTATAAATATGAAACAACCTTGTTTCACCTTCTATCCAAGCTACGAAATACGAAATCATGGCGCGTGCGTACGTACGTCTTACCGTCTCCACGCCGTGGTGGAATCTGTTTTTCCACCACCACCGTACATGGATGAGTATAATGGTGGAAAAAATTACTATATATGATTATTATAACATCATACATGTTCTGATATATTCTATATTCCACTCTAATTACATTAAATAATTTTGGTAAATATATCATCTATCGTGCGTACGTACGGATTACTATCTCCACAACGCGATGAGATTAAATCACCATGTAATCCAATACAGAATGATTATAAAGTATATATAATAAATAATCATGAAATATATGACATAATAATGATATAAAATTTTTTATATGTTATTTACTTACATCCATTAAATTTAATAAAGAAACAATAACATGGTTTAAGCGTACGTACAGCCTACCATCACCATGAATGGTGTATTTCATTTTATTTATCGATGTACTATATATATTTATATGATGAATATATATTATATATAAATCATGTTTTACATTTTGGAATTAATTAATCATAACTTATGTAATCATATGAATAATTACAAGTCAAAACACGTACGATAAATGAAACGATTTTACCCAAAACACTGCTTTAACATGGAATTGACAAATGAACGGGTAATATAAAATCATAAGTGAACCATATATGATATAATAAATATTATTATGGTTCTGTTACAAGTTAATAATATTTTTAAAACCCATATATAGAAGTCTCAAAACATATTGATGAAATTGGACATATGGTAGGGGATAATTATTCCAATCTTGTTATTCTCTAAGATTGTTATTTGTATGTATTTACTAGGGTTATGTTTATCATCCATTTCCATGTTTTACCAAAATGTTTAAATAAAATCTTTGATATCCTTACATTTAAGTTTAATGTCATTTTTACCCATTTATGACATTAACCAGAAGGTATTGATGAAATCTTTATTTTGTTAACCGCACGAGGTACGTTTATACTTTTCCACCAAAAGAACACGGAGAATGTTTTTTAACTTATATGGAATGTGTGGAATTTTACGGTTTCATAACATCTTATATTAATGAATCTTAATCTATAATATTAAATTATTATTTTCATCAAAAATCCCTTTTATTTAAAATTTCATGGAATTTTGTAAAAATAAAATGTTTTTGAAGAAGAAAGGATATTTTCCTCAAGAATTCATTTCATTTTTTTTAAAAAAACTATTTCCCATATAAGATGAAATTATTTATTATGATTATGTTTCATTTATAATGTCTATATTATTTACATGTTTTTACTTTTATCATGATAAAATGATATCCATTTGTTTTATATTGATTATGTTTTGATGCGATGATGTTTATGAAACCCATTTTATTGATTATGTTATGATGAATGATTTATGTTTATTTTGTGGCAAACATAATAATGAATTCATTATGAGATGGTTGGGACATATATCTTCATCTAATTCAATGGGTAAAGATTTATATATCATGAGATAAACATGGCTGGAACATCAAGTAAATCTGGTTCAGTAATACAGGGATGGAACGGTAAGTAAACCCAATTTAGTAAGGAACATTGTCCACTATTATGGTCTTGGCAACAATGCCTTAGACACTATGGAAATAATATCATGTGCTTAATGGTTTTCCACAATTACATATTTTCTCCCCAGGCTATTTTATCATGATTAATGGTCCTTTATGATATATTCCTTATGTAATATCATGTTTTATATCATTGCTCAAGATTTCGATTTTTAGATTTTATGTTCATGTTATTACATTCAAATGTTTATGGATTGTTTTATGCTCTCCATGTTTACCATTACTGAGAATTTGTGCTCACCCTTTATATGTTTCATTTTCCTCATCATATAAAGAATGTTTTTAAGTATGTAAATAAAAGGGAAATATCTTTATGGGAGATGTTGAAGATCTTGCACCATGATTAGAAGATTATGTTCCGTGTTTTCAAATACACTAAACTATTACGGTCCTTGGGTGTTTATTTTTTTATGTATTATTTATTCCACAAAAGTAATTTAATTTCCATGTATGTCAAGCTTTGGGTATCTACATTTACCCACCTTCTATGCATATTTGAAAATTTGCATAAAACATAATTTTACCACTTATATTAATTGAATTTCAAAATTTTGAGAGATAAAGTTGAAATAAGTAAGTAAATTGTGGTTCAATAAGATGAAAATAATTTTTGATTAATTGTAAATTTTCATTAATATTTACCACGGTTAAAAGTAAATAGAGTAATTAATGGTAAAAATAATATTCAAATTACCCCAACAAATGTCCTAATTCTATTTGATAATTGTATTTCGACTATAATCAACCTTAGGGAAAAACTAAAAACCTTCTGATCCATTTGGGTAAGGTTAGGACATTTAGTATATTTTATTTAAAGAAGATAGTAAAGTGTTAAATTCAAAGTTTAATAACTAAACCATATTTTAATATAAAGATATACATAAGATAAATTCAAATATAAATATAACTTATAAATATAAAAATATTTCATACATATTGATCTTTTATTAATAATTTGTAGATATTAAATAAATAAATTTATTTATAACACAATGAAAATGCATTAATTACATTTTTAATGAATGATTTAAATAATTGATGATATAAATATTAAAATAAACGTAAATTGAAACTTTTGATATCATATTCAAATTTTCTGAGTGAATATGAATTTTTTGGGTTTATTAAATGTATTTTTATCGAATTGATCAAGTTGTTAGGTATTTAAAAAAATTAATATATAGTATAAAAATTGACATAAATGTGTTTTTAAAATAAATACTACATTATTAAATGATATAATATTCCTAAAAATAAATGATTTATCCAACTGACATATACTATGTTAAACATGTCATTAATAATCCATTTTTTGGTCTCTTTTTATTTTTTAGTAAATATATTAACCTTATTATGAATATACAAGAAGACATGGTAAAGGTTAAATTAGATTACAAAGGGTTATATATAAACAATAAGGATCAAAAAAAATTCCACAACCTATCCATTTATTATTTGATGATTCTATTTAGACTTTTATTCATATTATATTAACATTTAATGAGTTTTGGACCTTTTTAATCAGAAAATAATTTTATAATTAATTAATACTTTCAAACATTCTTAATGATCTCCTCCCCCACCTTATAAAAGGCCATAAACTCCAAACCATTATTCCCACCTCCATATACTTTTGGGTTGGACAAAGCCTACTGAAATATCCTCCCAACTACCCTCAATTCAACTTGGTGGCCTTAAATTTATCTTAAAGCTATCCTAATGATCCATTTTGTTCAAACCAAAACGAAGAACCAGAAGAAGAGGTAATTATTTCATCACCTCTGTCGAAGTTCTTTTTTTCTTCCAATTACACATTCTTTTTTTTGTTTCAATACCAAAATAATTACTCCAGTACCTCCTACATACTTTGATGTTATTATACATATGGTATGACTATATTCATTATTCTATCCTTTATATGAATTAAAAAGTCACCATATGTGCATACGTATGTCTTACCGTCTCCACGACATGGTGTAGTTTGTTATTCAACACTTCATTATTTGGATGGATATAATAATGGGTATAATTTATGTAAATAATAAATAGAAAATTTTGGGGTTTATTTATAATTAATAAACCATCAAATTACACAAATTTTAATCATTAAGGAAATGATATAGTCACTCGTGCGTACGTACGTCTTACAGTCTCCACAATGCGATGAGACTCATTTCTACATTCACCATTCACGGATGATTATAAAAATATTTATTATTAATATGTATATAATATATGACATAATAATTATATTGTATATATATATATATATGTATGTTTATATGTATGTATTTACATATATCTCACTCACATACTTCCATTCAATACGATATGAAAATGGATACATCGTTTATGCGAACGTACGACCTACCACCTCCATAAATGGTGTATTCATTTTCATATATCTATAAATTATAAATATTTATATTTTGAAAATATATGATATATAAATCATTTTTTATATTCATGAAGTATGTAAATCATGATCTCACAGATACAATCAAGATTAATATGTTCAAACAAATACGATAAAGAAAGTGATTATTTCCCAAAATGTTACATTAACAAGGAAATAATTATTTAATGGGTAGTATAAAGACATTAATGAATCATATATGATATAATAAAAACTAATATGGTACTCTTATAATTTAACAACATTCTATGTTCATTATATATTATGTTAAACGTACCCTCGACTAAAGGAATGTACAATGTAAGGGTTAATTTTTCAATCTTATTATTATCTGAGATTATTTATGTGTGTGTATTAACTGGGAAATATTTATCCTCCATAACTATGTTTTAGAATTGAGTTTCCAAAAGGATTAACTTAATTGTCTCTTTAACTAAAACATCGTTTTAAATATTTTAAATAGTCATTCTTTTAAACCATTCTAATTAATGGCCATGTTTTCAAAACTGGTTTATTGATTTATTTATATGGACACGATTATTTTAAAATTTTAATTCCCTTCAATGGTTTCAAAATTTTAGGAGACACATTGGCTGAAAAATATATTTTAAATGTCTTTATTTATAAATTGTGTGACATTTAAATGATTTGATGAAAAAGTAATATTTTCTCTAAGAGTTTTACTAATAATTTTGAACTATGTAAACATACATTATTATATATTATTATTTATTGTGGTAGATTTTTTATAATACAATCTTCTATATTGTATTGAATGAGTTATGATATTTTTTACTTTGGATGTGCTATTTTTATACCATTCATGCTTCATGGATTAAGTATTGACATTTTGTATGCTAGTTTTAATATAAATGTTTATGTTATATTTCAAAATTTTCATATGAGGAATGTATTGAACATAGTAAGTGTCGGGAACAACCCGATATAGTCCCTCAATGCATTGATAGGGTTTTTAGATGAAATAGTGTCCTTTTAGAAGTCCTTGAAATTATTTTTGTAGTCTTTTCATGAGGCCTTGACTATATTGCCATGATATCTGACATTATGCATTCCCACATTATGAAATTAGGTATTACATGATATTAATATTCTAGTATAATATCCATGTGCATGCTTATATGGCGATGATTGATTTATTTCTACCATTTTATGTTAAATTTTATGTTTAAAAGGGCATTGTCTTTATTACACATCTTTCCATTAATGTTTATAGCTTTCACTAAATTATTTACCCTTAAAGATCATCTGAGATCACCCCATTATTATGTTTTATTTTTCATAGGATTCCAAGAAGTGTAATATGTTTTAGATTCGGGTTTAATATAAGGGAATAATGGAATCCTCAAAGGGTTATTTATGTTATTTTTAGGTTAGAATTTGTAATGTAATGTTCATGTATATAATGTTTTTTCCAATACTTCTAAACTGATAGATCCTTCGGGAGTTGATTAATTATAGTCGTGAAAATGTATCAAAATAGTTCACATGCTATGGGATTTTGGGGTTGAGGAATTACACATATATTGTTAAATAATTATATAAAATTCACATAATATTGAAATTACATGTAAATGAAAAAATAAGATAATTTCAAAATAATAAAAAAATCAATCCACAATATATTATTATAAATATTTATTCCATCATCCTATATATGATACAACCATAGTAAATATGTTTTTAATTCAATAATATTTTCACTTTTCAATTATTGGGAGTCATTAAAATGAAAAATGGGTAAATATAATCAATTTGTTTGAGTGTAATGTGTATTTTATATTGAATGAAAATTTATATTTAATTATTTTACAAATTATAATGAAAGAATTCATGATTTGGCAGTCCATTTAGTTGACCAAAGATGAATGATTTATAGTTGTAGGAAAAACCACCTAATTTTATTCCTTCCAATAATTATAATGGATATAGTCTAGCCTATGAAAAAGGAAACATGGATCCTTTAAACTATAATTTCTATGTGATTGGGTATTCTAAGTATAATGGTGAGGGTTAATGGTTCATGAGTAAATAATGGGATATTTGTATGATAAATATTATTATCACACCTCACATATTTTTTTAATAATGTTATGTACAAAAATATAAATTTTTTGGTATAAAATGGTAGTTATCCTGACCACAACATTATTACAGTGATTATACATGAGAAAGTTAATATCATAACTACTTGTAATGGCCATGAGTGGTGTAGGCTATTCTACTTTGTATTACATGAAGAACGTCAAATTTAAATACTAGAGTCCATAGTTCATAAAGATCCTAAAAATGAGACAGTGGAGGAGGAGATATCTCTCTACCTGATACGACTATATGATAAACTATATATAATATGTTTGATGAAATCATCCCTGAAAAATGTTCTCCAAAATCTTGTCATGGAAATGGAAACATTCACTATGTTGTATAATCATTATGATCATTATTATGAGAACAATAAGCAATAGAGATATAGGATCTCAAGGGAACTATTTGTATTCATTATTATATACGGTGAACCAACTAGACTTTGTTGATCAATATGATTATATATTATAGGAATTTGTAAATTATGGGCTTTACACTTCCATATTATTTCCACCGGCCTCACGCGTGACCTATTACCTTGCATCCCATCAAGTTATATTGTTTGATATAGTATAAAAATTATTTAATATCATCTTCTATAATTCCTTAAATAGATAATCCCTAAAGATAAGAATGTAATTCACTGAATACGTAAGTTAATTTTGGTCAAAAAATGGAAGGGGTATACACAAAATACATGAATAACATCATGTATAAGGGTACTTCACAACCAAACAAATGAAGGAGGATCATTTAGTTTTGAATAGAATAAGATGAAATGTGCCTTGGATTTTGGAATAAGGGTCATAATAATAAGATCTACAATATTGTTTAGATAAATGGGTGGGTTTTTGGTGAGTTTATTATAGAATATAGAATTTGAGTTTCTATATATTGGGTAATAGATAGAACATTTGGTCAAGAAATTATTATCAATATATAATAAAAAAGTACATTTAAAAATAATTCTAGAGGTTTTGGGGATCAAATATCAAGTAACAAAGTAGGGATGAATAATGTAGTAATAAACAATTATAATCACACTTCTCCAATATGAATTATCATGTTTTGAATGATTTTTTTATATTCTTAGTGTCTCCAATAACATTATATTTGTATCTAAACACAATTTAGATGGAGTAAATTTTGAATTTATATATAAAACCCATAAATTTTTAAAGATAATATATGTTATTGTATGTATCATCTAAATAATGGTTATTTTTTATTGGATTATGAAATTCATGTGTTTGAAATAAAAAATGAAACAAGTTCACATCACTCATATTATAGACAATTATGGAAAAACTAATTTGTCATGGAAATAAAAATCATTTAAAATAATTTCTTTAAATATGGTTATTTAGAATCATCTAAAATAAATACACTTGATCATTGTCAATATTTATTTGACGTAAAAATAAAAAAATCAATATTTTGTGGAAAACAAGAAATATAGACAAATAATACTGAATTATTTTGTATATATGTGTGAAGATCATGTCTAGTAGAATCCTGGGGCATATTTTCATACATAATTACATTAAATTGTGACATTAGTATTTATTGATATATCTAATAATTGAGTTATAAGTATGAATCCTTTCATAAATGCAATGACATAAGGATTAATGTTGTAAATTATTCAAGGAAAATAAAGAAACGCCACTGAATCTGTGATATGTATTATCTTAATCAAGAGCACATAAAATATTTATGGATGTTTTGCATCTTATATTTAATCCCTCCTTATTATACACCATAGTGTAATTATTTAATCTTAAAGATGAATTGCACCTTATTAGGAATGCCAATATCGATGATGAGTCATTAGAATATCCATTACCCTTTTGATGACACACATTAAATACTATAGTACACATATTAAATAGTGTTCTAACCAAGTTTTTTAATAGTATATCATATGATTTTTTGGATGGAAATAATTTTTCTCTATAAAATAGTTTTATTTAGCGATTGAATGCATTTTTTATTACCATATACTAGAAAAATATTACTCCCTAATGTAAAAAAATTATCTTTATATGATATCTTAATGAAATTATTGGATATTTCTTATAAAACACCCTAGATAATAATATAATGGTTAATAAAAGTACCACCATTACTTTAAGGGATCATTTAACCAATGAAGCTAGCTGGAGAAAGATACTCTTAAATGATGACAAGGATCAGGATATGTAAGAGTTGCGAAAAAAAGGGATTCCAAAAATTCACATGGAAGTGGATCTTCTAGAAATGCATATACCATGTAAGATCACTAGATAGGTCAATGAAAAATATACCTATGATTTTAAGTTCATTGAAGATGGTGAAACATTATCAGTTGATAATAATAAACCATTAACCTAAAATGAAGTAGTAACTGCCATATAAGATACAATATGGAATGATTCTTTATATTCTAAGATGGATTCCATTTAATAAAATAAACTATAGTTTTTTATAGATCCCATTGAGGATGTAAATCCTATTGGTGTAAAATGGATATATAATAATAAACTGGACATAGAAGGTAGAGTTAATTCCAATAATAAATGCTATTTACAAAAGGGTTTAACTACAGTTTAGGATTTAAATATTATTAAACATTTTCAATAGTATATTTTAAAAAATCAACTATATATCTAAATTCCATAGTATCATATTATGATTATGAGATTTGGAAAATGGAATTCAAAATGGACTTATTTTCAGAGAACATTATGGAAGACATATATAAGGTTCAATCATAATGGTTTTGGTCCCTATTGGATTTTGATAACATTTTCAAGATATACAGATCTGGTTTTTGGCTGATATTGGAATATAGGGCAAGGAAAATTATCTTTATGAAATCCATAATAGAATTTGGTTACCTAATAATGAATGTGGAATTTGTGATTACAAATATTTTTATGAAAGGGTAGTTGTATTACTAATAATATTTTTATTTGAAATATATTTAATTAGAATACAGTCTTATGACACACGGATAAACACATTCTTCTCTATGAAACAATTAGTTTGATCAATATATAATATTGATATTTAGATTAATCATGATTGATCCAAGACATCATTTGGACATAGTCCAGGAATATACATTTTAATGAAATTTTTTATATATAAATAATAGGGGATTTTTTTCCCAATGTCACGTGGTATAAATATTTCCACGATATTATGTCCTCAAATAAAAAATTTGAGACATGCAATGACCAGGTTTCCTACACAATAAAAATGAAAGTAGTCATTTTTGACATTATTTGTACATGGATTATTGTCTCTTATGACTTGATCATGTTTGGACGATATCAAATATAAACAATTGAACACACTAGGATGAAATACAATTATATCCAAAAATATATATGGAATATTAAGTATATACACCTCTTTTAGTGTAGAGATGATAAACTATCCATTCTATGATATACATGTAATAGTTCTCATATTACATTTGATGTTATAAAATTGTAGTGAGGATATACTTATACCCTAAATGGATGAGTTCTAATATGGAATAACAAGAATAATGTTAGGATAATTGATTCTACTGAAATGTTTTAGTATATTATATCATCTTATGTAACTAAAGAAATAGTATGGGGATGATAATTTCTCTATGGGATTGATGTTTTTTAGTAGTGAGGATTATTTGACCTTATATTGTGATAATACATTAGTGGGGGGTTTTATCCTTGGAATTTTTATTACATTACTATATGCAGTGTATAATTTAAATGTATCACCTCTTTAAGGATATATACAATATGTTTGGGGTCAAAATAATTAACATTTCCATGGACGAAATTTGGTAGGTCTGTTGAAATAATACCAATCTCAGAAGAATCAACAATATCACATGATACCATTAATACTAAAATTCATCGGTACTTAGATATATTTAAATAGGGAGACTATTGATGTTTTTCCCATACAAACAACTAGGTTCTACTTTAGATTATATTTCAATTTTGAAGAACTGAATATTAATATGATTATATAATTATAATTCAAATTTGATGAATTTAATTTTAAAATTTCATTACTGAAAATATCACATAAAAAAATAGATGTCCCCACTATTATGATAACTTAGTTGTGTAGTGAAATAATACTTAAATATATGTTAAATGGTTGGTTGACACCATCTAATAGGATACAAATGATGCAAATCATCAATTTTTTGAAGTAAATATGGAAATTAATATATATCTTAAGATGTTATTCACATGGAAATATCCCAATGAATGTTTTATGATAATTATCCAACCAATAAGATATTACTACATTATATTTTTGAATTTATATTTATATATATTAATGTATGTAATAATCCTTCAACAAGAAATTATTTTTAATGCATATCCAGTGTCAAGTACATTATTGTATATCCAAAAAATGGGAGGACTTTTGATTGAAATAAATTACGATATTTTGGTGTATCATAGGTGATATGTAATTAATTGGTATTCCAATATATACATTTTTAACATCTCAATATAAAGTATTATATTGTACCCCGTTGGTTGAAATATCATCCTTTTAATAAATATATTGTATTGACATTTTAACTACATCGTAATTTCAGGTGGTCAATGATTAATATATCAGTAACATAGGTTGATGACACAACTAATCCATCATACCTAATGAGTTATGAAAAAAATGGATTATATTATAGATGGACCACTCATATCTATTTTTTTATTTCAGCATTAACTTATTTTCCAAAAGGTGATTTAACTTGTTACTAGATGTTGATATCAATGTTAGGTTATCATAAATAATGTTTAAAAAAAGGCATATATGGTCACAAACTACAGTGTATCAACGAATCTAAATTGAATTTATATAAATTAACATTATGAATAAATATTATTATTATAATAGGGAAGTAGTATTTATTCGGGATACATTGGTCGTAAGTTTAACAATCACCAATTGTGTTTTAATTAGAATATAAATGGTAATTAAAAAATAAATAAAAATACATTGGGAGGTTAGTGATTTTATTTTTTAATTATTTTATATGGAATAAATAATATAAATTTATTTATTTATTCTAATAAAAAAATTTATTAAGAAATGCTTGGTAAATACTGAGGAGGTTTGATGGAACATGTTATGGGTCTGAATAGATATTAAATAATCTTCATTAATAGTCATCTAAAAAATTATGAACTGATATTTTAAAAACCAAAAAGAATTAAAATTTCAAGAAAACAAATATATAATATATTTATAGTTTAGCCTCTCCATATAAAATGATAATCAATTATTTCATCGATAAAATATCTAAACCTCAAACTATGTACATTAAACCTAATTATATCATTTATTTTTATCCAATTAAAAGTTATAATATTTCTACCTAAGAGAAAACATATCAATAATAAATATAATCCTCTTTAATTATCTCATTACCATAGTGAGATATATCCCCATTCATTTTATGATATATATAACCATGAAACATACTTTCATGCCAGTATGAGATCTTTTTTATCAATATTGAAGAATTCATGTTAATCAGATTGTTTACTATAGAACACAATGATCAATTTATGACGTCCAAAGATCATTGTACACATGTGGATAACACTTGAGGTATTTTTCTATTCTTTATCTCGACTTAAAGAATATATGTCAAAAAATGTGGTTTTTTTGATCAATATCATCATCAAAGAATTAAATATAAGGCAAAATGAAATTCATTAAAATATAATGTAATTATAAATTAATATGATGAATATCCTATCAATAGAGACATTGGGGATATGTTTTATCAATTCTAAGGGTTTCTCTGGGAAATTTTAATAAATTAATTTGTTCCCCAATGTTCTAAAGGCTTCAACTATGCACCCTAGAACTATCTGAGATGCCATGAAAACAGTCCTAAAACATATTCTATGGACATTTTACATCATTTTAAAAGCACATAAATTATTTTTAAATATAATTTTATATATAATTTAAAAAATTGAAACTATTAATCATGAATTTCAAACATTTTTTGTCAAATTAGGGAGGTTATAATGATATAACAGACAATAAAAACTCTGCATATTGTATGTTTTGTTTAATATTCTAATCCATAGACATTTTAAATAGTACTTATAAATGAAATTATTATTAAATTTATTCCTGAATCATGTTTATGGATGTATGGATGATAATTGCGAAAACATATTATTGTGGTATGGTGACATAATATGGGTGTGACATAAGTGATATGATAATGATTGATTTTTTCATTAAAGGATTTACCATCCAAATTAATTGAATAAGATATCTCTCTCCCATAGTTTGAGATAGAAAAATCTATAAAATCAATTAGCATGAGATATCATGAAAAAGATCATTTATAAAAATAAAATAATATAAAGTAAATAATATAGGGATATAAAACAAGCATGGACCCATTTTATGAGATATAAATTGCCAAGAGAATTATATAATATATTAGACTTACTAGCAATGATTTCATAGTTCCTACACTATCAATATTCAATACGGTCACATTAAATCATTTTAGGCACCTATTTTAAACTTTAGAAATTTCAATTACATAATGTCACAAAAAAAGTGCATCAATTAATGTAATAAATTATTTAAAATTTAAAATATAGTTAAAACTTTTTCTGTAATTTGAATTCATATTCATTACAGTTAATATTATTTTCGAAATTCAATCATAAGATATAATATTTATGAATATGTGGTTTTAATTATACCACTGGTTTATTTATTCATAGGTTAATAAAAAAATACTTATATATTCATGATATGAGTCGATAAAATAAATAAATAATTATTTTAGATAAATGAATATTCAAAATAAATATTTATTCAATAGATTAGTTAATATAAAATTTATTTAAAAATTTTATTATTATAGAATCTTTCGTAATATTGCATTGATAATCTATCTTAGGATTAATGACCAAAATTAGATTATATATTTAACATATTTTAGTTAAAACTATACAATAAATTTAATAAATAATGTTATATTATCAGTATGTTATGGGATACAATTTGGACAATATTCCATTAATGTGGTGTGATAATTAGATTAAATAATATGATATATACCCTTATAAAATTATTTATTATTAAGTGTATGTTCATAATAAAAAATATATTATTTTTGAGATAATGGAATTATTGGCACAATAGAGACAATATCTATAATTATCTCAAAACCTTTTGATAAATTATTCCTTGTACCCCCTATCATAAAAACTTATATTATAAGATATTGATTTTTTCAATTATTGGTAAAAATTGTTAAGGAGCACAAGGTAAATAAAAACTTTTCTTTAGGAGTTTCAAAAATCACATTTTTTAATTATTTAATGGAAAACGTGGTTGTATTATACAATGAAAAATCAATTCAACAATAGAAGAGAATATAAAAACATAATCTATAAGGAATTACATGTTTTAGAAAATTATTATTTCAATTAATCACAATTTAACTTTTATTTGTCCTCTTTGAAGGTTCCAAGGTGGGTTCATCCTATTATTTAGTTACTAATTACTAATAATTTTAAAAAATCAATATCAACCGAAGCCCATATATACATATATTATACCCTAAAACCATCAATATACAAACCCAATTTGGTAATAAATAATTATTGAAAATATTCATACTGAATGTTCATGGTGAAATGGACACTACAATAATCCCATATAAATAACCTATAGGATTTTATTAATTCACATAGATAACTCAATGTATAGAGGACTCAATTCATTGATATACAAAAAAATTACTTCATATGAACACTCAACTTATATAATATGGCATGAAATATAATAAAAAACTCAATCACTATAAAATCATTGTGGGTAGTGGAATAATAAATGAAACAAATCTGGTTAAAAATATAACATCATTCAAAATTTCGTCAAAAATATTATATCTTCCTCTTGATTTACTTGAAACAATGGATAAACTGAAATTGTTTTATCGGATGAGAGAGATATTTTCCCAATGAGAGTGATAGAATCTCAATTGATGCCTCACAACCATTCTACACAAACTATGAACCAATATAAGTATCTTGATATAGATATATTGCATATGTCCCAATGTGTAGATGATACATGGTTCCGTATATGGTATTATGTAATATGATGTTTTTCTATCTTACAATATTTATAGTTTGACATGATAATTTTATGTTTTTATTTATGTTGTTATATTGAATATATAGATATTTTATTCAAACTACACTAGAATATCATAATATTTGAATTGAATATATATTTATGAAATATTATGGGAGAATTTTATTATAGTATTTAGGTGGAGGAATGTGATTGATTGATGGTATATGTACATGAAGTATAAAAATTAAAATCACATCAAAAAAATATATTGTTTATTATAATGGTTTCATGTGATGAAATATATAACAGACTATATATTGATTTTTATAATAAATTCAAGATCAACAATGTGCTTACCATTTTTATAACAAAATACATTTACTTATACAACTCATAATGTATGAGTAAATTCATACATTCTTGGGGAGAACCCCATATGTATATATATGTAGGATGATGTCCATGAAAATTTAGAGTGTGGTTCCTAGTAATTATTTATGTTAAATATCACTTTCGCATTCTCCCTTTGTCTTGAGAGATAATATCATATCAATATTTTAGTGAGAATCCCACCATAGTGGTATGTAATTCTTATCATTTGTTGGATACACCCATGAGGGTAGATTCGATTGGATGTTTTTCATGGATCATTAATACATATTGTGGCTAAATATTGAATCGTCAAGCAACATTATTATAAGAAATACAATTACATTATTTCATTTTTCCCATGGTTTTGGGTTCATATAATGGAGCTTATATTTAATGGTTTCTTGACTTCTTATCTTACATTAATAATTCTAATTCATCCATAGAAACGAAATATAAGTATCTTATCCTGGAAATTAATCTTCATTCATGAAATCCTATATAAAATATAGATGAATTAGATATCTTACCTTATATCACATGAAATGATATAGATTTTCAAATTAAAATATCATATAATAATTGTTATTTCAACAAATGATATATAATTCTAATAAAAGTGTTATTTATGATTTGAGATATCATATGTAATGATTAAATGATGACATCTGACAAATAATATCAAAATAGGATATTTAGATTAACAATTAATTTTTGACATATTGTAATTTATGTAATAGGGAACCCTAATATATGATTATTTAATTTTAAAATCTTCATGAAACATAAAAAGTAGAGCGTAATACCATTAATAAGATATACTGTATATCATATAAATAGACATCATAGGAACGGAAGGTCCCATCACAATCAATTATACCCCTACCATATAAATCTATATGAATTTTATACATTATCATAGAATATGATATAGATATTTAATAATTTACAATAAATAGTTGATTAATTACCTATCCAAAATCACTAGAAAATTTCCTAACCTTAAAGATATGTTTTGATTTTTATTACGATTAATGTCATAGGTATGACATAAAGTACGACTCTATTTATTTTATTAATTATATTTTACAGTTATTATTTGAATTATATTATTTAAATAATATTTATAAATAATGTTGAAAATTAATTGTGGTATATTTAAATAATTTTAATGAACTCATAAAAAAATAAACATAAGATGTTTATAATTAAGGATTAAATATTTAAGAATAATTTAGTAAATAAATATACATATATTGAATTCTATTATTATCACATAATTATAATTTTATTTGAATATATGTAAAATTTAAATATAAAACATATATATAGAAATTATAAGGTAATTGAAAAAGGTTTATAAATTATAAAACAATGAAAAAAAATAATTATTTTAAATTGACTAATGATTTTTTTCACATTAGTTAATTTGAAATAAATAAATAAAAATGCATCATTTGTGAATTTTTTTCAACCATTTCCAAAGTATTTCTTAAAATTTATACTATCAAGGTTAAAATAATATTAACTATCAATGACTTTGAATTTATAAATTTTTTTGATAATATATTAATAATATAATTGGTTTTAATTTCATTTATTATAATCTATTTAATTTAACATCATATAATGGATTATATGAAGTATATAAATTGGGAATAAATATAAAGCATTTGTATTTATTTAATTGTGTATTGTTCATAAAGCATGGATATGTTTTCACGTGTTTATTATTTCATTATAAAATATTTTTACATAAATGATTATCTGATGTTTAAATATATGAACTTTTTATTTATTTAGTTTTCTTCCATGAAATATTCATGAGTAAAAATATTATATTATTAATAATGTATTCCATAGTTTAATGTATCAAACCAATTCCATAAATTCATAAATATGTATTTATGGAGTAATATGTTGTGTATGATAATTGATTTTGTTTTATTTTATAATGACTCTGTCTTATATTGTTTTGTGAGAATAACATTATAATTTTATTATAATTTATGCATAGTAGTTTTTATAAATATGATCAATTTAATGTCACTATTATGTAATGAATTTTGGTTAGAGATGATTTTGGATAGACTACTCATGGACTCAAAAAATAGGATCTAACTTTGAAATTAGGGGTGGTAGTATGTCACTCCAAGCCTTACTTAAGAAGTATTATTGGTTAAAATTATTATATGAATCCAGTTGAAATAGTATTATACACATTATGCATGTGATTCGTTATGATATGTGTAAATAAAATTACACATTTAATTTAGATTAGTAACAGAAGAACAAATTTTTTAAAGGGTTATAAATCAATATTGGTTGAAAATATTTATTTGGTGAATGTAATAGAAATTCAAAATATAATGCATTATAATCATGAATACATGTATGGAGTATATATAAGATTAGTTTGTGTGATCCAAACATCTAAAATACTATGTGTTAGATTTATTCCAATGCAATATCTTATTCATACCCCAATCATAAAACTTTTGATGTCATGCTGAAGATGGGTGCCCATGTAATATTATTTTATAAAGAATGATGGTTATATGTAACCCAATAGTATTTTTGTAGAATATAAAGAATTTTTTTTTCAAATCACAACTTAAAATACATATTATATTATGATACCAGAATAATAATAATGTTATGTGAAATTTTATGATAAATTAGTTTAAATAGTTATCCAACCAATAATCCAATAGTCATATCTGATATGAATGATATAAATTTCTACCTATCATTCTATGTGACTAGATAATAACAAATGTGACGTAATGTTTAGTGAAATTTGAATGTTTTCCAATTATTTATATGATGGTTTTAAAATGCTTCATCATTTTAATTAATAACATTTAATAAATGATGTTATTAAATGATTATAAAACATGATACATATCTAATCAAAGAATCTATTATATATATAATATCATCATCAATATCATATTTTACATTGAGATTGATATTTTAGAATTAAAATCATTACAAAATACATTTAATTAGACTAGTAATGAATGTTTTGAAATTTTATTATGGAAGAACGCAAATTCTATGTGATAAATAAATATTTTTATAAGTAACCATTTGTCGAAATTGTCCAATTATTGGATCATGACACTTGTGATAATAATAGATGAATTAAAATTTGGTTTTAAAGGTATTACTAAAGAATTATCTAAGGACATTAGTCTTCTCTATTGAACTCAATATCATTGGTTATTTTTATGATGAACTGAAGCTAACAGAATTCCTTCTATATTAATTATTATAAATTTTATGATAGTTTTAATATGTTTAAATAATGATTACACATCTTTATTCTTTTTTTTATAATTGGATAACTTGGAATGAGATAGTTCGGTAACAACTAGTTATTGGTTATTCAAATGGAAGATGTTTAACCAAGATTAATTAATGATTGTTTGAAGTACCAATAATGAATAATCTAATTCACAACAGGAGTTGTTAAAAACATATGGAGTTTTTTAAAACAAGGTGAAATAGTTTGTTAGGATGGAATGGTTAGAGATACCTTAAAGGGTTTAAGGAATACTATAGAGGGTCCACATTAGGTAGTAGTGTTATACAATCAATTTATTAACATTAATTTATATGAAATTAAATTTATATTTTACAACTATTTTTAGTATATTATAGATCATAATAAAGGTATAAATTAATGAATATTGTAGTATACATTCATGTAATTTGGAAAAGGGATGATACTATTATAAATATATGCAATAAAAACGAGTATATTAATATCAAATAGATATAAATTATTCATGTTTATAGTTTTCTCATTTCACTTATTTAAAATTTAATGTTCTTTTTTAAATACCATTTGTTATGAATAACAATAGATGATATCAGGATGAAAATTGTTTATAAATCATCAAGTTCATTAATATTTTCTGAAAATGATACGAAGAAAAAGAAGTTATCTATTATAAAATTTATCCATATTCCGGTTAAATAAGACGTTAAGGTGATCTCATTGATATTCATGGAATATTTTAATTAATAAATATTTTTTTATATTAAACTCTAAATACATAGTATATCATAGATGATATGGTTGGAATTTTTTTTAATATTCCCACTAATAGAAATAAATTTTATTTACTGACACCAAATAGTTTAAAAATCATACAATTATTTTTTGATGATATTATAGTATCTATGTGGATAGTGGGAGTTTATTTATACTTAAAGAAGTTATGTTTTACCAATTAATAGATTATCCCAAAGAAAATTCAAATTTAATATCACTTAATATCATAAAAAATTTATGTTATGTTTGTAAAGATAAATATAAATAGTTCCCTTTTGGTACTAAAACAATGTAAATGTCACATAATATCCTAAACGAGTTAAACAAAATTCAAACAAATATATTAATGTAAAGTGTTACATTTTGTTACCAAATTATATAAAAATATAAGATTTTATTAAAATGCTCCATGATGATAATGATGAAAATAAATACTGTAATGTTGATAAAAAAATTTATCAACATCATAACATTCTATGTTGCTAAGTAAAGAAGATATATTACTTATTCAAATTTTTGAAATTTACAGATATGAATCATAATCATATCATTATTTTAATTATATATCTATATAGAGATCTGATTAAATAAGGTTAGTGGGGTGGATTTTTGTTACATTATCATGTAGATTTGTTGAATCAATTACATTGGGATGTAATGAATTTAAAAAATAAAAAATTGAAATAAATATAACATTTTCTTGTATTATTTTGTATGAGATATTCTACTGGTGGTTATGTATCATTATTTATGAATTATTATTAGAGTTATCAAATGAAATGAAAAAAATGTTATATGAAGAAAGGCCATACTATCACGGCTCGACCCTAACAGGGGATCAAGACCCAACTACCCTGATCCCACCTCCATTAGATAGGGGTGGTGACAAGCATTCACTAGAATATATTAAATGTTAGTCCTTTTCTTAATATACCCTAATGCACAAACCTAAAAATCTCAATATAGAAGTACAATGGAATAATAACAAAAATATTCATTAGCAAGAAAGTAAACCGTGCATGAAAATCCTATTGGGTGTAAAAGAGTACAATAGTGAATACTAAAAACTAAAGGAAAAAATACGCACCCAACTAAAAATATATTCCAACATAAAACATAATAAAAATTAAACATCTAATAGCGCCAATATCCTGATCTATACGAAATGACCACCATAAATGGTCCACAATTCCTAGTATTCTTAATCACCTCTATAGTAATTGCTAACCTATTCTTCAGCAATATATGAGAAGAAACTTGTGGAAAATCCCATAATGGGTTGAGTATAAAAATTCCCATTAGGAATCCACGAAATATGAAGGGGACAAATAACAAATATTATATAAATTTAAAGTCATTAGAATATAAAAAAGATGTAACTCAACTCAAAGCATGAAAAAGAACAACCTCGTACAAGAAGAAGGTGCCCAACATGGTGTGTAGTTGAAATACAAATCCATTAATTACAATCCATAGTATGAGAGTAACCAAATTCAACAATGAGAAGATAAATGCGAAAAGAATGTGGTATACCCCACATATCTTTGGAACCCATAAAATTAGATTAACTGAATCCAATTGTATGTATACAGATATATATATATATATATATATATAATCATAATAATCCCAAAGGAGAAAATAAGCGTATCTTGATCACATAGCTCAGTCTAGGAATCGATTCACCAGTAGTTTTAGAATACCAATAAAAATTCCAAACATCTAGCACATTTTTATAGTAGGAAAATTCCAGGTCAAACCACACCTCTCCATTATGGAACAAAATCGAGGGTCAATAATATATATGTATAGTAACCATGCCATGTTCCACCCAATCAGTTCCACTCATTAGATAGATACAGGACCCATAATATATTTGGATAGAATGATTACACTCAAATAGATGATTGATGACCCATTACCTTCCCACTTTGAAGGTCCAACATTGTTGATAGGGGACCCACAACAAACCATTCTTCTATGTTCCACTCAAGAAGTTGATAGAGGACCCATTACTTATGAAAATATGAGGGTTCCACTATAATGGTAGAGAACCAATGCTCATCCCAACTGGTGGGTACCACTCTAGTAGTATTTAGAGGGCCAACACCCATTCCAGGAGGAGGGTTCCACTCTAGAGTCTGTTGTGGACACATGAAAAACATAGCTGTAAGGTTCCACTCTAGTCATCGAGGACTGATGTCCATCACAGATGGAGTGTTCCACTCAAAATGTTTTTTTGATCCAATGTGAACACTTCCATCATATACAATCATCTAAACAAGATCCATGTTCATAAAATACTCACATAATATCCCAAAATCCAAAAATGAGGGATCCATCCTAATCTACATGGAAAAAACACTCAGGATAGGATAATCACAGGACAAAATATGATTCCAAAGGAAGGATAAATGTGATTTTAAATTTTTCATCAATGAAACCAATGGGTACACTATATGTGTGGAGACCCATAGATTTTGTGGTCCCAATCTATCACCTAGAATTGTCCTTATAGGTACATGACATTGCAATTGTTTAGGTATACACATTTTGTGGAGGAATTACATGATGTGACCTGGACACTCATGGTCCCACCAATTTTCATGACTGTGTCCCATATACTATTTTGTACATTGATACATGTTGTGCTTAATTGTGAACATTCCAATGTACTACCTTAGTAAACACCAAGTCTTCCAGGCTATAGTCACACTTCTTATGGGGGTCCCACATGGCGTGTGATTCTTGTAAAATGTGGAAAGACTATATTCCGCTGTCATGCCCCGTATAACAACCCATATAATTATAATTTTTTCATTTTTTAATTAAATATATTATATTAATTATAAATTTATAATGAAATAATTTACATTTATATAAACTAATGAATTTATACTAATGGTTAATAACTTGATCATAGGAACAGTAACATGAGCATTAGGAATAGTAACATGGCCAATAAAATAATAACCAATCCTATAAATCTATTTATAAAATTAACTTATCAGAAATGTGAAAAAAAGATATATTTATATTAACAAATAAGTAAATAAGTGTTGTGAAAGTGATAAATTATGTGTTTGTATTTTTGTGAAATATAAAAGATTATTTAATTTTTTGTAATTAATATTATAATTTAAGAAAATTTTATTTTCATTTTTCAATTTGTAAATTAATATATTAGTTTGTTAATATTATAAGATAATTTTATGAGAGCATTCTTAACTTTTCAATGTGTTATAAAATCTGTTATAGTTTTAAAATTCGTATTGTTTGAATAAAATAAAATTTTAATTGAAAAATAAATTTCTAATGTATAGAAATTTATTTTCAAAAAATGGAGTACAATTTTGAGATTTAAATTTCAATAAATGATTAGAGTGATTTTTTGGGATTTTTTGAAATAGTTGATTATTTGGTGAATAATAAAAAACGATAATTTATGATAAATTCTAAATACATGAATTATGGATTCAGAGACGAGTTATGAAATTTGTAGATCCAAAATCATGAAAACATAAAAATTATTTTAATTTATTTTTTGGATAATTCTCAAACTATTGATTTTCTTGATCCAAAATAACAATCTAATGTATAAAATAATAAACCCCCCTCCTCTCCTCTACTATAAATACCACCCCTCGCAATCTTTTCTACCCACAACTCAATGCCTTGTCGCTTTTTTCAATTTCTCCCCAATTACCTTCATAAGCCTCTTCCCCATATATAATACTTTATGGTCTCCCAAATATTCCAAAACCTAGCGCTTTAAGGAGATTATCACAGTTGAGAATTCTAGATGGAGCATCCTCTTTCTTTTTCATTTATTTTCATTTCAATTCATTTTATTTTCTTATAATATATTCACCTACCCTTATCCAATTTGAATTGAAACTCTAAAATCATGTATATATTTTATTTTTTTCATGATTATTGAAAAACACATCATCAACCCATTCTACTCATTCATTTATTCAAAAATATAAAAACATCATTCGTGATGTGTTGATTTTTAAAACATCATGGACAATGTGTTTTAATTTTTCTATTACCTCCATCATAAATATTCATAATATATTTTGAATAGTTAAATAATATTATACGGTTTAAAATATTTCCTCTTTTAAGTTATTTAATTAACATATATACATGATATTAAATTATATAATGAAACTAGTTCATGTTTATCGACAAACTGAAAAATTGATCTAAAAAATATCATTTATTTTTTATTTAATGAGTCATCATCATATCAATAAAAAAATAACATATGGTATCCATTAATATTATAGAAACATATTAATATCCTTTAATTCTACCTTTTGAATTTCTCTTCCATTTTATAAGAAAATCCATTAGGAATCGACCATGGAAGTCATGTAATGAAGACACCTTAAATAATGGAAATAATAAATTGTTAATAATAAATGTGTGAAAAAATGATATAAAATCATCATATAACATGTTATTAATATAAATTTGTTTCATAAAAATATTAATAACACTCTTTTATCAATTATAAAACAGAGTTTAGCACATTTTAAATAAGAATAATCTAAGGTAATGCAATTCGTAACCTAATTACCATTCTTTAATATATCCTTATACGTCGTTGATTTTTTTATGATATGTTAGTTTGTTAAATTATTTTTTATATGTTACCTTTATTATGTGGATTTATATTCATTCTATATTTTCCATTCATTTTATTAATTCTCACATCAATGATATTGAATATAAGGGACTCCTCTTTAAAAATCATGTTTAAATATAAATTTTTAAAAAAATTAAAAGGAATATTTTTATGAAAGTGTTCATATTTTATGATTTTTCATTGTTATTGGTCCTTTTTTACGATTAATGTTGGGACCTATATCTCCTTACAATGAAATGGGTATTATTTTTTGGAGACTGATTGTATCATAACTCCAATTGTGACTATGATGGTTACACCATAAGGTAGTCATGAGGGATACACTATAAGTAACCCCTGAGGGTTACACTGTAAGGTAGAAATGAGGGTTAAAAATCATATGTAATTAATTCCAGATGATTACTTTTGTTTTTTTTGTTTCCTTATGATTTTTATGGAAATATTTGGTTTTCACAATTTTAGTGTATCATATTTTATGTCTAAGAAGTATGTCTTTGGGAAAATAAATTCATGTGTTTATAAGTATTCATGCAATAATTCTAACATTCATATTTTTATATACATTAATATGATTTTTTCCTCATCCAAAATTTTAAAATGATTTTAAGAAGTTTTAAGGATAGTTGAGAGAAATGGAGATTCAATGTTGAATGTTTTTGAAGATTTCATGTTTTTATATTTACATTAGAATTAATTATAAAAAGGATAATGATAAAAAAATTTAAAAAAATTTATTCTTTTGGGGTGAAATTTATGTACTTATTCTTAATTATATTAAATATAAATATAAATTATCTTTTGGAATGTCAGAATTTATTTTCATGTTGAATTAACTAAATTGTAATATTTATGGTCAAGTACTTATTATTTTTATAATAGTATGGCTTAGATATAATTGGGTTTTAGGATGTTATTAATAGAATACAATAAATTAATCTTGACTTATATTTATATTGAAATGATATGAATTTTATGATTTCAATTGTTCTTTATCTAAGAATGATCTTTTCTGAATGGTTTTCCATATAAGAAACAAGGGAGAAAATGTTAGAAGGAATCGAGAGGCTAATATCGTTCATAATTTGAAACATGTAATTATAGGCACTGGAACCAAGTAGTTTTTAAAATAATCGGTCAGATGACACATGAAATAATTGAAATTGGAATCCATTCAAGATAACAACCATAACTTCTGCAAAGGAACATGAGGATATGGGAACATTTTATGAGGAACCATCCTCTTAAATTCAGCGGATCATCTGACCCAGTAGTTGGTAAAGGGTTGATTAAAGTCCTTGAATATATATTTTATTTCATGGTGTTTTGATATTATTAAATGTTAAGTCATGAAATTTATCATGTTGATGGTGAAGTTGACCAGTGGTGGTCAATGGTCATGAATACCAGAGTTCGTGATGAGATCAATGAGTTGGAATGGGACAATTTCATGAATCTATTCATTGAAAAATATTATACTAAGGTGGTTATATATAAAATGGAAATAAAATTTCACGAACTTAAATAAAATGAGAATATTGAATGGCTATGTATGAAGAAATATTCACCCAATTAGAATGGTATACTCAACATTTTATTTCCGATCTTGATGGTAAAATCTATAATTTTTACTCAGAATATAAGAGATCGTACTAAAGGGAACTGGCCACCTAATAATTAGAATGTTATGGGAAATTTTTCCAATGTTATGAGAGATAACAAATGGAGTTTTCTAATTATAATGTGTACTTTGACAACAATCAAAAGAAAATGTCCAATTTGTAGGCAATGGGTAACATTCAATGAACAAAATATGAAGGTAAGAAAGTCTTTTTACGGTTATTGGGATGTGTGATTAAAAGAACCATAGGGAATGACTTAACATATCTGGGATATTTTACTAATGTAGATTGTTTGGATATATTTCCTATGATTTCAATGAAAATAATTTTGAGATTAATTTTAATAAGAAAACTGTAATGTTTTTCAAATGTATTGAGATGGGTCATTATGAAAAGACCTACCCAATAAAATATTTGAATAAATGGAAGATGAAATATTATAAGAATAAATGTATAGTGAAATCCCATGCAACTATATCAACATATGTTATTCCATTAAATGAAGTGAAATTAGGTAAATTTTTTACTAATATTTTTCTACTGTCTTGTTTGTTACGAGGTCTACACGTTCCTCTATTTTTGAATAATCTTTTGGTAAATTGGGATTTTCACCTCAAGAAATGAAACAAGATCATACGATTATACCACCAGGGGAAAATTATGGAAAAATATTATATGAATCTTCCTATTGTTATTTGTAGAAAAGAATAAACTACAACCCTTTTTATTCTTACCATAATAGTGTTTTATGTTATTTTTTGTATCAATTGAATTTATTTTAATCATTATATAAATTATTATAGATCAAAAGTTGTTTTTTATTCAAGAATAAATTCATTTGATATAAAATAATTGCCACATACCATTGATAACATATCAGGAAGCTACGAAATAATTAAAAAAATTAAATGAAAGTTTTCATGAACATGTTGTTGATAACTAGTGATATATTAAGATTAATAATGTTCTAGCGGTAAATAAATACATTTATGATTTACCAAATGAGTTACCAAGTGTTATTTCAGATATATTAAATTAATTTACTATGTACTTAGTTTCTGATTCAAAGATAATTTCATAGCCACTCATTGAATTGTTGAACTGGAACTTCATGAATTAAAAAAATTGTTACAAGAGTTTTTTATAAAGGTTTCATTTGACACATCACTCCACTATGGTTTTTTCATGTTTTGTTCATAAAAAATAAATATGATTCATTGAAAAAATTCATTGATTATGGAGAATTGAATTACAATACAGTTAATAATAAATTTATATTTCATTATATTGATTAATTGATTAATTAGATCGATGAATATTAGTATTTTAAAATATCAACATGAATTTTGGGTACCAACAATTGGAGGCGAAGGAAATAAAAATCCAAAAATAGCTTCTTATAATAGATATAGAAATTACGAGTTTTTTGTTATGACTTTTTTGGAAAAATCCCCTACTGTATTCTTGGATCTTATGAATAGAACATTTTATAAATTTTTATAAAAGTTTGTTGTAAATTTTATTAAATATATTTTTATTTTTTCAAAAAGTTATGAGGATGATGAGAGTCATTTTAGAATTGTCCAGCAAACTCTCAAAGAAAATAATATATATGGGAAATATAAAAAATGTAATTTTTGGTTGAAACGACTATCGTTTCGTGGGTATATCGTACATAAATATGGAATAATAGTTCATATAACTAAAATAAGTAGCCAATGAATGGCCATGAACCCCAAATTTTGCTGATATTCATAGGTTTTTTGGAATAGTATGTTATTACTGATGGTTTGTTAAAAAAATTACATGGTTATATGAACCACCGATGAAAATATAATGTAAAGGGGTTAAATTAATTTGTATAGAAGTATATGATCATTGTTTTAAAGAACTGAAAAAAATATTGTTCAATCGTCCATTTTTTCCTCCAAAATAAATAAATGGTTATTATTCATCTATATGGATTTCTCTTTAAAGGGTGATGGATTTATTCTGATGTAGAATGTTCAGGTAAATTTATATGATTTAATATAGCTGAAATCTCAAGATTTAAATTTTCTGAAACATGATATTGGATTATTAAATGTGGTTTTCATCATTAAAAATTTGTAGGAATAATTTATACAGTGCCCAATAAGAAATATGCAATGATAAAAAATGATGTAAGTTTATATTTACTCTGAACAAATTGAACATGAGGTAGATAAGTTTAATTGAACTGATAAAGGTTTATGATTTTGTGGTCAATTACCATCCTAGAAAATAAAACAATGAAAAATATTCTAGAGTAGAAATTATTATGCAACATTAATCACATTACATTTCTAAAATGACCCATTGATTAATGTTTTGATGAATTTATAATTGGATGTAGTTTGTTTATAAAAAACCACTATAGTATCCGTGTATTAATAGAGTCGTCTCTATTAGACATAATTATAAAATAATATAAATAATCCCTTGAATTGCAGAAAATGTATAATTTCTTAATAATGGTTTGTTTGTAAAATTTATCTTTGATATATTTTCTATTTTGAGATTTGTATAGAGATTTTGTGAGCATTTTCATTCCCAAATAATGACGGAATTGATAAATGAAACCTATAGTTATATATTTTCATTTCATCTGGGTAATACTGAATTTTACAAACACCTTCAAGATTATTACTGGTGGGATGGAATGAAAATATATATTGATTATTTTAAAATTAAATGTTTAATATTCAATAGGTTAAAGTAGATGGAGAACAAAAAATGAGGATGCTTCAGCATTTTCAAATTCCAGAGTGGATATGGGAAAATATATCTATGGACACTGTAGTGGGACTACCAAGGACCACTTGAGGTAATAATGTGATTTGGGTTATTGATCACTGACTGGATAAATATGCACATTTTATTCATATTTGAGTCACACATTCTCTATATCAGTTGTAATAATGGTAAATCAAATATATTTTTATTTTACATAGATTTCATCTTGCAATTGTATTGGACCAAAATCCTAGGTTAACTTCTAACTTTTTGAAATGCGTTAAAAATTCATTTGGAAATGAATGAAATATCAACATAGAATTTCATCCTCTATCAAATGGATAGTGAGAATAAATAATTCATACATTGGAGGATGTTATCCGAGCCTTTTCAATACATTACCTGGGATGTTAGGATCAACATATTTCATTATTTGAAATTTAAAATAACAACTATTTTCATTAATGTATACAAATAGATCATTTTGAGGCTTCAAATGGAATTCGGTGTCGAACTCCAACATATTGGAATGATATTAGGTAAATGAATTTGGGACTAGAATGAGTATAAGAGGTGTTAGAGAAGGTTAAGATAATCCAACAACATATGAGAACATATCAGATTAAGAAGAATGGTTATGTAGATTACATGAGGAAATAATTTTTATCTGAGGTAGGTGATTATGTTTTCCTCAGAATATCTCCGATGAAAAGGTGTAATGTGTTTTGGAATGAAAGTAAATCTATGGTCATGGTTTTTTAGACCGTTTGATATCTAGGTTAAATTCGGGAATGTTCTCTAATGAGTATTGTTGCCTCTGATTTTATCTATAGAACATTCTGTTTTTCATTATTTGATGTTAAAAAAGTATGTGCCACATTCACCACACATTATGAGACCAGAATAAGTTCAATTAGAAGAGAACCTCTCTTTTTAAGAGAAACATATTCATTTTATTTAACATAGATGTAATGTATGAATTGAATTGGATTTTTCTAGTTTCACTTTTTGAAAATTACTTGGAAAATTTTGAGACCAAGAACTTACATGACTTCAGATTCCAAGGTCCAGTGTGCCTAGAATGGTCCATCGAAAAATGATATGTTTTTAAATAGTGCAGGTGAGAAGTTTTCCTAACGATATTGAATAAATATTATACGAGTGCCAAGATTGTAAATATGAGGGCACATTTTTGATTAAGATGACGGTTTTACCCAAGGCATGACCTACCATTATTCATCTTTGTCCTCTAGTTAGAATAACTAAAAATGGAATAACATTAAAAAAATTATTTTATTTTTAAAAACAATATTAATCTTGAATGGAGAATCAAATTGAGAATCTGAGACAACAGTAGTGTTCGTATTGGGGTGATTTCCTTTGGCAGAGCCTAACATTGGTCAGTGTGGGCCAAATGTGAAAAGTTTTTTTTTGAGACGTGACCATAAATAAAATAATAATGTAAATATTATTCTAGTTTTAATTACTATAAATCATAAACGGTAACTCGGATTTGAAATGTGAGAGTGTCGTTGAGCTCGTGAGGGTGTGATTTCCTTAGGCATGGCCTAACCTTGACTATTGTGGGATGAGGCAAAAAGATAATATTTGGATGCATTAAACAAAAATAAAATAAACATAAAAAGGTATATTTTTTTTAAAATTGATTTTATAAAATGAAACCTCGAGACAACTATTTTATTCCATAATTAAAATATCATAACAACACTGCATCTCAAGTGTAACTGAAAGGCTATTTCATTTTATAAATAAAATAGTTTAACGATGTCAATACTCGGTGTAATAGAAATGATAAAACACATTTCCTCCATTATGTTGATTTAACAATGATATGGGATTTGGGGAGGTTGCTAGTGTTTTTCTAAATCCGTGGAAAAAAATCATTGGTGAATGATGAGTGGAAATTAACAGCGAATGACAACAGATCAACTAATAGATTTAGATCAGACATCAACAGATTAATGATAACGAATTCAGGATTCACCTTTAATTAGAAATTGAACCAAACCATGGTAGGTGTTTATTTATAAGTGATTACCTTTCACCGTTCTTCCTTAAAAACTATAAACACATATCAACTCACTAAAAAGATGATAGGTGGGTCGATTGTTCCTTCGGGATTGGGAACCCTATTGTGGGGTTTAAGAAAGGGTATTATAACACATTGTTTGTTAAATGTTATTCCTATTTCACTAACAAACCAAAAAAGTCTGTAATTTGTTTCATGTGGTGTTCTTTGTGATCAATCATCCTTCTCATGTTCTTCATCAACGGACCCCTGTGGTATGGTCAGATTATTTCCAGGATGTTCTGAATGTGAT
This sequence comes from Viscum album, assembly GCA_963277665.1. Classification (NCBI taxonomy): domain Eukaryota; kingdom Viridiplantae; phylum Streptophyta; class Magnoliopsida; order Santalales; family Viscaceae; genus Viscum; species Viscum album. The sequence goes on along the minus strand of OY728143.1, from coordinate 1,603,267,856 downwards.
CCAACCCCTAGATTGATGACATAATGACAAAGAGCACACAATAGTGTAGTATGTTACCTCAGGACCGTGATAGGACTTCTAGATCAGGAAACATACTATCAGAGTGAGTAAAGTGGCCCGTCGGTGCAGACCTGTAGCACGACGCATCAGCACGATACAACAATGTTTGAGGCCCATGACATCTACTAAAGATTGTATTCAAAGGCTACCAGTAGGCGAATGGTGGCTGTTTTAGGGGATGTGGATTACAGTTGTGTCTCACATTTAATGATCGTGGGGGATACAATGATAATCGCTACATTAAATGTAGCATCCGATGTGGCTTAGATGGATGTGACACACTTTGCATCCTGACTAGAAAAAAATACTTACTAATGCAGGCAAGGATAAAGTGGAGGACTGAGGCACAGAGCGGACTGACTGGTTGAAAGTTGGACAACCTAGGTGGGCTAGGCCGAATGGAGACTGGATCAGGTCTAGTAGGAATAATGGTCATGTCCCTTGGGCCAGGATGGACATGGTCATCCCAGACCCGATCAGGTTGGGTCAGGTCATGATAACCATGTTCGATCGGCCGAGCTAGGTCGGGCTGGGTTGGGGCGGACTGGGCCTAGACCCAGTCATCCCCTTTTGATTAAACGGATCATAAAAACCAAACCATATGTCTAATTGATGATCTGTTTGTGGAGATGGTGCCCTCATGAAAAAGAAATCCTATTGATTAAATTTATGTGGGTTTTGTGAATCGTGAGATAAAAAAAATTTCTTGAGAAGTATATTATCCCAAAATCAAGCATGAAACGAGAAGGAATCCTCTGGTTTGTTCTGATGAGAAAACTATGAAAAGTGGCTTTAGGTTTCCCATAAGGCCTATGTGAAGAGTGGGTCTTGGTCGCATAGTAGTCATAAGTGAATAACAATTTTAGGTGCCCAATCTGACCTATGTGATCGGTGTGTCTTGGTGCCTTAACAGTCCTAAGTGATGAGTGGGTCTAGGTTCCCCAACAAGACTATGTGACAAGTAGGTCTAGGCTCCCCAACAGGTCTATGTGAAGAATGTGTCCAGGTGCCCATGTTGTCCTAAGTGACTCATTGGGGATATGTGTCTCAATAGTATATGATGTTAAGCATTTACAACTAATAGAATTTATATTCATACATTAGTTTATACAAAGGTGAGATAACTCTAGTGATACTCTTGACTATAATTCATAGAGGCTAAACATCATGTACTTCTTTGGTAGTCTACCTTATTGATTTCATGGTCATACACCTTTGGTGTTTAAGTTCCATACTGAGTATTATTTTACTTACCCATGCCAATGGTTCGACTGCAAGTGTCGTGTCTTGTGAAAACGCTCGATTCTTTAATGGGGTCCTTAGTAGACCAGGTCAAGGTGGTTATTGGAGTGACCCTGAAGACAATATGTGCTTATGCAGCTTCAGACAACTATTTTTGTACCCACCATTCACGAATGGTTTTCTATGGAGGAGTTCCATAGAATTTTACTTTTACTTTTTTTATAGAGTTGGACTTTTATTGTGGCCCGGTTTTACATCACTTTTCTACTCTCACACCTTATGATTGTTTATATAGTTCATTAACCTACATGCTTATGTGGTTTCAAGTAGTGTGTGTGCATGTACATAGGAAAATTCTTCCCATTATTAGGGATATTCATACTGAGGACTAGTCACCATCCCCTTGTATATGGTAGGTGGGCTTGGGGTAGTCGAGGAATGGGCCCCTGGGGATAGGTTGTGATAATTTATTAATGAATATGGTAATCCACTATGTTATGGTTTTTTGGATAATCCACATTGTTGAATAAATAACATTGGAATATTAAAATTCTTTTAGAGAGAGGTAACCTCACTAATTTAATTAGTGAATAAAAATTGTGAGGATGCATGTTCCTGATGGTGGAAGAATGTAGAAACATATGTATCATTACATCATAGTAATTCCTAGAAGAATGAAATATAGAAAACTATGATCATCACTTAATAATTTCTTCTTCATTAGGAGACCATAAGGCACACATAATCTCTTTTTGAATCTCAAAACACAATCATTATCAAATTATTAATCATAATATCTAAAAAAAGATTTATGGTATCATTTTATATTCGAAAAACATATTAATACTCACTCATCACACCTCTATATTTTTTTGATACATTCGATAGTAAAATCCAGTACAAACCAACCATGAAAACTATGTAAAGAACGCACATGAAACTATCGAAATATAAAAATTTTAATAATAATTTGATGGAAATATGATAATAAATAATCACATAAGGGTTTATAAAATAAATATGTTAGGGTAAAATATTAATAACACTAATTTAACCATTGTACAAGTTGTTTAAACAAGTTTCAAGTAAGTGGAACCTAGGGTAATGGAATTACTTTCCAAATTTCCATTATTTTGGTGGACCTTCTAATTAATTGATTTTTCATGCTATGATTATTTGTGAAATGCATTTTTAATATATTATGATATACTATATGAATTTATAGTGAGTATACATATTCCATTATTATTTTTTAATTTCTCAATTCACAGATATTGTATATGTAAGATTATCATTGCTAAAAATACTTATTTAAATTTCAATTTCTAAAAAGTTAAAATAGATAGTTTTTATACAAAAGATTTTGTTTAATTATTATGCAATGTTTCATGGGATTTGTTTATGAAGATATATGGGACCTATATCTCAATCCACTACATTGGATATGATTATATTCCCATATAACCATATGGTTACTCCACATGTGACTCTAATAGTTTCACTATAAGGATTCCATGAGGGTTACATCATAAGGTAGAAATATGTGTTACATTTTAAGGTAGATGGGAGGGTTACAAATCATTTGGATTCCATGTTTGTTAAAAATGATATATAATACAGTAGGAAAAATTTATGTTTTTTTGTTTTCTATGATTGATAGAAATCTCTTGTTTTGACAAATAAGTATATGATACTTTATGGGTGAGAACTACGTATTTATGAAAATGATCTCATTTTTCTATATTTAATCATTTACTAATGGTTTAATTCTTCACTTTATATACCTTAATAAGCTATGGTTCTCATCCCATGATTAAAATTTTTATCATAGGTTTTATCAATGTGTAACAGAAAATAAGATAAAAAGATAAATGTTTATGAAGAATTCATGTTTTAATAAAATATTTTGTATTATGAAAGAAATTGATACTATTTTAATATTAAACTCATTCTAATAGTGTGGATTGAAATGTATATATGGATTCATAATTCCCTAAATGTCTAAACTGAATAGATATTAAATATTGTATGAAAGTGGTATCTAGTTGAATTAAATAGATTATGTAATGTTTAAGGTCGGATCCTTATATCCCAACACGTTGTGTATTCATCGAACTACATGATGTATCATTGATATTTTTTTTTCAGAAAATCAATATATGATCTCCTCCCTTCTAATATGATAATAATTCTATAGATCCATATCCCCATCATCCACAATCTAGGGATCAAGTCTATATTTGACATTTTGGGTCATTCAGTGTCTATAAATAAGTTTTCGTTAGTCTTCAGAGGCTCATCCCATTCCCCAAAAATCATTTATCCTTTTATACTTATGATATGATCCTTGAACATTAAAACTATCACCCACATATTATAATCTATCTACAAACACCCTTAGATTTTTGATCCATCCATCCCATGTGGACTCATCTGGATTTGGGGATCCTGTTAGAGCCAAGTACCAATCGAAAATGTTGAATCAGATCCTCAGGGTCTAACATGTGACAAATATAAAGAAATTAATTGGCATAAAGAATGAAAATTAATAGAATATGATAAGAATTATTGACCAATGTTCATGAACATGGATATTCAAGGTCATAAAAATAAGGAATAATCAACTAAACTTGTACATGGATGTATGAAATGACAACATTTGGTAAAGATAAAATATGGGGATTGATCAGCTCAATCAATTTTAAAGAACTGTTTTAATATACAATTGATGATTACAACATGGAGATCACATCATTATACATCAAATAATTCACTCTCTATCAATTGAAACAATTCATTGTGTTCAATGCACTCTGGTATACTTTGATCCAGAGGTTCAATGTTGTTTTATATGATCCACCTACATAAAGAGGACTTGTATGCTCTCGACGATCAGATTATTATAAAGAAACCCCTAGTAAAATTTCCATATCAATATAATTAAATGAAATAAAAAATATATGTTTCAATTAAATTAAATAAATTTAGTATTTACAGACAAAACTAAATGTACCGCCAACGATAGAGATATCTAAATGCCCCAAATCAAAATGTTTTACATCATATCTATGGTAAACATCATGTTCAAAATTAATCTATTGTATCAGATTTCTGATCAATTAAACCATTTTGGATTTATACGAATTTCATTATGAAATTGAAAATGTGTAATATAAAATATAATTAATATTTTTATAAATTTATGAAATTATTTATGAGAACACAGTGTCATGGAATCACACATCGACTTAGTTTCTAGAATTGGAAATATATATATGAATTTTTCAAATACATACATTGAAAAAAACTGGTCTCTACATCATTCCCTCGTTCAATATTTTTATACAAAAAATGAAAATCTGTACAAAAAATATGGTTACTAGGATAGTCTATGTCTCTCTCACTCATAGGATCTCATGGGAATGTTTGTTTTCTTCTTGAAAATCTGAACCAAGGATATTGGATATCCACATAAGGTTAACTCCAATCGATACCCAATATCACCCATGTGCTCTATAATGGTGGATCCATCCCTGATTTCATGCTTTCCCAGTTAATAACGTATGTAGGTTCATGAAATTATCTACCTAGATTCAATAAATTGAAGACTTCATGAACTCCCTGTAGCAATTGGGATAGAGGGAGGTTGTATTCCACCTCGCTTACACATTGTACAATCTAAAATGGCTTAATGAACCTTATTAATAGCTTTCTTCAACGCAGATCATGCTCAGTCCTCCTCATGGGGAGAAACTCAGAAAAACATGATCTCCCTTCTCAAACTCGAATGGCATATCAAATTGATCTTCATATTATTTATTCGTACTTCGATCCATCATCATCCACTCATAGTTGACCTAAACCTTCTCTATCATCACCTACACCAAATCTAAACTGAAAATATATGTCTAGCCAATCTCTTAACACTAAAAGAATGACCTATAAAATCTCTCATATAGGTCCTCATAAGGTGACATGTCAATTGTAGAGTTATAGTTTATATTTTTTGATATTTATACCATGTTTATGTTATCCCCAAATCTCTGACAGATTTCTAGCATAAATCCATCAGCATATCCTTCAACACATGGAAAATGCAATCAATCTACCCATTTGTTTGGGGTTGAGAGGCATTACTCATCATAAAAAGGGTCATAAATTCCTTCATCATACCTCTCCAAAACCATTTCATTGACCATGAATCACGATCAAAAAAAATAATCAAGGTCACCCTGTGTGTGGGAACAATATCCCATACGTATAACTACCTCAAACACTCCACTAGACTCTACTTTCAAATTGCAAGGATGTGTTTGGAATTCATGTACAGGACAACTATAACCATGATGATATAATGTAACTTCTCCATCTATGAAATATTTGTCAAAAATTCCATATATGTGGCATCCCTCTTCCACTATAGGATCTCAAACTAATGCAATGAACAAGCTTGATCCTAGCCCTCAGTATTCACCTACAGACAGGTGAGGAAAAGAGAGAAAAACATGAAAAAAATCTATGTCATGTCAAAACACTATAACCTCCAATTATGGTCTCCTGAAATACTCTCCCCATCAGGATGCACATCTAGGGGATATGTCTGAAAATCACACATCACCTCTTCCTAAATAGTGTCTGGAACCATCTTTTATCCCTTGAAAATAATTTAGTGATACCTTCATTAAAAATATCCATCTATTAATCCACCTATGAATATGAAGTCACGCAAAACCTCAAATTATATTTCTATCATTTGGGACTTTCACACACACTAATGAATCAGAGGAGTAATCACCATTGACTATATAAAAAATATACCCTACTTATCAATCACGTTCAACTTCAAGGAAGCCATCTTCCCAGAACCATCTTGCACATAGAGAGCTTCTTACATCTTGTTAAGGTAACATGCAACAAAATTTCCCTTCCATGGAGTATAGAATACCTCAAATTAATATCCATATTTTAAAACCAAATAGAACCATCTACTCAGGTTCATGTCTTCCTATTTGAAGACAAACATGATACTTTGATGGTATTAGTAAACCACAAAGTTCTCAACTAGAAGTTAGTTCCTCCAAATCCTTAGGGAAATGACTACAACTTCCAAATCTATGTCATCATTCTTTTCATTCTTCTTATGGGTTATGAATATCCTCGATCTATGTGTGATAACTACAAACCACATTGTCAATGTTCAGTTAAGCCCTGCTCTTGAGGTATCATTATAAACTACATACACCACACCCTCTTCAGTGATCTCAATAAAGGATCACTCATGAACCTGAACCTTTACAACTATAAGGACCTATGCCACTAATATGTATAGTTAAAAAACTTCCCATACTATGAGAGGGTTTCAATGAGGTAGTAATGTGGTAGATGTTTTCCAAGAACCTCATATAGTTTCTCTCTATGCTAAGAAAACTATGCACCTGTGACATGCTCTTGGTAAGCTCCCATGAAAGAACAACATTAATTTTTACAAGGTCCACAACAAAAACATCATTACAAATGAAATTATCAAAAAATTAAGCCTCTTGAATCCATAACTAGAACTTTGAGATCTTCCCATAATGATGTCTCTCTAGATGAAAATCAAGAACTACCATCATGTGCTATGCATTCCCATCATCTAATACAGATTGGATGAGTATGTGATCAGTTTAGTTGATAAGTAACTAGTCAATGTAATACTAGATGAATTGCTTCTTTGAATCCATAAACATGGCTTGGGAATACATCACACTAAAGGGAATCACTAGGAACACATAGTTTCTATATAGAAATCAGAGTTCCAGCATTAGAATATAGCCCCATGGGCCCTCATCTAGTTGTAGTCATATCGTAGATTGATCTTCAGGAACCCCATCCCACCTTAAAACTGGTCAAAGTGGTTTTCAATACAAATAAATTTTCACTTATTCCATATCATGACCTGGTTTAGGTGATGATAATCTGCACAACACAACAAGAACCCCCACATCATTTTTCACAATCATCCCTGGTGTTTCTCAGGTGGGACACAATTTTCCTAATGATACCATTATATTGATAGTCCTCCATCTATTATTGAAGCTCTCGATGATTGGTAGGAAACATCATATATTCTAAAAAATATATCAGTGTAGTCCCAATTTGCAAGTCTGTGAAAAATTCTTCTCCAAACTCATAGTTAATCCTATAACATCTTTGAGGAATACACCCTTATAATCCTCCAATATAGAATGAATGCATATGGATGAACAACCTACTTCACTAGGGGAAGTACTTACCAGGAAATGGGTGATGTGATGAATCCACATGATCATTGAACCCACTTATCCTACCATTAGATATCTCTCACCCATAATGTTTAATCTCAACCCATGAGTGTGAATGAATCTGAATCACCAATTGTAAATGTAAATATGGTCTTGGAAAATGAAAAAAATATCCATACATAAGACAATGTCATAGGGTTATATTGTGAAGAAAAAATTTCCCACATGAGCCTTTCTCCACCAGGAGACTGCTCACACTACTAGAATATAAATGATACAGAAAAATAATAACTAGTAATAACCATAAGGCGATGCTATTTGGTTAGAACCTCATATAGGAGCTCTATATCTGGCACCTGGTGTATAGGTATTAATTAATGAATGGAACTTGTGACTACTAATAGTGAATAAATATTTGAAAATAACATATTGTACCTCTTTTCAAATTTTCAATTGTGGTGTCATAGGCCTCCAAAGACTCTAGCTGTCCTTGGACCCAACTACCAGATCATAATCATGGTGTGGGATGCCTAGTGGTGGTAATGGAAGAATCACATAGTGACATCAAAAACCCATATACCCTCCTCTTCATATGACATGTATTCCTCTCTAGGGGCCTCACATAACCCTTCCTGGAATCACAAATCTATGTGCTATATTTTCTGTGAAAATCCTTCCACTATATGAATGTCCTCATAAGAGCATATAGTCGCTAAATCACAGTCTATGTTTTCTACACCATCAAAAGAAAATTACATCACCTTTATTAGATTTCTTGGTGGTCTGTATCCCATGAATCCATGTCTGATTCTCATCTGGAAAGTATCCCCTATAATGAATTCCCATCGACTAGAACCTACTAGCTATTGTGGATGACTCAAATTGGTGATGTCTGTTTGTATATCTATAAGTTTATTGTCCCTCTTATAGAAATATCTCTATAAATAGTGTTATCTCCACCAACTGATCATAGGTTGGAGTGGATATGGGACCACACATTCTTGGATCTTTCTGTGGTGTCCCGGCTCAATCTTCTTTACACGGAAGTATCCATCTCAGATCATGTTAAGGGGGTACTGAGTAATGTCAATGAACCTTATATCATTCTTCGAATCAATTACCATTTTCATCTCCACAAGATAATGAATCCAAATTGAGCACAAATATGATGAGTATTACTCTTTTGTATACAACTTCTTGATGTATGGACATGCGAGTGTCGAATCATTTGTGCATTTGGAGAACAAGACGCCACAATCTCTCAGCTACACTATAGAACATTATAGCTACTTTTGAAACCAACTGATCGTTCGGGGTCCAAATAAGATATATGTTATGGGTCATTGTCTCTATCTAATTTTTCGATGCTGGGGCATCTCAATTTTCAGGGATTCTCAGTGGCCTCTGGTGCTGGAACTCATAGATTGGGATAAGCCATCATGCATCCTCAGCATGTCTGGATGGTATGACATACTACTCCATAGGTGGTTCTTTTGATACCTACCCACCTAGAGGAAGGAGCTTTTGGGATGATCCTATAACTGAGACATCATCAATCATTGAACTAACATCACGTTCTGAAACTGTTATCCATGAAGGATATCATCACAGACGCATCCTAAAAAAAATCAATATACACCACATTCAAATGAGAATATATATACAAATATATATATATATATATGTTGATCCTACTTTCGTCACAGAATCTAAAGATCGGAAAAGGGAATATCTGAGCTCAAAGTGATTCAACCTTTGAAGAAAACATCAAAAATCGACAAAGGCATGAACAAAGGATCGACAGAAACTGCACCGCGCAAGTTTTATCACTGTCGCGCAAGTACACTTGCGCGACACCCTTGGTCGCGCAGGTGACTTGCGCGACCTAAGTGGTAACCGCCCGGTAACCGCCCGGGGTCTTCTTTTGCCTATAAATAGACCCTGTGGGCCCCCCATTCGAGATGATCTTTTTCCAGAAACTCGTATTGAAGCTCCCAACGCCCAAGTCTCTTCTCAAAGCTTCCGGAACACTTCTAAGGTAATTTCTTACCTAGAATGGATGATCTAAAGAGAAGAAGGAAGGCCTAAGTGTTGAAACTTATCAAACACTTGCGCGCCGCCTTATTCTTTCAATATAACTTGCGCGTCCCTTTTTCTGGAAGAACCTCAAGAGACTTCTAATGGGTTTAAAAAAGAGTCGCTCAAGTATTTCAATGCTGGTTGAAAATCGCGCAAGTACACCATGTGTCGCGCAGGTATACCTGCGCGACCATACTTGCGCGCCCACGGAAGACTTGCGCGCCTTGCAAGACTTGCGCGCCCCTATCTTTTTGGGTGCCCATCTTGCCCATTTTTACCCCTCTTAAGTCATCACACCTCTCCTTTTCAAGATTCAGTCTTCAAGACACTCTTCAAAGCCATTTATGGCATGATTTCTTGATTTGACTTCCTTATCTGAAAGGAATTCTATGGAATATCTCTCAAAGTCTAGTGATTTAAATATCCTTATGTCACTAAATATGGAGAGTTCATTCATTCAACCTCATCCTTTAAGACGAGAGAATCCTAACATGGGTATCCTTTTTTAGGAATAATCCCCAGTTATAAATCCTTTAATCTGTTCATCCTCCTCAGGAGTAAGCCCCAAACCTTAATTCCTTAATTTGGGCATCCTCCTCAGGAGTAAGCCCCTATCAAGTCCTCTAATTTTTGGGAATCCTGCTCAGGAGTAAGCCCCAAACCTTAATCCCTAACCTGTGTCTCCTTTTTAGGAATTAGACTCAGTCATAACCTTGGGCTTCCTTTTCAGGAGTAAGCCCCAAGTTCCCTAACCTGGGTCTCCTTTTCAGGAATAAGACTCAGTCATAACCTGGGCCTCCTTTTTTAAGAGAAAGCTCCAAGTTCCCTAACCTGGGTTTCCTTTTCAGGAATAAGACTCAGTCATAACCTGGGCCTCCTTTTTTAGGAGTAAGTCCCATTCACAATCTTGGGTTTCCTTTTTTAGGAGTAAACCTCAAGCCCCCTTAAAATTCTCTTAACCAGTCATAATTTACCCTTGATTTGGGTTTCCTTTTCAGGAGTAAAGCCCAATCATAAGTCCCCTCCTAACATGGGCATCCTCCTTAGGATTAAGCCCCAAGATTTGAGTATTCAAATCTCCATAAAGCACATATACCTTTATGGACCATGTTCCTGGATTTTCTCCCTAAAAGTAAATCCTAAACCTTCATCTATTTTGGGCAGTCATACATACATAAGCCCCAAAAAATTTCTTATGATTGCATCTTTCATGGCACAATTGTCTAATTTTTACCAATGCCTCTTGTTTCTCACACCGAGCATGACTCACGTGAGCTTAGAGTGTAAAAGTAATTATGACATTCTTCTTTGAGCCATCAATCATAAACATCATACTCCATTACTCGAACTACGTGGGTTCTGATTCCTTTTCCAAAACAAAGGATACATAGGTAGCCCATTTATGGGTTTGATCCCAACTTTGAAATAATCTCTGTCATTCTGAATGACGATAAACTTCAAGTGCCCCACTGAGTGGCTTTAAAACCATCCTGGTCATCATAATGACCAAGAGACTTTTATATAAATGTTTTGAAGGATACCATTGACCAAGAATCTCTAAACATATATATAGATGATTATCTATTGATGAAGAACCTCGAATACATATAAAATATTCTCTAAATTTCTTTCATATTTAATCATTGATTGTTAAAACATAAGGAAAGCTCATTTTATACTTGGTAATGTAATAAGGATTCACGAACATAACTTAAATCTATAAAGAGAGTCCCGAAGTAGACAATAATTCCCCTCAAAAAGGTGTGATGAGTCCGACCTCCCATCCTCTTGACCAATGCAAATTCCTAAGTCTCATTAGTCCACAAGCTAATGAGCACCTGCCTTTGGAAAGTAGGTCCAAACAGATGTGGAATCATTTGATGTTTCCGGTTCTACGAACAAACCCGTTAGAAACCGATCGGAACGTTTGAATCTCTCGTCCAGGAGGTCATCCCCGGATTCCGTGCGAAACAAAAAATGGTGAACCCGACGTGAATCCTTAACCAAGTTAAAGTGATGTTCTTCTTTTTTGTTAGGCCCCTTGGGGCAACAAAGCAATCATTGACATGTGCTCATCCAAAAGATGCAGTGGCCGGATTCATCTTGATTATGTCTGTTATATGGAACATGCACTCTTTTCCCAAGATCTTCTGAAAAATGGCTTTCCTTAAATTCACCCCTGTGAATACTGCTGCTGTAAACACCTCTACTGTGAGGTCTGCTGCTGTGAAAACCAATGCTACTACTCCTGCTGGAACGTCGTCCGCTCTGAGGATGACATCACCAATTCAGCATCTTCAACGCTGGGTTTCTAATGCACTGGTTAAAAAGTACCGTCGCAACGGTACTATCCCAACTCTGGAGGCCGCTCGTCAAGCCCTCCAAGTTAACAACTCTACCTGGTCGTCCGGACAACGGTGGCCAGCGATCAAGAAGCAGGTGGTGCTGACTACCGTCTCCAACCGTTTCGGGTCGTTATCCCCGGAACGCAATTTCCATTCACTCCCTTACTCTGAGGAAGTGAATGAACAGGTCCCTCAGGGCCTTAGTTCAAAAAGACAGGAGTCCTTCCCGAGGGCTCCCATCAACAATCGCCGCCAGACTCATGCGGTAGTGCGCCATCAACATGATGAGGGTACCGACTCCAGGCATTCAGCTCAGATTCCTCGAACCCGAGCAGGCAAGATGAACCGCCAGAGACGAAATCCGGTTAACAATAGGCAGGTTGTCATCCCTGCCATCTCCGGAGAAGTCCACCAACCTAACTTGGTGGCAAACAATGAGCAGGCATACACACCTGTCCGTTTTAATTCCGCTGTCCAGCAGACTCGTCTGGCAGCATCAAGCCTATCCCGCCAGGCAATTCCGGCGGAGTACCATAGGCAGGAACATACACCTGCTTATACATCACCAGTTAGTCAGAAGGCTCGTCTGAATACATATGATGGATCTCGTCAACCGCGTTTGGCGAAGTGTAATCAGTAGGTACATACACCTGCTTATACTAATCAAGCCTACCAACAGTCTCTCTTGGTAGCGCACGGAGAAGTCAGTCGGAAAGTCCCGACGACAAACAGGAGGCAGACTCAACTCTCTGCCTCTACACTTGAGTACTGTCAGGATTCACTGACAAGAAAAGGAGGATAGGAGCAGGCACATACACCTACTCCAAGCCCGGAATGGACATATATCCCCGTTCCGGCGGCTGAAGTCACCAAACATATTTTGTCAATGGTGAAAGAGCAGAAGCAAATTCCTGCTCATATTCTGGATGCTTGCCAGGATATCATAACAGCTTCAGCTTCATCACAGGGACAAACACATAAATCTATCCCTAGAAGTGGAGTGACACATCAACGATTCACTCCGGAACAGACACACACATCTGTTCCAGTCCAAGAGGGTTATGGGGCATACTCCCACATATCATACGGACAACCAAGTCAGGCACATACACCTGATTTGAGTGGAGATCGTCAGCCTAACCTGACCATCTTTCCTGATCAGGCACATACACTGCTCAGAGCAATCTCTTTCGTCATCAAGTGGTTTCTAAAGCGAGTAAGAAGGCATCTAAGAAAAAGATCTGCCCAGCACAGTCAGGAGATCAAAGGCCAATCTGTAACCAATACTTGCTCGATGCTGGAGTTCTTGAAGCCCTCAGACATTTATCTGTCGGAATTCAAGATTCTACTCTCTCAGTTCCCAATAACGGGAACATTAATTCTGAAGGTCTTCAACAGACACTTCCTCATGAAGACTTTCTTCATGAAAATTCGGTCAATCTTGAAGTTTCTTCTTCAGATGAGAGCCACAGGAACCCTCTGTGTGGTCAGAAGACCAAGGAGCAAGAGATCTCATCTTTTGCTGTAACCCATCATGACGTTCCTCCTCATGGTGATGAACTTCACTGCGAAAGTCCTCTCCGCAGTAGTGATTCACGTTGTCTCGAAAATTCTTCAGAAGGCAATGTAGTGATGAGAAAGCCCTCCTATCTCGAGGCACTTGCAAACGTAAAACAGGTCATGTCTGATTCTTTACTATCGGTAGGTGAAAATATTTCTCCATCAGAATATAGCCTGGGGTTCAGGTTATTCTCCGAACCATCCCTGGGTCATTCATCTTCCAGCATGAATAGTGATTTCTCTACCAATCTTGTTGAATCCAATGAAGCAACAAGGAAACACCAACTCTGGTCCAAACAGGTAGAATAATCTTCATTTAATGATAAAGAGGAAATGCTGAACATGTGGAAAAAACTGGCAAAAGGTGAAGTACCAGTCATGTTTTGGCCTTTGGCTGACTCCCAGTACGACATTCTAAAGATATTGACGGATGATGGAATCCATGATATTCGTCTCAACATATGGAAGACTCTTTATCAATTGAAGAAGAAAGTATTGTCTTATGGTGATTATGAAAATCATATTAAGATAATAGAAGGTTTACAACGCCAAATTGATTTGGCATCTCTATCAGTCTCTCGGTATCCGAAGGCTGAAAAGCAACAGAGAACCCTTCAACGTTCATGCCTTGGCGCACTAAGAAAATTGTGTCAGTTAATTGCCAATGCTCCATCTGATGTTCATATCAGAGGATGGGGTGTTCACGGAGCACTACATTTCATAGTGCTTTCCAGTCAGCAAAGCCCGCCGAAAATGGTCTCATGCAATGTTATTGCCCATGGACGGCCACAGTCAATGGGCTTTGTTCATAATCAAAAGCTTGCTCAAGAACAGGCTTCAACTAGTTCCTCTCAAAATCAAGTATATAGAGAACAAGTTGTTGAATTGCTCCTACATCAAGCAGGCGAGAATATTACACAAGCCTCTCGTCTGGAGCAAACATGTCATCAAATGACAGAAGTTTCGGAAATCATCCAACGGTCTGTTGAATCAGGTGATAAAAGTGGATACAGGTTAATGCATCCAGCTAATTTCCGAACTAAGATTCGCAAGATCAAGAGAGATTTTAAGAAGATCTCAGACATAGCATGTCAAGAGACACCCCAGCTTGCCAGACTGGGGACTTCTCTAACCCAACCCTCAGAGTCAACAAATGGGATTCGAGGAGTTGAGCGGAAGCAACAGGAACATCCCCAGTCCACCGGACTGGGGACTTTTTCAAATCTTCAATCCCTCCCTCAGAGAAAGTCGGTATTCTCTCGATTAGGGAATAAACCTCAAGAGGAACAAAGAGCCAAGATATCAGGAGATTCTCTCCAAGTGACGGTTCTTCAAGAAGTTCCTAAGGGATCAAGTCAACGGAATTCCATGTCTCATCATGGACATGGAAGAAGACAATATCACAGAAATTATGATAGAAAGGATTCCATGCAATATGCATCCATTAATTTCATCAATGTCGTTGCTGCTGATTCACTATATGAGGCTCAATCAGAGGGATCAGACGAAGAGGTTCCTACTCAAGAAGTTGTGCACACAGACCTAAATGAAGAAGGTGTGCGCACACGTAATCAAAGGTTTACCCAAAATCTGGGTATTCCTTCAAGTAACCCACATCCCCCTCTCCGAAAAGAATCCAATAAGGGGAAAGGAAAGAATCAGGTTACTT
Organism: Viscum album; assembly: GCA_963277665.1. Classification (NCBI taxonomy): domain Eukaryota; kingdom Viridiplantae; phylum Streptophyta; class Magnoliopsida; order Santalales; family Viscaceae; genus Viscum; species Viscum album. The sequence goes on along the minus strand of OY728143.1, from coordinate 1,603,252,638 downwards.
CTCACCCTTCCTCTGAAGGAGGTCAATCGCTCTCATTAGAGAAAAGGTTTGCACAACAGGAGGAAGAAATGAAAGAATTAAGAAGGTTGAATGCAGAACTACTTCAGAGTAGTCTTCTTCTTAAGAATGCTGAAGTCCGACAGCCGAAGGAATTTGTTGTAACTACTGAGATGGATTAAGAATATCCTCCTTTATCAGTACACCCACAGAGGTCTAATCCTACGGGTCAAACGCAACAACGGTTGGCAGCACTACCATCAGTTGCAGCACCAACCACCACGTCTGTCCAAGCTCCATTCATTGCACCTACCCAAAACCAAGTTCAACCTGACATTTCTCAAAAGTTAATAACTACTATTGAGTCATTAACAGCTCGGTTAGAAACTATGGAAGGGAAACGGGCTAAAGTTCAACCTGAAAATAAAGTTTACCCTGAATGGGTAGATTCAATTTCTCCTCCATCCAGTTTTGGAAACCCTGTTTTCCCTACATTCAATGGATCAGGCGACCCTGAACAACATTTGACGCATTATGTGTCTTGTTGTGATCCTATGATGGGAACTCCAGAGCAGCAAGAAACAGTGAAACTCAGATGCTTCGTTCGAACCTTGCAAGGACCAGCTTTTGTCTGGTATACAAGCTTGCAATCCCAGTCAGTCATCGGATGGGAAGATCTTCGTCAAAAATTCCTTCTTCAGTTTAGCTCAACTTTGCGAAAAACGACAATTTTCGATCTTACAAACTGCAAGAAAAGGGAAAATGAAAGAGTCTCTGATTTCATTGGTCGTTGGAAGGGATTAACGTATTCCTTGAGTTTAGCACTCCCTCAGGAGGAATTGTTGCCAATCTGTGTGGCAAATCTGCATGACGAATTACGCACGCCATTGATCCCTGTGAAATACACAGGAGGGTTTCGAGAGCTTACTTCAATCGCTCAGCAGATTGAAGATTCCCTTATACAGGCTATGGTTAAATCTCATGTAATTCCATCAGCTCCAGGAAGAAGAATGGGTAAAGCATAAATTGCTACAATTATGCTTAAACAAGGACCTGTACATATTTCTACTTCAAAACCTTCATCTTCTCGAAGGGCTCCACCTCCTGAACGCCAACAACAAAGGCTGTTTTGTCCAAATGATCAAAAAGATCAACGACGAAAACAATTAGAGGATATGAAGAGTAAAACATACTCTTTCCGAAGTGAGCATGTTCCTGGTTACTTCATTTCAGCTCTGGAAAATAATTTGGTTCAATTAACAGTGCCCAAGAGGCCAAACAAGGAAGGAGATGAAGACCATCCCGATTATTGTCCCTTTCATCAAATGTTGGGGCATCCCATCCAGGAGTGTTTTGTCTTTAAAGACCTCCTGCAAAAGATGGTCGACTTGGGACAAGTCAAATTGAAGGGTTTTTCAGCTCATGTAGCGTGTATTACCGCTACAGATCCATAGGAAGGAGGCGAGTGACAGGAAGTCAAAAGCAAAACTGCGAAAAAATATGATGATGGGATGGTCAGAAAGACAATCAATCGGACCCATTCAATTTTGCGAACACAATTAAAGAAGCCAATTGTGTCTCCTACAAATGCTGCAGTATAGCCTCCATCAAAAGAGAAATCCTCAAAAGGACAGCGCAATTCAAAGAAGAAAGAGGAATCATGAGAAGATGAGTATGTATCAAAGCCTAAATTGTCTTTGACTCTGGCAGATTTCATGCCATCTACTTCAAAACCACGGGCACCATCCCACCAAATGGCACAGCCTAAACAGGCTAACCAGGCAGAGTCTTTATCAGACGAAGAGTTAATCTTTGGTTCTGTTAATATGATTCAATTAACAGATTCATATTCCAGTCTTGATGAGCCTGAATTCCCTGTATCAAAAAAGGGAATCCGAAGAGGTTCTAGAGGTTCAGGATATAGGGGAAGACGTGGATCTTTCCAAAGCCACTACTCTAATTTTACCCCTGCTAGCACTGTATATGCAGCAGAAACTCGTGGTAGAGCCCTTCAGCGAGCTCAAAAAGAACAAGCAAGTTCTTCTGCCAATGGCCAACTCAGTTTTGGCACAGTTATTTTGGAAGACTGATTAAAGGTTCCATCTTCTTTATCTCATCAAGTAAATGGATCTAATTAGTCTAATCTTCCAAAACCAAGGATGTTGCCAACTTCAATACAAGATGCATCAGCTTCCAAAGCATCTGCTTCCAAGGTACCTGCTAAACCACATATTCCTATTGGGAATCGCAGACCTCTACATCAAAAGTATGATATATTGAAACACTTGGCCCATGTACCATCCAATTTATCAATTTTGGATGCTTTGAATCTGTCAAATGATCTTCGGGAAGCACTCATCGAAGCTTTGTCAAGTCCTCAGGAGTTTGAAGCTGAAATTGCTGCAGCTGAAATCTATCACATAGAGAATAATCCTGCAGAATGCCATGCAGTGATATCTTTTACTGATAAAGATGAAGATGATGTTGTGCATGGGCACATAAAACCTTTGTACTTATTTGGGAAAGTCAATGGTATAGATGTTCGAAGAGCTTTCATTGACAATGGTTCAGGAGTCAACCTCATGCCCATTCGCACACTTCGTCGATTGGGCCTCACGGAATCTGATTTATCTCCTTCTACCATGATGTTGCAAGGATATGATAAAAATGAACAAGAACCACTGGGAGAAGTTACACTCAGAACTCAGTTTGGAGATCTTGTTTCCAATTCGTATTTCATGATTGTTGATCAAGACTCAGCTTTCAATATCTTGCTTGGAAGACCCTGGCTACATCAGCATGCATCTATTCCGTCATCATACCATCAATGTCTCAAATACTGTTTCGATGGTCAAGTAGGAACATTGTATGGTGATAAGACCCCGTTCAAGACATGTGAGTCTCAATACATTGAGGCGGAATTTTATCACATGAAGGGAAGAGAAAAATCTACAATCATGGAAATTACCAAAGTTAATGCTCCATATGGTTTGGAAAAAATTCCAATAAATCCATTTTCACATATGAGTACAGATTATGGGTTACCTATCAGTCAAATTGAAAAAATAGGCCCAAATCAAAATACTCTTATGGAAATATCCATAATGTCAATTACGGCAATCGAGCCAGACAACATGGAAGAAATTGGTAACTTACCAAGCAGTGATGAAAGCATAAGTGGTGACGTTTTCATTTCGTCTGCTGAAATCCAACAAGTCTATACTTCGCTAATCAGGCCAGAAGAAGTTATAGCAACACCAGAGGTGAATAATGATGTCGATTCTCAATCCATCATCTCCTCTTTATTTCCCAAAGAAGACCCTTTATCATCAATAGGGTCGGAAATGGAAGCTTCTTCTTCAAAATGTGAAAATTTTGACATCTCTTATGATCATGAGAATTTCGTTTTTTCATCTACTTTGCAAGTAGAAATGGAAGAAATAACACATGATGAAGAGGAAGAGGAAGATCTTAGAGATGCTCCTCCAGCATTTGAAGAGGGTATCTCTACCACTGTGGATGAATTCAGAGAAGTAAATCTGGGTACAGAGAAAGTTCCACGCCCCACTTTAATTAGTGCGGCCATGACCCTTGAAGAGCAAGAGATGTATATTTCTTTTCTAAAAAAATAAAGATATTTTTGCTTGGAATTATACATAGATGCCTGGCCTTGATCCTGATGTTGCCACCCATCATTTGGGTTTTCCAAAAGAACAACGAGGATTCAAGCAAGCCGAGAGAAGAACACACCCAACCTATGCTTCCAAAATTGAGGCTGAAGTGGATAATCTTATCAAAGCTAACTTCGTCAGAGAAGTTAAATATCCCAAGTGGTTGGATAATATTGTCCCTGTAAAGAAGAAGAACGGACAAATTAGGGTTTTCATCGATTTCAGAGATCTTAATCGGTATTGTCCTAAAGTTGATTTCCCAGTTCCGATTACAGAACTCTTAATTGATGCGACAGCTGGATATGAAGTACTTTCTTTCATGGATGGATATTCAGGATATAATCAGATCCTAATGGCCCCAGAAGATGAGGAATATACATCCTTCAGAGCTCCTCAAGGTGTGTTTTGTTAACGGGTGATTCCATTTGGTTTAAAGAATGCAGGTGCAACATATCAACGCGCCATGCATCGTATCTTCAAACCTCTTTTAGGGAAGTTTGTTGAATGCTATGTAGATGATTTGGTGGTTAAATCCAAACAAAGTTTTGATCACTTGGCTGATTTGGAAGTCATATTCCACAAGCTTCGACAACATAATTTGAAGATGAACCCCTTAAAATGTGCTTTTGGGGTAACCTCAGGAAAATTCCTCGGCTTTGTTGTACGCCATCGTGGTATTGAAGTCGATCCTGAGAAGACCAAATAAATCCTTGGTATGTCACCTCCTCATAATTTGAAATAATTAAGAGGACTTCAAGGACACTAAGCCTATATTCGGTGTTTCATCGCCAATTTGGCAGGAAAAAGTTTACCCTTTACCAAATTATTGAAGAAAGGAGTCACTTACCAGTGGACTAAAGAATGTTAAGAAGCATTTGATGTTCTCAAGAAATACCTCTTGAGTCCACCAGTACTCATGCCACATGTTGAGGGTAGACCACTTATCCTCTATGTGACAGCTTTAGAGCGATCATTGGGTGCCTTTCTCTCTCAAAAGAATGATGCTGGGAATGAAAATAGTCTCTACTATCTCAGTAGAACTATGCTTGAAGCAGAAACCCGGTATTCAAGTATTGAAAAGTGCTGCCTAGCATTAATCTTTGCAGTTCAGAAACTGAGACACTACCTGCAACATCATGAGGTCCAATTGGTATCTCGTAATAATCCGCTCAAATTCATCCTTAGTCGTCCAATGCTTACAGGACGTCTGGAAAGGTGGGCGGTTATTCTACAGCAGTTCGACATTCAGTATGTGTCTCAAAAGGCAATTAAGGGCCAAGCTCTGGCTGATTTCCTGGCTGAAAATCCATCAGTGGAAGACACGTATTCAGATATCGAACTCCTTGATGAGGATGTTTTCTCTATTCAAGAGAGTCCTCAAACATTGGAAATGTATTTTGATGGTGCTTCTAGAAGTCCAATAGGGAAGAAAATGGAAAATCCTAAATTCAACAAAGTTGGTTTAGGAATTGTGCTCATTTTCCAGATAAGGCAGTGTTACCTTATTCCTTTTTGTTGTGGGAAGGTGGTACCAATAATGAAGCTGAATACCAAGCTCTCAATACAGGCTTGGAATTAGCGCTTCAAGCACAAGTGAATCACTTAAAAGTGAAATGTGATTCAGACCTGGTAATCAAACAAGTCAATGGGGATTATGCCATTAGAAAAGAAGAATTAATCCCTTTGTATGATTACGTCAGAGAGTTAATGTTGGAATTCCCTTCAGAACTGACGTTTTCTTATGTCCCAAGATCACAAAATGCCCAAGCTGATGCACTGGCTAATATAGCCACAGCTTTAGCAGATCCAAATCGAGACGAGACAACCATCTGTATTGCCCACCGTCGTGCAATTTCACCTTATGTTCAAGTCAGAACAGAGGAAATTAATGAAATTAGTCCCATTCCTGAAACGTATGGTCATACTACAGGATGGATGTCACCTATCAGGGAATACCTTCAAAATGGAACACATCCACCTGATAGAGCCGAGAAAGAACAAATCTGGCAATGTGTGGTCAATTTTACTCTTTATAATGGCCCAAACCACCTCGAGAAAATTCTCTACAAACGTGGTTTTGATGGAGTTCTCTTCAGATGTATTGATGGTGAAGAGACAATGGATGTCATAAAAGAAGTGCATGCAGGAGTCTGTGGTGCCCAGCAGTCTGGACATAGACTGTCTGATCAAATTTGAAGGCTTGGATACTTTTGGACTTCAATGATACAAGATTGTGTTAATTTCACAAAGAAGTGTCATTCATGCCAAGTATATGCCAACTTCATTCATAAACCTCTATAGTTGCTTCATACAGCTAAATATTCATGGCCATTTTCCACATGGGGAATGGATGTGGTGGGACCTTACCCTTCAGCTACAGCCAAGCAGTTTAAATACATTCTTACTGCTACTGATTTCTTTTCCAAATGGGCAGAGGCAGTACCTCTCAAAGAAGTCAGTTCTAAATGCATTGTTAGCTTCATCAAGTCTAACATCATTACTAGATTTGGTGTCCCTCATACCATATGGATGGACAACGGCACCAACTTCTGTTCTTCTGAAGTAAAGAAATTGTATCAAGAATACAACATTAAGTCCAACCATTCATCTCGATATCATGCAGCGGCTAATGGACAGATAGAGGCCTTCAACAAGACTCTTTCAAATATACTGCAAAATATGGTGGATAAAGATAAGAGGTCATGGCCTGATAAACTCTTTCATGCTTTATGGGCTTATCGGACTACCACTCGCAATGCAACGCGGTCAACTCCATATTCATTGGTATATGGAACAGAAGAAGTCTTGCCGATTGAAGTTCAATTACCCTCACTCAGAATAGCCATTTGTGATCAGTTATCTACAGATGAGCAATCCCAAAAGCGGTTGAATGAATTGGAATAGTTAGATGAGAAAAGATTGTGCACTTTTCACCACTTGGAAATCTATCATAATCGAATAGCACGAGCTTTTAACAAAAAAGTTCGTCTTCGTTCATTCATTCAGGGAGAATTGGTATTGGTTCCAGAGCACCAATGATACCAGGAAAGAAGCCTCCCAAACTTGAACCAAAATGGGAAGGACCTTATTCAATACATAAGGTCTACTCCAATGGAGCATATTCTCTGATCTCAATGGATGGAGAACACATCACGACTCCAACTAATGCCAGATTTCCGAAGAAGTATGTTGTATAAACACAAAATATTGTTCCCAGATCCAAAACAATCACATTAGTTCCTTGTATGTCCTACATGAAATTAAACTGTTATTATGTCCTATCTACATGACATTAAACTGTACAGAAGTTCCTATATTTTGTCCGAGATTACATTAAACTATATTGTGTCCTAGCAACATGACATTAAACTGTGTGGAACTTTCATCGTCCAGCATGACGATAAACTGTAAAAAAGTCCCCAGAACTGATATCCTCATATTGGTTCACCTTAGTCCTAGCTACATGACTTTAAACTGTACAGCACTAGTTCGTCCATACTATATGACGTTAAACTATACAACAATGGTCCAGTATGACTTTAAACTGCATCTTCATCCCACACGACGTTAAACTGTGAAAAAGTTCACTAAACCGTCCAGCATGACCTTAAACTGCATCATCCCTGGTCCATGTATATGACCATAAACTATTTTCAAATCCCTTATGTCCTACATGACATTAAACTGTTATTATGTCCAATCTACATGACATTAAACTGTAAAGAAGTTCCTATATTTTGTCCGAGATGACATTAAACTATATTGTGTCCTAGCAACATGACATTAAACTGTGTGGCACTTTCATCGTCCAGCATGACGATAAACTGTAAAAAAGTCCCCAGAACTGATATCCTCATATTGGTTCACCTTAGTCCTAGCTACATGACTTTAAACTGTACAACACCGGTTCTTCCTTGCTATATGACGTTAAACTATACAGCAATGGTCCAGTATGACTTTAAACTGCAACTTCATCCCACACGACATTAAACTGTGAAAAATCTCCCTAAACCGTCCAGCATGACCTTAAACTGCATCATCCCTGGTCCATGTATATGACCATAAACTATTTTCAAATCCCTTATGTCCAGCAAGACGTTAAACTGTGACGTCCTAAACTACATGATGCTAAACTGTATAAAAGTCCCTCACGTCCGAAAAGACGTTAAACTATATAATCATCAAAGGTCCAGCATGACATTAAACCGCACCATCCAAGGTCCATGAATATGACATTAAACTATTCGCACTTTCGTCCAATATGACGTTAAACTGTATTGTTCCCATCGTCCTAACTACATGACGCTAAACTGTACAGAAAGCCCTTGATATGTCCTACATGACATTAAACTATTATTTTGTCCCTGCTACATGACACTAAACTGTGCAGCACCAATAGTCGTAACTGCAAGACTTTAAACTGCATAGTCCCTTTTTTATGTCCTACATGACATTAAACTGTGCATCGTTAAGGTTATTATTACCTCTTGTTTCTCACACCGAGTATGACTCACGTGAGCTTAGAGTGAACATCAACCATAACACTCTCTTTGGTCCCCTAACCATGTGTAAGTCCCAACAACATTTTAATTATATTGTTGTCCCCAAGAACAACTTGATCATTAATTCATTCTTTAATTGAACTACACGGACTTTGATCATTGCCCTCCAGGCTGGGTATGTAGGCAACCTCCCAGGGTTCAGGCCCAAAAACAATCTCTTCACATCGGTTCACCACCATCTCATATGATGTTGATTCGTGAAACCGCCCCTGGAATCAATATCTTTACATTGATTTACTTTCGCCCTTGTTATATGACGTTAAACTATGCAACACTTTTGTCCAGTACGACAATAAACTACAATATTCTTTGATTTCCTCATTTGAGAGAGAACTATTATTAACATTTATTTTTCAATCATTGTTTTCATTTTCAAAAGACTACATGCATACATGGTAATGCCTAAACTTTTTATCTTAGGTTAAAACCATCATTGCACTAAAGTCCCCTTTCACCCTTCACATGTACAAACCAAATTTGTACAAAGGGTATTTCTAGAACTACGTGGACTTGATTCCCATCCTTATGGGATATGTAGGAACATTCGAGTGTCCCTCGAATCCAGTCCCAAGTCTTTTGGGCCTAACCCCAAATTTCACTTTCAGTCCCTTGGCTGAAAAGTCCTCATGAAAACACACACTGTATTCATTATTATGGTCCGAATTCTATGACCCTAAACTAAGATTTCTCATACTTTCGTCCTGCACGACGTTAAACTTCATTTCAAGAACTAATTATGGCTTTATTCTCATTCTTATGAGATACGTAGTGAAGTCCAAATTTCAATTCAGGACCCAGCCACAACATGATTATGGTTTTCATTGACCTATGTATCTCTATATACATTGGACAATACCCATCTTTATGTGTTATAATCCTAACCTTAAATATTTTCAGATCTTTATAACCCTTTTTCATGACTTCTAGTCACAAAAATGTCAAACTTCTGAGAATTCTTTTCCCTGACTATGCAGCACGTGCCCATAGGTGGCCTTGCATAAACAATCCACATAACAGACTTGTCAGCCAAAAGATGTTATTTATTTGACCATGCAGCCAATGCCCTTAGGTGGCCCTGCATATTTCAACCCTCTAACGGGTTTGTTAAATAATGGTAACTTCATTTTTGGGAAGAATGCCTCTTTTGTCCTTATTTGTCTTAAACGACAGTATGTAGGGATCCGCAAAAAAATAGCAATCCTTAACATATTTGTCCCATATCCTTTTTCATGATCTGAATGTATTCAAGTCTATGGTTTATTCTTCTTCCCTACGTTTGGGTCAGACCTTCGTAGGAGTGATATTCATCCAGTTCTTCGATATTCTTGTTTGGAAATATCTTCTCCATATTCAAGTACCTATTTCCATACAACAAACTCTATACTTTAGAAAATTTGAATCTCCATAAACTTTCACTGGCTTTTACCACTAGGAAAGTAAATTTCTAAGAGTTCTTTCGCCTAACTATGCAGCACGTGCCCATAGGTGGCCTTGCATAAACAATCCACATAACAGACTTGTCAGACGAAAGATGCTATTTATTTGACCATGCAGCCAATGCCCATAGGTGGCCCGGCATATTTCAACCCCCTAACGGGTTTTGTTAAATAATAGTAACTTCATTTTTGGAAACTACTTCTTCTAATGCCTTTTAGCTCTTTTTCATATCATTCCCCAGATTCAAATATTCTTAAGCCATAGTTTACATATTTTCTCTCATACTTGAGTATGGTAATATGTTTTCATATAAATTGTCAAGGAATTGAATCCATTTTAATCCATTTCGGTCAAAGCTATTTCGACCTTAAACATTAGCCCCTTTATGTCCGGCGTGCATGACTTTAAACTGCCCACACAAAAGACAAAGGAACTCTGAATAAAAGTCAAGTTCTAGCTCACTAAACATACATTCTGTATGATTTAGGTAATATTGAGAAATTAAAATATTCAAAGTTTGTAGGGTTATTTTTAATAATCCTAGTAAAAATCAAACTATGCTTACTAAGCCTATTGGCTAATGTAAATTTGTTGCAGGTAATGAAAGAATGCAGGTACAAATGATTGAAGACGAAAGTGTTTCATTGATACACAAGAGTTAGAAGGACATCCACAGACTGGAGTCTCTTCTATTTTTCAAGAATTACAAGAGGCTTTCAACATAAAACTTCATTTGATTTACGGCATCCCGAGATTCATCAGCAACCACCTGGAATTCATTCATTCAACTGGATACAATAAGAGATGTAGTGATACCAGCTCTTCTTGGAACAATTGTAAAAGGATGTTCTTGAGTGCGGTTTGAGAAAATTTTCTGCTGAGCAAACAGTGACTCTGTTTCTGTCCAAGAGACTTGGAAGATGGATATATGGATTTGATAATGGAACATTGGAAGTAAAGATCCATTTGGAGAGAGTACTCTTTTCAGATATTGCTCTAAAACCATGTTTGTCTTCTCTCCACCAACCATTAGTGGAAAACATTTCAGCCCATGGGTTTGCCATTTTTCATATCTGCAAGGAAATGGCATGGAAGGAGAATTTGAAAGTTCACACCATTGTTGTTACTCTTAATGCACAGCATAACCGAAATAGAGAAGTAGCAGTGCAGCTGCATCTCAGGTGTATAATTGTTTGCATTTGGCACATTGACTACTTGCAGATGACCATGACCACACAAAGACAGGTAGATGCTCTGTGGGAAATTAAGATGATATTTCTTCAAGTACTTATCCAAATCTGGGAAAGTGCTGTCGCAGATATCATAGTAATCATGGCCAATAATGTTCATCATGTCATCAATCCGCTTGCTATCCAGTTCATCAGCCGTTCCAATTCCCTTAGGAGCCATTGAATCTGCACAAAAGTTGAACAAATTTAACTCCTAAATGGGTTTTTTTCATAAAATTTGTGAAAGAATTCAAAAAAATGGCCAAGGCATTAAGTCGCGCAAGTCTAAACAATGACGCGAAAGTATTTCATGTGTCGCGCTAGTTTTTGACGCGCAAGTATAAATCGCGCAAGTACGAATACCTTTACAGGAGCGCGATAGCGAGGGAACAGTGGAAAAGAGACTTGTGCGGCATAGGTGACCTGCGCGGCGAGAGCTCGAGAAGGTATGAAGTCCGGAAATCTGGATACTTGTACGGAGGTGAGGCCGTGTATTTATAGGCCAGGAAGCCTACCTGCGCGCCGTACCCAGAGCGCTTGAGGCCTGCGCGACGCAAACTTGCGCGCCGCCCTCTATGCACTGCAGACTTGCGCACCTCCCTTTTCCTTTGGAGGGATTCGATTTCCTCAGAGTCAAATCCTCATTTCTCTCCGGATCTAACTCTGAGGGGGGACTTTTGTTGATCCTCCTTTCGTCACAGAATCTAATGATCGGAAAAGGGAATATCTGAGCTCAAAGTGATTCAACCTTTGAAGAAAACATCAAAAATCGACAAAGGCATGAACAAAGGATCGACAGCAACTACACCGCGCATGTTTTATCACTGTCGCGCAAGTACACTTGCACGACACCCTTGGTCGCGCAGGTGACTTGCGCGACCTAAGTGGTAACCGCCCGGTAACCGCCCGGGGTCTTCTTTTGCCTATAAATAGACCCTATGGGCCCCCATTCGAGATGATCTTTTTCCAGAAACTCGGATTGAAGCTCCCAATGCCCAAGTCTCTTCTCAAAGCTTCCGGAACACTTCTAAGGTAATTTCTTACCTAGAACGGAAGATCTAAAGAGAAGAAGGAAGGCCTAAGTGTTGAAACTTATCAAACACTTGCGCGCCTCCTTATTCTTTCAATATAACTTGTGCGTCCCTTTTTCTGGAAGAACCTCAAGAGACTTATAAAGGGTTTAAAAAAGAGTCGCTCAAGTATTTCAATGCTGGTTGAAAATCGCGCAAGTACACCATGTGTCGCGCAGGTATACCTGCGCGACCATACTTGCGCGCCCACGGAAGACTTGCGCGCCTTGCAAGACTTGCGCGCCCCTATCTTTTTGGGTGCCCATCTTTCCCATTTTTACCCCTCTTAAGTCATCACACCTCTCCTTTTCAAGATTCAGTCTTCAAGACACTCTTCAAAGCCATTTATGGCATGATTTCTTGATTTGACTTCCTAATCTGAAAGGAATTCTGTGGAATATCTCTCAAAGTCTAGTTATTTAAATATCCTTATGTCACTAAATATGGAGAGTTCATTCATTCAACCTCATCCTTTAAGATGAGAGAATCCTAACATGGGACTCCTTTTTTTAGGAATAATCCCCAGTTATAAATCCTTTAATCTGGGCATCCTCCTCAGGAGTAAGCCCCAAACCTTATTTCCTTAATTTGGGCATCCTCCTCAGGAGTAAGCCCCTATCAAGTCCTCTAATTTTTGGGCATCCTCCTCAGGAGTAAGCCCCAAACCTTAATCCCTAACCTGGGTCTCCTTTTCAGGAATTAGACTTAGTCATAACCTTGGGCTTCCTTTTCAGGAGTAAGCCCCAAGTTCCCTAACCTGGGTCTCCATTTCAGGAATAAGACTCAGTCATAACCTTGGGCTTCCTTTTCAAGAGTAAGCTCCAAGTTCCCTAACCTGGGTCTCCTTTTCAGGAATAAGACTCAGTCATAACCTGGGCCTCCTTTTTTAGGAGTAAACTCCATGTTCCCTAACCTGGGTCTCCTTTTCAGGAATAAGACTCAGTCATAACCTGGGCCTCCTTTTTTAGGAGTAAGTCCCAGTCAAAATCTTGGGTTTCCTTTTTTAGGAGTAAACCTCAAGCCCCCTTAAAATTCTCTTAACCAATCATAATTTACCCTTGATTTGGGTTTCCTTTTCAGGAGTAAAACCAAATCATAAGTCCCCTCCTAACTTGGGCATCCTCCTTAGGAGTAAGCCCCAAGATTAGAGTATTCAAATCTCCATAAAGCACATATACTTTTATGGACCCTGTTCTTGGATTTTCTCCCTAAAAGTAAATCCTAAACCTTCATCTATTTTGGGCAGTCATACATACATAAGCCCCAAACAATTTCTTATGATTGCATCTTTCATGGCACTATTGTCTAACTTTTACCAATGCCTCTTGTTTCTCACATCGAGCATGACTCACGTGAGCTTAGAGTGTAAAAGTAATTATGACATTCTTCTTTGAGCCATAAATCATAAACATCATACTCCATTACTCGAACTACGTGGGATCTGATTCCTTTTCCAAAAGAAAGGATACGTAGGTATCCCATTTAGGGGTTCTATCCCAACTTTGAAATAATCTCTGTCCTTCTGAATGACGATAAACTTCAAGTGCCCCACTGAGTGGCTTTAAAACCAGCCTGGTCATCATAATGACCAAGAGACTTTTATATAAATGTTTTGAAGGATACCATTGACCAAGAATCTCTGAACATATATATAGATGATTCTCTATTGATGAAGATCCTCGAATACATATAAAAGATTCTCTAAATTTCTTGCATATTTAATCATTGATTGTTAAAACTTATGGAAATCTCATTTTATACTTGGTAATGTAATAAGGATTCACGAACATAACTTAAATCTATAAAGAACGTCCCGGAGTAGACAATAATTCCCCTAAAAAGGTGTGATGAGTCCGACCTCCCATCCTCTCGACCAATGCAAATTCCTAAGTCTCATTAGTCCACAAGCTAATGAGCGCCTTCATTTGGAAAGTAGGTCCAAACGGATGTGGAATCATTGGATGATTCCGGTTCTACGAACAAATCCATTAGAAACTGATCTGAACGTTTGAATCTCCCGTCCAGGAGGTCATCCCCGGATTCCGTACGAAACAATATATATTGGGAGATAACTCAAGATGTAATGTAAAAGATTAAATCCTATTTGATGCATGTATCATTGATCCATATATATAATTTCGATATATGTATAGTAAAAAAACATGTTTTCATGATCTTAGTGAATGGATACATCAACCGCCCTCACTATCACAAGCTTCCCCTTGAAAAGTGATGCACTCAATACACGATGACAATATTTTACTAATCCTTACAAAAAAATCATATGGTTACATATCAAAAAAAGAACCCATGGAATGAAATACTATGATCCAAATATTCTATGAAATGACCCTAAATGTGGATGGATCCACAAATTCCCCACCTCGCCTCCATAGTCCTAGGCAAGCACACTGACTGAAAGGTATATGTAAAATGGTAGGAATTTGTCTAATGTGCCAATATGTACACACCTGACCATCACATTATAGTATTGAAAATGAATATTATTAAAAATATGAGTTAGGTAGAATGTAAACCAAGCCTGAAAAAACACTTGAGTGTAAAAGACTAAGACAATAAAAGCTAAAAAGTAAAGGGAAAAAATACACTCTTAAGAAGAAAATGGTCCCTTTTAAAATGAAACTGGATAGTAATTTTCTGAGATAGCATAGATCCTAATCCATATGAAACAACCACCATATGTGGTTTGTTACAACAAAGCATCCCTATACTCCACTATTATCATTATCGTCATATCGTTTTCTAAATATGAAATGAAATGTGCGGGAAAACCCATGTTGAGGTTACTATATACATAACTAGTAGGATTACTTGAATGTTTAATGGGTATAATTAATATATATATTAGGAATAGAAAGATATTATATAGCAAATAATAAGTTTCTAAACCCAATATAAGAGAATGAGTGATCTCATCTATGAAAAATGGTCTCAATATGGCATGTATATGAACTGAACATCATGTGTTTTTTACATACAATAGGTGAGTACCCTCAGCTAATCATGAAAACTGAACACATAATAAATGTGGAATAATCTAAAAAAATTTAAAGCCCATGGAAGGAGAGTAACAAAATAGAATTTTATAGAATCAGATCTATATAAATATAGTATGTAAAAAATCCCAAATTAGAGATTAATGGCATCTCCCTTTCACATCATATCCTAGGAAATGAGTGACCAATAGTTCTATATGTCTATCAACAATGCCCAAAATATTGTTCTTATTCCTTGTAGAAAAATCTATGTTAAGTGTCACCTCAAAACTATAAAACATAGTAGAATGGACATAATCTATAGGTAGAGGACCTATGCACTATGAAAAGAAGTGGGTTCTACTATGTGGGAAAATACAAAACACATTCCCTATTCTGATAATAGGGTTCCACTCTAATAGTTGATGTAATGCCCACTCCCTACCTAGTAGGAGTGTCCCTTGATGATGGTATAGGGCCCCTGTACATCGCAATTAGAGGCTTCTGGTATATAATTCGATAGAGGTCCCATTCCATATATCAATAGGAGGGTTACACTCTAATGGTCTTGGAACCATTCATATATAAGCTGGAGGGTTCCACTTTATGATTATGTAGGGGACCCATTACCACCATATCTAGAGGGTTCCACTCTAGGTGTCTGTAATGGACCCACATTGTGCCCCACTAGAGGGTTCCACTATAGTCATCAAAGACACATGCCCAACATCACAGGAGTGTTCCACTCAAAAATCCTCTGGTGATAATTCATGATCACAGTTTTCATCGAGTGTTAGCTAAACATGTATAATTATAGGAAAAAACTCACATCATATCCCAAAAGCAACAACTGGGGTAACCTTCATGTTTTTTATAGAAAAAATCTCAGGATACGCTACTCACATGCCCAAATATGAGACTAAATAAATGGGATATGAGGGATTATTGTTTCATATTGTGGAACGAAGGGGTAAATAGAATGTGATGGGACCCACACAATATGTTGTACAAATTCATCACCTATTAGTATCTATGGAGGTAGAAAAATCACTAATAGTGTAGGAATAAACAGTGTGTGCTCGAAATACATTACATTCTCATGCCACTCAGGGTCCCACATGTGTGCATGGCCATGTCCTTTTATTCTTATCATGTTTGTGTACATTGGTACACAACATTTCTAGTCGTTTCAATGCCTGTTTAACCCGATAGTTGACTCTTACTCCACTAGCATGAATTCACAAATTGGGTAGGGATCCCACATATCCTTTCATACATATAATATTTAAAAACATTAGCCTCCATAGCTGGGGCCTGATACACCAAGTGTTCTTTGAAATACATGGTGTGTAGTCACGATTTTTTTAAAAATTACAATCCAAACTCTACCCATTGAATCTATCTATTCTTCCATTTATCCCACCTCCACACCATCCCAAATTGGGCGATCTAGTCTGTATATGTCATTTCTATTCATCTAGTGGATGGAAAATGGATTTTATTGGTCGTCAGCAGTTCATCACATGTCTCGCATGCCTCTGGTCCTTCCATCATCAAATAATTTATCTGTAATAGAAAAAAATTTCACACACATCCCATAGTATATCGCCAAATCTCATGGGTTTTCAATCCATCCATCACATGTTGATTCATCATTATTTTGGGATTCTGATAGGGCTCGACACCACCCGTCAATGTCAAATTGGGACCATGAGATCCAACTAGGGATGAATGTGAAAAAATTAAAAGGATGATATATAAAAAATTTATCGATAAATTCCAAGTATTATTGGAAACCAATCAATAAATGTTATATCCAGTATTAGAAATCGAAAGAATAATAAATTAATCCATCCCCTGGGCACATGCAAGGACCACAATTTCGGCATACCAATTTTTTGCATTGATCTACTCAATAAATTTAATCAAAATGGGTGTAATAAAAATTTGATGACGCTTACCTATATATAGGATCGTTAAATATAGAATATTTTATTCTCCAACTATTAAATTAATTCATTACATTCACTGCACTCTGATTTTAACCAATCTAGAAATTTTTCAACAACTGATATGATCCTCCAATGAAAGGAGGAAGGGGAAGCTCGGGATAGTAACATAATTATGAGGATAAACCTATGAAAATTTAAATAATGATATTTTTAAATGAAATTATATTTATATTATTAAATTAATTTAATTTAACATTTAATTAACTCACCGAATATATTATTAAATTAATTTAATTTAATTTAACATTTAAATATTGTGTTATTGACTGAACCGTGCTCACAAATTTATCATTGCTATTTATATTTAATAATTATCGCATTTAATTTAAAAAAATATTAGCATGTAATATTATATATATATAATGTTTTTATAGAATTAATTTTTGGAAAACTAAGCCTCGAAATCGCCCATAGTCTCATCTCCATGCTATGGAAATATATGTAGAATTATTTTAGTGTCTTTTAAGGAAAAAAGGTCTTTACACCTAGTTTATCATTCATTCATATTAACTATATCTAACACATGAAAAAAATGAAAATTAACCTCTCATAGTATCCTAATGAGGAACCCCTGACTAATTTCTTTCTTGGAGTATTATTGGTAGTAATGAAATTTTGATTTTATTGTGGGTGTTATTTCATATATAGAGGAAAAATATTCCAATGAGACATAAGAAATGATATTTGTCTCTTGGATGACCGATTATGTATTAAACATATAATTACATTCCCTATATATTACGTATATTAGGGATTCATGTTTTATCATTATTTTCACCAATCATACAGGGTTGAACAAAATAGATTGCATGAGAGACCTCATTATCCAATACATTTCATACCCCATCTATGAAGTTGATCTAATCATTAAGTGGTTGGCTATGTTTCTAATCAAGTCATCGGTTGAGCTTAATAACTATTTTATTCTATCACTCTTATGATGAGTATGAAATTTGGTCCCTTGAGAGAGATAAACACATGGAGTGTACTATCAAACATACATATGTGGCATTTGATGTTCTATTCTTCGAATATAGAGCTATGTGATGTGATCATATACATTGATAAATGACATGTTATGTGTCCATCCATTGAGGCAGTCTATACAAAAAGAATCAAGAATGTTTATGTTAATATATAGAATTGGCATACTCTATGTGATGTGGTTACTCATTTTCATGAGATAATAGGTCATATGTAAATGAATGCAAGTTTATAAAAAAAACTATGGACATAGGTATAAATATACATGTGTTTATGGAGATCATTTAATATCACATGGTTTCTTGATTCGAAATGATTATTTACTGGAGGATTGTCATTTTTAATATTTATTAGTATGGGAATTCACTATTTAAATTTTACAATGTCCCATTGGTTCACACATTTTATTTTATTGAATTTGCATTGGTTTTTTTGAAAATAAAATTGAAACTATAATTGTTTTCATTTTTCATTCAAAAATATCATTGCATGGTAATTTAATGTGTATTGAATATGATGTTATAAATAGTGGTGTTGATGGAATCATTCCAAAACAATTGAAAAATATAAATAGGTTTTGATATGATTTCAAAATTTATTTTCTTATAATCAAATATAAGGTAAAAGGGAACAAATTATTTTAGGATTTATTGAAAATTGGATATTAATTGAGATATTTCCAAATGACTAATCTGTTTATGATTTATTTTAACCAATGTCATAGTGTATTCTATTAGGATTTCCTATGGAATTATATAAATTTTGGAAAAGGATTATTATATGATGTTGGGAATATAATTATATATGATATATAGATATCATAGTGATACATTTAGGGGTAGTCATAGTATATGAATTTCCTATATCCATATACATTGTTCCTAGTTAATCAATTTTTTTGAATTACATGGAATCCTATGATTGTTTACTAAAATTTAAATTTTTTATTTCAATATTAATATCTAAGACCCATAAAGGCTACCATTTAATATAAATATATGATTGAATGAATTGTATAGGATATTATTGAATTCATTTACATGATATTTGAATGATCAACCAAGTTGTTAAAATTATTTCAATAGTATGAATTCTATCATATATTTTATATCATATGAGTAAATACATAGAGTCTTGGATAGATTCATCAAGAAATTATAATAATAATAAAGGCCATCAAAAATGAAATGTACATTTCTTATTAATTTACTATGTAAAATATTTTTTTATCTATAGATTTTACCTGATAGATACTAGCATATTTTTTCTTGTCCGATAAATGAGCCTAGGAGTTTGTTTATTAAGGTTATTCTATTGGTACAACTTAGATATAATATTTATATACATGTTTCTTAGTGATCTTCATAAAAAATATAGCTAAAAATATAAGGATCAACCATCACAAATGTAAGGTTTTCATGTCCATAAATTTCGTGATCTTGTTGTTTTCTATTCCATTAAATGGAGATCATAGTTTAATGGTTTCATATTGTCTTCTTCTACTCCAATAATAATTTTTAAATTAAGAGAAACCCTACCTACCTTTTCCAGGAGGCTATATAAAGTGAAATTATTAAAATTTATTAAATTATATAATTAATAAAAATATAATGAGTAAAAGTATTTAATACTCTTGTATCTTTTTTATGATTAATATTATAATTTTTTATTTCATAGGTCTTCAATACAAACTGCATAGAATGTTATATGATTTTGATAAAACTGTTAATAATAGAAAATTTTATGATAATAAAGTGAGACCTATGTTATCATATATCATTTATACATCCTCCAAAAATAAATTGTCAATGTGATATTCATAATAACATGGTCAATACACACACAGATCATGATGCAGTCAAAACAAACTGAACAAGGTGGTGCCTTTATTTTACATTAGAAACAATCATCCTATTGTAAAAAATATAAATCTAATTAGTACACTTTCACCTTATGTTAATTTATATTTAAAAAAATGAAAAACCATATCCAAAAATCCATATATAAACATCCAAATCTTACTTTGGGAAAATTATCCTTTTATTACCCAAAATAAAACATAACCTAAAATGATTTTTAAAATCAGTCCAATAATAAATTTGGATATCATCCAACAACATTAGGGATAGATCTAATTTTATTGAATATAATATATCTAATAATATTTATTAAATATCCACACAACCAAAATTTTTGACCGGATGTGGATTTTTAGTATTGAAAACAATTAAAAATTCCCCTGTCCATATTTATAATCTTATATAATCCTATTACGTATCTTGATTGCTAATATAAATATATATTTTTCTTTCATGATCTCTATTAAAAACATGTATCTTCATAAATGTTCCTAAAAATATTATTATATTTATCTATTTTTAAATTTATAATCCAATTTTTCAATAAATCAACTTTCCATGAGGCCTAGAGTGTATAAATCCCATATAGACTACTTCTATGTTGTTACTTGACTAAGTAAATACGTACTATATGATTGAACATAGGAAATTCCATTCATAAAACTATATGAGTATATTGAATTCAACTAATCTATAAAAACATTCACATGACTTGTGCCTAGTTTAGGTATGACCATACATATGCCCAATCTATCTCAATAAAGGGAATATATGTTATAATTTCCTAATGAGAGGTTCAAACCTATCTTTATAAAGCCAAAATAGTTTAAATGTTTTGAAATACAATAAAAAATTACATATAATTATAGTTTACATAATATTTACAATCAATATGATAGAATGATACTGTATACACTAGATTATATATAATAGTATTCATATTATAATCATAAAATCCATTAAAAATATTCATGAAAAAATACACAAGTTTTATGAATTTCATATATCATACGATAGACAATTAGAGAAGCCGTATGATTACTATACTATTAGAATTTTTTTAAACTAATTATATTTATATGTAATTCCAGCCACAAGACTTTGTTCCAATCATATAATACCCTCTAAATAAACTCGTTTTGAGAAATAAATCAATGAACATAAATAGTCTGAATAATAGTGAGAAATAGGAATCAATATCAAAATGATAAACTCATTGAGTATAGTATTAAAACATATTTACATAACCCCTTCAAAAGTTACCATATTAATAACTTCTATAGTATTCAATAAAATCATTATAATTTCACCATCACCATTATAAATCCATTCCATTAAATATTTTCATTGATAACAATTTTTTATCTTAATGTAACACATTACTAACACATCTAAAAATCATTTAGTATATAATTTTTCATCTTTTACATTGAACCTAATTGGATTAATCTAACATTTCACCCCATCCCATTGTTTTGAGAGGTCATAGAAAAGATATATGGCCTTGAGTGACGTTCCCATGGAGACAAAGGTTAGAAATAATAGTCGAGTGCTTGGAGAATAAAATGTGGAAAATTTTTCCAAGAGATAAAATCAACCAACCTGACAAGACATTACTAACCAAACAACATGATGGATGATAACATAGAAACAAAAACCCTAAATTTCCAAAAGAAAACCAATTTTTCTATATAAATTCTTAAATACCAATACAACTATTCAAAAATTAGATTACGAAGTGGTAGAATACACAAAAATTCCCCAATGAACTAGGAAACCATAAATAGATCCACACTAATCTCAACGCACTAAGCTCCACAACGTCACCATGGCATCATGCCAAACCACTAGAAAAAGGATTTTCTTTACTCAAACATGTGTCTCAGAATAAAAAATCTAAAAAACTACCTATGTTACAAAGAAGGGGTGAGTACAAATACATAGTAGGTTTTCTCCAAATTAATTCCCGACACATTCCACTAGGATGAAACCTTTATCACAGTTATATAAAAAAGTTTATATAAAACATTAAATAGTTCAAAACCCCAAATGAATCCTTACCAAGAAACCTTAACCAAAAAATGAAATCCAATGGAAAGAAAAACAACCATTACTTAAGCCATTTCAAAATTTCACATTAGAAAATCCTTTGGAATATTGCAAAGCAACACACAACAAGGTAACCAAAACGGTGGGGCTTCCGTCCAACATGATCACTACATTTCTAACTAGCGGTGCTACCAAACCATTATCCATAAATGTGGGTATTCCAAACCCTACCAATAACCTTTTATAGTGATACTTACCTCCCACTTTCACACACCAATATAATCCATAAACCTTAAACAAACAACTAGAACAAAACACCAAGGCCAGACAATAAGCACACTATCATTCCCATTACATTACAATTCACTTAAATAAATCACCCATTATTTGAAAAGATCCTTTAACCAACATTAAATGCTGAACCACATTTCAATAAAATCATCTTTCTTTAAAAACACCTTTTAAAAAAAAATTTAAAATCATCAACTAACAATATTAAAGTCAAAATTTTAAAATCACAAAACAAAGCCCCTTTTTTAAACAAAAAACAATTTTCCCCCGAATCCCCAAAATCATCCCCAAATGGATTTACCACATGAATTTAACATAATTATCACAACTAATTTCATGATATAAAAATTAATTGTAACCAATAACAATAGTTCTAGCCAAGTGTTGTTGAGAGGGAAGCCACCTACCATTAGGGTTCAGGAAAAATTGACCCACAAGAACCAAAAAAAATGGATAACGCTCCACTAAAACAACTCTAGATATCCTTACATACCATAAAAAGCCATAATATCATCACTTATGTAAATAACACCCCCACATCTACACACAACGAGTGTATATCTAGAAAACTGATATAGAGGGTAGAGTAAATCTTGAGAAATCAACAATAAACTATGTGAGGAGACTTATAGAAAAAGAGTCGGCAAAACCACACCATGAAAACCATTCAACTTGCTTCAAAAATGAGTGGGAGAGCACCCCTAAACCGTGAGAAAATGAAAGCCTAGGTGATCCATGAATGGGAAAATGTTTGGGTGTCTTTTAGGAAAACCTGAAAATTTTCAGATTTTTTAAAACTAATTTTTATATGCCACATGATTAGCTCACATGACTATTAGAACAATTTTATAGATGTTATCCTACTACAAACTCTTGGGGAATGTTTCATGACCTCCTCATTGACTGCAAATTGTTTTTTTTTGCATTATCAGAATCCGGTTTATGGGTTCTAGTACCCCACTCTGGTTTATGGAAAACCGGAAACCGTACAAGACAATACCAAACTTCATATAGAATACAGAGAAATTAAAAATTCAAAAACAAACCTACCATGTTCCACCATAAACCAGGTGCCCCTCCTCGAGCCGTGATCCCATCATCATCCGTCGCCAGCCTTTCAGGTTGTTAGAGAGGTCACCGGAACAGCAATACTGACCACCGTCTCATCACATCCACAGGAGGATCCAACCGCAACTGATCTCCTGGCCTTCCACAATTCCAACATCACCATGTCAACAGAGCCCGCCAGAATCCCCTTCTATCTCAACTACAGCAACAAACCCATCTGTTGTTCATCCATTCGCAAAACCACAAAAACCACGTAAAAAACAATGCAGACCGTCGCAGTAAACTTCACCACCTCAGAGAAAGAGAGGAAGAACTCCCAATCCAACAGAAAGAAATCACATATAAATTCCACCCCACTATGACATGATATGAAATGAGAAAAAACATATTCAAACTGAACAAAATAAGATCTATGAAATCAAAAGAGCTTTCATCAAAAACCGAATCAAACCGTGCAAGAAACATCACCGCTATCAACACCCTGTTTCTGATGATCCCGCCGCCACCGACCAAATCGGCCATATCAGACACCAAAAAACCCCAACGCAATCACTTGAGGAGAGTCGGAACCCCAAAACTTTTGATTCATGAGCGCGACCTTAAAACGCTGAGAAACTCACCGCATGGCAACAACGGGATGCCGAGTACAAAACTAGGAGTGCTCTGAAGAGTATGCCGTCAATGAGGACCAAACTTACCACTGTAGATCTGAACCAGTAACCACTGAATCCCATAGTGAATCTTCACAGCAGGATAAGAGACCACAAAACCACACCACTGCTGCAGATTTCCTCCCCCAACCCACCAAGCTCGAAGAGGAACATCGCGCCCTCCACAGGGAATGATCCTAAGACGGCGAGAGGAAAAACCCTAGGTTGGGATCCCTTTACGGGCGCATGTCATACTTGTTTCCAACAACCATGACCTCCTCACACTATTAGAAAATCCATGTGTAAGACTTGTGTAACCCCACAATCCGCATGGTTTCATGCATGGTTTCCCCTAACCGTGTTAAAACTGTAAAGCCTTAAAAAGGCATAAAAACCCTTTATTAACACTCCCACCCACTTCCAATCTCATCCCAAGAACATTAAACACAAAAAAAGTTATAAAAATGTTTTCATAACTCAAAACATGGGTGCTACATTCTCCCCACCATTAGACATTCCGTACTCAAAACCCATATAACCATCTCACTGTCGAAAGAGCTTAGTCCATTGCTCGACCATCTCTTTATATAGATCCCAAGTCTCTTCCTGAATTTGAGCATGCTTCCACAAAACCTGAACTAAATCGATTCTTTTACCATGCAAGAATTTCTCTTACATATCCATAATCCTCACTGGCACGTACAAACATGGAAGCTTCCTTTTCTAGCTAAACATGATCCCAACAAACCACATGGTCATGATCCAGCTCAAACTAATTCAACTGCAATACATTAAACACACTGGGGATCACACTAAACCATGGTGGAAAATTCAATTGATTGGAAACCACAAGAATACACTCAAATATCTCAAAAGTTCATATATACCTAAGATATAACTCACTCTATGTTCCAAATCGATGATTTCCTGACCTAAGAGAGATTATAAAAAATGAAAGATCACCCAACTCGGTCGAAAAAAGTCATCAATGATGGTCCATATATGATTTATGAAGACTTTGAGAAATCTCAATCCTCTTTTTGATCAACATGATCTTCTATATACTCTCTTGCAAAAGGATTGGTACAATGATCAATGGCTCACCTATTTTCACCCAACATAGGGGAAAATGTCATTGAAGCCCATACAATGCCTGAAACTGAGCTATATGTATTGAATCCTCATAACAATTATTATTGGATTACTCCACTAACACTATGTTCTCCTCCCATTGACCACCAAAATCCATCACAAATTTCCTTAAAATATACTCCAAAGTTTGAATAATCCTCTAGAATTTGGAATCTGTTTGAGGATGATAAGTCATGATTATCGTCAACTGTGCCCCAAGTGATTGTTTCAAGGATTTCAAAAAAGAGATGTGAACCTCATGTATTTATCTTATTTAATCGAAATTGGAACACCAAGCCTCTTTACCACATCCAGGATATAGATTATTGAATGATCCTCCATCGTATGAGATTCAAAAATCAGGATGTAATGGGACAACATTGTGAGTTGATCTAAAATATCCCATATTGTCTTGTGATTACATACCGTTCTTGGGTGACCAATCAAAAAATCCATTTCTATCCACTCCAATTTCCACACTGATATAGGTAAAGGATTCAACATTCCCACTGGTCGTTGATGCTCGTTCCTGACTTGCATACATGTCAGGCATCTCAAAATGAACTCTGCCACTTTTTTTCATACCCACAAAAAATAATTGGGCAATCAATGTCTTTTACATTTTAGGAATTCAAAGATGAATATACTACCTATAGTGATGATAAGCTCTAAGATGTTCTTCTTGATAAGCCAGCGTTACGACCATCTGATTTTGAAAAAAGAATACTGAATTCCAATTATGTTTCCATCATTCAATGGTCTCCTGACCATTATGTTTTGAACCCATCACCGTACACTCAAAATCAGATTCATATGACCCTTTATTGAAACCAAAAAATTCATGAACCAATGAAATTGGATGTAAGACCACACTATAACCTCTGTCATCACCTTCCAACTGCATTTTGGCTCTGACTGATATCTATTTCCACAGATCTGATACATGTTTGACCACCTGATCATATGATTTCCTACATAATGATTTCATCACCAAATTTCCCTAACCTAGTGTGTACATAATTTCTAAATCAATCATCTAGTGATATTACTTCGATATCATTTTCCTCATGTTCAAATATCATTGTGAGAAATATTTATTAACCTCTTATGATCTTTAAATAAAATAAATTTATCACTGAAGATATAATGACGCCACATTTTTTAAATAGGAACCACTTCCACCAACTCCAAATCATGTGTTTGGTAGTTCTTTTCATGAAACCTCAACTGGATTGAGCCATATGCAACCACATAACCACCTACATAAGAACACACCCCTAACCTGATCTTGATGCATCACAATACACAACATACCCTTTCCCTAGTTCTGGAAAAACCAAGATTGGTGCTGATGTAAGGTGAGCCTTTTAATCATCAAA
Source organism: Viscum album (assembly GCA_963277665.1). NCBI lineage: Eukaryota > Viridiplantae > Streptophyta > Magnoliopsida > Santalales > Viscaceae > Viscum > Viscum album. The sequence goes on along the minus strand of OY728143.1, from coordinate 1,603,226,253 downwards.
TAATTTCTCACATTATTCATCCCATTGAAATGGTATATTGAACCTTGTCAAATATGTCATTGGAAACACCAATTTTTAGAAATCACTTACAAATCGTCGATAATACCTAGCTAGACCAAGGAAACTTTGTATCATGAAAACATTATTTGGGGTTTTCCCTGAGATAACAACCTCTAACTTTTCCAGGTCAACTAAAACAACTCTCGTAGGGATAACATGCCCATGTAAATGAACCTCCTATAGTAAAAAGTCACACTTTGACAATTTTACCTAGAACCGATGATACCTCCAAATCACCAAAAGTATCGCCAAGTGCTGCTCATGTTCTACCCTTGTCCTCGAATAAACCAGTATATCATCTAAAAATACACCACAAAACAATCCATATATTTGTAAAATATCTGATTCAACGATGCCATGAATTCTGCTGGTTCATTCGTTAGACTGAAGGGCATAACCATATGCTCGTAATGTCCATATATACTTCTCAAAGTTATTTTCAGAATATCCTCCTTTCTCACCCATAATGGATAATACCCTAACCTCAATTCAATCATGGAGAACCACTAAGCTCCGCTCAAATAGTCAAACAAATCATCATTAAATGGAAGTGGATAACGATTCTTAATTAAACCTGATTAAGTCTACAATAATCAACAAAGAGATGAAGAGTTCCATCAGCCTTTTTGGCAAAAAAATATCACTTCCCACAAAGATGTTATATTGTGAATGATCCCTTTATTTTCTAACTCTTCCAACTACACCTTTAATTTTGGAAATTCTTCTGGTTCTATAGGGTAAGTCAAAAGCGAGAGAGGACTAGTTCCATTAAAAATATAAATTGTAAACTCCACTTCTCTCAAGGGTAGAGACACTGAGAATTATTTTTAAATACATGCATAAAATAATCCAAAACTATTGGATGAACAATATTTTAAACACCTTCCAACGATTCCAAAATAAAACCCAACAACGGATATGATATCGTTCCAACTTCTAGTGCCAACATGCTTATTTCACCATGATTCTCACTCTTCTTCCCCATAAAGAGATATCTAATGTAATACTCTATCACAAAACTATATATTCATGCATAGAAATTGATGTGGGCCTTAAACATCACCAACCAATAAATTTCCAAGATAATATCACAAGAATCCATATCAAGAACTGAGAATTACCAAATCAAATCAATGTGGTCCACAATAAATAACACTCTCTACATAGGAAATATTGACAACTTCATTGACCCATAGGAGTTTTAGCCTTAAAACAAAAGGAATAATTCACCCTGTTAAGCCCAACAAATCAACGATATAGGAATCAAAAAATTAATAAGAAGCACCCATATCAAATAAATCTTGTATCAACATGGAATTTAATGAACCATAACTCACATTATGGATGGTCCTGACAGATCATCAACTACAACCTATTCATCTCAGAACAACTGACTTCTTGTCACACTATGCCCTTTACATCCCCGTTGTGGATTCAGGGTGTTCTTAAAATCACTATGACAAACCATACTCTTCTACCAAGGGGTATGGTATTTTTCCTGTCCCGTCGAGCCATATGACCCATGCGACCCCAAAGGAGTGCCGTAGAAACCAGACCTTGGTGCATTTCGATAATAACGTTGATGATGCCCCATCTGCTTACAGTTATGGAATACCTAAGATTTTTATGTACAATACTATTTGATGTTTCTTGTAGAACCACAATGAAAACATATCGTCTTAGTCTGAGGTTTTGTAGGATGATTCCCCAATCCTGTCATCAGATTCTGATTCATACTCCCACGCTAGAAATAGGTTCCCCTTTTCCACATGAACCCCGTGTTTGAGTTCCCACTATTACCTATGGCTACCAAAAAACACCCCCCATGGTAGCCCCCAAAATATCTAGATCATCAACTGAATCTCTATTTACCATTTTTTTGTAATCATTTATACAAAGTACTACAAACTTTGAATAAATTTCCTGGTTTAACCCAGCTTCAAAAATTCATAACTTCAAGGATGTAATACCCTCCTCCTCAAGTGAAAGCCACACTAAATTCATAAATATAGCTATATATTCTGTTACAAACTTGTTCCATTTCGTCAAACTGAATATTTCCATTGTATGCAGAATTATCAATTTATGATGGTAGAATTTTTTATTAAACAATTCCCTAAAACCCCCTCATGTCACACCATTGTCTTTGCCAGCTTGGAACACCATCTCCCAATACTCAAGGGTAAGATCATCCAACTTGTACATGGATTACATCACATTCATCTATGTTGGTGTTCCCAATAATTAAAATATTCTATTCATTCTGTTCAACCATGCATCAACACTTTCTGGCTTCGAATCACCCCTAAGCATGGGTGGATTCTACCTTTGAATCTGAACCGTATTGTCCACATTATTTGGATCATCTACAATATTACAACATTCTATATCTTGGTAAGCTTTCACTATACTATGAAAAAGATGCTGGTTCATCTAAGGATCAGGTGCATTGACATTTTCAGCAGCTTTATCTTATTAGTCTCTACGACGCTGACCCAATGCAATTTCTATAAACACCGAAACATATATAAGTACCACTCTCTTAACAAGAATGGTTATACAATTATCATATTTAATTACAAAACAACTATCACAACCAGACATTCCATAAGTTCACATTTTCCATGTTCCAAAATTCTAAAAAATCAACCATCTTTTTGAAAATCAGGTGATTTTCACAAAACCACAGGTTTCCATGTTTAAAATACTTCAATTTTGAAACCCAATTCAGATTATCCAAAATCAAAACATTCATATCACACCATATATCATTGATCCCCAAATAAATATGTATCCTATTGGGATGTCCTTTCTACCACACATTCCATGATCATATCATCGGATACACCCATGACAATGAGATTTACACTACCTATTAGATTCCCCAAAAATCATAGGTACCCAACTCCCTGGTAACATTATGTTCATCATAAAAGGTTTAGCTACATCCTTTTATGCTATACATTCCTTGTTCAGACAATCTTATTCATTGATACCATCCTAACTCAAGGAATATACTAAGAATGAATGTCAATATCAAGAACAATAAGCAATTCCAGAGGACTGAACAAATGCTCTCACTTGAAAGCAAAGGACCCAACTATCTGATACTGCTTGTAACATCCCACTTGATCCCATTGGCATGAGAGGGTAGATAAATGTTATTGGGCATTATGTGATATTCCCAAGGCACCGATGGATGTATATAAATGTCGCGAGATTCAAGAAAATAATTGGTAATGATTTTTCCTGGAGATAAAATCATCCAAACTTGATAATCCATTACTAAAAAATCTACATGATGCATGTTAACATAGTAACCCAAACAATACATTGGGAAAAAACTACCAATTTATTGCATAAAAAATTCCAAATTGCAATACAACTAAACCAAAATCAGATTACCATCTAAATGATTACAAAACATGACCCTATGAAACTATGTCTCCATCCATAGCTCCACACGACGCTCCACAGTCTATGAACCCATACGTCACCAATGCATCATGTCGAACCTCTAGAAAAATGTGATGATTTATTCTTACTTGTGTTTGGGAATACAAAATATGCAAAAGAAACCAAGTGAAAAAGGTGGGGGTGATTTCAAATACTCATTAGTTCCTCCCCAAATGAATTCCCTACACATGACACTAAGATGAAATCCTTAGTATATTTATATAAAATAGTTTATATAAAACATTAAATAGTTCATCTAGACAAACACACCATTGCCAAGACAACTTACCCAATCCATGTGAACTTAGGAAAATCCCAAAAAACATTCCATAATTCATTTTAAAATTTCACATTAGCACAAACATTAATATATTTCCATGCAACACACAACAAGGAAACCGAAAAGGTGGATCTCATGTCTAACTTGTTCACAACATTTCCAACTAGAAGAGCTTCCTGACCACTATCCATAATGGTGGATCTTCCATACACCATGAAAAATATTTTATTGTGAGAATTCATTCCCACTTCCTCCCATCAACACTAGTCATAACCCATAAACAAAAAACAAGCACAAAACACCAAGACCCCACAACAATCACACTATCATTCCCATCACATGCCAATTCACTTCATTTAATCACCAATTTATTGAAAACATCCTTTAAAAAACATTTGATTCCGAACCATATTTCAATAAACAACATATTTATTGAAAACCATTATTTTTAAAACATTCTTCATAATCATCCACTAGATATTTGAAAATAATCACTTTAAAATCACACAAAAATGCCCCATTGTGCAAAAAATAAACCATTTCCCACAAAATCTCCAAAATCAATAGCAAATAGATTTCAAAAATATTTTCACATCATTATCACAACTAATTTCAAACAAAAAATTAATTGTATCCAAAACCAATAGTTCTAACCAAGTGGTGTTGATAGATAATCCACATACCTTTAGGGTTCTGATAAAATCGACCTACAAGAAACTACACCACAAAAACTAGAAAACACACCACCGAAACCACTCCAGATCACATTCTATTAGATAAAAAAGCCTTAATATCATCACATAATGTAACAAAATACATAGATCTATGTAGAATTGGTGAATATCTAGAAAATTGAAAGAGAGGGAATATTAGATCTATATAAAACCACAATGAACGAAGTGAGGAGACTTACAAGAAATAAATCTTCTCAAAAATACCAAGAATACTATTATAATTTCCTTCAAAAAGGGTGGGAGATCACCCCTAACCCTTGATAAGAAGAAATACCTATTGTGGCTTGAATGGGAGAAATATTTGGTGTCTTTAGGGAAATCCCAACTAATCCTAGATTTTTATAAAGCCATTTTTACGGGCTGCATGATTCTCTCATACGGTTAGAAAAACTATGCTCTAACCGTGAGAATTCTGATACATCAAGGGGAATCTTGCACATCCTCCTTGCATTGTTAAAATAAAAGTTCTCAAGACGTGCGTAACCCCGATGCCCACACAATTTTATCTCGCATGTTTTCCCGTAAACGTCCTCGAACCTTGTAGCCTTAAAAAGGATTCCAAAACAATCCAAAACCCTTCTAGACACTCTCAACCTCTTCCCAACTCATCTTAAGCTCATTAAACACATAAAACAACATTCACACAGTCTACATACCTCAAACCATGGGTGTTACAATTAATGTTTTATTCATTATACAATGTACTTCTATAATTCAAAAAAGACTCCTATAAGGCTCTTTGGAATAATATTATCTCTAAATTATTAATTTAGTCAAATAAAATCCCATATTATTTTAAGAAATAACATTCCATTCCTATAGTTATAATATTATACAAAATATCTATTTACAAACATATCATATATGGTATGACATGTGTTTGAAGAAATATTCTAAAAATAAGTAATTTTATCATGAAAATATGTTATTATTGGGTGGTGGGAAAGATTTCTCTCATATTTTAACTAATATGTTTGATATAATAAATTATTCTGGATAAAAAAATTTAATTTTTTTAGAAAATCATTTTATATAATTTAGTGATTCGCATTCCATGTCTATTAAAACCAACATTTCATATTATTCTTCAAAATTCATTGTTTACAAACAACTTGTTTTATCATATAGGAGATATAAGAAGAAAAAAATATATTTAGATTCATTTGCATCTATATATAACTTATTGTTTTAAATTACAGGATGTAACAACTTTTTGATTCACCACATAAATTCATGCTATAAAACCCATCAATCCTTTACTTTATTTTTAACTGATATATATTTAGAATAATTGAAAAATATTGTTATTTTTTCATATTCCATTTTATGATGGTAAATTTTCAATGAAACACTAATACATGAATTTAATTTCTTTGGAGTCTCATAGACTCATTTCTATGTTCTATAAAACACTATCCAATAGAAATATTGTGATCATTATTAAAATAATAATTAGGTAATTATCATGAACCAACTAGTGGAATCATGTATTTAAGAACCTATGTTGGCTTATGGAATGGTTCGATTGGAGTCCAAAATCCCTACACGATGAGAACTACTGATAGGAATCAACATATACTATGTTGGGAATGTTGTCATTAAAAAATTGATAAAATTTCACCTCCCATTGGATGAATAGAATGGTTATTCTGTGCATCACATGTTGATATAAAAAAATTAATTTTTTTAATAGATTGATAAATGAAAGAAAAAAAAAGAATAAATAACAACAACAAAATAACAAAAAAGTTATTCATTGCCTATATCTATGTGTCATGAAAGTTAATAATCATCTTAGCATAGCCACCATACCCAAACTGAATCTCTGATACTAACCATTAAAACACAAATGAACATCAACAAAAACTGTAATGATAATAGTTAGGAGAAAAAAATTTCTAATAGGTATCCTCCCAAAGCACCCTGTATAAGCAGTATATTTAAATCATTCTTCATTATAGTTAAAATATACAACTATAGAAATAATTTTTCCCATTATTTTATTGGAAAATTTCTTTTTGTAAATTAATTTTTGTACAATTTTAATAGAACAATTTTTATTTCTTAGTTTTTATATCAATTGAAGACACATTAAGTAATTAAATAAAAACCGTTGAAATAGAAGAAATTTCTTTATATACAAAAAATCATTCAAAAACTTTTTTTAAATTGTTTTAATATCATTAGCGATGGAATGATAAAAATACTTAAAATTCATTCATATAACAGCCCATCATCTAATAAGAATACATATCTTACTGTATGAAAAAAATGTAAACAAAATTTGATTAGTTACTTGAATAAAAACTAATTATCAATTAAAATAAAAATAATTCAATCATAGAATGATAAATGTAATCCAACAAAAATAGTATCCACTCATGAATAATAAAATTAGTCATCCACAAACAATAGTATCATTTCCCAAAAAAATGAAATGAAGTAATAACAACATATCACATATGTTATGGGATCGAAGTCCATGATCCCTAGAATCCGTACAGACTAAGTGATCGAACAATCACAATTGAAAATAACCTATAATATCCATTATCATGCATGATCCCATGGGTATAAATACACCATGTCATATTGATAAAAATATTCATGTCATAATAATGATTTTCTAATGTTGTAGAAGGACTGAAAGGCTACATAAAGTGCAAGAAATTATTATATAATACTTAATATTTGACTTCAATAACTATATACCCGGGGTTCCAATGATCACTCAGATGGAGGATAGTTATTACAATAAATAATAAAACATAGTTCATATCAATAGCATTTATGAAACCAAAAATATATATATATCCACACAAACTTCCATACACCCATTAATAATGAACCATAATTTTATTCTAATCCCAGAGAAAAATATATGAATTATATACCATAATAGGGAATAAATCCATCCACTATCATAATGGAAATAACTCACTTTAATATTCATGAGCAAAACTCAAGGAGGGTCTCTTACAAGGAAACATTCATATCATAGAATATCATTTTGATAAGTTCAAAGGGAACATTGGTATCATTCCTAAAAAAATTTCAAATTCTTCAATTGAAATCATATACTTTATGAATTATTTTGAAAATAATTTTCAATAATTAAAACCTTATAAACTTAATTTGTCCCAATTTAAATTAAAATACCCATAAATATTGGTAAAAAATTATGTGATTCATGAGAAAAGCATTATATGAATTTAAAATATTCATATAATGAAGTGATTATGTTCCAAAATTTATATAATGTTCTACTTACATGACACTGATTACCACACCATGATTTAAAAATCATAGTAACCTTTCATGGTTCTCTATAAACCTGACCCAATAATTAAAATTAATTAAAAATTATAAACTAAATATTAGAAAAAAATACATGATGGCATAAATAAATAAAAATAATCTAAGAAGGTGGAAACCTGAATCCACCAGTATATTTTATGAATCTAATCCTATAATACGACGTAATCGATTATATATAAAATCTGCAATTAAAACACCCAAAACTTCCTAATTAATCTCAAATTCACCAAAACCTTTAAAAATTCACAAACATCCCTAAACATGTTAATATACTAAAAATAAATTATGCACAACAATTAACTAATTTATCTAACACTTATATGATGTGGGTGAAGAAGTTTGGGTTTCTAAATAATATTAGAAATCAAAACAATGAATGAAAAACATGAAATTTGGTGAGGTAAACTCTTAAAAAATGTAATATTCATAAAAAATGAATTCCTACTCATTATATGATATTTAAATGATACATGGGAAAATATTTAAGTCCAAATACCATATTTATCTAAATAATTTGTGACCGTGTTGGCTAGTATAGAAAATAAAATTAATTATAAATCAAACGAAGGTGTTAGAGGAATAAAAGACTCTTTAGGGTATACTTGAAACACATAGAGTAAAATCTCATTTCCTATACAAGATTTCTCAGAGATTTTGACCAATATAAATCTCAAATACCTAATTTAATTATATTATCATTAAAAATAATGGGGAAATAAGAACACGTAATAAATTGTGATTATGAGTTGAATAACTAATAGATATGTGAAATTTAGGGAGAGAAGATGAGAGATACAAATAAGATAAAGAGACAGAGAGGTGAGTGAGAGAGATTAGATATATGGGAAAACTACCCCTACCTATGCACAACTAATCCACAATGACTGACTCCCCCATTTCCAAATTTCATTTTTTTTGTTTTAAATTATTCATTATTTTCATATTTCATTTAATTTATTCAATTATCTTTCCATTGTGTTCCTTTTGTACACCATCTGAAATCCATATTTTTTTCTAATCCCCCTTCTCTAGTACACTCTCATACATCACCTCTTATATATGGTATTTATCTTTTTTGATATTTTCAATTAAATGAATCGTATAAATTTTATAAAAATATCATAATAACAACAATTCCACAAATTATAAATATTCTTATTTCTAAATAATATTAACAAGATTCATATTATATTATATTTTTTTATTTTAACATAATGTGAATAACATATTAATCAATATATATCTTAAAAAAAATATATTCATATATATAACATATAAATCAACATATGTATTTTTATTTATATATTATTACATAAAATCAGTATTATTGTTAAACATAATGTTATATATATTTCATAAAAATACTTCTAATGATGAAACACATATTTATATATATATATATGATTGTGAGTTGATTAATTAATAATTCCCCCATTTTCAATATCAATAAATACATTAAATAATTAGTTATACATCCATTATAACAATAATAATAATTATACATATTTCCATAATAAAATCAAACTATATCTATAATTATTTATTCATTTTCCAAAAACGAATCAATTTAGAAAGAATATTTCACTAAAATACATTTTATTTGACCAGTGAAAGTGTAATTATATAATCTTTAGATAATTTAAATTTTCATTTCATAATAACAATAATAATAATAATAATATCAAAAAAAATTAAACATGAAAAACTACTAATGGTTTTCAAAACTAAATCATTTAATTTTAAGAAAATTTTAATCCACAATTAATATTATCACAACTTGTGTCATGAAAATATTATCACCTAATAAAATATCCTCTCGAGGAAGTCATACTCATATGTTATAAATTATCACCTATTCCCATACCCAAATCTCAATGAATTCATTAAAACATAACCCATTATTACAGTTCCACTTATGATGTGTTAATCCCCAAGAATAAGACATACTTCTGAGAATCGTGTTTCAAATAGAATAATAAAATACAATTTTTATTAAAATCTCTAAAATAAAAAGAATCTATTTGTTTTTACTCACTTAAAATACACACTATATGTTTCAAATTGGGTCAATATATTTAAATGTTTCACTAAATTTCCACTGTTACATGATATATATACTATTTAAATCAAATTCACTCAATGATATTATTAATTGAATTTATTAAAACACAATCTCAACTTAAAATAATGTAAGTGCTAAATCAAAAACCATTTTTATTCAAAACTAATGAATGTTTTTTTCATATATATTGAAATAATTTAAATGACATTCATATATCAATAATTTAAAAAATAACCCTCACGCCAAATTAAAAATTCACATTATAAAAATCATAATAGTACAATTTAAAATCTCAGATTAATTTTTTAACAATTTATAATTTGGGAAACGCTATATTTTTATTTATTTATTTTTTTCCATCCATAATATAAAAGAATTCATTTGTATTATCAAAATGGATTATAATTTCAAATTACATTTTATCATAAGTATAGTTTTAATATGAAATCACTATTGTGATAACATAAAAATATAATCCAACAAAATTATTACATATGAATTCGTCTAGAAAATAATATGATTTTATCTATAATTGAAAATACAATAGGGTAAATACAACTTGATATTATATAAACATCCAAGATATACATGAAAACTAATCTATTTAACCAATACTGAACATTTTTTAAATAGAGAAGACACAAAACAAATAACCCCTTTTCATGAATCAAGCATTATATGAAAATCTACAGTAGGTGTACCCCAACAATGAATCTCATTCTTTCCTCTAACAACATTATATAATGGAAGAATTTTATATTTAGGGAATGATAAATTTTACTCAATATTATAATTACTCATTCTTAACTTACATGGGAACATCGATGTTTTGTGTGAGAGTATAGAATTAGTACTCTTTTATACATAGCCCACGAGTTTCTATGATATTACTGTAGAGAAAAAAATCTTGACATACATGGACATTACATTAATTTATCGGAATACTTAATATATGACAAAGATAGACGCCCAAAGACCATATTAGTTTAGTGTCATTGGAAACTCGGAACGTAATCTTCTAATCATTGTGAAAGATCTTCAACATCTCCCATAAAGATATTCCCCTTTTTGTTTTCTTACCTAAAACCTTTCTTTATATCCTGTGGAAAATAAAACATAAAAAGGGTGAGCTCAAATGCTTAGTAAGGGTAAACATAGAGAACACAAACCAATCCATAAACATTTGAATTCAAAAAGTTTAACATAAAACCTAAACATTAAAATCCTGTGCAAAGACATAAATCATGGAAGTACTTAAGGCATATATCATAAAGGAACATCATTCATGTAATGAACCAATGTTTCATTAATGGAAAATCCCTCTTAATCCATTTAAATGTCTATTTATGAAAAATGTTTTTATAAGATGTCAACTTATTTGGTTTTATGTTAATAATTTTGACCGTTGTTAATATAGTCGTTGAACAGTGACCACATGATTAGTATAAATATAAGGCTTTAACGAACCCAATTTTTACTCAGACAAAGGAATGGATGGCCTCATCAAGTATAATTGCCCCATACGAAGTCCATTTGTCGGATCTCGGAAAAGAGGTGGCGTCTTTGGGCTTCGCCCTTGACGAAGCCCAAGAAAAGCTTCATTATGTCAAGCTCGAACGAGACCGTCTATGGGAAAAGTGTAAGTTGATAGTGATTACCACTCAAGCGATGTTATCTGAGCCACCCCAAGAGTATGTCACCATCGCACAACATACCCTTAGGTCTTATGCGGCTGTTTTGTGGGGTTATGTAACAAATAAGTAGTACTATGTTCATATACATTATTTTTTATATATAATAATGAATATAATTTCTAGTCATTTTTGATACATTGTAAATAGTTTTTAAAGTACAAAAGGTGTTTTAGTTATTATTTAATTAAGAAATATATTTTATTAAATTAAGGGATTTGTGAATTAAATAATATTTTAATAATAATATTATTAAATTAATTTTTATTAAATTTAAATGATCTTATAATTTTATGAATGCAAATAAAATTTTTATTAAGGTTTGAAAGCCATTTCTGTCAAAACCCGGGAATTTTCGATAAAGGACAGTTTTTATTTTAAAAGTGAAAATTCACATATTTAGAAAAAAATTTCAGTAAAATAAATGTCATTTCTGGAATCAGGACATCGAAATTATCCAACGCTGAATTTTTCATAATTTTCTGATACAGTCAAATTTTTTGGTAAAAATTAAATACCGTTCAAATATAGAATGTGTTTTATGACATCATAATGACCCAATAGTGATGTAATAAAATACCATAATCCTTATTTTTGGCCAATATATGTTTTATCATTAAAATAATGTGATTTTGGGTTTGTTTGACTTACTTTTCAAAGCATTAATGAACCCCTCAAGACATATTCAACACTTTTCCTTTTTAAATTATTTTCAATGGGAGTGTGACTCACCTTCACATAAGCATCCTTAATATTTTAATAAGTTCGGACCTTGGCCTTGTAAAATATTGTGTTCCTCTTTCCTTTTCCAGAAACCATGGGCAAAAACCATGGAATGGTTTGTGGTTTGGATTAGTTTAATATAAGGGGTCCCAAACCTAAATAATAAAAAATTCTCTCACATTTACTATATAAAACCACCTAAGCTCCCACTTCCTCCTCACTAAAATCCCTTTTATTTCGTCCAACCTCTGCCCTACTCTCTCTAAAACCCTCACAAGGTTCCCCAAGCTCCCAATAAGCCTCTAAAAATCCTCTCTCTTGCCTTTGGAAGCACACTTCCAAGTAAGGGTTTATTTCTTCCTTTCTCATTTTTTCAATTTCCTTTAAGTTGTATTGACCTTTTAATTTCAATTAAGAATGTTGGGGTATGGTTTCGATACTCCCCCATACTACCCTCATATTGTTTTAATGACGGGAGACCCCTTTCACTCTCATTAAATGCCTCCCATGTACACCCGTTACTATGCCAATTTTCCGAAAGGAACTTCTCTCTCTTCTTTCACATTCAAGTAATAATTTTGTATCATGAATCTAAATTCCATTTCAATTGTTGGTACATGTATCTATATGACCTCCTTACTGTCCATTAAATGTAAATATGATGTGGAACCCCTTTCTCTCTCATCAACCATTTTTATGAATTCTTATGTCACGCTGTTACACTGCCGAAATCGCACCAATTTTCAAAGCCAATGTCATTGTGTAGTGAATACCATGCCCATTTCTCCATCAAGGGTATTAACCTTTATGAACATTTACTTATTTATTGTAAAGTATCATGTATTAATTCCAAATTACTTTATCATGGAATAAATGATTATTTTTTATGAATCCATGTTTTAAGATCCATGTGGCACACTTATGCATGAAATGAAATGTTTAAGAAGGGTGCTCCCTTATAGCGCTCAAATGCATTGGGTAAATTATAGTATCATGATACATCATTTGAAATGAGTGTTGACTCATGCTAATTCAAGTGCAACGAGGGTTTACTCGTGCTTCATCTTCAATGAGGGTTTACTCATGATCCATGTTCAATGAGCCTTGGGTCATGCTAATTCAATGTTAAGTGTTGTTGCCACATTTCCATTTTATGATTATCATTCTTTATCATGCCTCTATGTTCATGTTTCGTTTATTCACTATTGATATTCCTATTTTCTAACATGTATTGTACTCCTCATGTTATTACATGTGCACTCCCTTTCTGGGATTTATAGCTCACCCTTTTCTTATGCATGTCCTCAGGTTATCCCATGCAATGCTAAGTATAAGGGAATGTAGTGGTCATGTAAAGGAAGTTTTCAATAAAGATGTTCTATTTCATGTTTTAAGATATTATGTAATGAACCTAAGCCCCAAATACACTAAACCCCTCGAACTTCTTTGTTGTATCAAGTGAAGATTTATGTAATAAATCATGTTTAAGTTGTAATAAAAAGAGGGGTTGTCATAGTTGGTATCAGAGGATAGATTTAGTTATTATTGGGATTAGGAAACCCCTGTAAAGCTTTAGAGACAAGACTAAGTATAATAAAAACATCCATAAGTTTTGGTAAGTACTGAGTAAGTGGATTATCAAGAAAATACATCCCTTTCTGGATACGAGCAGGTAGAGGCGGCTCTGGCATAGATGTATCATAGGGGTAAAACCCGAAAACACCGCTTTGAGCTAGACTCGAACGGGAACTGGTGCACGACAAAGGGCCTTGCTGAACTCTTGGTTACGACACTCCCGGGGGATATGTTTTGATAAATTCACAAGCTTAGTATGAACCCTTATTAAGGGAATTAAAAAAAATTCCCCTACGAATATTTGTTAGAAAGTAGATCGTGAAAATCCAAGATTGAAACCTATAGACTCATGAGTTAAGGAATGAAAGTTTATTAGTCATCAACTTTTGTCTTTGGATTACTCTTTATGTGTTACCCCTAACATTCCTTTTATTCCATCCAATGGCCTGTAATAGGAGGAATCGGGCTAACAATCGATGTGAATATTAGTGTGATGATTGTACTAATGAGATGCCCAAACCAATGGGAGCGGGAATCGCGAACTTTGTCACGCCTCTCTCTCAGATAACTCATGCATTGAAAAGAAACACGGGTCAAGAAGAACGTTCAACCCCCCCTAAGAAAGAGCAAGTCGCTATCGAGATCTTCATGAGATAAAGGCCTCCTACTTTTAGTGGATCATCTGATCCCATGATCACTGAACAATGGATCAACTCCATTGAAAAGATCTTCTCCATACTTCAATGTTCTATACAAGAGAAGGTTCTCCTGGATGCTTATCGTATGGAGGGTGAAGCTGATCAATGGTGGACGTTGATCAAAAATACGAAGCCTGAGGAAAAGATCGAGGCTTTGTAATGGAAGGAATTCCAGAAGATGTTTTTCGATAAATATTTTCCATGCACCCTTCGGAATAAGATGGAAAGGGACTTCCTTTACCTCAGGGAAACAGATGAAGAATATTTGGGAGCATATGAGGCAAACTTCACAAGGCTTGCACGATACGCTTCTGGCTTTGTCATTACCCCAGAATGTAAGGTTGACCACTTCTTTCGTGGGCTGATTCCTAGCTTGCGGAAAGCATTAGCGATCCGTGAGTTCAACAGCTATGAGGAAATTTTTCGATGTGCCCTCATGGTTGAAATGGAGATCGGAGAATCACAAGGGTATCATGGGGACAAGAACCGTAAGGTGGACATCAATGCTGGTGGACCGATTGATAAATCCAACGACGCAAAGAAGTTTTAGCACCCCACTTTCCAAAAGTGCAGAAAGAAGCACCCTGGAAATTGCCTTAAGGGGATGAGAAAATGCTTCATGTGTGGAAGAGAAGGGCACCTAGCTATTAACTATAGGCAAGAAGGACCCGCAACTGCGACATAGGTGAGGAACACTCTGTTCGAACCTCAACGCGTTGTTCAATGCTACAAATGCAAATAACCGGGTCATTTTGCAAATCAGTGCCCTAATCTAAGGGTTATTGGAGGCAACCAACAACCTCCAAGACAACAAGGAAGAGATTTTTCCATCACTTCTACCGAAGTGAACCCCGACAACGAAGTGGTGCCAGGTACGCTAGTTATTCATTCAAGAATAGCGAACGTACTTTTTGATTCAGGTTCTACGCATTCTTTTATATCTCGAAAGTTTAGTAGAACAATCCCAACACCACCACAAATCATGGAAGTAAAGATGTCGGTGAGTACGACATATGGGGTAATCATTGCATCCCAGGAATATAAGTCCTCCCCTTTTATAATCTGTGGATTTAATTTCCCGAAGAACCTCTTCATACTCCCTTTGGTGTAATTTGATGCAATTATTGGCCTGGATTGTCTTTCCTTATATAGAGCCAACATAAATTGTTGGGAGAGGGAAATCACACTCCATATGGAGAATCGACCCCCGATTCATTACAAGTGTCAGGAGGAAGATGAATCTCCTTTATCTCCATCATATCAAGCATGGAAATTACTGCCCTATGAGCACGCGTATCTGGCTCATATGATTGAGTCCAGAGAAGAAACCATCCTTGAAGAAATGCCTATTGTGAGGGAATTCGCAGAAGTGTTTCCCGAGGAACTGCCTGCTCTTCCTCCTAGAAGAGATGTTTAGTTCTCAATTGAACATTTACCTGGGGAATTACCAATATCCAAGACTCCATATAGAATGGCTTTTTTTGAGCTTGAAGTGCTGAAGAAACAACTACAGGAGAATTTGGATAAAGGGTTTATACGCCCAAGTGCTTCACCATGGGGTGCACGATTCCTCTTCGTCAAGAAGAAGGATGGGTGAATGAGGCTCTGCATCGATTATCGTGAACTTAACAAAATCACGATAAATAACAAGTATCCTCTCCCATGAATTGATGACTTATTAGATCAGTTGTGTGGATCCCAATACTTCTCCAAGGTGGACTTGCGGTCGGGATATTATCAAGTAAGGGTGAAGAAGGAAGATATCCCCAAGACTGCTTTTCGTACAAGATACAGGCACTATGAATACATAGTAATGCCTTTTGGACTCACCAATGCTCCATCAATATTCATGGACTTGATGAATAGAGTCTTTAGATATTACCTTGACAAATTTGTGGTAGTATTTATCGATGATATTATAATAAACTACAAAACCAAGGATGACCATGAGGAGTATTTAAGAACTATTCTAGAGACTTTTCGTAAGGAGAATCTCTATGCATAGTACATCAAGTGTGAGTTCTGGTTGAAGGAAGACTCATTCTTGGGCCATATCATCACAAGAAATGGGATATCTTTAGATCCCTCCAAAACAGATGAAATTGAGGGATGACCGAGGCCAACATCGGTAACGGATATCCGTAGCTTCTTGGGGTTAGCTAGATATTATCGACAATTTGTGAGGTATTTCTCACGATTGTCCAACCCTCTTACAAAGCTAACTAGAAAGGGAGTAAAGTTTGCTTAGAGTGATGTATTCGAAGAAATCTTCAAGGAGTTGAAAATGAGGCTTATCATTGCACCTGTGCTCACTAGTGGGGAGCTTTTTGTGGTATTAGGTGATGCTTAGAAGAAGGGCATAGGATGTGTGCTGATGTAGAATGATAATGTGTTATCCTATTCCTCAAGGCAGTTGAAAATCCATGACTGAAACTATCTGACACATGATCTGGAGTTGGTGGCTGTGATCTTTGCCTTGAAAATCTGGCGGCATTATCTCTATGGAGAGAAATGTGAGATATATACTGACCACAAGAGTCTTAAATATATATTCACACAGAAAGATCTTAATATGTTCCAGAGAAGATGGATAGAGCTCATCAAGGATTATGACTATTCAATACATTACCACCATGGGAAAGCGGACAAGGTGGAGGATGCCCTATGTAGAAAGGATCCAGCGATTCTATCAATGATGAGAATTGAGAAGGATCCAATCTTCTTAGACTTGATGAAGATAGATGTGGGACTCATAAAGAAGGTAACATCATCAATCCTTTCACAAAGGATTTCTCAACCATCTCTTTTGGAAAGGTTAAAGTATGCTCAAAAGGATGATGTGGGAATTCAAGAAAAAGTGGGAGCTATAAAAAATGGGAAATCCTCGGAGTGTAATGTTAATGAAGAAGGAATTGTGCGATTTGGGAAAAGACTATGTGTTCCATCAAGTCTGCAGCCGAAGAAGGAAGTTGTGGATGATGCACATAGTTCAAATTTTTCTATTCACCCAGGGAGCACAAAGATGTATCGAGATCTACAAGACAACTTTTGGTGGGATAATATGAAGAAGGAGATTGCTGAATATACATCAAAGTGCCTGGTGTGTCAGCAAGTAAAGGCAGAGAGACAGAAGTCTAAGGGGATGATTCAACCATTGCCCATACCAAAATGGAAATGGGACAACATCACCATGGACTTTGTCACCAGACATCCATGTACATCCAAAGGAAACAATGCAATCTGGGTTGTTGTGGATCATCTTACAAAGACTTCACACTTCATTGCTATTTGAGAGGATTTCTCTTTGGATTAACTGGAACAGATATATATCAGGGAAGTGGAAAGGTTGCATGGAGTACCACTATCTATTGTGTCTGACCAAGATCCAAGATTCACCTCTAAGTTTTGGAAGAGTCTTCAACATGCTCTGAATACTGAACTGAACATTAGTACGACCTATCATCCTCAAATTGATGGCCAATCTGAGCGGACTATACAAACACTTGAGGATATGTTTAGAGCATGCTCAATGAACTTTAAAGGAGGATGGGATCAACATCTTCTGCTGGTTGAGTTCTCTTATAATAACAGTTTCCACTGGAGAATCCAAATGGCACCATATGAAGCCCTATAGGGGAAAAGGTGTAGAACACCGGCATGTTGGGTTGAGGTCAGTGAACGTAACCTGCTTGGGCCAGAAGTTGTCAAAGAAATGGTGGAGAAGGTGAAAACCATTCAGCATCATATCAAGGAAGCCCAGAGTTGATAGAAGAGTTATGTAGATAATCGTCGACAAGACCTTGAATTTAAAGTTGGAGACATGGTGTTTTTACGCATATCTCCGTGGAAGAAGGTCATGAGGTTAGGAAAGAAAGAGAAGTTAATTCCATGGTACATCGGCCCCTTCGAGATTCTTGATCATGTCGGGGTTGTGGCCTATCGACTAGCACTTCCACCTACCATGGCCAAAGTGAATGATGTCTTTCATGTATCCCTCTTAAGGAAGTAAATATCGGAGGCTTCACATATACTCTCTTCCGAGGTGGTACAATTTGAAGATGATCTTTATTATGAGGAGCAACCACTGAAGATCATAGATCGTAGAGAAAAAGTTCTACGAAATAAGACAATCCCCCTTGTCAAGGTGTTATGGAGAAATCACAAGTTTGAAGAAGCGACTTGGGAGTTGGAGGATGTGATGAAGCTAAGTTACCCACATTTGTTTTAGTGTGGGAAAAGGAAAATTTCTAGGGCGAAATTTCTTAAGGGGGAATATTGTAATGACCTGAAGTTTCATTAATGGAAAATACCTCTTAATCCAGTTAAATGTCTATTTATGAAAAAGTTTTTATAAGTTGTCAAATTCTTTGGTTTTAGGTTAAGAATTTTGACCGTTGTTAATATAGTCGTTGAACAGTGATCACATGATTAGTATAAATATAATGCTTTAACGAACCCAATTTTTACTCTTAAAAAGGAAGTGATTGCCTCATCCAGTAGAATTTCCCCATATGAATCCCATTTTTCAGAGCTCGGAAAAGAGGTGGCGTCTTTGGGCTTCGCCCTTGACCAAGCCCAAGCTGAGCTTCATTATGTCAAACTCGAACGAGACCGTCTACGGGAAAAGTGGAAGTTGATAGAGATTACCACTCTAGCGATGTTATCCGAGCCACCCCAAGAGTCTTTCACCATCACACACCTTACCCTTAGGTCTTATGCAGCTGTTTTAAGGGGTTATGTACCAAATATGTAGTATTATGTTCATGTACATAATTTTTTTTGTATATAACAATCAATATAATTTCTAGTCATTTTTGATACATTGTAAATAGTTGTTAAAGTACAAATGGTGTTTTTAGTTATTACTTAATTAGAAATATATTTTATTAAACTAAGGTATTTTTGAATTAAATAATATTTAAATAATATTATTATGAAATTAATTTTTATTAAATATAAATGATCTTATAATTTTATGAATACAATTAAAATTTTTATTAAGGTTTGAAAGCCATTTCTGTCAAAAGCAGGGAATTTTCGATAAATGTCGGTTTTTATTTTAAAAGTGAAAATTCAAATAATTAGAAAAAAAAATTAGATAAAATAAATGTCATTTCTGGAATCAAGACGTCGAAATTATCCAACGGTGAATTTTTCATAATTTTTTGAGGCAGTCAAATTTTTGGGTAAAAATTATATACCGTTTAAATATATAATATGTTTTATGACATCATAATGACCCAATGGTGGTGTAATAAAATACCATAATCCTTATTTTCGGACAATATTTGTTTTACCATTAATATAATGTGATTTTGGGTTTGTTTGACTTACTTTTCTAAGCATTAATGAACCCCTCAAGACATATTCAACACTTTGCCTTTTTAAATTAATTTCCATGAGAGTGTGACTCACCTCCACATAAGCAACCCTAATATTTTAATAAGTTCGGACCTTGGCCTTGTAAAATATTTTTTTCCTCTTTCATTTTCCCAAAAACATGGGAAAACCATGGGATGGTTTGTGGTTTGGATTAGTTTATTATAAGGGGTCCCAAACCTAAATAATAAAGAATTCTCTCACCTTTACTATATAAACCCACCTAAGCTCCCACTTCCTCCTCACTAAAATGCTTTGGAGTTCGTCCAAACTCTACCCTACACTCTCTAGAACCCTCCCAAGGTGCCCCAAGCTCTAAAGAAGCCTCTCACAAGCCTCTCTCTTGCCCTTGGAAGCACACATCCATGTAAGGGTTTTTTTCTTCCTTTATCATTTTGTAAATTTTCTTTAAGTTGTATTGCACTTTCAATTTCAATTATGAATGTTGGGGTATGGTTTCACACCTCCCCCATACTTCCCTATTATTGTTTTAATGATTGGAGACCCCTTTATCTCTCATTAAATGCGTCCCATGTACACCCGTTACTATGCCAAAATTCCAAAAGGAACTTCTCTCTCTTCTTTTACATTCAAGCAATACATTTGTATCATGAATCTAAATTACATTTCAATTGTTGGGAAATGTATCTATTGTTGTACCTCTCGTACCCCTCAAGGTTTTATTTTCATGATCACAATCACCCTCATATTTATCTAATCCTCTTTCAAGTGTTTTTGGTTGATAGGAATCAAATCAGGTTTCCAAAGGATTGGCCCAAGAAAGCTGGCAAATGGACTGAAATCCAGACCACCGGCCAGCCGGTGGCACCTGCACTCAAGAGGGAGCCACTGCCTTACCACCGGCCGACCGGTGGCCTCAGCACCGGCCAGCCGCTGGAACCCAGCCAGAACAGTCTGAGCTACTGTCTCAGCACCGGCCAGCCGGTGGCTCCTCCACCGGTCGACCGGTGGAGCCTGGACCAGAATTCTCCTTCTCTGCCATGGCACCGGCCAGCCGGTGGAGCTGTACCGGCCAGCCGGTAGCCCAGTCAAACTAGCCGTTGGCTTTGACCAGTCAACCCTCTTTTGGCCTCCAACGGCTTCGAGGACTTCTCCAACGGCTCCGAAGGCCCCCAATGTGTTCCATGCCTATAAATAAAGGCTGAGGAAGCCCCGGACACCAACGGGATCATATACGAAGCCAAAGGACATATTTTGGATCAATTGGCCAACCTCCGGCGACTTCCTTCAAAGGAACCTCAAGTGCTCCAACAACTTCCACATCCAAAGGAGCACCTCAAGAAGCTTGGAAGCGGCCTTCAACATCTCCTATCAATCAAAGGCGCCCAAGTCTTCCCAATTACGGTTTTTCTTGTTTTATATATTTTGAGCTTAAAATTGGGTTTGTGCCTACAAACCCCAAACTCCTTCTTCATCTCCCTTTCTTTGGGTTCTCACACCACCATTAAGGTGTGAAGAGGTTAGTCAAGCCTTTCCTTTTAAAAGGCTTGAGTTTTCGGTGAGCTAGCCTTCACCCGTTAAAAAGGCTAGTGGGTTCTTGCTATTCCATTGAAAGCAAGTGGGTTCTTGCTCAACCATATAAAAGCAAGCTGTAATAGGTCCTAGTGCTACCTCAAAGCCTAGTGGGTTTCTTGCTAAAACCATTGAAAAGCAAGCGGTAGGAATCTCTCAACGGTTGAGTTGGGAGCGGAGACGTAGGCCGGGTTTTGGCCGAACTCCGTTAACAATTTCTTGTGTGATTGCCTCTTTTATTTTCCGCTGCACATACTTTAATTTCACTTTGATTTTAATTTGTTAATCCTTTTTTTTAAAGGCAATTCACCCCCCTCTTGCCATCATTCCCTCGTTTTTCTTCCGCCTAACAATTGGTATCAGAGGGAGTATTTGAATAATTCCCTAAACCGGTTTCAAATTAAAGATCCTTTTTGATGGCTTCTACCGCTTCTTCTTCTCAAACCCTCGAAGGTCATTCATTGGGTCGTGCTCCATTGTTTGATGGAACCGACTATTCTTTTTGGAAAACCCGCATGACCACTTTTTTAAAAAGTATTGGTTATCCACTTTATAAAATTGTTATGCAAGGATTTTCCCTCTCCTCTCCCGATGAGTCTAAATGGACCCCCAATGACATTGCTTATTTTGAGCTTGATGGCAAAGCCATGAACGCTCTTCATTGTGGTATTGGCCGTAATGTTTTTAATTTCATTTATTCTTGCAGTACTTCTTACGATCTTTGGAAATTTTTAGAACTAACCTATGAAGGTACTAGCGAGGCTCCAAAGCAAGAATCTGATCAAAAGCAAGAAACCGACGAAAAGCTCAAGCCCGTTTGCCCACTCCACAAGAAAAGGGCCAAGAAGAAGAAAAAGGAGAAGGCTTCAAAGGCAACATGGAGTGATAGCTCCACCTCTTCATTCTCCTCCTTCTCCTCGAGCGACCAAGGTAAAAAATGCCTAATGGAAAATCATGAGGTATCATCTTCCGACTCCTCTTCCTCTTGTTCTTCAAATTCAAATTCTTTAAATCATTTATCCTATGAAGATCTCCAATACGCTAGAGATCAACTAGAAAAAGGTTTTCATACTTTATCATCAAAATTTGTTGCTTTAAAAAAGTCTTTCAAAAAACTCTCCTCCGAAAAACACCAACTTCTCAAAGAGAGGGAGGAACTCACCCTTAAAATCCAAAATTTTCCAAATGTTGATTCTATGGAATCAACCATCAAAGACCTAAGGGAGACCCTAGCTATGTTCACCCAAGGGGAACAAAATTTGAACAATCTCCTAGGTTCCCAACGAATTTCTAGGACCACTCAAGGACTTGGCTATACCAACCAAGCCTCCTCCTCCCATGCACCCACTGTTTTTGTAAGGGGGAGCTCTAGTTTTAAATTTTGCAATTATTGTAAAAAACCCGGGCACCTTATTTATGAATGTAATTGTAAAAACGCCCGGTATGGTCAACCCAAAAGTTTTTTCTTTTCGGATGAATTTTATAGGAGAAGACCCGCCATGAAACAAGTATGGATTGAAAAATCCCTTCTTGCGAGTCTCTCCGGGCCAAAATTTATTTCCTTTCCCCGGTGATTTATTGTTTTTATTTAGGGGGAGTTAGGATCATTTTTTAGTCTTTTTTCTTTCAATTCAAACTTTCTTTTTCAACTCTTGGTATCAAATTTTTCAATTCAAAATTTTCTATTAAATTTTCATTTCAAAACTTCCAAAACTTTTCATTTCATTTTCAAAAATTCCAATTGATCTTGATTTTCATTTTTCCCTCAATCAAGTTCTATGCCCCATTCTATTTTGATAATCACAAAGGGGGAGAAATTTCTTGATTGATTGGGGGAGAATCCTTTTCATTATGCTTAGCATTTCCTTTCAATTTCAGTATTTTACTTTGATTGTTTTGGTGATTGTGATCATCAAAATAGGGGGAGATTGTTGTACCTCTCGTACCCCTCAAGGTTTTATTTTCATGATCACAATCACCCTCATATTTATCTAATCCTCTTTCAAGTGTTTTTGGTTGATAGGAATCAAATCAGGTTGCCAAAGGATTGGCCCAAGAAAGCTGGCAAATGGACTGAAATCCAGACCACCGGCCAGCCGGTGGCACCTGCACTCAAGAGGGAGCCACTGCCTTACCACCGGCCGACCGGTGGCCTCAGCACCGGCCAGCCGGTGGAACCCAGCCAGAACAGTCTGAGCTACTGTCTCAGCACCGGCCAGCCGGTGGCTCCTCCACCGGTCGACCGGTGGAGCCTGGACCAGAATTCTCCTTCTCTGCCAAGGCACCGGCCAGCCGGTGGAGCTGTACCGGCCAGCCGGTAGCCCAGTCAAACTAGCCGTTGGCTTTGACCAGTCAACCCTCTTTTGGCCTCCAACGGCTCTGAGGACTTCTCCAACGGCTCCGAAGGCCCCCAATGGGTTCCATGCCTATAAATAAAGGCTTAGGAAGCCCCGGACACCAACGGGATCATATACGAAGCCAAAGGACATATTTTGGATCAATTGGCCAACCTCCGGCGACTTCCTTCAAAGGAACCTCAAGTGCTCCAACAACTTCCACATCCAAAGGAGCACCTCAAGAAGCTTGGAAGCGGCCTTCAACATCTCCTATCAATCAAAGGCGCCCAAGTCTTCCCAATTACGGTTTTTCTTGTTTTATATATTTTGAGCTTAAAATTGGGTTTGTGCCTACAAACCCCAAACTCCTTCTTCATCTCCCTTTCTTTGGGTTCTCACACCACCATTAAGGTGTGAAGAGGTTAGTCAAGACTTTCCTTTTAAAAGGCTTGAGTTTTCGGTGAGCTAGCCTTCACCCGTTAAAAAGTCTAGTGGGTTCTTGCTATTCCATTGGAAGCAAGTGGGTTCTTGCTCAACCATATAAAAGCAAGCTGTAATAGGTCCTAGTGCTACCTCAAAGCCTAGTGGGTTTCTTGCTAAAACCATTGAAAAGCAAGCGGTAGGAATCTCTCAACGGTTGAGTTGGGAGCGGAGACGTAGGCCGGGTTTTGGCCGAACTCTGTTAACAATTTCTTGTGTGATTGCCTCTTTTATTTTCCGCTGCACATACTTTGATTTCACTTTGATTTTAATTTGTTAATCCTTTTTTTTAAAGGCAATTCACCCCCCTCTTGCCATCATTCCCTCGTTTTTCTTCCGCCTAACATCTATATGACCTCCTTATTGTCCATTACATGTAAATATGATGATTAACCCCTTTCCATCTCATCAACCATTTTTATGAATTCTTATGTCACACCGTTATGCTGCCGAAATCACACCGATTTTCTAAGTCAATGTCATTGTGTACTGAATACCATGCCAATTTCTCCATCAAGGGTATTCAAATTTAGGCACATTTACTTATTTATTGTAAAGTTTCATGTATTAATTCCACATTTTTTTATCATGGAATAAATCATTATGTTTTATGAATCCATGTTTTATGATCCAAGTGGCACACTTATGCATGAAATGAAATGTTTAAGAAGGGTGCGCCCATATAGCGCTCCAATGCATTGGGTAAAGTATAGTATCATGATATGTCATGTGCAATGAGTGTTGACTCATGCTAATTCATGTGCAATGAGGGTTTACACGTGCTTCATGTGCAATGAGGGTTTACTCATGCTCCATGTGCAATGAGCCTTGGCTCATGATAATTCAATGTTAAGTGTTGTTGCCACATTTCCATGTTATTATTATCATGCTTTATCAGGACTTTATATTCGTGTTTCTTTTATGCTCTATTGATATGCCTATTTTCCAACATGTATTGTACTCCTCATGTTATTCCGTGTGTACTCCCTTACTGGGATTTATAGATCACCCTTTTCTTACGCATGTCCTCAGGTTATCCCATGCAATGCTAAGTATGAGGGAATGTAGTGGTCATGTAAAGGAAGTTTTCAATAAAGATGTTGTGCTTCATGTTTTACGTTTTTATGTAATGATCCTAAGCCCCAAAGACACTAAACCTCTCGATCTTATTTGTTTTATCAAGTGAAGTTTTATGTAATGAATCATGTTTATGTTGTAATAAAAAAAGGCTTGTCATAATTCATGATAAAATAGAATGGGAATAAAACATGTGATTGTCGAAACCATTAAGCACATGATATGATTTCCATAGTAGCCAAGGAATTACTGCCAAGACCATCTTAGTGGACAAAGACCCTTTTTGAATCGAGTTCACTCCTCATTCTAGTCATGTATCACTGAACCAGATTAACTTACTGTTCCAGCCATTTTTACCTCATGAGATATAAATCTTTACCCAAGGCATTGGAGGAAGATATAGGTCCCACCCATCTCAAAATTAAATCATTCTTTCGTGTGCCACAAAATCACAAATCATACATCATAGCATAACCCATGTAATAGAATGGGATTATTAAACATCACGCCATCATAAAATGGATATAATTTCATCCTAATAATGTAAATAATCGAGACATTATACTTGAAACATAAACATATTAAATAATTACATTTTAGATCGAAAATAGTTTTGATAAAACACTTGAAATGAATTCTTAAGGAAAATATCTTTTCTCCTTCAAAATCATTTTCATTTCACAAAATGCCATGAAATTTTAAAATAAAAGGGGATTTTTTGAAAATAATCATGAAATCTTGTAGAGGAAGATTCATGAAAATGAGGAATTATGAAACCGTAAAAATCCATTGACACCGTATAAGTTAGAAATACCATTCTCCTCGTACTTTTGTCAGAAAAGTCAAAACGTTCCTCAGGTGGTAAACAAAAGTTAGATTCCTTTCATAACATGTGGTAAAAGAAAAAAATGGGTAAAAAGGCCATTAAACATACATGAAATCGTTTTTAGAAAACAGAGACATGAATGATAACAAAAAAACCCATTAAATACTTACGAATAAACAATCTCAGATAAGAGCAAGAATGGAATAGATATCCCTTACCTTATGTCTAATATGCTTCATATGTATCTGAACCTCCTGGATAGTGATTTAAATAATTTCATTTACTTATTACAGATTCACAATCATTGTTATGATATCATATATGGTTTACTTATGACTTTATATTACCCGTTATTTTGTAAATTCGATGTAAAAGCAGCGATTTGGGTAAAATCGTTTCTTTTATTGTACGTGTTTCAACCTGTTGTTCTTAATATTATTACTTATATCCTGATTTATGTAATTCCAGAATGTCAAACATTATTTATATATAATATATATTCAGAATATACATATATATATGATTGATCGATAAATGGAATGAAATACACCATTCATGGAGATGGTAGGCCGTATGTACGCAAGAAGGCTGTTTTCGTTTCCTTATTGAATTGAATGGAATTAAGTAGATGACATAAGTATATATATATATACATAAATACAATTTAATTATTATGTCATATATTTCATTATTATTCATTATATATACTTTATAATCATTCATTAATGTTTAACATAGAGAATGAATCTCATCACGTCGTGGAGACGGGTGTCCGTACGCACGCATGAGCGATGATATCATTCTCATGATCATGGAATTGTATTGAAGTTTAGGTATAAAATCTCAGAATCAATATCAGTTTACAATAATTATATATAGTTATTTATTTACACCATTATACCCATCCAAGTAAGGCGATGGTCAAAAATAGATTACACCACGATGTGGATACGGTATTCCGTAAGTACGCACGCGCGGTGATTTCGTTTTCCATAGGATGGATAGAAGATGAAATTGGGTTGTTTCATATTTATAATAAAATATCAGTATATTATTGATAATTATTTTATTAATTTATGATGAAACAAATAATTTAGAATAAGTATAAGAAGAAATTAATTGGAATGAATCGGTAAAGGATATTACCTCATCTTTGACGCGACTCTTCTTATCCTCCCCTTAAGGCACTAGGGTTGGTCTTTTTAGGAGACCAGAACCTCTATAATGTATCTAGGGAAGATTATAATTGAAATGGGAAGTGTTTGGCTGAGGTTCAATTCTCAAATTAGTGTGAAGAGAATATGGAAGGGGTGCCCTTTTTATAAGGGAGGAGAGGTGCACCTTTGAAAAAACTTAAAATATTATTTTATTATAAAGTCATATTCGGTTTTTAATAGCTTAAAATTGATTTATTTAGAAGCTAAGGTAGGGATGGGTCGATATAATTTCATCCAATCGGATTTAGAGAAGTTTAGATTACTATTTTAACCTAATCTTTTAGATTTGACTCTATGTTAAATAATTTAACTTTTACCATGTCTTCTTGTTTTCATACACTATTTGTTTAATAAACATAATATAACAAGAAAAAAAAACCCAAAGTTGTTATTTATTAATATATATATAACCTTATCTTATTAATTTTGCCGAAACATAGATTTTTATAAATATTATAACAATTAATAATATAATATTTTAAAAAAAACTATTTTATGTCAATTTTGAAACTATTTGATAATTGATTTTTGTGATAATGAAAATAGCATGATTAGTTCGAAAAACATAATAAAATCAATAATAACATGTCATATTAAGCTATAAAATTAGTTGAATTTATGAAAAGTCTCAAATTACATTTATTTTGGTATTTATAATATCAATTATTTTAATATGTCATTATTTTGGTAATTACTGCATCACTATTGTGTCATAAATAACTTAAATTATTTAATATCTAAAAATTATAAACAAAACAACATTATGTAGGAAATATTTTTATATTTATAATGAATATTTATAGTCGAATTTATATTATGTATATCCATGTATTAAAAATGTTTTAGTTATTAAACATTGATTTTAACTATTTTAACTCTTTTATAAATTGAACAATAATAAATGTCCTAATCTAATACAAGTGGACCTAAAAGATAATATTATATTCCAAAGGTTGTTTTTGGTCGAATTATACTTATGTAATAGAATTATAACATGTGGTAGGGTAATAATAATATCATTTCTACCCTCAATTACCCTATTTACTTTTATTCGTGGTAAATAAAAGTAAAAAGTTACCATTCACAAAAAAAATATTTTTATCTTATTGAACCACATTTTAGTCCTTTATATTAACTGTGTCTCTCAAAGTTTTAAAATTCCACTCACAGAAGAGGTAAAATTATGTTTATGTAAATTTTCAAATTCTCCTAGGAGGTGGGTAAAAGACGGTGAAAAGTTCAATAAAATTTTTATATATCTAAAATTATTATAAAATGACTTCAATGAATTACATTGAACTTGTATAGGTATTGTGTATCAATTTTTGACCAAAAATAAATATAAATAAAATAAATAATTATTTAAATAAAAAGTTGGTTTTTAAATAGTAACCCAGTGTTTTCAGTATTTATCATAAATTGAAAGTTTTCAGAAAAATATCAAAAAATCACCCTAGTCTAATTTCAATATTCCAAATATAAAAATGAAGTCCATTTTGAAAGATAAAATTTATAAAATTTCAAAAAGTGGGCATTTATATTCATAACATCTAGTTCATAATAATAATATAATAATATCTCGTTTAGTGAAACTTGGTATTGCGTATAACACATGCTATCATGGAAGGTTGAAGTTTCATGTAATGAAAGCCAAGTCAGGGTTGCGTATAGTGCAAGATTCATTTGTTTTTTCATATAATTGAATCCAACCATATTTCATTTATACATTGAACATATATATATATATACACTCAATGTTGCGTAAAATAACTTCTATAAAATGAACTAGAAATTGTGTGTAACACGATCCAAGATTAGTGTTGCGTATATTGCAAGCTAATACGGTGTTGCGTATAGCACAATATAATCGTGGTGTGACGTACAACAAAAGACATTAAAGAAATTAAAAAGAATAATTCTCATAAAATTTTGGGTTGTTACATTCTACCACCATAAATTGAATTTCCTCTTCGAAATTTGTCAGGGTTATAAATGGTTTTCTACTTGAAAGTTTCTTTCATTGAAACGCAAAACGTAAAATGGAATATGAAAACATAACTTTAAAAATGAAAGTCTGAAACATAACGGTTACCCAAATTAACTAATCACTAGGTTTCCACATAGAAGAACATAGGTGAAAATATTGATATGGAAGGAAAATATAACCATCAAGTTCTGAAGGATAGTGGTAGAGAACATGGCTATGAAAAATTCAACAATCAAAAGGCCATAAATTTGTGACGATCTACGGTACCATCTGATTCATCATATATGAGAGTCTTAGAACAACATTTTTGGTTTCCATGATCATTTCCCTAACGTTGATGAACTTTTACATAATGAGAAATACTTAATTGATTTCAGTGTAATATCATCGTTTTTTGTTCCGTGAACAATTTCCTCTTCATCTCTATTTAAAGATATGAAGTTTAATTTGCCATTCATGAAGTGTTAGTAGATCATGTGATAGAATGATAAGTCTTACCATCTGTTTCTATCATAAAAAGGTTAGCATAAGTTATTAAAAATACATAAGTCCATCTATGGTGAGAAAAATTGTATATGATTAAAAAAATGGACTTATACTTTATCTATCATGCTGCATAATAAAATAAAACTAGTTTCTACTAACCAGGGACTTCCTGTAGGCCAGTGGTAGGCGATGAAGGCATGTCGCACCTCGGTTGTGGGTTCGAATTCTCGTAACCTTGTCCAACATGATGGGTTGTCACCTGTCCTATGGGTTGTCCTTTTTCTTAAACAATACTATAATAACATTTCAGAAATAAAAAGTTATATCTTTAACCAATACTATATGATGTCCATTCCAACCTTTCGCCTTATCGAAAATACTTCTATCCGATTACTAGAAATTTCATCTACCGAGCATGTGAATTCCTTCATTTGTCCTCATATATCATAAGATATATCTTGATGGTCACATTCCAATCATGTGAATACCTTAATCTTATTCTTTTGAAACATGAATTACCATAGAACCGTAGTGAATACATGAGTGCTGTCAAAATTTAACTCTTTCCACATAAAAAATCCAAAAAAATTTATATACTCAAACCATGATATCACATTGTCCTTATATCAACCATGAGCTCATCAATACTATAAAACATCTCATTATCTCTTAATCCCTTCATTATGTTCATATCATCTACTTTCCAAAAAATATATGAATAAACTTTCATGGATACCGGTACCATTCAACATATACTTTCAAATACTTTAGGAAAAACAATAGTGTAACAATTCTTAGATGTGTCTTTATTCCATTGTACCATTACCTATACAACATAACTCTTGATAAACATAAATCATTCCACTACCATATTAAACCACTAACTGAGCTTCATCATTTCTTTCATATCATATATCATTTGTAGTCTCTTCATAATCATCAACATAAATACTACCCATATAACCATGATGATTATCTTCATGAGATTTTCCCTTAGAGAATTAGTTTGAATAATGTCCACATTTAAAACATTTAACCATTGATGATGTCTCAGAAATACCATTATCATTTTCCATGGTTTTAACTGAACCATTTACTTTACAATTACTGGATTTTTGTATTTCTTTTCCACACCAAAAACATCTTCCAGCTCCTTTGAAACATTCTCCCTGATGCCTCTTCCCGAATGATTAAAATGAGGGGAATTGAACTTTCTTTCCTCTATGATCATCATGAAACTCCATGTTTCTCTTATTAGCTGAGTCAGGATACTTAACAATGTTGAGATTATTGATCATATTATGATATTTCTGATTAGGAATAATAATGATGTTCGGACTTCTAGATCCAATTTCATTTGGTTTCTCACGATGAAGATCATTCCATTGTCCATCATATCATCCATTATCGCGAATCTTCATGTTTTTGGCCATTTTCTAAAACCCAAAAAGAATTGTGTGAGAGGAAAATATTATACTAGGAAAAACAACATAATAAAGGTGGAGTACCATCAATATCTAACATATTAGGTTAAATTCTAATATCCTTACCGTAATTGTAGGATTATAACCTATACATATACTTATCCTTAGGGACATCCCTAGACATACCATAGAAATATCTCTAGGGATCTCACAAAAGTTCTCGCATCCTAGTTTCTAAAGGTTAGCAAAACCTTCACTCTAATACCAACTATAGAGACCCAAATCATGGCGTACATGGACCATAAATTACTTTTGCGCAATACTTAATACATGTAATAAAAATACGCCCATATACTGTATCAGTTTAGTGTCTTTGGAAACACAGAACGTAATCCTCTAATCATGGTGAAAGATCTTCAACATCTCCCATAAAGATCTTCCCATTTTGGTTTTATTACCTAAAACCTTTCTTTATATCCTGGGTAAATGAAAACATAAAAACGGTGAGCTCCAATTCTCAGTAAGGTTATACATAGAGAATATAAAACAATCCATAAACATTTGAATGCAAAAAACATGAACATAAAATCTAAACATCAAAATCTTGAGCAAATACATAAATCATGGAAATACGTAAGGCATATATCATAAAGGAATATCAATCATGATAAAATAGAATGGTAATAAATCATGTGATTGTGGAAACCATTAAGCACCTGATATGATTTCCATTGTAGCCAAGGCATTGCTGCCAAGACCATCTTAGGGGACAAAGTCCCTTTCTGAATCGAGTTCACTCTTTGTTCCAGTTTCGTATCACTGAACCAAATTAACTTACCATTTCATCCATGTTTATCTCATGAGATATAAATATTTACCCAATTCATTGGAGGGAGATATAGGTCCCACCCATCTCATAATGAAATCATTCTTTTGTGTGCCACAAAATCAAAAATCATACATCATAGCATCACCCATGTAATAGAATGGGATTCTTAAACATCATTCCACCATAAAATTGATATCATTTCATCATAAGAATAATCAAACCATATAAATTATGGGGACATTGTACTTGAAACATAAACATATTCAATAATGTCATTTTAGATAGAAAATAGTTTTAATAAAACACTTGAAATGAATTCTTGAAGAAAATATCCTTTCTTCGTCAAAATCATTTTATTTCCACAAAATGCAATGGAATTTTAAAATAAAATGGTTTTGTTGAAAATAATCATGAAATATTGTAGAGGAATATTCATGAAAATGAGGCGTTATGATAGCGTAAAAATCCGTTCACGCCGTATAAGTTAAAAATAACATTTTCCACGTACTTTTGTCAGGAAAGTCAAAAAGTTCCTCAGGTGGTAAAAAAATTAAGATTCCTTTCATAACATGTGGTAAAATTCAATAATGGGTAAAAATTCGATTAAACATACATGAAAACATTTTTAGAAAATAGGGGCCTGGATGATAACAAAAACCCCAGTAAATACATACGAATAAACAATCTCGGATAAGAGCGAGATTGGAATAGTTATCCCTTACCTTATGTCTGATATGCATCGTATGTATTAGAAACTATTGTATAATGATTTAAATAATGTCATTGACTTATTAAAGATTCATATTCATTGTTATGATATCATATATGGTTTATATATGACTTTATATTACCCATTCTTTTGTAAATTTGATGTAAAAGCAGCGATTTGGGTTAAATCGTTTCATTTATTGTACGTGTTTCGACTTGTAGTTCATAATATTAATACTTATATCCTGATTTATATACTTATGAAATGTAAAAATGATTTATATATAATATATATTCATAATATACATATTTATATATATATATGATAGATCGATAAATGGAATGAAATACACAGTTCATGGAGACGGTAGGTCGTACGTACGCATGAACGTTGTTTTCGTTTCCTTTTTAAATTGAACAGAATTAAGTAGATGACATAAATGTATAAATAAATAAATCCAGTATAATTATTATGTCATATATTTCATTATTATTCATTATATATAATTTATAATCATTCATGAATGGTTAACAGGGAGAATGAATCTCATCCCGTCGTGGAGACGGTAGTCCGTACGTACGCACGAGCGATGATATCATTCCCATGATCATGAAATTTTATTTAAGTGTATGTATAATATTTCAGAATCAATATCACATTACAATAATTATATATTGTTATTTATTTAGACTATTATACCAATATAAGTAAGGTGGTGGTCGAAAACAGATTACACCACGACGTGGAGAGGGTATTCCGTACGTACGCACGCGCGGTGATTTGTATTTCCGTAGGATGGATAGAAGATTAAATTGGGTTGTTTCATATTTATAATAACATATCAGTATATTAGTGATACTAATGTTATTAATTTATGATGAAACAAATAATTAAGAAGAAGTAGAAGAAGAAATAAATTGGAATGAATCGGTAAAGGATATTACCTCTTCGTTGACACGCCTCTTCTTAGCCTCGTCTTAAGGCACTAGGGTTTGTCTTTTGAGGAGACCAAAACCTCTATAATGTTTCTAGGGAAGATGATAATGGAAAAATTCAGGGTTTGGGCGAGCTACAATGCTCAAAAGGGTCTGAAGAGAAGAGGGAAGGGGTGCACATTTATAAGGGAGGAGAGGGGCACCTTTTGAAAAACCTAAAATATTATTATATTATAAAGTCATATTCGGTTTTTTATAGCTCCAAATTGATTTATTTGGATGATAAGGTTGGTATGGGTAGAATTACTTTACCAATAGGTTTTAAACAAGTTTAGGTTACTATATTAACCTTCTCATTTATATTTAACTCTAAGTTAAATAATTTAACTTTTACCGTGTCATCTTGTTTTCTTAAACTATGTGGTTAATAAAAAAATTTATAAAGCCAAAATAAACCCAAGTAGTTAATTAATAATATATATAACCTTATCTTAGTCATTTGGATGAATCTTAAATTTTTATAAATATTATAAAAATTATTAATATAATATTTGTTTTAAAAACTATTTTATGTGAATTTTGAAACTATTTGATAATTGATTTTTGGAAAAATCATAACATCATTATTGGTTATAAAAATGTTAATTAAATAAATACTAACATGTAATATTAACCTATAAAATTAGTTTAATTCATAAAAATACTCAAATTACAGTTATTTCGGTATTTATAATCTCAATTATTTTAATATTCCATTATTTAGGTAATTACTGCATCACTATTGTGTCATAAATAAATTAAATTATTTTATGATTAAAAATTATAAATAAAATTCCATTATTTAGGAAATATTTTTATCATTCCAAGTAATATTTATAGTCTAATTTATCTGATGTATAACAATATATTAAAAATGTTTTAGTTATTAAACATTGATTTTAACTATTTTAACTATTTTTTTAAATAAAATATTAATAAATTTCCTAATCTAATCAGAGTGGACCAAAATGATAATATTCTATTACTAAGGTTTATTGGTCTAATTATACTTATCAAATAGAATTAGTACATGTTTTGGGGTAGTAATAATATAATTTTTACACTAAATTACCCTATTTACTTTTAACCATGGTAAATAAAAGTAAAAAGTTACTATTCACCAAAGAAAAAATTATCTTATTGAACCACATTTTACTCCTTGATATTAACCACGTCTCTTGGATTTTCGAAATTCCTCTCACAGAAACGGTAAAATTATGTTTTATGAAAATTTTCAAATTCTCCTAGGAGGTGGGTAAAAGACGGTGAAAAGTTCAATAAAATTTTTATATATCTAAAATTATTATAGAATGACTCCAATTAATTACATTGAACTTCTATTGGTATTATGTATCAATTTTTGACCTAAAATAAGTATAAATAAAATAAATAATTATTTAAATAAAATGTCAGTTTTTAAATAGTAACCCAGTGTTTTCACTATTCATAAAAAATTGAATGTTTTCAGAAAAATACCAAAAAATTACCCTAGGATAATTTCGATATTATATATCTAAAAATGAAGTCCATTTGGAACGATAAAATTTATAAAATTTAAAAAAGTGGGTATTGTTATTCATAACGGTCAGTTTGTAATAATATTATTATAATATCTCGTTTAGTGAAACTTGGTATTGCGTATAACACACGCTATCGTGGATGGTCACGGTTGCGTGTAATTGAAGCCAAGTTAGGGTTGCGTGTAGTACCGGATTCATTTGTTGTTGCGTATAATAAAATCCAACCATATTTAATTTATACATTGAATATATATATATATACACTCAATATTGCATAAAATAACTTCTATCAAACGAACATGAAATTGTGTGTAACATGATCCATGATTAGTGTTGCGTATACTGCAAGATAATACGGTGTTTCATATAGTGCAATATAATCTTGGTGTAGCATACAACAAAAGAAATCAATAAAATTAAAAGGAATAATTCTTATAAAATCTCGGGTTGTTACACTTACCACACGTCTTCCTCTACACCCCAAATATCATAAAACAAAAATGGCCTCTTTTACCTTTTTCTCTTGTACTAACATGATTCATCATCATCATTAACACCAAAGACAAACATTGGGAATCCCCAAATGACATTATTGATTACCATGTTCTAAAATCTAGATCTAGGAATAATGTTAAACCCTCATGGGAATGTACTCACCTAAAAATTGATAATAAACATGGAACATTCCTTGTAAAGACCCCACCACAGTTTCTTAGAGTCGATGCCTTACATCATTACATTTAATAATTACAATAAGATTGTATCCTAAAGAAATAAATATTTTAGTATATTTTTAAGGAAATATACACAAATATGTTTAACATTACATCTTGAAATTAAATACAAAATATATATTTTATTGGGAATATCCACATCTAATAGTTTATGTTGGATATAAATTCATAATAAACATCATCATGTCCTTAGATAAAGAATTATATGAAATGGGATAGATCAAAATTATTAGTAATGGTATGAGAAAATAAAGAATATAACATAAAAATTGATATAAGGCATGGAGAATAATTGAAAACACATTCCTTTAAGAAAAATAAACGTGGACACATTATAGTAGGAATATGAACTGAATAAATATTTCCACAAATAAACATAATTATTGTTATTATACTAGTCAAATAAACACATGAACTATGAATTTCTATCATTATAATGTGGTAAATGCATATTCCATTAATTCTGAAACATACCATCCAGGCCTCGGTCTAGAACTCAAAAAATCTTTAAGGCCTCATCCGAAACTATATCTAAAAATGGGCAAGGCCTCGGCCAAGTCCATATTTATTTGTCTCATGAGAGCTTCTGTTGGATCGAGGGGCTATATCGGGACCCATCTATCACTTATAATGTCCAATTAAAACCTCATATAAGTGTTTATAAACATAAACAACATACCCATTAATATTGAAACTAACATATGAAATTCCAATAACGTTCCCCGATCCTTAATCATAAAAGAAAAAAATTCGGCGTAAATTTGTGAATGGATTTATTATAGTACATACTTGGTCAAACAAAACATAAACCCATCAAATTAAATTGGGAAAATGATAACATAAAATATTAACTCCAACAATATATAATAATCAATAAGAGTGTTAAAAAAGATGAAGATACTCTTATAAAATCATTGAGTAGATCTTGACATAAATAATATTTTACATTGAAAAATATAGTTATTTTTGGAAAAATATTTCGATAAAACTAGATTTTATGTAGATTTTATTTTCATAATATAATTGATGAATTTATAAAGGTAATGGTTTCTAAATTCAAAATATAGGGTTCCCATAAAAATAAGTAAAATATTTTGAAATCCCCTAGAATTGAGCTTGTATTTGGGATATAATTTGAATGTTCCTTTTTAAAAAGTGTAAATACCCAAAAAAGAAAGAGGTCTGAAGTTGGTAATCATATATAGTTCACTTAAAATGAATTATGAGGAGTATCTAAAAAAATATAACAATTTTATTGAGGTAAGAAGATAATAAAAGTAACCTGAATGAAAATGGATGTTTCGGTAGAAAACACTTACCTTATGTCTGAAAAAGATCCTCAATTGATAATAATGACCTAAATAATCAAATTTAGGTTTTGTAATTAATGATTCAATAAAATATTATATTTTTACTTGATTTTTTATTACATTATTTGTTTCATTCGTGACCTTCTGGTTGGTTAAGAGAATCGATTTCATTGATTGGGAGGTTTTTATTCCTTGGTTTTCATGATAGATTTTCATGTATTCATTTTTTTAAATGTGTAGAATGAGAATGGTTGTCCAGAATAGAAGTTGTACGTTATTAGTGAACATACATAATATTACATTGTTAACAATGTTTTTTGTTATTGGTATTGAGGATGAATCATTTTATAAAATTTTAATGACAATTTTTTGGGTTAATTGACTGTTCTTGATCACATCGAACACATTTTAATTTATAATTATATATCATGTGTAAAAACGTATTCCAAAACCTTAATTACATTATAATACCTATATTATTGTCTGGTTCAACCATTAAAAAGGGTTAATGGCCAGAATTGATTATGGTAATTGAAATTGAAAACCAGTCGTCCTCGTTTGTGACAAATTAACACATCTCAGACGGTGTTTTCATATCTAGTAAAAAAGAAGGGGAAATGAGACATAATTAATAATTACTCCTTTATAAAATAAACAATCTTTTATATTTAATGTATTGGAGTCATCATAGTATTAGTATTTAAGGAGGAGGGGAATGAAATGAAATGAATGGAACATGGAATAAAAGCAACGAAAAGGAGAAATAACCTCTTCAGGTAATCGTCCTTGAGGGGATCTTTAGGGAAGTAGTTTCGGTATTTTTATGAGACCAAGGGTTGATGTATGTGGGGGAGGATCTAGTTAGGATATTTGGAAAGAATTTAGGAATGAAATGAGGCATGAGAGGAGTGAAGAGAAGTGGCAGTGAGGGTGATTTTTGTAGTGGATGAGAGGAGTATTTTTGGAATATCTTAATCATTATTTTTTTATTTTGACAAAGAAACCCAATAGTATTGATTAGTGTGACCAATAATAGTAATATTTTTATGTTAGTTCGAACCAAAAGGTCTTTAAACATCCAAAAATGTCATATAACTCAATAAATCATGTATTTTGTATTTATCACAAATTATAGTATTTTATTATTCATAAAAAATTGAAGTATTTTAGAAAAATTCTAAAAATCCATCCAAACCAATTTTAGATGTTTAGAATCCAAAAATGAAATCCATTTTTGGAAATAATTTTGAAAATATGAATTATTTAGTTTTTAAATTAAATAATAATCTATTTGAATAATGAAAATTTTAAAACTATAATTCATTTTATATCACCTTGTAAAATTCATCAAGATGTCATTATCTTATAATATAAAGAAATGAAAATAATAATTTGATTTACTACTCATAAGGTTTATATTACTATTCATATTATTATTCATTAGGTTATGAAAATATTCGGCAAAAATTATGCTAGTCTTATCAGACTCTAAATATCACACTGAATGCAATCGTGTATGTTATTTTTTCAAACATCAAATCATAGAGGTATAAAAATTATGTTTATTGGTTAGGTTATAAAAAAGAGGTGTTTTTTAATGACATGGTGTATCATGAATTCAATATTAAATTTATTTTCAAAATCATGGGGTGTTACATTATCCCCTCCTTACAAAAAATTTATCCTAGAACTTACACGAATGTTACCTTAAAAAATGAATTGGGTAGTTCTTCGTCATAAGCTCCACACGATCCCATGTTGAATCATTGATATTATTGTTTTCTGATGTATCATTACAAGTTGAGTCATCTAATTCCTCAACAATTTTTCATTAGTGTATAGAATCTAGATAGGCTCGTGGTAGTGAGATATGTCATATTGTAATTCTATACCTTCAAAAGTGAGGTCATGTATTGGGTCTGGCATGTACTTTTTCAGCAACGAGACATGGAACACATTGTGTGCGTTACACAGTCTAGGTGGAAAAGCCGAATAATATGCAATAGCTCCAATTATATCTAGAATTTCATAAGGGCCTGTTAACCTAGGGATCAGTTTTCTTTTCTTCCAATGACTTATTATACCCTTCCACGAAAATACATTCAAGAAAATATGATCTCTTACTTCAATCTCCAAATCATGAATTTAGTTATTTTCATTGATTTTTTTTTGTCTGTTTTGAGATTCTTTGATATAGACTTGAATGGTCATTGATTTCTCTATTATTAAATCCAAAATTTCTGGGATCACAAGATTCCTTTCTCCAACTCAATCCCAATATGTTGGTGTATGACATCTCTTTCCGTACAATGATTTATATGGTCCCATTTTAATACTTGAGAGAAACTATTAATATAAGAAAACTCCACTAAAGGTAAATATTGATCCAACCTACCCAGAATGTTAGTCAACATGATCTAAACATGTCCTCTATAGTTAGAATCATCTTTTCTAGAATTCCTGTCAGTTTGATGCTGATAATAAGTCCTCAATCAAAGCTCTGTATTCAAATAATTCAGAATAATTTTTCAAAACACCGAAGTAAATCATGGATCATGATCAGAGTAAATTTATAGAGGTTCTCTATAATGTCCCATAACTTCATTGATATAGATTCTTTTCTAGGCCCTCTTGTGTCATATCATCCCTTATAGTGAGGAAATGTGTAGAATTCACAAGTCGTTCCACAATAGACCATATTTCATCCTTATTTTGTGTAGTTTTTGGTAATCCATAGAAAAATCCTACGTTGGTGTCATCCCATTTCCATATAGGAATAGGTAGTGGAAGAATTACTCCTCTTGGGTGTTTTCTTTCGGCATTCACTTGTTTCTATACTAAACATCTTGATAAATAATCTGTAATTTTCCACTTCATGTTGTCCTACCATAAATGTTCCTTCAAATATCTATACATTTTAGTGATACCACAGTGTATAGAGAAATCTATGCTATAATAATCATGAAATAACTCCCCTTTCATCATAGTTAGAGAGGGAACACATAGCATCTTCCCAAATTTCATAATTCCATCTTCACACATGAAGTCAGCCAGCATCCCATATTTCACAGTATTAATTGTTTTTCAATATTCACATCATCATACAGTGAATCATTAATTATTTCCAATAATTACTGATGGTCAACAATTTGAAAAAGTAGCGATGTTTTACCTTATATGATAATTTTTATATGCATCCTCACTAGATCCATGTAAAAATGATCCTTGTCAATCTAATCTTTGTTGATAACTCTATGATCCTTCTTGATCAATGCATCATCTACCTTCTTTTCCTTTAATGGGTTGTATTGTGTAGAACAATCATAATCAATGAGTAGTTTGAGTAATCTCCTTTGTTTTATTTTGAGTTCATTCTACGATAAGATATATTTTAGACTCTCATGATCTATATATATCACACATTTTTCACCATATATATAATGTATCCAAATATTTAGTGAAAATATTACCACTTATAACTCGATATCATGAGAAGTATAGTTTTTTTCAGAAATTTTATCTGCCTTTATGCATAGAAAATAACTTTATCATTCTGCATAAGGACACAACGACGTCGTTTCTTTGCTGCATTGCTTTAGATCGCAAACCCAACATTCCCTGGTGGAAGAGTTAGGATCATATAATTAACTAATATCCTTGTCAATTCTTCAAAAAATACTTCTCATTATTTTTTCCGTAAAGACAAAACCTTTTTACATGTTATCATGTTCATTGGGTTGGCTAAATGGGAAATGCATGGTATGAAACACAGATAATAACCTGCTAAATAAATAAAACTATGTACCGCTATAATGATTGTTAGAGTATAACATTATTGCACAACCATTGTTTTTATAGCATCAACATATAATCCAACCTTTGAGGAAATGTGTCCAAGAATGGTAAATGAATGAAGCCAAAATTATCCTATCCTAAACTACCCATATAATTCATCTCTTCAAAGAGTCATCAAAATAGTGCACCGGTGGATTTCATTATTCTCATATCATTTAGAGTATACCGTGATATCATGGATAAATGCCATCACAATGTCATTAAGATATTCCTTGAAAACACAATTCATTATATCCATAAAAATAGAGGGGGAATTAGTATGTCTAAAAGGAATTGCTGTAAAATCATAATGCCAATACCTGGTTCAAAATTCTATCATTAGAATATCTTCCATCCACACATGAAACTGATGATATCAAGATCGAACATCAATCGCAGAAAACTATTGTTCGCTATGAATTGAATCTAATATATCATAAATGTGAAGTAGGGATAAAAAATAATTTATCACTCAATTTCTAGAGTTTTTCCATTAGTGACACTAATTCCACAATGACCATTCCCTAAGTAGTATTTGATATAGTCCATGAATAAGGAATTAATTTAATCAAAAACTCAATTTATTACTCTGGAGGATGTCGAGGAAAACACTCTAGAAATATATCAACAGATTCTTCCAAAATAGGTACATCCTTTATTTGATCATTTTTTTCCTCACCCATAGTTATTGAACTCCCTTCCTCCCAAATAATAGAATTTAGTACAGCTACATAAGGTGGATCTTGGTGACAATTATATGGTTAGGTTTCTGCACCATATATAAGGGATTCAAAATCATCCTCAAAATTGTAAACTCATTATTATGGAAATAACTATTTGCATCATGGATCATAAGTCAATCCGTACCAAGGATTATATCAATGTAAATCATGGGTATGATTATAAAACCCATAGATAAATCATGTTTATATTCCATAATGGGGACTTTATGGAAAATATTTGTTGCAATGATACTTTCCTTAAAAATATTGACTAACAACTCCCTCACTAAATAAAATAAGATATATCTAATTTTCAAGGAAAACATGGACGATTTGAAATAATGCAATGATCTAGAATCAAATAGATCGTTCTCTATGATTGGGGAAATGATTAATGTACCTTCCACCACATCATTAGGTATTTCAAATTCAACATTTGAGACTGCATA
Organism: Viscum album; assembly: GCA_963277665.1. Classification (NCBI taxonomy): domain Eukaryota; kingdom Viridiplantae; phylum Streptophyta; class Magnoliopsida; order Santalales; family Viscaceae; genus Viscum; species Viscum album. The sequence continues at coordinate 1,603,183,830 of OY728143.1, read as the reverse complement.
AGCTTGTCCTTTCTCCCTTTCCCAATTCTAAAGCAAGTTTCCTTAACTATTTGGAAAATAATTATCATAGTGACAATAATCCCTAAAATCATATTATTTATCATTAATATATTCATTCTTCCCCCAAACACAATTGGAATGATGGCCTTTTTGTCCTCACCTATAGTGCACCCCTTTTCCTATTAATTAGACACCAAGGTGTTTCCCTCCATAATTATCACAGGGTGGAAACTCAACTCTTCCCCCTTCCCCATTTCCATATTTTCATTTCGTGACTTTACACCAAGCCTATTCTTCTCTTATTTTTCGTTATTGTGTTGAGACTAATAAAATTCATTTTTCATCTTGATAGCTTTTGAGACTCTGTATTCATGTGATGTGAAACCTTGTGAGAGTATATCCATTCAGAGCAATGGTTCTAAACCATCAACGAATCGATCAGAATTTTCCTTGGATTATGTATGTATTCCGCAAAATGACTTTATATCCTTGTGAAGTTATCTTCATTATTTAAAAAATCCTCATCCATTTTTCCCTCAGATATATAAACACCATTTTCTTATCTTCTCGTTGTTCACGAGGGATGTATTATTTCAAGAATATTTCTTTAAAATCCCTCCATTCCATTTCATATATTTTCTCAACCTCATTTGTGTTTATAATAAATTCCACAACTTATCTAAATCTACTGATAGTTGATAAACCTTCATGAAAGCCTTTTCTTTTTATTTATATCCCAAATCATGAAATATCTTCTCTGGTGAACTTATCCAAAACTCCTCAATGAATGGGTTTGTAGTTCCATTAAATGATGGAGGTTGTTTCCATATAAAGTGTTCTAGTATAGGTCCTCCACGTTGAGGAATATGATGCTCTATATGAATAAGGTTGTTGTTCATAACCTAAGTCAACTATCCATGTAGATTTATAATGATACTCAGCACTAGGTGCATCACCAGTTCCAACACCATTATCTTGAATCAAAGGGAAATCCATACATGGGACACACTCATTCATGTTGTTTCAATTCCTTCCACTAAGCACCATTTTTTAATAATGGGACACAATAGATTAGGTTATGAATTATAATGTATAATCGAAACATTGAAAAACACTTAGAATATATAATCTCATAATCATATACATGATTTCTTTGAGGAAAAATTTACATTTAGATCCTTCATATAGTCCTCTATAGAAAATGGTAATTATTTTATGAGAATTATCTAGGAGTTTGAAACGAGGTTCATAGTAAAGCCAATTTTTCTAAACCAAGATACCCCAGGTCAAACCCAAATGTCCTTGTTAGAGTTTTCACTCCTAGTAACATCTATTCTAGAACATCATCCTCTTCTATTATCCAGATACGGATGTATTTTCAAGAAATATCACAAAATCAATTCACTGAAAAAACAAGGATTTTCTTGTATGTTTATTCTCAAATACTATCTAAGTGTTTTCCCCCGAATATAATATTTCTAAATATAGTTTCCATGTTTTCTACTAAACTTTTTATAATAACAATTGTGATGCCCTGGACCATGTTTCTCAGATCCATTTCCTTAATACATTACGTTGGAATAATTACATGAAATTTATATCATGAATGAAATAATAAATTAGTAGATTTTTAAATCCAGATATATTAATAATATACTATTACAACTTGAAATTAAATAAATCATATAAGTATTATTTTTAACATCCACAAAAATTAGTTTATCCTTATTGGTAATTCATAATAAACTTCTTCTTATACTAAGAAAATGAAACATAAGAAATGGGTGAGATTTGATGTTCAGAAAAATTATGAAATAATGTGTAAGATAATATAAACACAAAAGTTAGGCATGGTGAATAATTGAAAACAAATTCCATTTAAAATAATAAACATGAAAACATTATCGCAAGAATATGTGCTAAGAAAATATTACCATAGACAAACATATTAATGGGTATTATAATAGTAAAATGACCATATGAACTATAAAGTTATTGATTCATAATGTGGGAAATTCATATATCTAATATTTTTATAAATACTATCAATGGCATCACCGATGACATCTAAAAATTATTATGGCCTTGTCCCAAACCATATCTAAAAATGGGAAAGGTCTTTTCCCAGTCCATAACTATTTGTATCATGAGACCTAACAAGAAATAAACGGGATATAGAGAGCCCCACCAATCAATTATAATGTCCAATAAATTACCCATATGAATGGGGAATAAAATAAACAACATGTACATTCATATTGGAAATAACATTGGAATTGTCAACAACGTTCCCCAAACTGTAAGCATAAACACTAACCATTCTGAGTAAACTGGTGAATGGTTTAAAGATAACACATCTATAGTACCACTAAATAAACCATTAAATTAAATATGGTAGATGCTATCATAAAATATTAATTCCATAACTACATAATGATCAATAAGATTGTTGAAAAATATAAAGATATTTTTATAAAATCATTGAGTTGTTCTTGAGATAAAAACGCTTCTTCTTTGAAAAGAGTAGTTCTTTTGGAAAATACATTATGTAAAATAAAAAGTTATAATTTATAAATACAATGGTTTTAAGAATATGATTATAGAGTTCCCTTATCAATAGCTATGAATTTGTGAAATTTCAGGGACTCGAACTTGTATTCTAGGGATAATATGAAAGTTCCTTTTAAAATGTGTAACTCCCCACAAAATAGAGAAGGATTATAGTTGGTGAACGTATATTTTGAACTAAAACAAAATTTATTAGGAGTATATAATAATACATAACTACTTTTTTTAGGTATGTAGAAAATAAAATTAACATAAATGAAAATGGAGATTTGTGTAGAAAACCATATCCTTAAGTTTGAAGGTGTTCTTAAAATGATCTTAATGACATGAATAACAAAATATAGGTTCATAAATTAATGATACTAGACCCTTATCCACATGTTATTGATTTTCTATAACCTCATTATTTATATTCATGTCATTTTTGTGGGTTAATAGATTCGATTTCATGGTTTTGGAGTGTTTTATTCCTTGATTTTCTTGGATAATTTACTTATATTCATATATAGAAAACATGTATAATGAGACTAGATTTTCAAAGTAGAAGTTTTATTTTATTAGTGAAAAACTATAATGATAAATGGTTATAAATTTTTTTGGTTATTTCGTGTGATGATGAATAATTATATAAAACAATAATGGTAATTGTTTCAGTTAATTGGAGGTTCTTGATCAATATGAACTCATTTTAATTAATAATTTAAAATAATGTCTAAAAAATGATTCCAAAACATTAAATAAGAAATAATACATATAATATAGTCTGGTTTATCCATAGTAATGGTTTCATGACACAAATTGAAAATGGTATATAAATTTAAAACCCACCATTGTTGAAAGTTATAAATTAACACATCTCGAATTGTGATTTCATTTCTAATATAAAAGATGTGGACATAAGAAAATATGAATAATTATTTCATTGTCATGATACAATTCTGGTAAATATAAGTTAATGGAGTCATAATAACATTTGGATGAAATGATGTGAAGAATGAAAAGAAAAGAGAGGATCTTAAAAAATGAAATGAAAAGATAAATTTACCTCATCTAGTAATCTTACTTGAGGGGCTCTTTAGGGAAGATGTGTTTGTATTTATATGAGACCCAGGGCTACTAGATGTTGGGGAGGATCTATGGAGGATATTTGGGAATAATTTAGATAAGTTATGATGCTTTAGAGGAGTGTAGAGAAGATTGGGTGAGGTGAGGGGATTTATAGTGGATGAGGGGAGTAAATTTTGGATATCATAATCATTATTTTATTATTTTTCAAAAACAAATATAATTATTGATTCTTGTGACCAAGAATAGTAATAGGTGAATTTGAGTATGAACCTAGTTCTCTTACATAAACCTTACATCACTTATGACTCAATAAATCTTGTTTTTTCTGAATTTTTTAAATTAGAATAATCTAATATTCATAAAAAATTTAAATATTTTAGAAAAATACCAAAATATTACTCCAATCATTTTCAATGAGTAGAATAAAAAAAGTGAACTCCATTTTTTGAAAATAATTATCTAAAAATTATTAAATTAATTTATATGTAAAATAATAATTTATTTGAAAAATAATAATTTTAAAATAATAATTTTTTTTATATAAACCATAAAAATTAATCTAGATATCATTATCTTATGACATTAATAAAATAAAATAATAATATGATTTACTGTTCATAAGCATCATATTACTATTCACGAAAAATTATGTTTTCCTTATGAGAGTATAAATATCTTACTAAACACAATGGTTTATGTCAATTTTTCAAAATTAAAATCATAGAGGTAGAAAAATTATGTTTACTTGCTAGGTTATAACAACGTTGTATTTTGTAAAGACTCAGTCTTTCCTGCATTCAATATTAAATTTATTTTCAAAATCATGGTGTGTTACATCCGCTTTAAAGACACGTGTGAAAATTATTTTCATATAATGATAATGAAAAAATTAATGCATTTAAATAGACAAATAAAAAAAACTAAAAAAAGGTATAACATAGAAGAAATAAATTATACAAAATAAAATAAGAGTTACCATATCAAAAATTGTGTATTTGGAATGGTAATAATATTAATAGTACTACCACGATACATTATTAGATAATCTGAGAACAACTAATACTACAAAAAACCTAAACTAAATCTCTAATGATAATAAGCCTGATAAATAATTTTCAGTTGGTATCCTCCCCAGACCTCATGCATATTCTTTATAAATAAATATGCTTCATCATATTTTGGGAACATAACTAGAAAAGTAATTTTTCCTTTAATTAAATCAAATCACAAGAAATCATCATACAAATCCATTTTAGTTTAAAATAATAGATAAAAGTTTAAATATACCCTTTTATCTCAATTAAATTCTCATTTAATAATTAATTTAGTTCTTTTTAAAAAGTTTAAAAAATATTTGGATATAAATATTTCTGAAAAACATATGTTACCTGGTTTTAAAATCATTAATGAATGAATTAAAAAGTCCTAAAATTTATTCACATAAAGGCCCATTTGTTAGAATAATACATATCAAACTATATGAAAAATAGCCAGCAGAAACATCCAATCATATAAATGAACCAATGAAAATATGATTGATATAAATATTAACTCAATAATGGAAAGGCAACCGAACAAAAATAAAAATAACATCCACTTGTGAAATAAGAAATTTGTCAAACATAAATAGATGTATAATAACTCATTAAAAAAACAAATTTACTGATATCCTTGGAGAAACAACTGGTGAACATCGTAATGGAACCTTAATATCCTCATACTCTCGATTCTCAAACAATAATTGGTGGACATAGCATACAAATATTCTTTCACATGCATGATCATAATAGAAAATTACATCCGGTTTTATGGACAATCATATCCATATCATAGTATTGATTAGTTAGTGTTTTATTGTAGTATGATGTAGTGGGAGAGCATAATCAATGCCTATAAGGTGCATAATCCATATCGTACTTCCAATATACCAGGGGTTACCATTATGTGTATGATAAAAGTGATATATTATAACTAGTAAATAAAGAAAAATAATTCTCATTAAGAAAAATGAAGAAAAAAATTTAGTAAATCAATAATCTATCAAATCTTGAAACACTCCTTAATGAAGTAGCATATTGTCTTTTAACCTAATAATAACTATAATAATCATATCCTATATGTAAGAATGAAACTCGTAGTGGCTATACATACACCTGAAAGCTGTCTTATGCACATCCTCATCCCGAACTCTGAGCTACTGATATCCTGACCTGAGGTTTATCTTCGAGAACCATCATGCTCCCTTCACCTAATAAAAGAGGCCATCAATCCTCGATAGTGGATAATTGTTCTTCACAGTCACCTGATTCATGCAACTGTAGATGAAACAAAGTTGCAAGCTCCTATCCACCTTCTTAGAGATAAAAATCAGAGATGCCCAGGGTGAAACATTGTGTCGGTTAAATCCCTTCCCCTGCAAGTCCTCTAGCTTTACCTTTAGCTGACGAAGCTCAACTGGAGCCATCTGATATGCTGGAGTAGATATCGGTGGTGTCTTGGGGTACAGGTCTATGTAGAATTCTACCTATCTGCAAGGAGGTAGTCCCGGAATGTCGTCAGGAAAAACGTCCACATACTGATCCACCACAAATTGAAAACACAGACTCTGCACACCAACCGCTCCAAGGATGAGACCATCCAACTGATGCGTGATCAGATTCCCTCTCCTCTACAAAATTCCATAATGTTCCGCAAAGTCTCCCTTCCCTCTGGTGAAGGGGAACCTGGTCCCATCTGTGATGACACACCGCACATTGCACCTAATGCAGATGATCTGAGCATGGACTATAGACAACCAGTCTATACCCAAGATGATGTCGTAATGCCTCGACACTGCTACAAGAAGATCCCAGCCGATGCTCTCGCATCCTAGAGTAAGCTCACACTACCGGCACCAGTGTGAAATCCTCGAGTCTGCACCCATAAGTGTCTTTAATATTAAGGATTGATCCAACGTCTCCATCAGAATATTGGAGCTCCGAACAAGGTCAGCGACAATAAAATAATGACACCCACATATTTCTATAAGTATAGCAGCAAGGGTGGAGTAGACACAAATAGTAACTCAAATCATCTCAGGTGTGCTGTGGTCATAGGCCTCGACTACCTGGAGATAAGCCTGCCCATTGTCTGCCAGCTCCATTTGGTTGGGGTTGACCTCCTGGAGGTGGTGTTGGTTGATCCTCGAAACATTATCCACCACACACTGGACGACCAACTCCTCTGCCTCATCCGCCTGCTCCCGATGTACCACAACGGTCGAACCTCTGCCTCTACCTGGGAGGTCCCTATAATGTCTTCTGCTCATCCACATGGAGGTTCAGACAGTCTCGAGGCATGTGACCCTGCCTCCCGCATGTATAGCACTACCTGCTCCTCGTAGAGCTGGCTCTGTTCTGTGTGCCCCGTACAACCGAACCTGTATCATGATATCGTCCACCTGATGGCCTGGTCTGCTTGGACCTCTACGTCAACTGTCTACTGTCGGCTGCAGAATAATCAGCTATGTGTCGTCCAATGGTGGGTCTCATAGCTGGTGTCGGCTCATCAAAAAATCTCTCCATAAAAGGGCTCTCTCTAGTACTCCCGCCTGCATCAGAATACTGATGGAGATCATTGAAGCCCTGATATAATGTCTGAGTCCCTAATCAAAGGTATGGTCCCTAAATAATGTGTCTAGTACCATGTCAATGGATTAGTGTGATAGGGAAGTGAACATCGCAGAGTACTGAACTACTACCATGATGCCCTACTATAGATGTAGTACCTCCTGAATCCACACCGCACAAAGGGTGGCTGTAACAAACTCAGAACAAAAAATGACTCTCTAAATCCGTCCAGAGTAATGATTCCTCATCGTGCACCTAGAGCATCTGGCTCCACAATCTACATGCTACTGTGTGCAAAAAACTCGTGACAAGGATCACCATATGGTCGGCTGGTCTCCCTACCAATCTGAAAACTCTGACGACAACCTCCACCTAGTCCTCAGCTGCTTGTGGGTTCGTCTCTCTGTGGAACCTGGGTGGCCTCTATCACTGAAACTCATGTAACTCAATAAGGTGACATGAAATCTCTGCTACTGGAGCTAGTGGTATCGGTGGCCCAGCGGGTAGTGGAAATACTAGTGCATCCACTGTGATTGGACCCTACACCGAGGCCACTTTACTCAGTGGGATACCATCTCACACGAAACTCGGAACCCTAGCTGGCTGCCTTCATGGGGCCATCCTAAAAAGAAACAGGTGTGTAACAGTCAAATCAGTATACCTTGTGAGATGTCTCAATATAAACACAAAGAAAACTTTTGAAACACTCAGGCAATCAGTGTTTTCATGCACTGAGTCAGAAATCATAGGTTAGGGTCCTCGTGTATAGATACGTTGGCCACCACACCGACAATGGACTCCCTGGACTGAATACCACACACTATACTCTTAACACTATTGCTTCATAGAAATTAATTCAGAGTCTAAGTTATACGGTAGAACTGACTCCAGTGATACCAATTTTTCACGACCCATCCTCAGGGCCGGTGTTGTGACTACCCCATGTCCGTCTTCCATAGGCCAGGGGCGGGTGACTAGCACCAAAGTCATAAATATCTATTTCAGGAAGGCATTTCATTTATAAAAGAAAACAAACACAACGCAGTACACAACTTATGTAATCACTAAGTAAAATTGAGTACAAAAGTAAGTGCTGAAAGGAAAGGGGCCAAAAATACAATCCCAACAGTAAAGTATAGTACAATTGAAAAGCATGTACAACTAAAGAAGGGACAAAAACTAAAAATGGAAGCTCGTGGAACGTCCACCGAGAATCGTACCTGAAGGGTAAGTACAGATGTCCACCTCAGCACTCCACGTCTATCAGTCTGCTTTGTGTACCATTACTCCATGTGGTCCACCACTAGGTACGGTCTGGTCCTGGCTTGCTCTTGGCCTCCGTCAACGATGTCCATTGTCTGCAACAAACACAACGAAGTGCAGGCATAGCCCTTGAAGGGGGTGAGTATACGATACACAGTAGGGGCCCCCAGACCCCTGAAGGCCTCCCAGAAACGACAAAGAATAAACCAAAAAAGAGGGATACAATCACGAAATATCCATTAACTCTACTTAGGTATTTTTCACATACATATACCTATGTTATCAATCATAGTTTGGCTCTAACTATCAAGCCCAATCTCACCCAGTCTGCACATGATAGTAAGTCAATCACATCAATGATAATGATTGAATGTAAAGACTCAGCTCACACAGGTATACATCATTCATATAGTGATAGAGATGATCAGATATAGTCACTGATTCATATAAGCTGTTGGACCCATGTAGGATACTAGACCAGCTAAGCTGTCGGAACCACATAGCATACCAGCCCAGTTACTCAGTCGGGCCCACTCGGGATACTAGTATAGAAGTCAATCTGTCAGACCCACATAGGATACAAGTACAGTAGTCATCATTGTCAAACCCATGGGGAATTCTAGTACAATTTTCATCATCATAGAACCCACAGAGGATTCAATACAGTAGTCATCATCATTGAACCCATGGAGGATTCCAGTATGGTAGTCGTCGCAGTCGCATCCAGCTCTAGTGTTCCCACACACATCACGCTCGATTCCAGGAGGGTCTTCTCCTCGAGCCAAGGGGTCGATATGTCAACTATCACGGAGTCCAGATTTGATTCATCCCAATGTTCCATCTCGTAAAAATTAACCCAACGCGATAGAAGGCAGGTCAATCAGAGTCCCAGTCTGAAAGATATTGGATTTTCCGTTCAAGGGGCCCGAATGGAAATACACTTGTTCCAAACCTGACCATTTTCCAAAGTCATCCAAAACTCACATAGAGTATCGCAAAAGGACCACTTTATCGTGAGGGTCCCTATGCCGTAGATGACACATCGATCGGACACATATTCTTAATGTTATTCAGGATTAAGTGAAACATGCCCCACCCATCATTCCCAGTGGGCTGGCAGGTCGGCCCATCCAGATTTGGCGGGTTTGACCCAGCAGGGGGGTCCACCTAGTCCGGCGGGGCATGGCCCGAGACTACAGGGAGCAGCCCGACCAATCATCGTGTGGCCCTTCCCGCAGCTGGTTATGGCTCGGCCAGGATGGCCGAGCAATGCAGTGGGCGGGGCAATTTCTCGAACCGGCGACGCCGAGCGATGCCATAGTTACTATCCGGTCGGACGAAGGTGGATGGTATTCCCGGTACAAGAAGCCCGCATGGGTGGGCCGATGTCCTTCCTTGTGGAACATGCAGGTGTCGCAGCCTACTCTGACCTAGCCGGCTGAAGAGGCGGCCGGTTCACCTGCTGAAGCGGCCTGTGGAGCGCATGCTGCGGTCCTCTACAGCACGACGCCATGGGGCGCCGCGTTTCCTCCAGCCTTGCCAGCTACGGCCGGCATGTTCTTCTTCAGCTGAGCGGCCCATGGTTGTGAGCCACAATTCTTCTGCACGTAGACGGTGCATGTCCGCCGCTTCCTCCACTTGTTTCTGCCTCCATTCGCCGCCATCAAAATATTCAAGAACCATCGGAGGGTTGTTGGGTCGTGTTCGTTCGTCCCGCGCCGTCCACGTTAGGCGATATCATAAGGCTGATGAAAATCGAAAAATTAAACAAAGAAAGGGGTAAAAAATATTCACTTAAAGTAATATCAAACCCCTAACTCATAATTGAGGTTCTTTCATCGATGAGTTGTGAAGAGAAGCATCACGGTAGTCAGGCATCAAAGAAGACGACGTCGTGAAAGACGGTGTCGCAGAGAACGGTTTCATACCATCAACGGTGGAAGTTGTTTTAGTAGATGTCATTCCTTGGAAGCGGTTTCTTCTCCCTTGACGTGGAGGAAAAAGAAAGGATGAAGGTGTTCTTCATGTTATTGTTCCAGTTGAAAAGGAATGTAGAGAGAATTTGCTTCCCATTCTTTGAGTTATGGTGTGTTTTTCGCGGAGAGGACCTCTTCCTTCTAAATCCTCATAAGTCCCAACAAAACCATTTTATTCCAAACAAAAGAAACGAAGTATATTCCATATTTTAATGTTGGAAAAACAATTCAAATTCATTTAAAAAGTTAAGCCAAATAATTAATAAATTATGTTGGCATATCATAAAGAAAGGAGGTGGAAAGGCTCCACCTTAATGAGGGGATGTGTCGAACTAACTAAGGGGTTTTTAAGGGGGATTTTAAGGGAGTTGAGGGGAGGTGAAAGGGTATGGGTTCGTGTGGGCCCCACCACACTAAATCCTCTAATGGAAGTTTATGTGGGTGTGGGCCCCACCACTAAGTTCCCCTTGTATGAAATAACCACCAAACATAAATAAAATTGTGTACAACAATTTTATTTAATTTATCATAATTCCCCAAAAATTAACTTCTCCTCCCAAGAAAACGAAAATGCGGTAATGGTCCCCTTAAGAGAATACTGGTGCTATGAGTTCATCTGTTCCCTCAAATTCCAATTTTGAGCCCCGGTTTCAAAGATAGAAAAACCCACACGTATGTTTAATGAAGGTACCCGAACAAAAATTGAAAAAATGATTTTGGGCACACCAGGCCTCGAAACCAAGTGCCATCAGAAACTAAAAACTCGAAAAATTCCAAAGTATTTAGGAAATAATTTCATTGATATTTCCTAGTATTTACATGATTCATTTAAACTAGAGGGTATTTTTCCTATTCGAAGGGATACCCTTGTTTGAGTTTTCTCCATTGGAAATTTATAATGCCTCAAATTATCTGAATATATCGTTGATAGAATTTTTTTTATGATGTGTCTATTTGTTGATGAATCTAATATTATAATCCATAACTAATGGTGGTTGAAGACACAACTAATCATTGAACAACTTAGCCCAGGATTCATTTTTATACAATTTTTTATTGAATTAATGTAGAATCTTCATTATCTCAACCGTAATAAATATTTAACACATATTTACTCTTAATATATAGATAGTGAACATATGTGAATAACTGTAAAGACTCCACTGATTTCTCTATTTAGATCAAAATTATATTGATTCCTATAATTTTTCATAGTCAATCGATTCGTTGAGAATGTGAAATTTTTAGTAGAAATTTTTTACCAATGGTCTAGAATATAAAGATATTTAACTATCCTCTTCATGCATAGATATATGGTGAGTTTGATTAGTCTAAAACTTTATTTACTTATGTTTATATTTTCACCATGTTATCAGTTATTTACTAGAAAAATATTAAATATGAATTGATAGTGAATTTTTTTAAACTCTGAGAATCAAGATAATTTTGTTTTCAATTTCTAATTATCTAGATATAACGTTTATGAGATGAAATACAATGTTGGTCACAATGTAGCATACTAAAGATCAAATTTTATGAACTTCCATAGATTAGCTAATGTGGGAGTTCCTAGAGAACTATAAGTTATGGGGTTTATTGATTTTTAACTAATTGGGATTTTTATTATATACATTCAGGGATTAGGAGTAACTAATTCACCAAAAAAACATATTTTAATAAAAAAATAGCTCATGATATTTTCAAGAATTCTAATTTTTTGGAGCATTTTCTAATTTATAGTATTGAATGTAATATATATTGAGTAGTTTAGTTTCTTCTCTCCTCCTATAATTGTTGGCAATTCATATATTTTTAGATGGAAAGGATAATTTGAATTCAATTTAGTTTTGGATATTGATAAAGTAAAATTTCTATCAATTTAATATGATGTTTTCTCATGGGGAAAAAGGTTGATAATGTCAAAACATTGGATGTTGTTAGAGTTTATGGTCCTTTCCATTTTCTTCATGAAATTATTTTAGTAATTATATTTATAAGGATAAATAGAATGATATGGATAATGAGGGATTGACTGCCAAATTATTGAAATCACACCCCCATTAATATAATTCCTTATTATCGATTAGAGTTTCATTATGATCAATAAAAAATGGAATTAAAGAATTGGAAAAGGTTATTCATAGAATAAAGAAATTTAAATTGATAATTAGAATATTTTACTAAAATATATTTAGGTGAACCAATGGGATTCCACAACATAAAAAATGTTGAATACATATTAAAAATGGCATCTGAAAGTTGAAAAAACAATCATCCCACACAAATTTTATAAGAGGCCATTTTAATTTATTTATTAGAAGCTGGTATTTATGAAATGTATGATATCTGTCCTCTAATTAATATCTCCTCGAAATAATCTTTTGTAGGAAAAACAATTAATTTGATCAAGGTGATGTATCTTATTCACCAATATCACATTCATGTGATGACGGACATTGACCTATGTTACACGAAGTCAACCTAAAATCTTCTAATTCAACTATATTTATGATTGGATGTGAAAAGTGTGTTTATGATAATGAATAAATAACATATAGTTTTTAGTTCCTTTTTAAATTTGTAATTAATTTAATTCAGATGATTTTTTTAGGTTATAGGTTTGTTATATGTTCCACTAAACCCACCAATTTGGTGTCATTAAAAATTAAAAATATTGTTTTTATGTGAAACTATTTACAAATTACATTTATTTTGTTACTAACAAATATTAAAATCCAATTATATATATGTACATACCTTAATACATAACATGTATAAGGTATGTGATACTGTTTCTCACAATGCCTTGGAATCATTTAAATCAATAATTTAAATATCATTAATCTTGAGGGGACATATATCCAACACCTTATTTTAAAAAAATATACTGAACATCTAAAACAATGATCAGTCCCGTGTGAGTCCATCCACTATTGGATCCTTACACAAGGTAGACAAAAATTCCATAAAAATTCTTACATATAATTTGTATAAAATATTCATAACCATTAAATTAATTCTCATAACTCATGTAAAACCATTTTCATTGTAGTGGAAAATAATTTCAATTGTAACAGTATGTGAATATCACCTAAAATACTTATATAACATTTTTTAGAATAAATTTAACACTTAATACCATATTATAAATAAAATCATAATAATACACATTATATATTTGAATGAAGAGGATAATATAATACATAAATATATAGATCCAAATTATGTATCACATACACAATTTATAAAAAAATCATCAATATTGAAATAATAAGTAATTTTTAAAACAAATAGTCTCTTATAGAAATTACCTGACATTAAAAATTAAAAACATTTCAAATTTATTATAATATAAACTCTTTTATATTATTAGTGTACCTGAAATTTAATATGATTTTCATCATATTCAAAAATTTAAGATATAGTATTAAAATTTCTATAATAATGGAAAATTTTATTTTTTAATCATTTTTTATAATAAATGGTCCTATATTTCACATTATTTAATCCATTGATCACATCCAATAAAACACCTTTTATTAGAGTCTATATAATTTTTTGATTAAGGAATCTACATATTAATATTTTATATTATATTTTACCCTAATTCATATATTAATATAAATACATTTATATTATTTCTTATAAACATTAATTTTCACCTTATATATTATTCATCAGGGATATTCATTTGGAACATAGATCCAAAATTCAAAAAAAAATTGAGTCATTTTCTATCCCATACTATATTTAATGTATTTAATAATTCTAACAAAATTGTTATTATTTTTAATATTACACAAACCAATCTCTTTTTTAAACAAATTTTAGACATGAAAAGTGTTTATATTTCATGCACAGAAGAAATCCTACATGATGAGTTGAAACACATGCTGTGTGTGAAGCAATTACCTTATCTAATCCACTCTTATTATCGGATTTTAGTCAAATACATCCTCGTAGATCTTCTATATACATCGAGTAACGAAGGTGTATATTCTCTATTACTACTATGTTCAAAATATTTATTGTATCTGTCACGGGACTTTTGAAATTTATAACCTATGGATAATAATAATATTTAATTTTAATTATGTTACAAAAATCGAAAATAATTTAGGGGGCCCACTTATCCCACATTCTTCTAGAACTATGGGAATGACCCCACAAAGATGAAATTTTAGATAATAATGTTCCTATGTGAAACCAAGAGACTCCATGTCACAATGGTGTCATACACCTAGATCCTTACGAAAACTCCTCACTAGGGAGTAGTTTACTAATATCAGATGAGGTTTCCATTATAGGGATAACCATTACATTTCTAACTAAAAATTGGAAAACCATCACCCATGACTCTATAATAATTTGACCCTTCACTTTTGCTTCTATTATAGGTTAACCCATATTCCATGATCCCATAATATGGTGGAACATTAAACATAGTTGGATAGTAGTTAACATGCTTACTTTGGTCTCCTATATCTAGGATACCTTCACTTAGGTCTCCTACTTGGGTACCTAACTATTCATTACTCTTTTATGGAAAAATTATATTCATTTTATTCTTATTAATCCTACACTCCACTTCTACAAACATGTATTACACAAATAATATGACTCTTCATGTAATTTATACCAAACTGAATCAACCCAAAAGCTAATAATGACCACTTACTACCATTTATAATCAAGGTTCTTATAAATGGGTGATAGAGGAAAACTCCATCGGCTCATATTACACATATTGGATGAAAAATATCCGTTATTTAATACACCATCGTATCTATGTTACTCCATGAGTCTGATAAATAAGAAAGTAAATTGTGTTCCTTAGACTATGTGTAAGCCCTAAATTCTTCCTCATATTGATATATCTCCCATGTGTCCCATGATCCTTCCTTTCATATCCATTGGCTAGAAGAAAGTATAAAAATATATATGAAGGCATCCCACTACATGAAATCCATAATATCCTTATAACTAGTCAATATTCCTTTGGGGACTATTTATTTCTCGATGAGACATATTCCTGATAGGACCAATCCCTTCCACATTAAAATTCATTACATTTGAGGCCAATTATAGCTTCATTTTTTTTGTTAACAACAAATATGATAAATTAAAAGGTTTCAGTCATGTTTGAGTCCCACAAAAAAATTTTAAGGCCCCATATTCATAGTAGTTTTAAAATCATGACTATAAGAATCACAACACACATCCATTCAATATAATGTCATATTATGAAGCATTGGTCCTTAACACAAGAATATAGAAGTCACTACAAATTGTCTTCGTTACTTCAACATAATATAGAACACTATGGTTCTTACCACGTGTCCATAAATGTAATGACGTGACCCATTAAGTAGAATTGATCTATGAAGCTTTTGATCCCCATCATATGGATATTTACGAAACCCATTCATTATCTTGATACCAACATCCCAACACTGTTTTTCATCCTAAATGATAATGACTTTAGTTGTAGTTAATTGTGGAACATTAAACAAAAATAAAAATAATCAACCTTGAATTATTGAGATGGAGAACCAATGTTATAAAAATATGTTTTCCCATTATTTTTTGTTTACAATTGGCTGTTTTTATGGGGTTAACCTACGTTTTTTCCAATGTTACATTGAATGATATGTGAACATGTATTAAATCCACGAGAGTGTCTCAATGTCAAAGATAAGCCCTCCCCATAAAAAATGTGAATGATCCTAACATCCCACCATCTGTATATAATTCACATACAATTATTTCACGGGATATATCTTATAGTCCCATAACATTAGAATTGAGGCCAAAAAAATAAAAGAATGTATTTGGGGGAATGGTGAACATTGAAAATAGAATGGTTAGAGAATATGAATCCTTACCCTCGAAAGGGATCGATCAACCACACACATAAACTTGTGATGTTGTGTGAAAAGGATATTTACATTTGTGTATACCTTTTCAGAAAACCTTTAAAGATTCCATTTTAATCTAGGGAATGGAATCAGTAATATCATTATTGTATGAAAATATATTTTCAATGAATGGTATATTAAATAGATTATAATGGGCCACAAATATAAACTCAATGAAATCTATATACACATTAACAACAATAGATGATATATCGATGCTATTCAGGAGGGTGAATTCCAAAAAAAGGAAACCTCAAAAAAATTGTAAATATACTTGATAATTATTACTACCTCAATAATTTTCTTTCAACCCTTGTAGTAGTTTGTAAATCCCATCAATAATAAATACTTATGTTCCACCCCACTAATGGAGGACTGCATCAAATATGGTGGAACTACCAGCCACATCAATAATAAATTAAAGATTATTCATTGAGTATGGAAACACCATCATCACATATCTTGGAAAGGTAGAGGGTACATCAAATACATAAATATGATGGTATAGGTGATTTATAAGAGGAATACTTCAAGTGTACACTTATACCTGGATTTTGTGACCCTCACTTATCATGGATTTGTAAAAGAGTCCACTAATGTTATCATAACCCCAGTCATCCAAATATGGAATCCAGAATGTTTATATAATGAATTTGGATCACTGATGTTTGTGAGTGGGCCAATATCCCCTTTCACACTGAATAATCTCTACAACATGTCATAGTAGAAAATGAAGAGCATGATTACATATTTACTAACCCCTCAATGAAATTTCAACCTATCGTAGTTTTAGTGGAGTAAATTCATCAACAAATTTCGATGGCCACATGGTAAAAGTATGATATACATTGTATCATTAAAATTTTAAAAGAACTCAAAATATATTGTTAGTAAAAAATTAGAGAGCCAACAGTCCAACTCCAATTCAATAGGTCAAATATTGTTCTCTAGAAAAGATTAAAAACCAAGGGAGGTCCTGGAGCTCATTTGGATAATGTAAAAGTCAGTATGGGAAATAATCATATCACTTTACACATCATAAGAGAGTATAAACTTATACTCATAATCACTCAATTGAAATATCATATTATTTATCTATTCCATAGATATTGATAAAATGTTATTCAATCAACATTGGATCTGGATCAAATCCCTTCCCCCATATATAAACCCATCAATATATTCTAGTGGTTCCCATAGAAATGAAGAACTATATTACAACATTTTCTCTATAATCCTATTTGTATTTTTAAAAAGTAACAATGGATCTATAATGTTCCCATATATATACACATATTAATTCTTCAATATTATATTGACATATTATTCTGGTTTTATACAATAATTTTCTCCATTTAATGATGATCAGTATAATGTTTCCTAAGTGGGTTCTAAAGTGTTATAGTTATTTCCCACATTATGTGACTCAAATCATGATTTTGGTTCCATATTAGGTCAATTGAAAATGAATATCAAAATTTTACCATCACGTTAATCATTTTATATAGGAACATTCCCCATTCGTAGAAAATAATTATATATATCTAAAGGTATTTTAATTTTTTAAATAGCGACTCCTGTTCCTACAAAATCATCACCTATATGAGATTTTAGTTGTATCCAATGAGGTCATCCCTATGAAAATATGATTAAAATATCTAGAGGTCCTCCATTGAGTACCCACTAAGGAGGTACTCCCCATAGTGATATAAATATCAATCTTGATGATCATTCCTATAATACCAGCTATGGAGGTCCTCACAATATTCCTAAATTCAACCACTCAGAATGTCCTCATGTATATAGTTAATCCAAATTTTTTTTCCATGAATGTCCTCAACATGTAATCCATATCGATTAACATTTTGGTATATTTTAGGTTATATATTATTGAGGTTATCCCTATGATAATATTTCAAATCATTAACAATATACTCTGCATGATGGAACATCAAAAGAAATCTATAAAAGGTTTCCCAATTATTCTCCTTCAAAATGTCATTCATAAGTTTTATTGTCTGCCAATTATTAAATCCATATCCATATCATGATTATTCCATGAATTCCCTAATATAGATATACAATTGCGAAACTAACACCAACCACCCCTAGTTCATTAACATTACTCAATAGTTTTAACAGTTAAATTATTTATCTAGTAATCTTTTCATCATTTGTTCCTCCTCTAGATAATAGAAAAATTCATACTAATAAGTATATTCTATTTTTTTCTGTTACCCTTAATAAGGTTAAAAAAATGACCATTATGGTCTGATTACATGGATATGTTTCTCTATGAAGATGAAAAGGTCATATAGACAAATCGAAACAACTGGAAAATGGTAATATATTGGGATTATTTTCTTTTATGGAAGTGTTGTGGTATGATATTATAATGTTATATAAATAAATAATTCATAACAAATATTCTCTTAAACATTTATATTATTTTATAACATATCCAAAGCATGAATTTCTATAGTAGAGATTATACCGACCCCATCATGGTGACATGAGAGAATTTTTATCTTGTTAACATGGAAACCACATTCATCTTATAAAACCCAAGTTGGTATATGCATTAATGATTCAAAAAACTTCATTCCTCGAAAGTGTGAAATATATTCAATAGATAATTATTGAATCTTTTTCTTATGTACACATCAATGTGTGTGGTGCTTATACAGTATTACACTTCACGTTACATAAAGGAAATTATAACATTTGGGATATAAAATTACGAATCCATTAACCTCAGATCATGTTTCTATCAAAGTATTTTTTTATATTATAGCCTCTATATCATGAAATACGATACTATATCTTAATAGAAAAAATAATTAACTCATTAAGAGCATGAAATTGATTAATTCCTACATCATTTTACTAATAATGTCCAAAATTCCTCCTAGATGTGCAAACTAAATCCCAATAATACATTGAAACACATATTTGTATGAAGATCATGCCTAGTTCATTAGTTGTATCCATATCATACATGGATAATAACATGGAAATACAGTATGTCTGCACATGTAGTGACCATTATAGTAGTATTGGTTAAAACATAACCCACATGGCTGGGGAAAGGTTTACCACTGCCACTATCCTTGGGATAATAAAATCCATAAAGATAGTAGAATGTTATGGTTAAAGGGATGAGTCAACTCCATGTAATGGATTGTGACGAATTATTACCCATTTACCACCTTTTATGTCAACCTTCAACATATTATGAAGAAAATCATAAGAAACCATCTCATAGTTTCTCTCAGTAAATACATTTATGATTAGGGACATTTAATTTGAATGATGTAGTGGTATCTATCATGATCGTACATTATAATATTATTAAATGGGTACATCAATGAGAAAATATGAATCCACATAGGGGTCATAATCTAAAAACATAATCATAATTAAATATGTTAGTGGAGAATATGAGCAACATATCTAAGGATACTAATAGGATGAAAATCTATTTATTAAATTGATATTATCTGGGTCAAATTGAATAAAACATTTATTAACCAAACACCATATATAATTTCAGAGAGTAAGACATTATAATATTCCTCCAAGGATAAGAATAGTCAAGGAAAAAATTACTATTTAGGGTAGGGGGGATCCGTGATGACTCTATATTTAATCCATACTCATTGATAACTATTTACCGTAACAAAATGATGATGGGAATCACACTACTAAATTGAACATTAATTAAATATTTTGACTTAAGATAGTTCATTAAACATCATTCACATGATGGTCCCATTTTACAATAATTTTGTGTAATATAAAGATATATATAATATTTTCAATGGGGTAATAATCCTCAGAGGATGATAATGAATCAACCATGTGGGCTATAATGAGCAAGTTGTGTATTCACTGAATTTTAGCATGTAGAAACAAACCTAGAGGAAGTATTACAGTGAGGCTATTTGGAATACTGATTGAGTCCTAAATCATCCATGAATCATTCCTATCAAATCATATTATAATAATAACAATAATGTGTAAAATAATTTTTTCCCTAATAAAATGTTAGATGATCTTCTCATCCTATCTTGTCAATTGATAAAGTGCCATAGTATTTTGGTCAGACAGAATATTCTTTAACACAAAAAACATTGACTCTTAAGAAATAGTCTTGGGAGAGGCCTCATGATAGGAAGCATAATACACTATTATTGACATATTATATCTTCAACCGAATAGAATTTTTTTAAAAATATCATAATTTGAGATGTCTTTCACCCCTCAAATGAGCTCAAGGAATCATGATTGAGGCTCTTTCATGTTCTAAAAGTTAAAATATAATATTGATGTTGATGAGGTTTATCAGGAATAAACTAGCTATATTAAATGATACATGTTTATATCATTTTGAAAATAATAATAATATTTTTCATTATAGGGATAAATTATATCCATATGCATACCTATAATGTTTTATGTTGTTGAAATCCATCGATCCTTGGTCAAGAATGGTTTTGGAATAGACCACATTCTATATTGAACCCTTAGATGTTTGGACTTTATTAATGATGTAATATCTCTCCCATCTAGGAAAGTATGGTATATGGAAAGAGTTAGTTGATGTAATAGGGCTGATCAAACATATAACCCATATCGAGGATCAAATATCATATTTTGAGTCCATGGTTGTTTGTCAAGATACAAGATTCAATTTTATTCTTAAGAGGCCTTTAATCCTTAATCATATGGTAGTACCGATGATATACAGTTGATACCTAAAATGTTATATAAATAGGCTGTTTTGGATACTATATCAGAATTATTAAAATTTTAATTTCTACAAATCTTAGTATAAAGATGAATTATTGAAAAAAAGATACTGAAAGATTCCAATAGAGGATTAGGGAATATTGATTTACCCCTCAATGGAGTATAATACTGTCCTATAAATCCATTTAGAATACTCTAAAAATACATCATGATTCCTACTAATTAAACCATGATGAAAAATCACAATCAAAATAATGCATTCGGTCATACGATTCAACATGGAAAAGAAAAAAAATATCCAATTACTTCTCCCAAATATGATGTCTATGATGATGGGCCTATTGAATGTTCACCAAAAAAATGAAAGTCAACTGATACAACAAATATAAATCAATCATTCCATTGATCATAGTTATTCAATGGAGACTCTAATGATTATTCGAACCACATAGTCCAGGCCCTTTGATTAGTTAGACCTCAACCCTAGGAGAAATAGACAAGTAAAGGTCCAGATTATATTTTATCACACCCTTGTGATTTTGGTTTTCTCGTCCAAACAAAGAATTTTTTTTTGGGATTTTATTTTAAGTAGGATAATAATTCACTTGATAACAATACTCTATATAGAATCCCCACATCTTGTCTTGAGCCTTAATATTTATGTTTCCTTTAATCCCCTAAATGTTATTATGATGAAGTGGAGGGAGATAAATTGGATGTTAGAGATTCCCCAATATCATTTAAATAAGGTTTCCCAATATCCATTTATGAGTTCAAATAAGTAAATCAATCTATATAGGAAGATCAACATCCTATTTTTATTCATGATCTTCAACACTCTTAAACAACACCCATTTTAATCCCTACCATCGACCAACCCTAAAACAACTATAATTCAATGTTGTGTAACCCTAACCATCATATAGATTGGGAAAATGTTTTTTTACACTAAAAACTCAACACTATATCTTTCAAATTGAATTTCAATAAATTATAAATTTAAGATACAAAATGGATTGTCTTGTTTAAATTCATTATTTGGAGTACCAATCATATTTAACATCTTCACTTGATAATCTGTCCCATGTTGTGGAATGGAAAAAATTCAAATGTAATGGAAAACATACCACAGTTTAGAGACAAAAACATAGTAGTAGGAGGGGTCAATCCATGTATGAGGGACTCATTAATCTAGGAAAATTTTAGATCAATTATTCCCGCCAAATGAAAATGATTAAGAAAATAGTTAATGACCTATATTATCACGATGATAATATTTATTATATACATTAGAGTACAGTTAGGATTTAATTAACCCTATATTATTAAGCATTATTCCACAATCCTACTTTATACATTTTGTATCCTATTTATGATAAAAAATGTTCCTTGAGTTGTGATTTTCCTCTTGACCCCCTTGACCTTGAACAGATCCTATTGGTTTCCCATTTCAAAACAACTTTATATGGATTAATCTAGTTTCAATATGAACTTTATTCTTAGTACAATATTTTTTACTAGTATTTCATACCATCTAGAAGATTTTTTTTACATTTAAGAAAATATCCCTTATTCACGATGAAATGTTTTTTTGGTAGTGTGATGATAGTTTCCGAATTTATAATGGATAACTCATTCCAAATTGACTCAAGATCAGAGTGACTCAAACATTTCAATGATATGATTTAAAAATTCCATAACCCAACTATTAATGAGGACTTTAATACAATTCATATTTGAAAATTTGGCATCATAATTGTGATCTGTGAAATTTTATGATATTATACTATCATTTCTAATCATAATGTGTACTCTTCATCTATGAATAAATCCTTATAACATGATTTTATAATACATATCAAATGTTCACTATCATACATTCTTAAGCTACATGATGTATTATTCCTCATTAAACAACACTAAAATTAATATACTAGATTCCATCCAATTTGAGTTTAAATAGGTTAGAGTATCCTATCTAAAAGGCTAAATTTCCCCTCTTATGTAAGATTCTTATCTGTATGAGATGGTGTTTGAAAAGATTTTTCTAAAGAGAATTTAGGTAAACTAATTACTTATCTTATATTAGAATTGAAAATTTCCAATTCATGGAATGGATTTATAATGTGTTCATGTCAGGTCTCTTTTATTGGTCTTTCACCAAACTATGGATATTGTCGTTAATGTACAATAAAAATATGTATAAGGACCCTTAACAAACTACACATTATGTGATTAATTTACATACTGGTTATATATGGTCTTAAATGAATATATATAAGAAAAATATCATCACCCTATAACACTAATTTTTTCATGTTCTTAACTATTGTAAGTTTGATCAAGATTTTCCCAATCTGAATTTTAATATCCTCTTCTTAAACTCTACACATTGTGGCATGACTATTTGAATCACAAAAAATAATTAATGGATATATATAATGAGTGAGTCTATATCTAGAAGGAAACAACTCCATAGTAATGATATATAATCCCCCAATATAGTCATGATATACATGGACAAACAATGGCCTCCAAACTAAAGTCATATTTATATCATTGGGAAAAGATATTCTAACCCAATGTACCTTAAAAAATATTTCAATGGAACTATTTATTTTAATGTGGTTAATTGTAGTCCCTAGTATACGTGTTCTATTTTCACATTATTCAATCAAAATATCGATGCCTAATATTTACACCATTTTTATTCATTTTTTCAAAGGTGTTAGATTCTGAGACCTCTTGATCTCCAATAATATTTTCAGAATTTAAATATCCATTAGTTTGGGAACTATCACCTAAAAACAAATTGAAATGTTTCCTTATATTTTCCATAATAGTATGAAGTTATTTATCCCTATCAGTTTTTCATTTCCCTAGATATACTGATTATCTACTATCTTGGACAAATTTGTGTGACCATTAACCATGAATACAATATTCAATGTTTTGTGACAATACACCCTATAAATGTTTACTCAAAAATTTTTGACCCTAACAACCTTGTACTATTATACATGTTCTATTACCCGAATGGACAAGTGTAACCCATGGGCTTGTCTATACCCATTTTTGGTTATCCTCATTCTTGTTGGGGTTTCCTCCCACATATTACTGGGTAGATAGCCTCATGTTTTGGAACACGTTATATGATATTTATCCCTAGAATCCATTGTTCTATAAACTATAACCATAATCTATGTGTAGAAGCTAATGGGGTAGTCTATATTAGATTTTGAAAACTTCAGCAATTTTTAATTTTTATCTCCATTTTTTTAAGTACACAATAATAAACTTCTGGTCTAGGTTTTACATCTACACATTCCATAAAAATTTCATCAATGTTGTATGATGTTAGAATCTAGGAATATTTTTCCAATGATGTATGAACTAAATAACAAAAAAATATTGTTAATGATTTTTGAATATCAATATCAATATTAATTGGTTTAATTTTCAACCGAAATAAAAAATAAAGAAAATTGATATGGTAATCATTTTGTGTAAACTCCTCCAAAGACATCATTGTATATGTTGACTCTCTACTCACTACGCATGGACCCATATTTCATATGAAAAATTCTTACTATGTGAAAAAGGATATGAAAGACTTTTCCAGTCGAAAATACAGTAAGGGAAGCCAGATTAGAAGTTTAATTCCTTCTTGTTGAGCCTAAGACAATCTATGTAATATGAAATTGTTTTTGGTGAAAATGAGTAAAGGGTACATATATCATAGGGAACACACATTTTCCTAAGTAAAATGAAAACTTCACTCACTAGGACCCTCATACATGGCATGGAATTAGAGAACATTCATATTCCTATCAAAAATTAGTTCAAATAATAAGTGTGAAGTTCCTTGATGTTTAACTTCTAGGTTATTGATTCCCATTGATCATTGAAATTTTCTCCCTCAAAAATATCATAAAAAATTTTCATTACACTAAATCATCAAATAATATCTAATATAATTGGACCCAATATGGATTATAAATATGGTATATGCCTAATAATATATATTATAACTTATTCATCCCTGATTATGTGATCAGGAGTAATCTACTCATTCAATTATGAGAATAATCCAGACGGCATATTGATTTACAATATATCGCAAAATATATAACTAGTCTTTTAGGTCTTTGTTTAATGGTTCAAGAGGAAAGTATATTTTGACATCCATTATTTCATAAAAATTACCAATTTTAAGGTTATGGTATACATATGATGTTATTCCATTCCATCCTATTCCATATAAGGATATACCCTGGGATGATATTTGTTTACTTCATGTATTCCATTTTTAACTAATGTGTTTGTAAAATCTATTTGAGCTGCTACACTTCCATTTTAAGTTCACATTCATTTAATTATTACAATATCACACTACATTATGATTATAGGATATTCAGAATTGATAATTATGGTTAATCAATTGTAAAATATATAATATATTGAAACAAAAAAATTTATGGTTTACATTGATTTCCAAAAAAAAGAATATGGGTATCAATAATTTATAGTCTCTAATGAATATGATATTTTACATGAATCCTTAGATATAGACATATTATTGATGAATTAATGAATTTCACCCATCAATCAAATTTCCAATTTTTATTATTAGAAAAACAACACACCATCGAACCCAAATTTATATTAAATGATAATGGTGGAACCTAAGTAAATACCCCTAATAATAAGACATTTATAAAAATTTAATGATCATATACGATGGTAAAAAATGATACAATCACTACTATTTCCTTCTTTGGCCATGTAATTTTCCACATATATCCCTCCCCTACTTGTTTTATTACCATTAATACCTGGAATATTGAACTCTCTTCACATTTCAATAAAATAAATCACATTCCATGGACAATTGGATTTCCCCTGAAGGAGACCATTTAAAATGTTTGATTCTTTTTCCACCTATACCAGATTAATATTATTGATCATGGAACATGAAAGACCATTGATCATTGTTCTGTCCTCTGTTCCTAATGAACTTCTCGAATCATAGAAATAACATAATCTCATAATCATCAATCCTTTACTTTCGCACATGATCTCCTTAACCTTTTTCTTCTAGAAATATATGAGACATTATCATTTAACATTATACTCAGGCATAGTGGGATCAATTTTACCCAACTTCCTATCATCCATATTCTCATAATCCCCATCATAGATATAGATCATATAATAAATTATTAAAATCAACGAAGTCTCCCCAACCATGATGATATACCCTAGTTAGAAAATTCATGAACTTACAAAGACCCTATCTACATAAGACAAGCACATGTTTCCTTTTTTGGTCTTTTGAATTTCCTCTCAAAGGATCGATAACACCATAAGAATGAACATATCATGGACCTTTTTTTTTTCAAGCCCCAGTTATCCGCTCCTTGAAACAAAATTCCCAAAAAAATTGCAATGGAATCACTACCTCCTCTTAATCCCATTTTCTATTTCTAGGATGTCTAGATCTTGATTGCACAACTGATTATAAGGAAAATTATTCAAACAAGTTCTTGTCTTAGTTATACAATGCATTTGAATCGAGGGGTCAATGATATGGTTTTTCATATTCATTATCTCATACTTTGGATATGGTGTCATTAGAATATAGATTTTCTGTTATGACCTTTAATATGTAATTTTTTTAGTAATGTATCTCTAATATCAGACACTACCTCATTTTTTGTGCTAGGAATGTATTATAGGATCATGTTACTCATTGGATATACATGGAAAACTAATGGGGATGAAATTGGAACCAATTTTATGTGTTCCACTCTGGAATGTTCTCAAACTAATGAGTTTTGAAAAATAATATAATATTGATTATTAAGGAAATTAGACTCCTCTAACATCATTGTGTTGTTATCTTAGACAAAGAAAATGATAAAAAATCTAGTCACTATTAGCTCACCTTCATATGTTTTAAAATCTAGATTGATAAAATTGTCCCTTAACATATTTTATTTTTAGAATTATGTTATTTTTATGAAATTTGTTTTATCCATTCAAAATGGTTGTTTCACTATGTATCACACCACCATAACATTCAACACATGATAGATAATATCAAATTGTCAAAAGAAAAACAACATTTTTCAATGATAGATTGATTATGATGATGTTGGCTATATGATTAAACCTCAATAAAATTTACCACATTATCAATGGATGATTTCAATTTCACACTACATTGCTCATAAATAATCCCATGACTTGTTTAAATTGAAATTTTCATCTGAACCAATGAAACATACAGGATATGTAGATAACGACAAATAAACCCT
This sequence comes from Viscum album, assembly GCA_963277665.1. Classification (NCBI taxonomy): domain Eukaryota; kingdom Viridiplantae; phylum Streptophyta; class Magnoliopsida; order Santalales; family Viscaceae; genus Viscum; species Viscum album. The sequence continues at coordinate 1,603,156,357 of OY728143.1, read as the reverse complement.
TTCTATTAGTATATGTCATTATATTGTTATATAACCTGAGATATCACTTACTATCATAGTGATTTCAACCTGTAGTGTCCAAATATGAAATATGTATTGTGTGAATATGAAAAGTGAAATATCTCCTTCCACATTTCTTAAATGTTCATAAATAATAAATACTAGGTGAACACCTATAATTCATATTAAAACTAGAGTTTGCGAAATCTTGGGGCCAAAACCATATTCCTTGATGTATGTCCACCCTTCTTAGTTTTGATCTAACCATATATCAACTACAATGGACCAAATCCATATTAGGAGATTCATGGACCTAAAAATTTCCCAGCATATGATAGTGTCTTACCACATTTGGAACTATAAAACTTGATCAAAACCATACTACCACATGGAAATCCACCATAAAAACTAAATATATCACCTCTATGATGGAATATTATATAGTAATATCCATCCTCCAAGAATCCTTTCAATATGGAGACCAAGATATAGATTTAGGTTTATCTCAGATATAATATGATATCACCTTATCATATTTTGTTTTGGACGAGGAATCATATTTCTAGACTCCCACAATCATGTTGGATCTCTATGTTCCACATTCACATTTCCTAGACCATGAATTATTATTTTTACAAAATTACAGAAGGGAGTGTTGAGGGATGTGTCAATATCTATAATTATCTCACCATAAACTAGTAGTATAATTCACCCCACTAAAACTACAGTTTACATTTAATTTTTAAAAAAAATTGTGAGTAGTGAGGATGTTTTCATACATATTACCATAGATATAGACCCAAAAATCTCATAATTGTCATAATTAATGGTGTTGACCTGCCTTTATGGTGGATTAAGGTTTTTTTTCTACATACACCACCCTTTAACCACCATAGGGGTTTCATCATTATGATTGAGTGTAATATATAAATTTAATATAGCAACATAATGTCAAATAGTTTTAAATTTTCCCACTTGTTCAATATAAATATGGATCACCAAATATGTTTATGAAAAATACTTCGATAAATTTCATCTATGATTGAGGCCACATTGAAAACTCTTCCACATACATTGTCCCCAAGTGGAATAGATTTTGATAATGGGATATTTATTTCTCATTTCTTAGTGACACCATAAAATGGGATTGAAGATGAATTTTCTAAATCATTAACTTAAATATATTCTTCTAGTAATGGTATATATTGGTTTGAAACACATATTTAGGGTTAATGAATTTGATAAATGAGAGATTAATTTTATATTTTGGAATTAGATCAATGATCATTTGGTAGAATGTGTATAATAGAATCATTTTATTAAAACACATTGTATGTAAAAGCATGTTTTAGAAGACCTGTGAGGTCTAAATGACATGTTATGATATTATTATACAATTTTTACTCGAAAAATATAGCCATATCATCAAGGTAAGTAGTAGATTCCACTTCTCGGACTATGTTCAATTTATGATACATTTCCATCATGTAAAAATATAATTTGAGAACACCATTATGATATATTGTAATGAATGGATGAATGAATAATGGGATCCAATGGGTGAATTTATTAAAAGGATAATATTTTTAAAGGTAGATTTTATTTTCCCACTTTTTGAATGTTCATCTCACAAAGGGGAAGGTGTCACACCAATCCAGGAGAACTCTGATGATCATGCACAACTCTTTTCTATAAGGCTTAAGTGGATAAATTATTTGAACTCTTAATTATAGTAGATCATATAACATTAGGGAAAAGAGAGTGAGAATCAATAGGTTCTTCCTAGGATACTATGTTGTGTTTAAAAAAGGTGCCCACACTATTTATAGATGAGATGTATCATGTTCCCATGTATCGGCATACTTACGACACATCCCCTAATTCATGCATATAAACAACCCATTGATGAAATATAAACGATAGAGTCACATTTACCTAAAATTATTATCATTTTTAATGATCACGCCCAACTAGTAGGTGGAGTTTTTGACACCCAATTATTTGAGTGGTGAATTCTTTAACTGAGATGAAATGATCATCAGAATATATTGTGATAGTGGAAATCTGGTTTACTCACTGGCTAGCTTACATGACTCATTATCTACCTCAGGGGCACTTCACTAAAGCCACATTGTTAATAAATCATGGAACAAAATTTTATCCTTATGTGTCTGGCTTGACCAACCAATGAAAATACCAGCAGGACACACATGTCACACACCCATGAGAATATAAAAAAAGATTCATGGAATTGTATGCATGAAGTAGTTTCATGCTCTTATCCATAATATAAATCATAGCTTTAAATTACTATTTCAAATTGGATCTTCAGTATAAATGGTGGTAGGAATATTAGGATTCACTATTATTATCACACATTCTATCCTTTATTTCTCTAATAGAAGGCATTTTAAATCCAAACCCTTTGAGAAATAATAAAATATATGGTTATCTATGTAATAAAAATTCTAAATCATTTACATAGAATACATATAATGAAGTCCTTCTAAAAAGGGAAAATGGACCATTCCATGTGATATACTCGAGTCCCTTACACCTTGGTTATTATTGGTGGCTCCACACACCTAGGAAATTATGCACCAATATTCGTCTAATGAATCCTCACATAGGAACCATGTTCTTAATTCAACTTTTTCATTTGGTAGTGTAAATGTTCACTAGTGTATCCTATACAAGATTCACCATAATCTTGGTATGGATTCAAAACCGTTGATTTCTCCTCCATAGACACCATAAATAAAATATCTCCCTAAATATGTTTTAGTTATTTTATTTTAAAATATATTTCATTTATAATGGATCACTCTTATGCTATCCTCCCTAAAAAACACAAATAGTTTTAATGATCATGTACTCCCTTAATTACTATGGTTCTTATTATTAGTTGATGTTGGAAACCATCCATGGATCATGTTACAAATGTTTTCTAAACCATATATAGCATCTTCTCTGGAATAGTATTCAAGTGAAACGTCGATTTGAATCAATGAGCCAGATACATAAGGGAATCTTACTAGGTTTAAATCCCAAACTAATTATTTATTATGATATATCCTACTTCTTTCTAGTCCTCCTTCCATCCACAACCACCAACCAATTATAAGTATATGCATCATATATAGGCCTCCGGCTAGTTGTAATCAATAATATACTTCAATTTGATTTATTTACCCAAAGAGACATTATTCTTCTCATTGTCCTATGTTATTTAGTGGAGTATATCCTTCATAACATGGATATATTAACTTTGAGAAAAGTAATTCTATATCCCTATTCTATTTCTAATATATATATATATATATATATATTAAATCATAAAGACCTACTCAAGAAAAATTCATACACTAACCATTTCTAAGACCCTTCCTCCCTACTATCATAGTAGATTGAATTGAAAATACACAACCCATATGTATTTCATATAAAATTAATCTACTATAAATTTATAATGGTTGGATGACTCTAATGGTCACTTTAGTTGGTCATGATTGGAATACATTAAAAATAGCTTGATGGTCACTATCACATTTCCCGAAAAGATGTGACAAGTGTAATTTAGAAGAACTGAACTATTTGGGCTAGAATCCCCTTTATATGGATAATATAATGAACTAGAAATTTAAAACATAAATATTAAATAATTATAGATGACTAATATACAAATTTCCCAAATAATCACTTATGGACTATATTGTTTTAGTGTCTTATGTGGATAGACAATCAATTTTCTTATTTTATGAAATATCAACTACATCCCCCACAATTATCATCAAATTTATTTATATTAATAGGAATACCCAACATAAAACATTTATTCTTAACTCAACGAATGGAATCATAATAATAGGTGATCTTAGATCATCAATAAGGGTAGATATGGGAAATATCAATCGAATATCTCGAAATATTCATATAATCAAATGGTTTTGAGGTCTTGACCATAACATTAAAATTTCATACCCAATCAATCAAAGATCATAAACTTGATTCATCACAGAAGTCATTATCATTTCAAAATACCTGATTTATAATAATGATAAATCATCATAAATCAATCCCAAACAATATTTTAATGTCATATATGTATTTCATCATCATAGGTGTAGAAACAATTTCATATATTGAGGAAAAGTATTGAGACCATCAAATCATAGTGGAATGGGCATCCCTATCTATTTATATATCATAACAGATTAGAAATCACCACATAAATCACAAATTAGATCAATTATTTTTTCATTTTTCTATAGTGGATCATGTACATCGACTTAAATCCCATAGTTATATCATTAGATATAATGAATTTCCCAATGCATCAAAGATATTTAAAATTAAAGGTCCACTAATCAAATAATAAAATACATTCATTTCCGTGCCATAAGAAACTAAAAAATTCATTTTATCACAACTTGGGAAAAAATATTAGTTTTCATACATTTTTTATCAAATCATAACAGCATAACAGATGGAAAATAATTTGGACACATTATTATCTCAAAATCATACAAATAGAACATCCAATAAAAAAATAAATATGGTACAATTAGATCTTATACCATGTAAAACAAAATAAATACAAATATTTGTTGTTATTGACTAATAAAAATATCATAAAAATATAATAAAATGTATTTAGTTAAAATATATATTTTGAAATAAATTTATTAAAATATAAAAATATCAAAATTAATATAGAAGATGTGTTGGAAGTGATTTATTGAATCATTTGACGGAATATTGAATGCATTGAATGGTAATGTTAATATAAAATTATATCAATTCTATATATTTTTAAAATAAATAATTCCTTTTGTATTTTTTAATAATTCTAAAATAACCTAATTTGTAAAATGACATGAGGATTTCTTTTTAGGTAATTTGTAAAAGAAAAAGAATGGTAAAAATGAAATAGACCAACAAATTTAGAAGAGTAATAACATTTTTGAAAACGTTATTAAATTTTTTGACATTTCCTAGAATTATTAATAAGTAAATGGTAAATCATAGTTGGTTTTATATAAAATATTTTTTCGGCCTCTTATGTACAGAAATTGAGGAAATAAAATGAAAAAAAGTATTCAAAAGAATAAAAATATAATAAAAATTAAAGGGATTTATTAGATAATTATATTACTATTTCTTTAGTATAAATTCAATCTTGAACAACCCCAATTAAAATAGGATCAATTCACAACTCTTATACCTATAGACTTTATTATCCACACACATTAAAACCCCCCTTTTCTTCCAAAAACCAGATTAGTCTAATACATAATCCCTTCCTATGATTTTTTTATAATAAAACAAAAAACTATAGTTCATGGGGATGAATATTTATAATAGATATGGCTATGTCTCTACTAATATAAAATACCTCTTTATGTTTATACTAGAGAGATTATATAGAATCATTAAAATTTGAGGTGAGTAGAACATATGTATTTTTTCAATGTTTCAAAATAATTTCACAGATCTTTTATGTAAATATAGCTATAAAATAGAACATATTTTTATGTGATAAAATTATGGTCAAAAAAACTCATTGGGTTTAAATAGGTTTAAATATCATATTTACACCGATCATCTGGGTTTAACCATTGGATAATCATGGTTTAACCATAATCATGGTAATATGTATTTTATTTATACAATTATTTACCAAAAAAAAGTATATTGACCATTTTAACTAAAATTAATTTTTTATCCCATGTGTGGAATAAATTGTAGAAAATTAAATTTATTGAAGTGCTATAATTTATTTTAATAATAATCACACAAATGTGACGAAAAGGAATTTTGTAACAAAAATGATTCCATTTTTTTAAACCGTTATATCATTAATCAACATAAAAATGATTTCAATGATTTCAATGTGATAATTAATAATATAATCGAACTAATTTTTCTTTTATCCATTTTAAAAAAATTTATAATTATTGAAATTCATTAAGATAAAAAAACAATTTTTTTTGAAAAAAAATGTATTTATCTGTATTAATCAAAATAATTAATATTTTTTAAAATTAAAAAAAATTAAATGAAAAAATGTGGTAATATTATTATTTGAAAAATATATTTCATTTCTTGAAACAATATTCTATATCTAGAAAAAATTAAAATAATTTCATTTCGAAATAGTTATTTCGAAAAAACATTATGCATACCAATGGATTTATCCTTATCCCATGAAAAAAATAAATTTTTTAAACATTAAAACATGTTATTGAATATATAATATAAAAAATTCATTAAAATATTTAACCAATAATTTTCCACCTAATTAATCAATATAAAGACACATTGTGTGTATGAAATAATTTTTATTTTGAAAAAAAACTCCAATATTTTAATGTTCATCTAATTTTCATTTTTAATTATTTGACGACTAAAGAATTGATTTTATACATATATAACACATTATTTTTAAAAAAAAATTATTCATATTAATGAACGACAATAAAATAGATATGTGATTACATTCACATTAAATTATAATATTTTTATAATATATCACCCTTCATTAAACTCAGCAATTCACATCAAAAAAACTATCTAAGAAAATAAATTTACTTGAGGAAGACATATATATAATTAAATTTAGGTTTTTATATTATAAAACCCTTAAAAATATTTTTGGACCTAAATTTATACCACTATGATATGAGAAACTGATGATTCTTTTTAATCATCATACCCTCATTCTCCTTCGTATCCACCTTAGGTTTGTGGTTTTACCAAAAAAAAATCACCTGGTGAGTGGTTTTTTCATAGCACATTTTCTATACTATCCATATTATATAATTATTTTTCCTCAACTGAATTTTATTTCTACACTATTACAACCTATAAACTAATTTCATTTCAAGGATTAGGCATATAGTTCTCTAAGAGTGATACCTGGAACCCATTGTGAAGTTGAGAGAGGATTGGTGGAAGCACTAAATAATTTTACACCAACATGACTCAGTCAATATTTTCAATTGGACCAATATTGAATGAAACTATCATTCCATTCATCATAGATCACTTAACCTTCTTCAATGGATAAATTTATAGAATTTCCTTGTCACTATCATCAAACATTATATCTTGATGACAATTCTATGTATAAATTTTATGTTGTCTTTTTCATAACCTTATGTGTTTTTTAAATTTTATAAACCATGATATCATTTAATTTAAAATCTCATGAACCTATAGATTTTTTTATATAAATTAATTATATCACATTATAGTCTTGCACATAATTCTATAGAGGGATTCATAAAGAAACATCTAAATTATCATGTGAAAATTAGTATTCTATGTAAACGTGACATTAGGAAAGTGTTTATCACAAAAATATATTTAATTACATTGAAACATATCTCAACATATCCTAAAATGTTCTTATAATAATATTAAACTGACCATCAATATGAGGATGGAATGTAGTTTTGAATCCTAACTCTCTTTACCGAGCCTGTTGAAGGCTTTTTAAAAATGTCTTAGTAATCCCCATATCCCGACCTAATTCAATATAATCTAGTACTCAATGATAAATTTCCATGAAATGAATATAAATTATTTAATTTTTATCAAGATATAATTCATCGATAATTAAAATTAATTGTGTTACATTTATGAGGTGGTTGGTTTTAACCCATATAACATTGTCCCTTTAGATGTTGTGGAGAGTCACATAACAAAATCGATGGTGATGTTTTTCCATTTACATTATAGTATTTATAATGGATGTCACATACCCTTACACATATTTATTCCATCCATAACCCCCTATCAAAAAATTAATTAATATACATGTTTTATAATACCCATTTTCATTTTTCCCACCTAAGACAGTTTTCTAGATCCCTATACATCACCATATATTTAGGAAGAAAATATATTGATGAAATATGAGATTATCCAAATATATCCTCATTCCATTTGATATATATATGAAACTCATTCAATATTCATGAACCTTATCATTCTATAATGATATTTTTATACTCAAAAGCATTTCTCACATTCTTTTTTAGCACTACATTTTCTATTTATTCCTATTTAATCATCAAAAGGATGAACGGTTAATCAATCAGATGAGAAATATAATATTTTTTTATATATTTTGTTATTTTTGACTAAGATCATATGCCACCTTTTTCAATTTCTTTTGGTGCTAATGTATTGAGAAATCATGATATTTAGTCATCTCCAATCATATTTTCTGGTGCATGTTCAACTCTTTCTATGTGAATATATACATTGTTATTTTATAATTATTAAATAAATCATATATTTCTCAATAAATATAATTAATAAATATATTTAGTGAAATAATTATCATCAGTAACAAAAAATCTTTAGTTGGGTAAATTTTCTAAATAATCTTCAACGGGCGTCTTGTATATGCTACCACCATATAATTATTCACGAGAATACATCTTAGTTCCTTCATCAATGAATCATTTTATATTAAAATACCTTTTCAACTAAAGTGTAATTTTAATAAATATTCCCTAAATATAAATATTATTATTTCCTTTAAATTTCTATTATGTTCATGAGTTCATAAAAACATTCAAATCATCCAAATTAATATATATTTTAGATTTGACAGTTATGAGTAATTATCCATAAAGTGTCAATAAAATATATCCAAACTAAGTAAAATATGTATCTCTATAACCATGAATGGTCTAGGAAATTTCTCAATGAAATTTCCATTGAAATATCCACCAAAATACCTTGACATGGGATTATATGTCTTATGAATTAATCTTTTTGGGGATAGAATTTAAACTAGGTATATTTTTCAAACAGCCTTTCCTTCTTCATGTTAATCAGAAAAACACTCAAGTGATATTCATCATCTTCTTTAACCTTGGAATATATATTAATATAACCTATAATGAATAAAATTAACGGATTAATGAAATCCCTAAAGACTTTATTCTTATAATGCTTGATGATTGGATGGTCATTTTTAAGACTGAATTTCATCACCATAAATTCATAGTATCTATACATCATACAGAAGGCTAAATTTTTTGTGTAATAAAATTTATCCCTCATCTAGTTGTATGCTAATTTAGGATTAATCATGTAAAATTATTGTGCTACAAATAATTATTTAATATATTGATTTATATATGGTTTACGGCACTTATTATTGATTATAATATTGATATGTTCTTGATAATCAATTCAGATAAGCAGTGAAACATAATTAATAAAAAAATGGAATTGTTTTACTCTATGGGGATTCAATTGGCTGAATAATTCCTTAATAATATTCTAATTTGAAAACTTTTTTCAATTATTATAAATCAATTTGGGAAATTTTATAATGAGTATATAAAATAGGTATTGAAATATTTATAAGTTGTATTAAAATATCAATATCAATAATGTAAGGATGACTTGAAATTTAATCTTGAAATATATCAACAAAATCCTATGAAATATTAATATCTTAGATATTGAGTTTCTCTACAACCATTTTAGATCAATAGTTTTCACATATATGAATTTAGACCCACCATATATAAGAAATGTCCATTGGATGTTTGTATCCATCATAAAACCAATAAATAATATTGGGTTCATTTGTATATTAAATATAACATCATTCCCTGATAAATTAATATGAACTCTATATAAAGAAAACCATTCCATTCCATGAATCCCATAAAATTCTACTAAGGGAATAATCAAAAGTTTAGCCGAATGCACATTCCTGCAGTCTTCATTCAATGGAGAATAATATAATTTCTATATGAACATCATACTAATATGAGTATAATTGTTGAATAATCATGTCACAATTGAGTTGTTAATTAAATACCCTATGAAATTTCTTATTATATAATAGTCTGTTTTGATATAGAATTAAATAACACAATAGTATACTCAATGATTCTAATAAGTGTACCTTTTACCACATAATTCTCATAACCAACTTTAACAGACAGGATTGAATAATATATCTTGTTTTATTTTATATTAAGAGGTTAATGACGCTGATCAACAACCTAAACCTTCATTTCCATGAACTGTATGGAATATTTCTTGTATTCTCGGCATTTTAATAACAGGATCTAGTGTCCTGAATTAAATAGAATAATCATATCATTCATTGTAATAACCTGAATTGTCATTACCATTTAACATTTATGAAAATTATTTCCTACCATTACACAATTAAATCAAATTCATATTCCATTAAATAAATTAAATTTATTTATATTCCCGTTTTTTTATTTATATATACTAATAGAGTTTCATTCAACCATGTGATTTAGTCATTTTTTATACGGCTCAATATTCCTATTCTTATCAAAACATTGAGAATTGTGGGAATCTGAAAATTATGTATCTACCATAAGTTCATATCTATAGATTTGTTCACAGTGACTAATTTATCTTATACATAACTCCCTTTAGTGAATTTCTTTTATTCCACGAATGAATCTATTAATATTTCTTGTGGGGATAATAATTAATCCATAATAATACCTTCTAATTCATGTAAATTTAATATTATATATACCATCAGATACATACTCAGTTTACATACTCTCAGGAAATTGTATCTCCATATTTTGTAATCTAATATGGGGTAAGTACTTAAATGAAAAAAATCCTCCTATACTCATCTCGTTCAATAGAATAAATTTCTTCCTCATGTATTTTATTATAAATAATGGTTCACAGTTGATATAATTCACCAGCAAAAAATATAAATCTAGGAAAACCATCTCATGTACTGAGAATTTTAGAATAAAAAATATATTTTTAATGGTTTCATTCCAGCACTCAACTACTAGTGAATAAAATGAACCACCAAAAGAATGTGGATGTTTCATCATTAAAGTATCAACAATACAGTGTTCCCTCCATTGATCATTTAGATGCATAGTATAACTCATGTCTTGAAAAATTGTTCTTATAAAAGTAAAAAAAATTTGTATTTTACTTCTAGTAGAATTTTATTTCTACGGTTGAAAATAATTGATTTTTCCCAGTCATTGTAATTATTTATTTCTTTTTGTTTCATCCATGAACTAAACATAGGGAAAAAAATTTTAGAATCAATAATAGCCCTTTGAAACCATGTAATCATGAAGAAATTATAAGAATTTTAAATAAAGAAACTCTTTTTTCACCCAATAACACCTTTGGTGTAACTAAGGTTAACCATGTTCATAATTTATTTAAATCCTTTCTAATGGTCGGAAATGAAAATTTGAATTAACCCAAGAATATCCCCATGGAGTGGAAATACAAGTGTATAGTATGGAACCAATCATCAGAAACAAGAATGATAGATGATATATACTCAGCAAACTATTTTTAACATTTTATCCATTATATTTATATGATCAAAATCCACATCAACTTTTAGTATCAAGAAATAGATGTATTTCTAGAAAAACTACATAATCAATTCTATAGTAAAACATACGTCTTTTATCATTTACATTGACTTATCTTTAGGGTCTTCAAAAAATGTTTCAAACCCAAATCTCCAAAGATTGAAAAAATTTCCAATAATACCAACAACAATGACATAATATTTTCACATATAAATATTAAATATTTGTTAATGAATATTCAAAAAAATTTGCAAATACATGCTCATGGTACGTAATATATTAGTATCTTATTAAACTATATATTCAATATTATTATTCCATTAATGATCTAAAATATCATACAAAAATATCTCCCCATTTATAACTCTATGTACAGAAACCATAATTAAAAAAAATTACCTAGGAAAATGAAATTGAAGAAAGGATATATTTAGTTTCTCTATAAGATATAACCTAAAAAATATTAATCTATGAAAATATGAAAGCATAAAAAGCATAAGGGATTTAGATCATGGCCATAAATTACAATTTTCGTTCCCTTTATTTAATGATCATAAGCATTGTTCATATTATGAAAGATTGTTTTTAAAAAAATAATTACTCATAACTGTGATAAATCATCCCAAATAAATCGTAAACAATATGTTTATGTAATAAAATTATGAAACCATTATAGGTATAGAAACTATTTGATATATCAATTATAACTATCATGAAATTAAAATAAGTGTAGATCGAGCATCCAAACATGTTTCCCATATCATAGCTAGCTAGGAATAACCACCTACATCCAATCCTGGATGAAGAATATTCATTTTTTTCACACAGTGGATAATGAATATAGACTGGCACACTAGAATTATCTTAGGACATATAAATCATTACCCAATTTATTTCAGGGTTATTTAATTTTGATTACACCCATCAAATAATGATAAAAATTCATATATTTACAATAATATCATAAAAAATAATGAATTCATAACTAATGAAAAAGAAATGGTTTTATAATCAATTTGACAATAAATCATAGAATAACCCATGTGAAATAAATTTGTTTCATAAACATTATATCTTCTTAAACACGAATCAAACATAAATGGGAATAATAGTGGTACAATTAGGGCTTACTGACCACCACTCATGGCAGTTATCCTTCTTCCCATACCCTCTACGGTCTCCTATCTCATTATGTAGTGATACATCATATTTCATGGCATTTCCATTCTTTCCCTATATTAATTTATTCATCCATTAGTGTTTCTCCTTCATAATATGATTCATTGCCTCATATGTAGAACTTTACTACTTATGATCTTGTCTTCAACTTTCCCTCTTTGATAGAAGTTGTTCACCGGTGTGGGTATTCATCTTTTCTCACCACCCTCTTTTTCCCTACACCTATGCATCAAACCTCTATGTATGGGTTAGGGTGCCAGCACATCAAGAGTTTTGGGTTGATTTCAATCGCGGGTTCTGTTTCTCTTCTTCACCACTACCCTTGTTGGACAACCCATCGATCTCAACCTCATTTTGATTATGGATGATAATGGTTTGGGCTATCATGTTTGGTGTTGGAGGGTGACTTGTTCATGTTTAAGGGATTTCTCTTCCTCAGTGTTGACATCATATATCAATTACATGTTTGATTATATTCATTATTGTTTTTTTATAATGTGTCTTTTTTTTGTATCTTTTCATATATGAAGGTTTCGTTCATGTAAAGGATGTAGTCGTTTTTCTTTTGGAGTTTGATGATGTACTACACAGATTCTACTTTGTAGAGGTATTGTTTTTATAAAAAAAATTCCTATATTGGTGGTATTAGTTTTTTCCAAAGGTCTATATGAATGTCCAATATAGGAATGGATCCTTGTTGTCTTATATGGTGTTTCTTCTTGTGATATTTGGGATGGTGATGAGAAATAATCATGGATTTCACGACGACGACGTGTTGGTGATGATGGTGATGTGATTTTGGGGGCAATAAAGTGTTTAATGCATTGGTATAATCATGATATATTTGATATAGAGAGTCTTGGATGGACCACATTATTTTTAGGGTTTTCCATTGACTAAATGTTTTAGTGAAATTATTTATTTTTCTTTTGGTTTTTTGATTTTGAATATTTTAATTTTCAAACGAAAATGTATGTTTTATTTTTTGGTTTTTTAATTTTTTCTTAAGTGATCATTTGGGACACTAGAATGTCGAATTTTAATATTGTGAGGGTTCCCACATTATCCCTAAAAGTGGATTTATGAAAAAAAAACAATTTTTAGGAAGGTGAAATATTTCAAGCATATCCCATTAAAACATATGAATAAATTATTTTTATCGTAATTTATAGATATAATTTTCATAAAAATATAAATGAAAACATTTTTGAAACATCCATTATATTAATATATTATTTCTATAATGTTTTAATATTTATTAAAATAATATGGGAAATATTTTCATTGAAAATATATATGAAAACATGTATAGGAAACTTCAATTCATTGAGAAGTCATGAATGCGGAAAAATACATTTATTCCTTAAAATTTAATAGAAAACCATATTTTTGAATTGTGTAAAAAGTCAAAAAACTACCACGTTATGAAAACGGCAAGATAATTCTTATTAATCCACTTTATAAAAGAAAAAAAATGTGTAAAAATAAATTTAAATCTAGTGTATTGGGATTTTCATATAAATTTTTTAAATATTCATATATATATTCTGTACATAACATATAAACACATCTATGGATTATATATGACTAGTGGATCCATAAATTAGATAAAAAAACTATATTTTTGATTTCAAAATATTCAAAAATTATTTTCCAACATAGTAGTCCTTATAGAAATGTCATAAATAATTCCTTTCTTACTACCGTAGGGAAGAGAACATATTATAGGGTGAGATAATATGCTCAGTAAGGGTAATAAAATTAGATATCAATGATTACATATGAAAAACATGGGAATAAGGGTATGATAAAATGAACATAACATTTGAAAACCATACATTTCCTACTAAATATCATAATCTTGAGATATGGAATAGATCTCATTAGTTCATAACAAATAATTCATAAAATTATAAATGAACTTATTCGATGACACATAAACAAAGGAATATGTCATGATACTTATTTCATTCACATATCCACAGAAAATCTTATATCAAGGTCACTGAGCAGGATATTCGTTAAAATTTTGGTTTGGGAAAAAACCCACATACCTACTTCGGGATTTGGATGACCTCCTGTGTACTGTCCTTTTATGTTGTGGGATAAACAACATTGTATCATCTCGTTTCAAGATTGGGATAACCTCATGTACACCCATTGATCTATAGAACATTAATAATTACCCAATGAATTGGTGGGAGACATATGTCCCGTATATCACATGATGAAAATAATAAATATAATTTCCAAATCATCATAAAATAGTAAATATATCATAACCCATGAAAAAATTATCATTAATATTTTCTCATAGAATAACCTATAGGAAGGAAATGGGGTTTATAAACATTTCATCATTTCATCCTCACATAACCAATGGAAAAAAAGAAACATTATTTTATATAATTTCCTTAGGGGATAATTCATGGAAACGAAATGGATTAATAATAATTTAATCATAGTTTAACCTGTGGAAATTAAAAGGGATAAATATTCATTATATCATGTTATACACCATGGAAAAGATTCAGTTTTCATTAGAATCTTTTCATTATAGCAATAAACCATTCAGGTAAGGAATAATAATGGTATACGTGGATCATATCGAAAATAAGAAAAGAATAACATGAAATTATGTCAAATTTGATTTAAAATTATTTATAAATATCCCTTCAGACATTTATTAATGAAAATTACATTCTATTTTAATGTCACTTTTTATAAATAAAAATTCAAAAAAATAAATTAATATATTTTTCCTTCAAACAAACTTGTAATCGTACAATATAACCTCTAAGGATCATATAAAATATTTCATAAACATATTAACTATTACTCTTTGAAAAGCACTTGAAATCATAAAAAAATCAATACCCATTCAATTGAATAATAAACCTTTAATCTTATTAATTATGCTTTAAATAACATTTAAATTTTTTTAGAGTAAATACATTTCCACATTGAAATTTTTTAACATAAAATACTTTCAAAAGTGTTTTACTTGAAAATGAAAATGGAAACATATAATATAATATATAACGATCATTTAAAACATATTGTTAAAAAATTAGATATCATGGATGAGGTATAAAAAACATTTTCGACTAAAGAGATAAATAAAGTCAATTTTATTTAAAACAAAATCTTTTACATTATTATTACCCAAAGAGGGGAATAAAAAAGTATAAAAGGAATTATAAAAGAATAAAATGATGACAATAAAATTACATAGAATTCATGAGAGGTATTTGATAACATTTAATCATTATAAATTTAATCATGGATAATCCCAATTAATAATGAGATAACAATATAAATTCCTTAACGATATGGTATCTTTTGAATAGTAAACCCCACAAAAGAAATATCATAACATGGATATTTAAATAAACATTATATTTATGATAGATATCATAAAATACATTCAAGGAAATATATACACCAAAAAATTGATGATGCTATGAATATGGAATGTATATCATAGTTATTAGAAGTGAGATGAATATCCATTACCACTTAACATACATATAATTAATAAGAATTGTGAAAAAAATTAATAATAGAAAATTAATTATAATTAAATGTGGAATATTAATGATATAAAATGTCCTAGGGTCAATATATACACCACAAAAATAAAACATGTGGTGAATTTGGCATAAGTCTCCAAAAAATAAAATTGTGACTAGAAATCCATTACCTTAATCAAGAAATCCTTCATACATGTTTTAAAATGATTTATAATAAATATATGTTTATTATAAATCTATTATAGGATCATAATAATAGTTATTGTATTATTTAGGATCCACTTATAATGTTTCAACATCATTTTTCAAATAATAAATTTATAAAATCATTATTTCTAAGTGTTAACTATTTAATTTTTAAGAGAGTTTTGGTTCAGTAGTTCTGGTCTATATACATTTATCATTTTTAATGAATCACTACAATGTTATTAATTTTAAAAACATATAATAATATAATTATTTACTTAATTGGATTTATCCATTATTGTAAGATTTTTCCAAATGAAATACGATGCTCATGGACATGATAAGTTGTAGGTCTGAATGAATATTGTTTTTATTTAATAATGAATTGAATGATAGAAAAGTAAAAAAAAATTCACATTTCAATAATAAATATTACTTCATATTTACTACACTTATATATTAACATAATCAATATTCCAATCCATGTAATGTGTTAGTTAGATGGAATCACATATCTTAATGGGGAAATAGTGTGTCATACAAAAGAACGACATTAGCATATCCCATTTGGAGTGGAAATTAAAAATAAATATGTCACATTATATATCAAGAAGTGTTATTATGTAAAAAAAATAATATATATATATATATATATATATTTATTCATTATATCAAATCATGAGAGGCAACAAAAGAAAATGAATTACATTTGTTCACATAATAGTTGTTCATCAAATATAAGATAATTGGGTTTATTTCTAATTTGGTTGAAATATTTATAGATATATGCAATTTGACTAAAAAATAATGTTCTCCATATAAGTAATACACTGAGGTTATTATATAGAAGTGTCTTAATATGAATGAGTGCAGGTGGTAGAAGAAATATAATGATATTTTATAGTTAAAATCTATTCGTCATCTTTAAGGAAAATATTTTGGAATATACCAAATGGAATCACAAGATGCTTTCCTAATAAAACCAATGAATCCTGGATGGGGGAATGGAATTTTGGAAGAGGTTTGGGAGGGTTTTTTCTATAATAATAAGATACTATATTTTATAGGGGATATTGCGGGGGATGTTCTTTCATAACTAGGGAAAAGGACCCCCTAGTAATCCTCTTGTAAATTTCATAAAATACACCAAAGATATAAATTATTTTAAAAAATATTAAAAATAATTGTATAATAATTTTTTTGATGATTTTATATTGAAATATTTCAGTATAATTGGATCTGTATATATTTAAATGGTAATATTACCAGTATCATTTTAGTTTATCCCCTAAAAAACATATTTTATTCCAGACCATTGTAATTAATTTTATTTCACTATACATTGTAGTAAAATTTAAATTTTACCTTGTTAGATTATATTAATTATTATGATACCAAATATATAATTTATTTTAAAAAAATTCCATTCATATACGAATAAAATGTTAATTTCAAATAATATATTTAGCGATAAGAAAAGTTTGTTTTTCAAAGAAAATTTTTTCCGCAAATTTAGAAAATTTTAACTTAAAAATTAATTAATAAATTCATTCAATTACCAAATTTTGACTAATCGATAAATAATTGACATAATATTGGTATTAAAACTAACTGAAAATTTACAAAAAATTTATGTGATTTTAATTAAATGACTTTTTTTTATTAAAAATCATTTTTTCATTATTCATCATAAAAATATTATTTTTAGAAACTTCTAAAAAATAAATATGATATAGTTTTTACATGAAGTATTTATAAAATGATTTTTTTAAATAATGATTCTAAATTTGTAATAAATAAATTTCAAAATGTATCCGACAAATGCAACAAAATGTTTTTTAAAAAAATAGTTTATTAAATTACAATTATATTAATTCATATCTCGTAGCTAGAAAAAATAAATAATATTGTTTTCAAAACATTTTATTGAATTTATAATTATAAAATTTCCTTAATATATTTCAATTATTATGATTATGTTTATTTATTAATTCAAAATGTATTCATGCACATAAAAACAATTATTTTGAAAAAATATCCATTATATTTCATTGGTTATTTTATCCATTTTTAATTTATGGATAATCGAAGAATTCATTTTAAATATTTGTAAACCATATTTTTATAATTTTCTAATAAAATTCATACTAGCAATTATAATTAATGGAAAATAACTATCACATTAAATAAAATCGATGTAGCCTGTAACACCCACTATCATGAGAAATTAATTATCTTTCCAAAAAATATTTCCTAAAATCTCGACGTGTTAAATTCTTCCCACAATACAATAAATTTATATTTTAATGTTCATATCTTTAATCAATGGTACACCATTTTAAAAATCATTTAGAAAAACCCCAAACCTAAAATGAATAATAAAATACCCCGAAATAAGGATATTTAGAAGCACAAAGGTTATATGATGTAACACATTACTAGGTTTTCACATTGGGAGGGAATTGGTGGGAAAATAAAATATAGATATAGAGGAGAAAAATAAATCCCATGGAATGATATAGGGTTATAAAGAACATGAAAAAGTGACAGTTGACTACCATAAAACCATAAATCTGCAAGGTCTCAAAAGACTTTCAACACTTCATAAATGAAATATAATACAATTATTTTCAACATCCACCTACTACATTTTAGGGATTTATCTACCACAAGGTATGATAACATAATAAAATAATCATACATGATGATTATAATTTAATCATTTGTTCAAATTTATCCATATTTGATTTTTTAACTCCAAACAATGAGTATATAATAGGAATTTCCCACAGCCAAAAAATTATGTTTAAATTTATTAAAATAATTAATATCATTAAAAAATATAATTCATTCATACTATCTGTATATATTCAATAACATGATAATTATTAACAATATAAATATAATATAGAAAAATCACACATTAATCTATAAAACCTCATCAAATGTTTAAATTAATCAATTATATAATTTGTTAACATTAAATCAAATGGAGATTTTTCTAAAAAATTCAAAATTTAATCATCTAGAATCACAGATAGGAAATTTAAAAAATCAACATAATAATAATCACCAAAACTAAATAATCAATCCTTTTAATTTGCATGAAAGATATGTGAATACCTTTGTCATGTATTATTACGATACACGGAAAAAATGAACAAACATATAAACTTATTGATAATCTAAAATCATAAAAAAAATTCTCATCATTCCATAAATTAATATCCATATATAAAAAATAACATCAATAAACCAAGCCATAAAGAATCTTTTGACCATAATTTTTTACCCTTAAACATTAACTTACTATTTTATATATATAATACCATTCATTATAAATAATCATTTAAATTAAATTAAAAGGATATATAACCCCAAAATAATAAATTTTCACCCAATATATAATTAAATTAACACATAATTAAAATTTTCACTTTATTTAGTTATGTGGTACGCAATATACCATTATTTTCCATTAGTTGTGTGCTTAAGTCCTGCAATCCTTGTTAGATGTGACAAGTTTTGACCAATTATGTGGGTTTTCTATTTTTACTAAAATCAAAAGCATCCAAAAAATTTCCCAATATTATGATGATCATTATCATGAATAAATGTAATAATAAAATAACTTTTAATCCTCTAAGTCATTATTCACACCATTAATTTATTTCCAAATAAAATAAACAGAGCTTATTATTTCTATATCAAGATGAAGAAAAAAATAAATTTTATATTTTAATCAATCATGTATTGATATATAAATCATGAACTAAACATTAAATCAACATTTTAGGTCATTAGTACCATTTATAATATTCTCGAAAATACTTAAACAAAAACTACAAAAGAATAATCCATAGATGATGCATGATTCCTATAACCAAAATTTAAATGGTTTAAATTCATCAACTATATTAATAAAAATTGTAGATGTTTCTTTTCTTAATGATTTAAAATAAAAGTAAAATTTTTACATTATTTGGACATACTGATACAAAAAATGTTACAAATTTTTAAAAATTCAAAATATTTAAGTTGATGTAATTAATCTAAAATTAATTTCTTTGTTGGAATGAGAAAATAAGTTTTTAATAGTTAAAACATTACAAAAGATTGAAATGTTTTTACATTTGAATTCAATATAAAATTACTACCAATGACATAAATTATATTAATTGATAATAATATATTCTATTTATACATTAAATACATTCAATACTATAATTTAACCATACAAATAATTTTTAAGTAAGAAGTTGTTTTTAAATAAAATATATAATGTTTTACTATTCATCGTAACTTGAATGTTATCATAAAATATAAAAAATTCATCCAAGGTAAATATTAATAAGCCTCTCCCAAATGAATATTTTATGTTCTCATTTAGAAATTATTAATATGTCAATATTTTAATTTAAAAATGGTTCCCCAATAAAAGGCTGTAAAATTATTTTCTTGAGAAATATAGTGTTTTAATACATAAAATACAGTTTATTCATATTTTAGAACTACAATATATATTATATGAAAATGAATAATATTTTTTCTAATATATAGAATATATATTTCTTTTATTTCTTTTAATAAATTTAATTCAGTTAATTTATAAATTCTAAAAATATAAATATTTTCATTATATTTATTGTTTTTTATTTTTTTCATAAATAATTAGTAGCCAATGAATTCAACATTCATTTTCATAAGTTAGGTATATGTATCCCTACTAACTTAAAAGCTGCGATATAAATGAAATTTTAATCTAAGGGCATCCCGTGGTTCATTTATATGATTAATTACATGCAACACAAGCTATTGGAGAATTATATTTCTTTCATGAAAATAATTCATAAAAAAATTGGGGTGTAACATTCTACCCACCTTGAAATGAAATTTACCTTAGAAATTCATAACTTGGTCACAAATATATGATGATAACTCTTCCTCATCACATCCTCATATTCCCAAAGAGGTTCCGTAAATTGTTGTTTCTACTATAAAATAGTAACCAAGGAAGTGGTGTTGTTTCATTGATCTTTTCTAATATGATCCAGAATCTCTATAATGTTTTATTCTTAAAAATGTTCATGATCCAACTATATGACTTCAAATTTTATCACATGTGTAAAATAAGGTAGTTAATTTTTGAGGAGAGATACATAGAACTCATCACGATGTTCATTGAGATTTTGTGGAAGATGGAATTGACAAGATACGTTCCATATATGATCCAAAAATTCAAATGGACCAAATAAAAATGGTATATCTTTGACTTCATTACAAATATAATTACTCAATACTAGAGTGATATTCTTAGAATCACCATGTCCCCCACTTAATACTCTAGGTCTTTTTTTGGTTATCAGCATTACTTTTTTTCCACATTTAGCTGCTCTTATGTGTCAGTTAGTAGATCAAACATTTTTGTTTATTTCATCAATAAGATTTTGTCAAAATAGCTTTCATTCTTCTGTTCAATCCTATCAAGTTTATGTTCTACACTTCTTTATATAGGGGATACCAAAGTACCTATCTCATCACATGAGTGAAATCAATTGTTGAAATAAAATTCAACCAAATATAGGTGTTGATCCTAACCACCTTTGAAATCCATAGATAAATCTTTAATAATGGCTTCTAGAGTATGGATTGTCCCCTATTACTGGGTATATATCTATTTATAATAAGAAGTGTAGAAAAATAACATTCTATTGATCACCTGATGAATACATCTCTTGAACATTGAGGAAAACCATAGAACCAAATCAGATAAAATATAAAGCTGTACTCCATGAAATCTTACAAAATCCTTTACATATAGTCGCGAAATATGATAAAGATTTAAATCCTCTCTAACAGTAATTATCTATGCCGATTTCATAAGATAATCAACTATAACACATTTAATATTTTTCCCTTTAGATTTTTTAGAGGTCTGATAATGAATTCCATAGTGTTGTTTTCCCATTTCCAGTCTAGAATGGGTAATGGTTGTAACATCCTCTTTGACTTCTATCTCTCCTCCTTAACATGTTGAAAAACAAAGCACCAAGATGCATATTCAGAAACATCTCATTTCATGCCTCCCAAATAGAAATACTATATCAGGTACCTATAAATATTTGTGCTTCCAGGATGAATATATAATGAAGAACTATGAGCCTCATACAATATATCGTTCTTTAATTCTTGTATGGTAGTAGTTAAATATTGGTTCATGAAACATATTATTCATTCACAATAATTATTTAATATAGGAACATTTGTCACCTTATTTTTTAGCTCCACATCTTCTTTCGATGCCTCATTAATCATTACTTGTATAGCTGGATGAACATTCATTTTAGAAATATAATATTTCTCATAATTCCATTAATATTTCAAGATCCAACTTTCAAAAATACAAAAATATTAGACATTATGTTATCATCATAATATATAAGAAATCATGGTACTTTTGACTCAATGAATATTCCACCTAGTTCACTTTCCCAGGGTGGAATTTTATTGAGATTCCATAATATTTAATCAACTCCAAACATCTTCTTTGACTCATATTATATTACTTTTGTATAAAAATAAACCATACACATTTATGATCAATATAAATATCACACATTTCACTATTAACATAATTCCTACAAATCATTAATGAAACAATTACAACATCTAACACCAAATCATGATTTCTGTAATTTTTATCAGGGTTTTCAATTATCATGAGGAAAAAAATATCACCAAATAATTTTGAATTCAGAAGACATCCCAACCCATTATTTTATGAATCATTGTAGATGAAAAATCATTCTCAACTATAAGGTAGTGTGAGCATGGGTGCAATAGATAACCAAGTTTTCATCCCATTGAAATTCTCTTCACATTCTTCTATCCAGAGGATATTAACTCCTTTCTAAGTCATCATGGTGATTATATTAAATAATAATGAAATATAATTCACTAAACAATGATAATATAAAATCATACTAATAAAAAATTTAATATCATTAATCGTTGTTAGTCTTGACCAACATTCAATAACATCATTTTTATATCCACAATTAGGTGCTCTATTCAGATTATGTGACTCAAAAATGGAACTTCATAATGCCAAAAATTCCAAATTGTATATTTTTAAATAATTTTTATCATTTCATTGGTTCTTCTATATATTTATGATGTGATATCCATTCTCTTCCATTATATTTGAATAAACTATATTATAATCTATATTGACTACCAACAATTTATCAATATAATATCTAGTGACTCTATTAATTTGATTCATGATGTTAGTGGGGGAATTTTATAATAATAAAAGGCATAACTATAAATTCCTAATGTCTATGCATTGTACAGAATTTCATCGTTGGAATACCCTCCTTCCTAACCATTAATTAATAATATCCTAAATGATTATCAATCATAGAAATGTATTGAACTCCACAAAGTTGGACGAATAAGTCCTCAATACGGTAAAGAAGATATTTTTTCTTGATAGTGATATTGTTATTTTCTTGATAACCAATAAAGGATTTCAAATATGAAAATTTATTCATATCACATTGAACATGTTCACCCTAAGGTGACATAATAGGGCACATAATTTCCTTCTCAATATTATCATGGAGTTTCGAGTTAAATTTCTATAACTCAATTGGGTCCATTCCATAAGCTGTCCTTGAAATACCCTCAACGTCTGGTATGAGTTTCTGTTGAAAAAATCAACTTCATTATTGAATAGAAGACTGGGAAATTCTTCAAAAAATACATTAACAACCACCCATACAACACATGCATTCTTAATGCTAATTTATCCCCAACCATTTTTCCTATAATCTTTATTTATATGAACTAAGACCCATAATATGGAATAAACTTCCATTGGAAGGAAAAATTCATATTTCCATTGATATATGATCAGAGTTTGGTATGGAATATGAAATACGACATCCCTAACATGGATATATATAAGAGATATATATATAGAAACCCATTCCATTCCATGAATCATATCAATTTCCACTAAACGAAGGACCAGAATTTTTACAAGAAGAAAATTCCCACATTATTTAACTATAGATTAATTATTAACTTTTTAGGCGACCATTGTCCCTTTAGGATTTGTCACAATAATTTAATTTATTAATAATTTATTTAATATAGTGACACCGGTAGAAAATTCATCATAAATAAATGTGTTGGTGGATGTAGAATGAAATAATAAATTTCCTACATTTTTTGGAATGGTTTGTTTAACTTTCACCGCATCATTATTGAAATACTCATCACTGATTGTGATCAAAGGTGACATGCCTTTGTATTTTTCCTAAGAGTTTACTGACATCAATGATCATTGATAACTTTTTTAGTAGGGAACTGGATGGAATAAATTCCCCATTTCAGTAATCTTTTAGTAGTGTAGTGTATGTAGTTCATTCGGTATAATGTTTTATTTATTCACATAATTAGAAAAAAAATTCCCATCACATCAACATTCTATTGCCCGATGACCTTATCTCTCAAAATTAAAACATTTTCTTGTCCCATTAAGAATGTTTCATTCATTTTTCTTTCCACAATTTGTGCATAAGGGAAAACAAATATTCATTTGATTTTTGTCTATAGAATTTAACTTGAATTGTAATTTTCTCTTATTATCAAACCCTTAGGACTGATGGGTTAATCAAATACCTATATTAACCTTTTGATAAAAATGAACAATTACGTATACTTATTGATATCCCTTATGGAAAATTTCCTTTGAGAGTCATAGGTTTAAGCCACTAAATAATAAATCACTTTTACCCTCAGGTAGGATAATAATTCTAGAAGAATACCTTGCATGCTATGTAAAATTTTCGTAGTGTGTACCAAAAGATTCATCCTCTATTTTATTATGCTCATGGAACTTCGTCTCCATCATTTTTTGATGAATAAAATTAATATACCTATTGAAAAAATGTTATTTAACTCATCCTATTCCATGTATTTAATTTCATCATCTTTTATTATATCCATGATAAGGTTCACCCATTTATCAGTTGTTCCTTCCAAATGATAGACTATTAAGAATAATTATTCATGTTTTAAACATCGTAGAATTGAAAATATATTTTCAGTGGTACTGATATGTTTCACATAAACTATTGTATCATATGACCCAGCAAAAGAAGGTCGACAAGACATCATAAAGGAATAAACATAATATTATTCCCTTCTTTTCCTGTATTTATTTCATATATGATTCATAGTTTGAGAAAGTTGTGTGAGTATAGATAAAAGATTTTTACTTCTAGTTCACATAATATTTGGTTTCTCTAAAAGACAAGCATTGCATTGCCCCTCGAATTCAGCATTAACGTAATTCTATTAGGTTCTATCTATTGGCTACAAAAAGAAGTATACTGTGAGAAACAATAATCATAATAGAAAAACAATTTAATCATGAATAATATTTCAATTTAAGAAACCTTTGTTTTTATCCTATGTTATTAATGATCATTTCTAAAACACAAGTACTATAAGCTATAAATTGACATATCGTTTTTGTTCCTACTATGGTTTTCTCATTCTTTCTTCTAATGGGTAACCATACCATCACTCTAATTCTAACTACATGGAATCATACTTTATATACATATATTTTACCTCAAAAGTTGAACAATATTCATTAAAAAACAATACAAAACCATTCTAGGACTATATTTTTTTAGTTTATTTAGAAATTAGAAAACATAAACAATTAGTTCATAAGATATCTACACAGTCCCCTGCTTATTTATTCATAACTAAACCCCTTTGGGATATATCATTCTTAATACCAGTCTTCATAACATAGGGAAGAGAAACATATGAAAATGTGAAATAAGATGTTGAGTAAGGGTAAACAAGGGAGATATCAATCATATCACAATCAGAAGACAGAATAACCTAACATATGAAAATCTGATCCTACCTATAAAAGATCATGATATCATGTCATGGGCTAAAGAATAAAAGTTCACAAGAATCAATGAACGTAATCCATAAAATCAAAGAATAAAACATGACCTTTTGTGGAAAAAACATAAACATAGAACATCATTCCATATTAGTCAATTCCCATTTCCAAGACCATCATATATGAAAAATTCAATTACTAAACCAAGTTTACTCAATATTCCATTCTAATATTATTAAATCGAGATCATTTCCCATTCCATCCCCATCAAAACAATGAGATATAAATATTTCCCAATGTAATAGAGGGAGATATAGGTTCCACACATCTCATAATGAAATCATTCTTACATGTTCCATAAAAACATAAATCATTAGTCATAACCAAATGAATAAAATGGGTTTCTTGAAACATATTTCCACCATAACATAATCCATGTAAAACAAATGGATGTCATAAAACAAATTATATTATAAAATATAAAACCATATTAAAAATAGGGCATTTATACATAATAAATAAACCCTTTAAATAATCACATCATATGTGTATAATAATATTGATAGAATATAATAAATTTATTCATGGAGAAAATATCCCTTATTCTTAAACAAGTTACTTTTCTCAAAATGTCATTAAATTTAATAAGAAATAAATTTATATAAAAATATACATGATATATTCTAATGTATTATTCATGGAAATAATGAGTTTTGAAGATTTAATAATATATTCATGTTGTATATGTTAAATGGAAAATTACTTCATACACTATTATCAAAAATTCTAAAAAGTACCTTGTGTTGGAAATGACAAAAATTCAATTCAAACCATTTAATAAACAATCACCAATGGGTGAAATTAACATTGAAACATTTTAGAAGGATATGAAAAACATTTGGGAACACATATTTAGGAAACATGGACCTTGATGATAAATATACTACAGTAAATAGTTATGTATAAAAAATCTATTATGATAATGAGATTGCAAAATTATGCCTTACCTTAGGTCCAATTTCCATTATATGTATTTGAACTGTCACAAACCAGACTAAGTCAACCATGAACAGGTCACATATGCTACTACGTGAGATGTCCCGAATGACATTCCTTATCTTTCAAGATGGCGACGAGCACCTTGGGCATCAATAGAGTAATCAAATGAATTATTTCAACCAAATACTAACAATATGGAAAACTACTAAATGATTGGAAAACCCAATACAAATTTATATAAAAATTGAACCTCCATCATTTATATGACAAAATTAAATTAAAATTGAAAAATAAAACTAAATTTACCAGACCTAATGACCAAAAAACTCTTTGTGACCTCTCTAGTCACTCTCCAACACGAAGATCATATGTCCCTCAAGGTGACTAAACTCATGCTGAAACATGATAAAAGGAAAAAAACTGAGGAAAACTATATGCATGAGTATTAAAACAATGTTGGTAATCCTAATATTCTATTCCAAATTCACATCTATATAAGATAAAAGAAACATCAACTTCATGTTGGAAATACAATATATAATAGTTTGTTTTTCAAATTAGGTACTATGCTATTGATGTTATCAGACAAATGCTTTCATGTTTTCTACACAAGAAAGATAGAATAATTCCCAAATATATGAAACATAAAAATGACATTTTTGCAAAAGGACTACCTTAAGGAAAGTAAAAAATTTAAATATAACATAGAGGATACATAATTTTCTAGCCAAATAAACCATATTACGATAGTGAATACAATATATCCAATGAGAACTACTCATGAGAACACCCCACAGAACTATTTACTTATGAACACCAGGTACCTAATATCTTTGTGTGAAAGTAACCATAATAATAACTATTCTCATACATGATCCACAATTAAGAAAAATTACCTAAAACCTAGTTTTTCCCAAAATCATTATATATTAGTTAGTTTATTTATTTTCAAACATGCTACATGAAATAGGGATGAAACCACTCTGGATCAGTAGCATTCTAGTATACGTCCACCCACCTAGATAACATGCTTTCCATTTAGTGCTCAATCATGTTACACATAATATCAAATACACATTTCACATGAATATTTCTTTCCCAAATAGTAAAAACAAAAAACCATCCCACAAACATGATTAACATTTCTTTCATAGATCAATAAACCACATAAATTTTTCATAGAACAATTTCAAGAAATATAACGATGCTTTGAACAAAAAATCCATTAAAAATGAGATTTTAAGGAAAACACCCTCTATTACCATATCAAAAAGTTTTTTCATTTCCAACACCATTTAATAAATAAATTTCATTGACCATAAAATGAATCTAAATGATACAGCATGTAGTACACATGAAAGCCATTTTACAAGATCAATGTCAAACGGGATATCATATATTCTTCCAGACAATAATTATAAAAAAACTAACTCCAATATTAATAAATAGGTGTATGAAAAACATTTACAGTAGTATAACATTTGCATACCCCCATAAAAACTCATTTTACACATTCAAAACACATCCATTTATATAAAGGTTCCAAGTAAGACATTTACCAATAACACATGCAAAAAATTCCTAAAAACAATACTCACTTCATTATAAAACCCAAAACCATATTGGAACCCACATAGGATCCCAAAAAAAATTATTCAAATTCTTCCATTATTTATTACAAGCCAAAAAAACAATTTATATACCCTTGAGCACACAAAATCCAAGCGGGCACTTTCTTAAAAATGAGGCATGGAAAAATTAAATAAATAAACTATATTTACCACTTAAAATGTTATAAAACCAATTTTTCATAAAAAAATTATTTAAATAGCTAAACCAGGTTCAAAAAAGTCTATGTAAGGTGAGAAAAAAAATGATCCATTTTAAAAAACATTATGCGTAATTTAATAAAAACCACACAACTTTCACAAAATGAGTAAAATTTTACACTTCATGCAAAATAAATAATTAAAGAAATGGATGAAAAAAATGCATAGAATAAATAATGTTAAAACAGAAGGAAATAGTTGAATCTTTATTTATATAGCCATTTCCTCGGAAAACCCACCTCAAATCTACGGTGGAATGAAAAACGCACAATGGATAACACATTTTGAGGTTTTATTAACAATTAATCTATGAATACCATCCACAAAAGAGAAAAAAACTCATAACATCTCATGGAATAAAAT
The DNA here is from genome assembly GCA_963277665.1 of Viscum album. Taxonomy (NCBI): domain Eukaryota; kingdom Viridiplantae; phylum Streptophyta; class Magnoliopsida; order Santalales; family Viscaceae; genus Viscum; species Viscum album. Next base: position 1,603,126,944 of record OY728143.1, on the reverse strand, counting down.
ATAAATAGGTCATGCATGAATTGGGGAGAAGATAAAGCCATGAATAATGGAAGGATGAGGAGGAAGGAGGAGAAAAGATAAGAAAACTCACCTTTATAACTAGAGAACTCTTCATCTTCCTATAGATACATAGCCTTAAAAAAGATGTAATTCCGTGGAACTCAATAGATTTTCTTTTTTAGGTCACGATGAAAATGAAAAATAATATTTGGGGGAAAAATGTAAAAAATTTATGGTTAATGAATCAAATAAATTACCTTTCCAAATATGGATGATTTGAGAATCTGTGAGGGTGTTCACCCTAATTCCCAATAAAGATGTGGTCTAAAGAGGAAAAATGAAACTTGGGTGTGCTCCTAGGGTTTATGTTATATAGTTAGAGGTATATTGATTGAAAAATAGTAAAAAATTAATAATATAGAAAAGAATCTATATTTTTTATAAAAAAAAACTGGAAATGGGCTCACATGATAGCCCAATACCTAAATAAATAACCCAAGTCCATCATGATTATGAATTACTAAAGGGTACAAATGGATATATTGGGTTTAATAGGTTTGGGTAGGTTTAGTGGTAAGTGGAATTCATGATAAATTCTATGAAATTAAAGAGTTATAAAATTAATTTTTTTTTTCTGAATATGGAAAAGGGTTACCGGTTTGGCCCAAATCATGATGAAATCACAGTTTTTTCTAAACCCCTCAAAAAAGCTATGGGGAATCTATGGTAGGCTGATTAGAAATTGATTTCACTTCAAAACTCAACATTCCCCTCACCCAAAACTCATGGAATGAAATTTTATTTCCAATAAACTAAATCAAAACCATAACATGAAATTCTAGGTGTCACAATTCGTCCAACCATTAAAGCATTCCGCCACTTGAAAGACAAATTTTTTTGGATGATTGATCAACTCTTAAGGATACCTCATCAACAAAATACATTCTCATAATCCATAGAAATTGTACTCACCAAATTAGAACATAAGCCTCCTTCCCGAAACAAAAAACTACTTACAACCACTTCCCAAGAATCAATGTAAGGATCAAGCCACTCATTCGCAACCATTCAAAGACTATAGTGTTTTATCTTATACAAGATATCCAAATGAACACCACAACCAAAGAACATCATGAATGAAAATTATTTCAAGGGAGGCCAGAAAAAACTCCCCACCATTTAGAAGAAACCAAAAATTAGCAAACAAAATTTCCACATGATATAGAATTGGGCATCTCCCACAGAGGCCCACCACAACTCCCTTACAACAGCCTACCAAACCCTATCAAGAAAAATACAACATTATCATTTAAACTGATCTCTCCAAAATTTATGGGATAAGACCGTAGAAAAAAATTCTCAGATGAACAAAAATCGACCATCACACTAGGTGGGGAGGTAAGGGGACTTATGATTAGATTGATGAAACCAATACTAAAACCAGCCACCACTCTTCACCTATGGACAAATATAATCCAAGACCTCACCTGATTCACTTGGGTGACCCACACAAGAACAATGACTGGAAGCTCACATCCAAGATGGTATAACCATAGACATTTGTTGAGGGGTAAGTACAGCATGAACATTGCGACAAGATGAAATTCCTAGTGATGAGGAACTATAATATAGATATAGAAACTACCTTACCAAAATAGTGGAGGCGGGTGCTTAGTAGAGCTCCCTAGACCTCTTGTGAATTCCTGAATTAGTGAAAGATTCAATACGAGACATATGGCTAAATACCTTATGATTGAATTATCTACATCCCTGTAGTTATGAGCTATGGATCATAACACCCCACAAAGCTCACTAGTAAAAACAAATCACCATCATCTAATAGAAACATAAGGATACACATTAAAACATTCCATCAATCCAAACGATAATCAAAATCGACATGGAACATGGAAAAAAGCATCAATAGCACTGATCACAATTACCAAAACTATGATAGTCACCATAATATAAAGACACATTAATCTTAGCCCAAATAGCTCACTTTTCCAGCAAACGGGATAAGGAATCATTAAAAGAGGTGGAATTAAACACTGTAATGAATCCATATTCTGATCAACTAAAAATATTTCTAAAAGGGAACAATCTGTAGACACATCACAACATCTTACACATATTTATAAACTAACTGAATATTACTCCAAAACCTAGCCATAAACAAGATATAATATCAACAAACAACATGATTATGTATTCCATATCACAAGGAAACATACCTAATAAATAGCACATCTAATACAAAAGAAAAACCAGCCACATAACTCTCATTTTATAAAAAAATACCATAATTTTTAAAAACATTTCTCTTAAGAAAAAATAATTTGGTTGATTTCCACATTCACCAATGGTGTTTTCTCAAGTCTCACACACATGGAATTTACATTCCACCTCATTAACCCAACCACCATGACATACCTTCTATCCATCTATATATCTATAAAACTATGCATGTGATTACCCTATGACACACCAAAGGCTAGGAAAAAACAAACATCATTAGGAAAATCATGTAACATCCAATGTATCACTAACCACCAAGTAAAAAACCCGCTTTAATATTTCATAATAAAACTAAAATTCATTAACATCCATTTTCCTAAAAACCCACTCCTTTTAATTTTCAACGACATTCAAAAAATCAAGATACTTAAAACAACCCCATCCCATTTTCAAAAATTCACTATGTTCTCTTTTTATAATCTGATGGCCACATAGACCAAGACCCTTTCCAAGAAATTACAAACCACTACAAAACAAATTCCAAAACCAATTAATCAGATTCAAACTCTTTTCAACAACCCAACACATCCCATTTAAATAGTTGTTTTCAAAATATATTTAAAATAATCCATTCTTTCTTGACATTGTATTTCCGCAAACTATAAGTTTAGATTATGAAAATTCATTCTTGTTTAATCACTTCCACATTCTCCCAAAAATATTTTTCACAAAAACCAAACATTAACCATTATTATATAAATAATTAAAACCCCACATTAGATATTATAAAATCACACCATTCCATGAAAATACATTTCCAGAATCATCACATTAGGATTTTTGATAGTAAAATCAAAATTCATGAATGGTCCAAGAGACCCATAGAAGGGAACTAGTGTCGGTGGGTAATATAACAACATGGTTGGTGGACATATGTTACAACCACCACTAACATATAAGCCCTTCTAAGGATAGTTCCCCAATTCCACATGGATTTTCAAGCCCTATGAGATCATGGAATCCATTATTCTAACTCCCCTTTTCATATCCCAACCATGAATAAATTCTTAAGAGTCATAGAAACTAATTAAACCGGAAATCCCAATGACACGTGAGGATCAGAACGAGTATGAGTTTGTGACACTCTTCTGGAAACTATACCTCATGTTCCGAAAATAATAATATATATACTGTGACATCCCCTAAATAATGAGGGTGCTCTTAAAAGCAAGATCCTCTAAGATATGACCCCCTTTGATATTATTTTTTCAGAAAACAGCACAAGTCAACCCAGACTTGGTCATTTGGGACACTCTGTGACATGTCCCCAATGGATTTCGTGATACTCCCAGGATAAAGTGAAGAACAGAGGGCATAAATAGAGTAAACAAGGAAACAATTTCACCCAAATATAAACTATATGGAAAGAAACAAAAATATTGGAAATCCTAATACACATTTATATAAAAATTGAACGAACATCATTTATATGAAAAAATAGAAAGTACAAATGAATGATACTACTAATGAAACCAAACCTGATGACCAGTAAACACCATGTGACATCTATGGTCACTCTCCAACAAAACAATCACTTGTTTCTCGAGGCTACTGAACACAAGTAGAAAATATACACAGGGGGAAAAAACAGAACAAAACTACATGTGTGAGTATTAAAACTCAGTATGCTTTTCCAATATTCTATTCTAATTGAATTTACACCTAAAATAAATGAAATATAAATTTCAGTTTATTAATATAATATATAATAGTATTTTTTTCAAATAAGGTTCCATGTTATGGATGTTATCAAAAAAATCTTGGATGTTTTATACACAAGAATTCTTAGACAATTTACAAAGATATGCAACAACAAAATGGAGAAAACTTTCAAGTGGGTAGATTTAGTGAAATATCACTTTTAAATAAAAAACATATTATACTAAATTTTTCATCCAAATACACTATATGCCGATGGTGAATACAATATATCAAATGAGAAGTATTACCATGAATAAACCTACGAACTAGTTTTTTGTGAGCCCAACGAACCTCTTATCTCGGTGTGAAAGTTACCATAACAAAATATTTTCTCATGCACAAGCCACTAGTAGAGAAAAAATACCCATAACATAGTGGTCCCCAACATCATCAACATAGTTTAGTTGTTGTTGTTATCATCAAACTTGAAACAAGAAACATGGATAAAACCACTCCGGATCACTAACATAGTAGTTCACATCCACCCACCTTGATATCTAGGATTCCCTTTATTGCTCAATCATATTTATATATTATCAAATATAAAATTCACATGATAATTTCATTCCTAAATAATACACACACAAACATACAACAAACATTCTTCAAATTTCATTCACAGATCAATAAGTGACATTATATTTTCATAAAACAATTCCAAGAAGTATAATGAGGCCTTGCACATAAAAACCACTGAAAAATGATATATAAAGGAAAAAAACCCATATTTAGGAAATCAAAACATATTTGGAGTCCCAAACACCATTACATAAATCCATTTCATGGACCATAAAATCGAACCAAATGATACAACGTGAAGTTCACATGAAAACCATTTTTACTAGGGAAATGCCAAATGAGCATTTAAGTATACTTCACAATAACGACATTTATCAAAAGAAACAATTATAGTATTTATAATTTGTTGTATAAACACCCATTGAATCAATATAACATTTACGTAAACCCCTCAAAAACATAGTATAGACATTCAAAACCCATTCATTTAATAACGGTTCCAAATATGCCATTAAATAAGAAAAAATGAAAAAACACATTAAAAAAGATACTCACATAATTATAAAACCTAAATCCCAATGAGGACCCACATAAGGATCCCAAAAACAATTATTCACATGCTAAAAATATTATTCTAAGGCCAAAATAATCATCTCATATCACCTTGAGAACCAAAAATCCAACCAAGCACCTTCCCAAAAATGAGGCATATAAAAATTATTATAAAAAAACATTATTTAACAAAAAAAATTTATAAATCAAAATTAGAATTAAAAAAATTTATTTAAATAAATAAACAAGGTTCTAAAAATTATATGTTTTTTGGGAATGAAAATAGATCATTTAAACAATCATTTCGGGTGTACACTTTAACCAAAACAACACAAATTTCACAAAACAAGTCATAAACTATAATTCATGCATAATAAATAATTAAAAAAAAGGGTGAACAAAAATACCTAGCATACATATAAGGTCAAAATAGTAAGAAACATATAAATCTTGCTTTATAAAGGTTGTTCTTGCGATAACCAACTCAAAACCATGGTTGAATGAATGTGCACACCCAATAACAACTTCTGAGGGTTTATATATCGTAAAGCAGTGAATACCAGCCCCAAATGAGAATAATCCCCATAAAAAATAATGTAATAACATAACCCTTGGTCTTTAATGACTAGGGGATAAGATAATATCAATAAAAATTGGAAGGAGAAGAAAGGAGTAGAATACTCAACTTGATAAATAGAGAAATCATAACATTCCCATAGATAGACACCCTTATAAGGGTGGGAATGGATTTGAAGTCAATGGATAATATTCTTAGGTCTGCATGAACTAGTATAATAATATTTTTGGTAAAAATATTATACAATATTTGATTTATGAAATATTCAAGTTACCAATTCAAATCCAAATGATTTGAGAATAATTGAGGATGTTCACCCTAATACCTGATGAAGATGAGGTCCAAATATTAAAAATGGAACATTGTAGTGTGAATAGGGATTATAGGGTTGGTGATATGTGTAATGAACAAAAACTATAAAAAATGAATAAGATATAATAGAAACCAATTTTTTTTAAAAAAAATTGAAAAGGGCTCATAAGCTAGCCCAACACCAGAATAAATAACACAAATCAACCACGATTATGAATTATTATGGTGTAAAAATAGATATAGTGTTTTGAATAGGTCATGGGAGGCCATGTGGAAAGTGAAATTAGTGAAAAATGTTTACAAAATGAAGGATTTATAAAGGAAACAAATTTATCTTTTAAATCTATAAATGATCCCACAGTTTGACCAAAATCATGAAGTAATCACCTTTTCCTCCAAAAAAACACTAAAATGCTATGGGGAAACTATTTTAGGAAGATTTGAAATATATGGAACATCAAAACTCGACATTCAACTCACCCAAAACCCTGGAAAAAGATCGGGATTTAAAACGAATTAGATCAATACCTAGATGTGAAAAATTAGGTGTTATACCAACCTAATGTATAGTGATTTAATAAATGAAATTGTATTATTATAGAATATTTTTAATTTAAATGATTTTATATAAGATCATATTATCATATGTTTGTTAATTTAATTTCATTATTAACTATTATTCAATTATTAACTGCTTCATTTTCTTATTCATTTTTGTTAAATAAGATCTATTTCTACTTCTAAGGTCAAATTTATATCATTAAAAAATGATATTAACATAACATACACCACATTTATTCATTATAAAATTTTGTATAATTAATCCTTAATGGATATCGTGTTGAATGAATCACATCGCTTCGTTGAAATAGTTGGCCATATATATGCATGAGCGATGATATCATTCCCATAATTATTAAATGATGTGGAAATGGATGGTATAAAATTTTTCCCAGAATATATATAATGTAATAATAATAACATATAGTTGTTATTTTTATCATTATACTTATCCATGTAATGTGGTTGTGAAATCAAAATTACACCACAACGTGGTGATGGTATGTCAAATGTATGCTCGTGTGGTCATATTGATTTTCATAGGATGGATTGAAGGCTGATTATGGCTGTTTTATAATCATGATTAAATCTATGTATATAAGTGGTACTGTATTTTTTAATTTATAATTGAATAAATTGATTCATGTGATGTATAAGATGAATGTTTTTTTTGGAAGAATCAGTAGTGGGGATTACTTGTTCTTCTATGAGATCCCTCATGTTTTAATCTTAAAGAGCTAGATTTGGTATTGGGAGAAGACCAGAAATTCTATAATTTTAATATTGATGTTGAGAAGAGAAATGAGGGGGGGAGGATTTCCAATATTGAAGGATTAAATTGAATTCAATACGTGAGAGAGTGTTTTCCCTTTTATAATATAAGTGGGTGACACTTGGAAACTCCAAAAATTTTAATTTATAAAAAAGATAAAACCCCATAATAACACTCAAAAATGTCCCAGTATAGAATTTAAAAAGAGATAATTTTGTAATAGCCTCAAAAAATAAATTTTAGACCTGTATTTTATATCAATTTAACCATTTTCATTTTAATTAACACTTATTCATTCTATTCATTTTTTAATTAGGGTAACAAATATATATATATTCAATGTGTGGAATATTTACTTATTGATTTTAAATTAAACAATATATTAATAAATAAAAAGGTTTCAGACGATATCATAATTAATAGTTATTTTTTAAAATGTATTAAAATTGATAACTAATTTAATAAAACATTATTTTGATAAAAAATCAAAAGTATCAATTTTTTCGCTATTCAATTATTTGATAATACAAAATATTATGATAGAAAGTTTACTTTGAACCGAATATTTTATTATATTTTTATGATATAAAGGTGATTTATAAAATATATTGGAAAATTAATTATCAAAAATTTTATTTATATTATTATTTTTAATCATGTTAATTTTTTATCTATATTACTAAAATAATTATTACATCAGTTTTTTGTAATTATTTAATAAACATATAAGATGAATAAAAATTAATAATAAAATACTTTTATGAAAATGAATCCCATAGATTTAATGTTAATAGTTGTAGTTGAATATATATTCAGGATAATACTATATTTAATATGTTATATTTATAAAAATATGAATGTGATTAATTTAACTTTACATTAAATAAATTATTTTATGTCACATAATGTTTTCCATATAGCTCCAAATAGTCAATAAGAATACACTTGGATCATTATAATCTATAAATACTCAAAAAATAAGATTTAATCATGTGTTTTGGTCATAAAGTAAATATTATTATTTTAATGAAAAATATTTTATAGATTTCTCTTCATTTAAAAAAAATTGCATCAATAATGAATATTTATTTAAAGAAATTATTAATTTCTTAAAAATGAGAAATAAATTACAATGATAATGAAAAGAAATTAAATTTTAAAATATAATTGATGATAAAATTTATCTTTTGTATAGCATTATGTTAAAAATTATATAGTTTTTAAAATGTGAGTAAGACGTCATTAGCTTTTCATTTAATAAAATATATTAAATGTATTATGCACATTCAAATAGATTCAAAAGAATTCTATTTCAACACAAGGATTATTTAGGTCGAAATAAACTTTTCCAATGATAATATGACCTGTTTTAGGATAAGTTTTTAATATTATATTTAAGCTTAATAAATTTTATTTACCCTTTTACTATATTAATAAAAATTTCAAAACTTACTATTCATAATTCACAAAAAACCGAAGGAAACATATTTACATAATTTGTATCAAATAATTAAAAATATGGAATAATTTTTTCAAAATAATAAACCCTAATGTTTCACTTATAAATTAAAAATTTATCTCATTATTATAATGAGAAAACGAGTTTAAAAAGTTAAAACATTATAAAAAATTGAAATGTTTTTACCTTTGAATTCAATATAAAATTTATGTAATTTACTCAAATTATTTTAATTATTAATAATATATTATATTTATAATTTAAACCCATTAAATAATATTATTTAACTATATAATTTATTTTTATAAAAAATTATTTTTAATTAATATTTATTATTTTTTTACTATTCATCAAAATGTGAAGGTTATTAAAACAAATCAAATAATCATCCAAGGTAAATATTTTTATCCTATATCCAATAAAAAAGTTAATGTTTTCTAAATAAAATTATTAATGTCTCAAAATTTTAATTTAAAAATGGCTTTCCATCAAAAGGCAGCAAAATTCCCATTAGGAAAAATATTGGGTTTTTATACATAAAATATAGTTTATTCATATCATATGAATAGAATATCTATTTTATGAATATTAAAAATATTTTATTATATATACACTACACATATTTCTTTAATTAATTTTAATAAATGTAATAAACTTAATTTATTAATAGAAAAATAAATATATTTACATTACATTTAATTAGTTTATATATTTTTTATAAATAAATGGTAGCCAATGAATTAAAATTTTATATTCATAATTTAGTAATATTTATTCCCACTAACATATCGTCTATGTTATAATAGTCATTTTATACTATGAGCATCTTGTGGTTCATTTCAACTCAGTATTGCATGAAATTAAACCTTTTGAAGAATTACAATTATTTAAAGAGATATATCATAAAATCATCCAGGTGTTACATAGAATCAATTTATCAAATTTTATTAAAAAAAGTGGTAGAATTTATTTTAATATCCAACTATTAATACAAATGACAAGTACATTTCAATGAATAATTTTCCTAAAACTAAATTCATGAAAAAATAGTTCAACATTAATTTGATTAAAAAACATAAATTAGATTATTTATAATATTATTTTACTAAAATAAAATTTAAAACCATTTTAAATAAAATTCTAACAAAAAAAATATGTAAATAAAGAGAAAATTTTAAATAAATGTTTGTAAATTTATTTATTCATAAAAAAATTAGCAGATCCTAATATTCAATAAAACTAATTATAAGAATGTTTCTACATTTTGAATTAAAAATAAATTACATTTTTTTCCAATACAATGTCTTACAGAGGTAAAAATTATTTTTAAAATAAGTTCATGATGAAAACATTATAAAACAATTATGCAATTGCACATGTTTTAGTCTTATAGCACACCAAGAAAAGAATATTAGATGAATGTTAAAACATTTTATTGACTGTATAAAAAATAAATTTCATTACAATTCTTCATCAATAGTGATGAGTTTAATTTATTTTGTAAACATAGATTTCTCATATTAAATAGTTTTTTAATAAAAAACTTATCAATTAACATTAATTGATTTTATTTTCATTTATAATCAATATGTCCAGCTATAAGCTATTATTTTGAAAATATATATTAGAAAAAATAAAAAGGTAAACAGGAGGCAGGTGTGGTCAAACAAAGGGATGTGCCCTCATCCGTCAGGAAAAACATTATAGACCATAGGATATTTTATTCCCATAATCAGAGTCATCAACAAATTTCCATTATAGTTGGGACTTGCGTGATTGAAGATATTAAGAATATAAAAACTGAACATTCCTAATAGCTTAGAAGATTGGGTAGACATAGTGAGAGGTGTGTTAGAATAGTCCATCCTCAGCCTTCTCTTCAAGATAGCATTAGTGAACTCCAAACAATCATTAACCTCCACTTTCTGCGAAATGAGAGCATCATTGAACGTGATAGGACCATTGGAACATAGTATTATATCTTCCTCCTTGGTGATATCAACCAATTATTAGATATCCTAGAGGAGTTCAAATGATTCTGAATTTCATGATGACAATCAACATGTTGAGGTGAGACAGTTTTAGGAGCCAACACAACATTCTTATCACATAACAAACATACACTAGGATGATTATTCATTATTATATTTGGAGGGTCAATATTAAATGGTGATCAAGAAATAGAGATTCTATGAGTTCTTTCAGTCTCAACTAATCCCGTGAGAGTAACAAAACAACCATCATTTCATTTATTCTCCTTCGAAAAATCTACCTAAGCATTATATGGACCCCTCATTAATGAATTATCTACCATTAGTGGTTATCCATTCAAATTATGCACATGATAGATAGATTTATAATAAACCAACAACTCGATCCTATTATAAGATGGTTTTTAAGAGCATCACTATCATCATCAAGTGACATTGACAAATCAACATGCTTCCTTTATGGTATCCTTCTATAAAGTGTAGTTGGATGACCCTTCATCCCACATATTTTCAAAAGATCTTCCTCCGAAAGAACTTCAAAAATATTCCAACAGCAATGTATTCGATAAAAAAGAGGCTTTCATTCATAATCAACAACAATATGGATGTTATCAGTGGGTGTGAAGATAGTTAACTTATCAATCAAGGTGGTTCTCAAATAATCCTATACTAGAATTCTAGAAAAATTCCCAAACTGAACAACCTTGGTTTCCTTATCAAGGATAATAAAAACCCAATTGCCACTCCAATGTACTACCGAATCATTGGATGCCAAATAAATCAATTAATTTAATGAATATAGACCCATTTCGAATAAAAATATTTACATACATGTGAGGCATTTAAATCAAGGGAATATTCATGAATTTTAATCCATTAATGTTTCAATGATAGATTCACAATCCTATATGCATATAATTAGAAATTATTTGATGAGAAAATGCAATGAAAGAATATACAACCAAGATAAATACAACTCTAATTATGAGATCCCCAAAAAAACAAGATCCCCCTAACTATATCATCAATTTTCTAAGGCATCAACCCCTCCACTAAATCAAAATGCACAATTAGAGAAATATTTCTAACGTCAATTATCATAGAAAACATTTCAGGATTAACATCAAAATGAGCTGCTAACCCCTTTCATATAATCCTACTTGAGCGGGAATCAATAAATTATGAAAATGGGGGTTCCAATTCATGAATATCCACTTATCCACTCAGGTACATTGTAATGTTATTTTTTACATTCAATGTTTCCTTTAATTTCATCATCTATGGATCATGTATCACAGAATCAATAGAATAGGATCTGATGCAAATGATTTGATATGGTGGGAATAACACATGTAAAAACAGAATAGTAAAATCACGACAACCCAAATACATTGGATTTACCATTTTTATTAGATTTAATAAAATAAAAAATGAATAATATATATTTTCTATTTTAATTATACAGATTCTGTCTGAGATCATTCACCTAAGATTGTTATCAATTACATCAAATAAATAAAGTATCCATTAATTATAATGGTTTCCGCAAGCTATGAAAATATCCCATTTCTTTGGAAAGACACAATCTTCAACACAGTTTTCATGAACCATGGACTAATAAAAGAGAGACAAAGATAAAAAGTGAATTTGTTGAGAAATAGTTTAATAGAAAATAAATGAATATAACATACCCAATACTAAAATCCATGATAAAAAATATATATCTAATCAAAGAGATTGTGTACAATCTAAAATTTTGGAAATATTAAATAAATAATTTCATATTTATTTCCTGAATACTGACCTTTATTATTTTGGAAACCTATTTTTTATTAATAGTTTAAATAATATAATGATTGGTTTTAAAAATTCATTCGAATAATATCACATGATGATTAAATTGACATTGATAACATGGTGTTTGAGAAGGATGTCATGCTACATGGTATAACATATTTTGTAGACTAACTTTTATTACTCTATGACATGGTGACATTAACCATCGCATGGTATATCCCAATATACACCATGATTTCTTTCAAACACCCTGTGATAATGGTTTCTTTAGAAACCATTTATAATAAGTATGATTCGCGTCTCTTTATATCTTAACCATATTTAATTGAACTTATATATGGATAATACCAAAATATTATCATTCGTTCTTTTGCATAAATTTATGAGATAAAATTTAAAAGGCCCACTGAGTAAATGGGAACCATCATACCATGCTCTTAGGGTGGAGTATTCATAGTCCACTAAAATCAATATACATCAATCCATATTTCAATTCAATGTGAGGAGGTCTATACAACTGTTACAAAAATATTATATTCTAAAATAAATCACAAATATTTTGGATTGACCCAAAATCATAAATGACCATTCACTATCTAAAGACATCTGGAAAAAAATATTAACTATTTTTAAAAATGAAAGGAATTTAAATGTTAATTATATCTCATTTAGTAATAGAATGTGGAGACTATATTAATTTATCACTATACCACCCTCACTATTAAAGAATTTGGTTGAAAAAAAACACATTAGAAGAACATTTGGAAATTCCTTGAAACAATAAATATTAATGATCTTGAAGATCATTGGTTTGTAGTGGACAATCGATACAAAATCAACCTCGTTATTGTGTTAAATCATCAATATTTAAGATAAAATTTATTTGTCCATTTCCCTTTTTATATGTAAATATATATTTATTCTATGATCAATCTGATTCCACTAAATGAAGATCTAATTCATAAAAAATTATGGGACATCATGTCTGACACTAAATCCTTGGTGGGATATCATGAAATTGAAATAAATGCCCATTTTGGGTAAAACAAATCATTGTAGTTGATGATTACTCCCTGCACGGCCTCAAAGATTGATATATTCCTTTGGTTAAAAATTGGTGGGTGTCTATAGTGGATATTCCCATTTGACATATACAAAGTTATATACATTGAAATTAGTTACTATTTATGTTATGGGAAGTATCTTTATATGAAAAAGATTGTGTTAGTTTTATCCCTAAATGAGTGCAAATATTTCATACAATCCCTGGAAAAAATGTGTTTGTTGTCATCAATAAGCATTCATAGGGTTTTAATAAAGACTAAAACATGTATATCAATGTCCTAAAATCATGACCCTAATTAATTAAATGATTTACATTCATAATTATCATGGTAAAGGTATTTTTTATTCTATTACCATCCATTATCCACATGTATAAGAGCTCAAATATTTTCCCCCCACATTTGATGAGAATGTGTTTACCATTACTGAAGATTTAAATCATGTTAATTTGGTCATTAATGATGGTATATGGAATACATTATTTATTTATTATATGAATATTAGATATATATATATATATTTATTTATATTTCATTAGTAAAATAACGCATGAACGTATTTACTTGGAGTTAAATAATATGTTTTTTTACATACACCTTTTATTATCAATGCCATCCATTTCTTAATTACACTAGCTAGTCACAGTGGTTACAAAAAAATAGTGAGATAAATAAAAAATATCATTGTTCTACTAAGATTCTTAATTATATAATTTTATCAACTTATTAATTTTATTAAAGGACCATTAATCATATTTATAGGGAAATATTATTCCAAAAATAAAGATAACTGGATAAATTAGAGTTCCTAACAATTTTAATCACATTAATAATCAATACTCAGTGAGTAATTTTAATTTACCAATCATAGGGATTCTTACCAATAGTATAACATTAGGTTATTTATTTCATGAGTGTGTAATTAGAGTATATAAAAATTAGATGACCATTGAGGATGATAAATCAATATACTTTAGATACCATAACGGATTCAATAATAACTATGGGAATCCTATTAATATTAAAAAAATATCTAGCAACCTATCAATGGGATATGGAATACATATTTAATCCCATTATAAGAAAAACTATAGATTGTTATATAAATTACAATGATGTGATGTCAAAGAAGTGACCTAATCACCTGGTTGACGATGAGTTGGGATTTTCAAAATTTCAGTTACATAATTAGATAATGAAAACATTAATGTGAACATTTGGTGTGACTTACAGAAAATTTATATTTTTTTGGTTCACTACAGAGACATCAAGACTAACCTTGAAAAGTACATGTAAATTCTCAACAATCACAATACATAAAATCTTTTAGATTTAAGAGGGATCAATGTATACCATATATTCATTTGGTATATCATTTTAAACCAAATATTACATTGATTATCCCCATTAAATTTTTATGAACAATGGTGTGACTAAATAGTTTATGAAGACCAATAGAGTGACTTTGATAAATAAAACTTGTACCTATAAATCCTCACATTTTAAGGTTTTTTCTAGAACTTATGAAGCCATATATTTATTTAAAAGCATTATAAATATAAATTTCTACCATCCTTTCCTAAAATAGTGTTGTGGGAAAAAATAATAGTTTTGTTATCATAGAATAATTATTCTTATTTATGAGACAAGGAATACCTTCATTGTAAAAAAAACATACTTTCATTTGTATTTTCATTGTAAATGATGTATCTCTACAAATAACATTGCCATGTTTATTTGGTCTTCCATAACATTCCATTAAAATATATACTCAATAATATAATGCTAACTTGGTAGTTGTATAAATGTGAATTTATTTGGATATCCAATTAGTTCCTAAAATTTTAACTAATGATTATAGACTTTTTGGAAGTACATTAAGTTTTAGAAGAGTTACACATAGAGATGGAAACTCTTGAAAAAATGGTTCTTCACCCGAGAAAAACTTCCATACATATGATATTTACATTGATAAAATACCCCAAATTTCTTTTGCAAAATTAAACAGGGAACCTATATTTAATAGACGTTTACTAGGGATTGATATTATCTCTCTTAAACAAACACTAATATCATAAAAATTCCCTCTTTTAGAATTATTATTTAATAATGATGTATATTATTATTCCCTCAAAAAGGGATTGAAAAAGTCTATATAGATACAAATTTATCATCTAAGTATCAATGTTAATTCAAAAATATGCATATCCATGTAAAACATGTTATCAATAAATTTGATCTAGATCACATTATTGACCATACCTGAGATTTTATGGTTTAATTTCTAATTAATTATGTTACTTCCTTTATTATAGTTTTATTAAATAGAAATGTGGATGAACCTGTAACTATAGAGAGTAATTTCTCCAACCTAGATCCAGAAGAACTTATTATAATGTTTTCACATCCAATATTTTATTATAATTTCATCGAAAAGGTAACTAAAAATTACAAAAAATGTATTATAGAATATTATTCACAATATCCTTTTTAACACAGAACATTAGTCTTTAAAGGAACAATGATGTACTATAAAAAATACAATGTAAATGTGAATGTTATAAAATATTTTTTAAATTATATTTTTTTAATCATAGTAAGGAAATTATAATATCAATTTATATACATATTATATATTCAAAATCTTTGGGTTGATGAAAAATAAATATTTAATCAATATTTAGTAATGTATTTCTGTGTTTCAAAAATATGTTTTCAATTTTTATAAAATTATATTTTTCACAAGTGAATTATAATTCATTTATAATTATTTTAAATATAAATTTTTATAATGGATTCAATTTTAAGCCATAATTACAATATTTTCATAAGGATATTTTTATTGTAATTTTATTAAAAAAAAATCTAGTGAGTAGTGCAGAATAGTTATTTTTTGTAAAAACATCATTTCATATAATTAACTAAAATAATTTTAAATTCCAATTAAATTTCATTTTTTTATATTAAAATAATATCACATTATTATACATAAACATACTAATTTTATATGAATCAACACTAAATTTTATTTAGGTATGGATTATTTTTTATTTTAAAAAAATAATTTTTTTAAAAATGATTTATGTTGTGTATTACAAATTTATTTTAATATTTATTTTCATAACATATGGATATTGAATCCAAAAAAAATAATTCAATTTTTTATTCATTATTTTGAAATTTGGTAAATATTTCCCATTTATTTTTATCATTATGAAAAGTAATGGTTGAAAAATCTAAAATCTCAATAAAGGGTATAATATGATATTAAAAAATATGACTATTGAAAAAGTCATGATGATAATACATAATATTATCAATATTTTATTCAGTGCGTGTAATTAGAAAAACTCCTTATGTATAATAAAATATATTTTAATGGTTCCATTTGATATTTATATAGACCTTTAGATTAATTAATGTAATCGAAATTTACAAAATTCCACCCTAATTTATTAAATTTCTCTTATATATCCACAACGGATAATAAAATGTAATGACCAAATATAAAAGTATATCTTGAACATAATTAATTTTTTAATTTTTTTAATTTCTTTTAATTTTTTAGTGATTTTATAATTAACATAAATTAATACACAATGATTTCACAGTGCTTTTACATGCAGTATAAATGAAATATAAAATAATTTCAAAATATAGCATGTAATATTTTTTGGATTAATTTTTCTATCACACGAACATTATGGTTAATAATAATATATATGTTTTTATTAAAAAAACTTATATTGAAATTAAATTTACGACTTTATTACATTAATGTAAAAATATGTGAAAAGTTCTTGAAATGGCGTTAATTTTATTTTTTAAATAATATTTTATTAAATGATTTAGAAATAATATAATTCGTGAAATCAAAAAATATTGCAGGATAATGGTATGATATTTGGAGACAAATTTTACCTTGAATAAAAATTTATATCCCTTCGAGAATGAAAAAGTTGTAATAACGATTAATGTTGAAATAGGTTAAATAAGGGGATAACCAAGATATTATTTACAATTCCACATAAAATATTACAAATTTTATTTTCTGAAGTTTTATAAATGATTTATTTTATAATATTTTAAATTTTATCAACTTGGCCCGACTATCACAATAAAAATAAATTATTATATTTAAATAGTTTATTTATTTATTACTATGTCCCTTCTATCAATCTAAATGATAACCACCTATTATAACATATAAACACATACTTTATTTCTCACGTTGATAAATTATATCCCAAATAATTTAATGGCATCCAAAACCATGTCATAAGGGTCTTTTTGATCAAAATATCTATATTTTATGTAATAATCTATAAGGAAAATGTTGTTTCCCAAAAAAGAGGAATAACTCTAAACTGAATTCTTTTAAACATTATGTCTTCTTGAACCCTCTCTTCGGGAATTTGATCTATAATAACTTCATTTATATGATGTAATAAATATTCCATGTTTTTATTATGATGATATCACAACCATTTGCTTCCCTAATGGACAAAATACTAAATGAAAGTATCGATGTTCATATGTATGGACAACCACCTCCATGCCATGATATGATTCATTTTCAATCCCCATATTTAATGGAATGAAATTATGAATTATTTAGTACTCATATAGATTATTTATGACGTATTTATTCTTTTCTAATTGTAATATCTTTAATATATTCTTACCTTACGATCCGTTGTGAAATGATAATATCTCTTAATTGTACCTCTTGACTAACATCTCCACAACGAGATGTGATTCAATTTACATTTTCTATATACATGGATGATAATAATGATATATTTAATTAATACATATGATATCTATGATATAATAATGATTCTATAAATATTAATTATTATTTACATTTCATTTGATATATTAATTGGACTTTTGAAACACCACTCTTATGTAATTATCGATTACTATATCTACAGGGTGATGTAATTAATTTTCCATCACACAAAATTAAATAATTAAAATTCTTATACAATTATTAAATATTATAAATATGAGATGAATAAATTAATGTATATGGTGAAACAATGTTTAATCTATAAGGAAATGAACTAATTATTTGAATAATTCATGAAAAATAAAATAGTTATTATCAAGAATAGAGATTTTAAAATATAATTGATTATATATGTATAATAATATGATATAAGTAAATAATATATATTAATATATGTATGAAAAGTTTCATAAAATATAGTTATAATAAATAATTACATGATATATAGAATTATTGAACAAATTCCAAGAAGGATAAAACTGAAAGTATGGGTTTATCTGACAATCTAATTTCCTTTAAAAATAGTCTATAAAACATTTTTATTGTGGGAAATTTATGGTTCTTATCCAAAATACACTATATATAGTATTCTTATATAATTAATCATATAATTATATATTAATTTTACTATATTTCTCTCTTTGGAAACAAAAATGATTAAGAAAAAATTTCTGAGACAACCGACATTATTTCCAATTCGACCTGAAATATTTTCCTTCCTTGTAAAAAAAATTATAAAATGTTTCAAAAAATAAATTTTCCTATTTGATAATGATTTATTGAATTATTTTTTACCAATTTATTATATTTTTTAAAATAAATTCAAAAAAATATTATATTTTTTCGAATGATGTGCATTTTACCAAAGGTGTTATTGAAATCATTATTTTAGGGCACACCACTTGAAAAATCATTTCCACAATCCTAAAAATTATTATATTTGAATCATAATTTAAATGATTCCTTGATTTTTTGAATAAATATTTTTCCTACAATTCTATAAGTTTTAATTTTTAAGCAAATGATTTAAAATTGATATATGTTATCTTGCCAATAAAATGTTATACTATTATTTTAATGGTATTATAATATATAGAAACATCAAATAACATTAATATTTATTTAATAAGGAAAAGATCAAATTATATGATCATAATATAATATCAATATCATTTATCATTGTGAAGATGAGATATTGAGCAAACCCCTTTTGTTTTCCACAGGGTAATATGTTATGAAATGAAAATTATTTTCAATTTATTATTGAATAAATATTAATTTACTATGATTATTTAATATGTGGGTCTATGATAGCCATATATGAATTAGGTAAAGATGGATACCTCATGATATTACTATGTTATGAATGAAATTTATTTCAGGTTCATAATGTGATGTGTGGACCCAGTTTCAAGTCCATAAGATTATGTATGGACAAGGTTTCAAGTCTATATGTATATAGAAGGGCCTGATTTGTTTTCCATAAGGTATAGAGTCATCCTAGTACTACTTATACATTTCACAATATTATAATTTTAAGTTTTTCCTATATTCAAATGTCTTTGATATTATATCATGGATCATGATTTCTTATTGATTATTTCACACTCCTGTGAGTTTTTAATTTTTCATGATAAATCGTTATTCAATGAATTAAGATTTATGATTTATCAATTACATGTTTATGAAATTCTTGTGTTTAGGTCACTTTGTCATTCCATTATCAATATGTTTTTTTATTGATTGAAATATCTATTGTTGAATCATTCTGAGCATCCAATCTTACCATTTCCAATTATATTTGTTCATAGAATATGAATACAAGTTTACATATTCTTTATAAAATAATTATTCCATATGTGAGGAAATAAGTGAGAGATTATGTACATATAATATGCACTATTTGTTTATGTATCCATGTTTACAAGGAAAAAAATTTACAATTACATCAATAAATGTAATGATATATGATGAATAACCATCTAAAATGATGTAATATTTATATATGTATAATTTGGTTTCCCTGAGTTGGTATCAAAGAATGGATTATTTAATTTTGGAAAGTAGGATGTGAAATATTTAGTGAGAGACCTTTTGAGAAGCCTAATTGTATGATGAAATCCTTTGTTATGATAATGAAATATGTTTGGTTTTCCATGATAATACATCCATGTCCTAATAATGTAATGTTGATGTAATTGTGGAAAATATAATCTGTGGTGTAAGAACATTCAATGAGTCTGTTTGGGTATTATCTCGATCATCACTAGATTATGATTAGTAGGCTTATGATAGAAGACCTAGAGAAACACTACCGAGGTATATGCATGGGTATCTAGAAATATTATTTATGAACCAGTATGAAGGATTATAATAGGTGACGACTATGGATAACAGTGGTTAAACCCGAGGGGTTAATGAATGAAAAAAGGTTTCATTATTTAACGATCCAATGAATGAGTTTCAAGATTATATGATTACTCACTATGTATATTGTTTCTCACTCTATGAATTTTGGTAATAGAAAATGGCTAGAACAATCAGGAATTGTGTAAATAATGAATATGATGTACAATGTAGTTATTTTCCCCATTAGAACCCTAATAAAAGGAGAAAAAAATAGAATATTATTGATATTCTATTTCATTTTTCCTGATATACTATTAACACACTAATCAATGGTAAGTATCTGAAAGAACCAAATAATAAAATATTTATTTTCCTAAATGATATAGAAGAATAAAGATTCATCTTAGTACATTTTTAAAATTTTTGGAGACAAAAATGTGGGAATTCATTAATGTAACTATAAGATGTTTTTTTTACAGTAAAGAAGGATATAATAATTTTTAGGTAAAATTGAATATTACAATAGAGGGAAATAACAGAAAAAAAGGTAAAATTTATATGTAAATATATTATTTGTGGGGAAGTGGGTAATTTTAATAGTCAATTTAATATTCCAAGGGTTAAATCTATGTACAAGTAAACGCATGTTTTGTGTTAATTGTTAATGTAAAATAGTTATTGTGTTTATGTGTTGTGAATTGAGAATTATGTTGTAGAAGTGTTTTATCAGTGATATTTGGGTTGTGAGAATCATAAAAAATCTATAGACTATAATTAAGTAGTTTTTAATTATAGATTTTTTATATATTTTCAATGAAATTACTACCTTAAAATTTTTATTGTGTGTTAGGGGATATTTTTGGAAAATTAATGATTGGGGTACAAAAAAACCATACAATTTTATATAATGTCGTATAATAATGTTTTGTTTGGTTAAAGAGATGATTAATTTTTATAATGATAATTGGATATTATTATGAATTTTTAATTTTTTATCAATTTGAGGAAAAAGTGTTTTATATTCACTTTCATGAATATTACGACATTCTTTTATTTTTGTATTATACACAATATTCTGGGTTTTTTATTTCAAGAATAAGAACATAGTTCATTTTTAAAATAATTATTATTTCATTCATTTATCATGATGATTCAGGTAATTATAGGAAATAATTATCTTGTTTTAATATAATAATTGATCTTGTTATTCATGTGTTTATTTTGTTACATTTGAATATACTATATTTTTTGGGGCGGAATAATGTTATCTTTATTTTTTGTAATTTTTTGACCATTTTCCTAAATAAAGGAGTTTTAAATTAATCCAAACAATATTTTTCAGAATTCCTATTGTCAAATATTTATGTTTTTTAAGTTGTTACAATGACTGTTAATGCTGATGTTCTAGAGTGTAATTTATTATTTAATCATAAGAATAATTTTCGATATTAAAAAAATTGTTCTAACTAGTTTGGAATTTATAAATTTATATTTATTGGGGGAATAAATTTTCTTTATTTTATGGGTATTAGTAGTTGATAAATATTAGTTTTAGTGCTTCAATCATGAAAAAATAATCATGAATATTAATTTCATAGAATATGATATAAAGTGGATATTGTTCGAAGAACGAGTAGAGGATTAAATGGTTCTCATGAAATCAAATGAAAACATGAAAGGATATATTTACATTTTCCCTATATTGGTAATAAGAGTATCCCTCAACTATAGAAAAATTATTTGGAAATAAATATTTTTTATTTTATCATTACATAGGATAAATTTATGGTCTTCTTGATCCATTACAAAGTTATGTTTTTTGTATTAGCTTCCTTATTATTATGTTCTCTACCAATATATATTATTTTTTGGACAATATATTTCTATTATAATTCCATATTTTCAATTACCTGTAAATTCCTTGTAATATGAAAACTAAATTTTTTGTTTTTTATGTAATCTTGATGAATCCCACTACCTATTCTGAAATGATAAAATATTAACCCTTCTACGATGTAGATTTTAACGAAAATTATTTTCATATAATGAACCCATGATTACCGAGTTATAAAATTAGAGGAATCAATTTTTTTAATGGGATAGAATATAACACCCTAATAATTAAGTTTAAGTGAATACAATTTTTGATTTCATTCTTAATAAGAAAAAATCATGCTTTGTGACTAATGTGACATAAATAAAAAATAATAATATTTAATTGTTACTATTATAAACAAGATATTAAAATTAAAGGTATTAATAGTAATAAAGACAAATCTAAAATTAGATAAATATGTTTTAGATAAGAAATTTTTATTTATTCATCCATAATAAATATGTACTTGATTTTTGTAATTTTTTCTTATGATTAAAAAAACGATTTCATGAAATGTTCATTTTAATTCATTTTTTGATTAAAAATATCAATAATTTCATTCATTTTAATAAATTTTTCTTTAGGGAATTATTTGTTCCCTCAAACATCATGTTAGTATTATCGAAATGCTATATTTAAGGATTTTTCCAAAAATTTATTTTCAATTTAAAAGTAAAAATTTTAATTGCATTGAATAAAGTAATTTCTTTTCATTAAATCAAGTAATTTAAATGTCAAATTAGTTTATAAATGTGGTTTTAATGAAAAATGAGATCCAATTTAAAAAAAATAAACAAAATAATATTATAAGAAGAAAATTTATCTTTAATTTTGGAATAAGTTAGTTTTTTTATTTGAAAACAAAATATGATAAAAAAAATGTATCCTTTTTTACACAATTATTTTAAAATTGATTTATTCTGCATATAGAAACAAAATACCGAAAATTGGATTCCATGTTTGGAAATATAAGGTTTAATTTTCTTAAAATTTTTTATTTTTTTCTATAGGGATTATAAATAATAACCATAGAAAAAGTAACATCTCTTAAATTGGTAAAATGTTATAAATTAGTTTAAAACTATATAATAAGGCTACAAGATCATGAATAGATATTTTTATATTTATATTTTTTAATTTATTTCTACATATTTTGACATATATTAAAAAATATTGAATCATTCTATCATTTTTCATGTATAATACGCTTTATATTATTTTTAGCAATTGAAAAATATTAAATATAACTCACTTTATTTTATTTTTTCATATAGTTTCACATAGTGATAAGAAGATGTATGGAATTAATAAAAAAATATTTTAAACATCTGTCATTTTTTTATGATTGTAATTTTATTAAAAAATTTAGTGTTGGAATATTTACCTTAACTAGTCACACAATGATTACATTGTTTTTTATAAGGCTTTAGAAAAATCAATACAAATTATTTAAAAAATTAAAAGATGTATTATTCTGATGAATTATATTTTAAAAAAAATAAAAAACAAATAAAATTGAATAATAACAGAAAAAATAGTAGAATAATGTATTTCAACATTTTCCAGGATTATAATTCATATTTTGTCTACTTAGTGATAAATTCAATAGGAAAATATTTAATTATATTTAAATATGTTAATCAATTCTAATTTTTTATATTCATTCATTATAAGAGGAAACAACATGTCATCTCCTATAAAAACATATAGATCTTGTTATCTCATCAAATATATAAAAAAAGAATCATAAAATCCCCAAAAACATTCTATATGACTAATTCTTATCATAATAACATCCGTTCAAGTTTTTTGTTGTATGAAAAATGTAGTTTCTCAATAAAAAGGTATGACTCATAATTGAGTAAATAGATTTTTTTTCTTATTAAAAATTATATAATACAATTATATATATCATAAAGAGATTAATATAGAATCATCAATGTAATGATATGTTAATATGATAATTTCCCTATAATTTCCCCCATATTTCCATAAAATGGGAGTTGAAAGTATCACAAATGCCTATATGTGGGCTACCGCCTCCATATAGTGAAATGATTTTTTCCCATTACAATCATTATTGTTTAGTTATTATGATGGATTTATCATATAAATATGATATTTTTTGAATATTTATTTTTTTGGAATTAGAATATTTTTTCTACCTTATATATTTCTTATCCATAGTGAAATGATAACATCATTGGTGCATACATGTGTCCAACCACAACCACGAATTAATGTTATTTGTTTTCCATTTGCACTTAAAATTGACTGTAATGAGGTTAAATATATTTAATATTTATTATATTTATTATATAATGATTATTTTTTCATATTGAATTATTAATTACCATTACTGGATCTCATCCATCAAAAAGGTGAAACATTGCTTGTGCGTACATACAAATTTCCATCTCTTCAAGGTAATATAATCCATTTTTCAGCTCCACCATATATGAATAGTAATAAAAAATAACATCATAATTATATTTGATACTTTTGATATGATTATATTTTGAGATATGATATAACCATGACCAAATTTCATGTATTGAAAAACATATTTGAATCATGCATAAAACCCCAAATAGTCATCATCATGAATAGTTATTTAAGAAAAACTATTAAAAAAGAGGTGATATGATATTACAATAAAATGATATATTTTATGATATTTACGAATATTTAAATGAAATATATACATGAAAAACATCTATAAAATATAGACGACGCTTCAATGTATACAATATAGGTAGGGAGAAACTTGATGTATATGTTTAGCTTATAATCTTGCTTATTTTTTAAAATTTCAATGAAAAAGTTACATTAATAAAAACAAAGGATCGTAAAATTTTATCCAAATATATTTTCTTCAAAATAAATCTCAAGGATGTTTTATGTAATTGCCCCATTTTTACAATTTTTTGTCATAAAAATGGTTGAGATTATTTAATAAAAACAACTATTATCTTATGTTCAAAAAAAGATCATTTTTCTTCAATGTCAATATTGTATATAAAATGTTTTCAATAAAAACAATATCATTGAACAATGATTTTCTAAAATCATTTTTACACTACAATGTGTTTCTATAAAATATGATTAATAGTATTATTCTTATCATCTTTTTAATATGGAATTGTTTACAAAATATGTGAATAAAATCATTATTTTAATATACACTATGTAACTACTTTTCTTTCTGTCATGATTAATATGTTTATGGATTTTTAATTTTAAATATAACATGGACCCTTTAAAATATAATTTTATCATAATATTCTGAATTTTTTTAGATTTTAAACATGTGATATCATAATGAAAATGGAATTTTCTTGAATAATTGTTCTAGTGATCGTTGAATTTTTTTCTATATATCATAACATTTTATTATTATAAATATTATTCACTAGGGATATTGTAACACCTTGAAATATTATGAGATAGATTATTTTTAATTTTTTTATGTCTTGTGTTGTATGCAACACCAAGACTAGCTTGCACTATACACAATACCATATTTTCTTGCAGTATATGCGATACTATTATTGTCTTATTTAACACAAAATTTCAAGTTATTTTGATATAATTCAACACTAAATATAGATTTTGTTCAATTAAATAATATTATATTATGTTATACGCAATACCAAAGGAATCCTTCATGCAACACTGAATTCGCTTGCATTACATGCAAAAGCAACCTTCCCCAATGGCTTTTGTTGTACGCAATACTGAGTTTCACTAAAAAATTATATATTATTATAATATTTTCCTGAACTAGTTTTCATGAATAATATTAACCAAATTTATAATATTATAACATTATAAATCATCTTACATATTTTCTAGAACAATTTATTAAAACAAAATAAATTTTTCGGATAAAATAAGAATTAAAAAAAAATTAGTTTTGTCACTTTTTTATGGGGCACCCATTTTAAATATAATATTTGAAATGTTAATAAGTTAAATATGAAAATTTAAACTTCTTATTTTGAATCAGGATAAATAAATTTATGTTGGATAAAATTTTGACAATATTCTGTTAAACATCATATTTCGATGAATGGTAAAATTACGCTAAATTTAAATCGAAAACAACTTATTTCATCAATATAGTTTATATGGATAAATTGTAATATTTAATGGTTTTAAAGTAAAAATAGAATTTATTTATTCTATTTAATATAATTTATGTCATTACCATTAATTTTACATTGAATTTATAGGTAAAAACATTTCAATCTTTTGTAGTGTTTTAAAAAAACCCGATTGTTTGGTCAACGGGGTTAATTTTAAATTAATTACTACATCTTATATGTCTTGAATATAAAAAATTGATTCCATATTTATAATCAGTAGGTCCAAATTATGTTAAGTGGATACTTTTATTTCTAAACATTATGAATAGTAACTACAGTAAATTTTATTTACCAGAGTTAAAGGTAAATAAGGTAATTAGGGGTAAAAATAATAATATGAAATTACCCTAACACTTGCCATAATATAATTGGATGTTTATAATTAAACCAAAAATATAATTGGGTCAAAATTTTATCTATTATAACACACATGGATGAGATTACGACCTTAATTTATTTTATTTAATGGAATGTGAAATATGTCCCACTCAAACATTAAAAAATTACATTATTTTTAATATAAGGTTATACAGAATATAAATACAATTATAAATACTAATTTGAAAGATAATTTTTTTTTCTTTATCATGGTAATTTATTTTTAATTTTAATGAAATATAAAATTCCCTTAATATCTTATTCATTAATGATGAATAAATTATTTATTTAGAGAAAAATCAATAATATAGTTTTTATTAAATTAATAATACACATCAAAAATATAAAACACTTGAAAAAAACTTATTATTCGAGTATAAAACCCATAATCATCAAATTTTCAACTTAAGTACCATTTGGAGCCTTATAAAAGATATTATGACGTTTATAATATTTTATTTTAAATGATTTCAAAGTTGTCACCTTCAAAATTTAATAAAGATAACATTTTAAAAGTAGGGTGTTTTAGAAAATAATTTCTAAAAAAATATTTATTATGAAATATATTAGATTTAGATTCATCATAGTTATATTATTTTTAATTTTTATAAAATAAATAAGTATTTTAAAATTTTATACAATAATGTTGTAGTAATTATTCTATTAAGAGAAATATCAAATAAATGGTTTTAAAAATATTTAAAAAATATATTATATGAACTAACTAATGTACTATAAGAATTTTATTAATTCATATGACATGTTAGGAATCTATGAAATATTTTGGTTTGAATCTACTATCTGTGTGGATTTTATATAAATTCAGATAAATGAATAGTGTAAAAATTGAAAGTATTGATATTTTATAAAAATAACATATTATTAAATTGTTTAAAAATAAAAAAATATATATAAAATGTAAATACCGAAATTTATGTGGTCTAAAATATCATAATGTATATAATTATAGTCAAACAAAAACAGTTATGTAAGTATTTATAACCATTTAAAATTTAGAATATTATTACCACAAATAAAATTAAATAGATTAAATAAGGATAAATCAAAATGATAAGGTTTAAAATAAAATCAAAATATCTCTAAATTTGATTTGATGATGATATTAAAACCCTATATTATCTGATATTAGAATTTGAGTCACTGGGGATGTTTTTATGTGGGGTTTGAGTTTATTATTAATTAATATTTTGGAGGTTTCCAAAGAACCCCTCTACTCTCTTATAAAACAGTGTATCCTCCCTCTTCTCATCACCCAATTATGATATTTAAAACATGGAAAAACCCTAAACATTTCCCATTTCAACTAATATAGCAACACACTATAGGCCCTGGTTATCCTTAAAGACCATCTTTTGTGCCCTAAGAGAAGGTTTTGATGAGGCATGTCAAAGAAGAGGTAATATCCTTTACCGATTCTTTCAAATTTATTTATTTCTACTTCCTATATATGAATATTTTCATTATTAAGTAATAACTATAGTATCACATGTATACTACTATGTTATTATGAATATGAAACAACCATATTTCATCTTCTATCCATCCTATAAAAAATGAAATCACCGCATGTGTGTACGTACGACTTACCGTCTCCACGCTATGGTGTAATATGTTTTTCCACCTCCACCATACATGTATGGGTATAATGGTGGAAATAATAACTATATTTGGCTTTTATGACATGATAATAATTATGAGATATTATATCATCCACTCCCATTCCATTCAATAATTTTCAAATGACATAATTGCTCGTGCGTACGTATGGATTATTGTCTCCACGATGCGATGAGATTCATTCTCCATGTTAACCATTTAATGTTGATTATAATGTATATATAACGAATAATAATGAGATATATGACATAATAAATCAACAATATTTATTTAAATATATATATTTCATGTACTTACTTCCATTTTAGTCAATATGGAATGAAAACAACATTCATGCGTACGTACGACCTACCATCTCCATAAATGGTGTATTTCATTTCATATATCTATATTATATATATAATGAATGTATATATGATATATAAACCATGATTTACATTCCTGAAGGATGTAAATCAGGATAATATCACGAATTGCATGTCCAAACACATACAAGAAATGAAACTATTATTACCTCAAACATTGCTTCAACATGGAATTAACAAATGAACGGGTAATATAAAGTAGTAAGTGAATCATATATCATATTATAAAAATGACTATGATTATTGAATACTTCAATGACATTATTTAAATCATTATAAAAGAGTTTCAGACACGTAGAAAAAAAATTGGACTTAAGGTAAGGGATAATTATTTCAATCTCATTCTTATTCGAGATTGTTTATTTGTAAGTATTTACAAGGGTTATATTTACCATCTATGTCCATCATTTATAATTAAATTTTTCATAAAGTTTTTATTATTCTCCCATGTATGTTTAAAGTATTTTTAACTATTTTTTACTTTTAGTATGTGGTATGGAAGATATATTTCTTTTGTTTACCATACGATTTACTTTTTTACTTTTCTAACAAAAGTAGAAGGATAATGTTTTTAACATATACGGCATGAATGTATTTTTATGACTTCATAATTCCTTATTAATATAACGCTTATTCTATAATATTTCATTATTTTTTTCAACAAAATTATTTTCTTTTAAAATACATGCCATTTTTAGAAAAGAAAATTATTTGAAATAAGAAATGATATTATTTCAAGAATTCATATATTGTGTTTTATCAAAAATATTTTCCATCTATGATGACATTATTTAATATGGTTATATTAAAGAATAATGTCTCTATTAATTACATGGTTTATATTTTGATTATGATGATATTATATCCATTTTTTAAATGGATGATGTTATGATGGGATGATGTTTATGAGACATATTTTATTCATTGGGTTATGATGAATGATTTATGTTTATTTTGGGATACACGAATGAATGATTACATTTTGAAATGGGTGGGACTTATATCTCCCTCAAATGTATTTGGTAATGATTTATATCTCATGAGATATACATGACTGGAATGACAAGTAAATACAGTTCAGTAATATATGGAAAGAATGGCATGTAAACTCGGATCAGTAATAGACTTTGTACACTATAATGATCTTGGCAGAAATGCCTTGGCTACTATGTAAATCATATCTTGTGTTAATGGTTTCCCAAAATTACATGTTTTATTACCATGAAATTTTATCATGATTAATGTTCCTTTTTAATCTATGCCTTATGTACTACCAGTATTTATTTCACTACTCAAGATTTAGATGTTTAATCATTATGTTCATGTTTTTATTTTCAAATGTATATGGTTTGTTTTATTTTCTCCATAATTACACATACTAAGCATTTGATCTCACCTTTTTTTCTTTTCCCAAGGATATAAAGAATGGTTTTAGGTAGGAAAAAAAGGGATGGTCTTTATGGGATATGTTTAAGATCATTAACCATGATTAGAAGATTATGTTCTGAGTTTCCAAAGACATGAATATAATACACTCTTTGGGTGTCTATTTTTGTTGCGTATTAAGTATTTTGAACAATTAATGTAATACCAATGTTTGTTAAGATTTGGTTCTCTACAGTTGTTATTATATTGAAGGTTTAGTTTCCCATTGGAATGTAGGATGTGAAAACTTTAGTGAGATCCCTAGAGATATTTCTAAGGTATGTATAGGTATATTCCTAAGGTTAATTATGAGTATAGGTTACAATCCTAGAATTATAATAATGATCATTAATAACCTAGGATTAAAACATATATGTTTTTGATTTAACTTACTCCCCTTTTATTATGTCGTTTTCTTAGTAGGATTTTTTCACCTCACACTATTCTCATTGGGTTTTAGAAAATGGCTAGAAACAAAAAGACTCATGTTAATGGAGAATATGATCGACAATGGATTGATATTCTCCATGAGCATCCAAATGA
Source organism: Viscum album (assembly GCA_963277665.1). Lineage (NCBI taxonomy): Eukaryota > Viridiplantae > Streptophyta > Magnoliopsida > Santalales > Viscaceae > Viscum > Viscum album. The sequence goes on along the minus strand of OY728143.1, from coordinate 1,603,095,824 downwards.
AATAGGATTTGGAGGGTGGAACATCGTTATAAAGTCTAATCAGAAATCTCATAATAAGATCAAAAATATCAACTTCGGTAAGTTTCCTGAACATCTAATAGGAGAATGATAATGTTTCATAATTATCATAGAGGAATGCTTGTTCAATTTCCTTCATTTTAATCATGTGGGATGAGGCATTAGGGAGATTGTTTTAATGGAAATTGAGTATTCATTGGGTGTGGAATATAAGGACACAAATCTTGTAATTAAAAAGGAAAAGGTTCAGGATAATGGTATTGCTATGACATCAACAATGGTTAAATGTTTTAGATGTGTAATGTATAGGCATTATGAAAACCAATTCCCTAATGGAAAATCTCAAGAAGATAATTAGCATGGTTGTATGGTTAGTATTTATGTTGTTGATGTTGAAAAGACTACAAATGATATATGAGATCATAGAGGTGTTGAGGAATAAAATGACGAATCTCAGCCAATGGTTTAAGAAGGAAGTGGAATGATTGCATGTATATCAAGAGTAATGTTGAATTTGTAATTTGAAGGAACTATGGAATTAAGAATCATTTAAGGATTGTTAAACTATTGCTTTTCATAATGTTTTTGTAATTATATGTTGAAAGGTACTTGTAACCACGAAATGTTATCTAGATATTTTTGGAAATAACCTAATATGCGCAAAATGAAGGGATAAGGATATAATTAAATGTTTTATAGTATTAATGAGCTTATGAATGATATAGAAAAATTGATATCATGCTTTGAGTATATAAAATTTTAGGAATTTTGGTATGTGGAAAGAGTTAACTTTTGACAACATTCATGATTTCATTAAGATTCTATGGTAATTCATGTTTCAAGATAATACATGTTTAAAGTATTCACATGTTTGGAACGTTACCAACAAGATATATATTATAATATACAGGGGATAAATGATGGTATTCACATTCTTGGTAGATAACCTCTCTAGTAATTTTTTTATTTATACTACAAGATTGGATAGAAGTATTTTGGATAAGCCTAAATATTGTAATGGATTAAGTTGGACATCATATTGTATTGTTTAAGGCTAGAAAATTTTGATATTATTTCTGGAATGCTATAATAGTATAGTTATATAAAAAGGACAACCTGCACGATGAATGAAAACACATTGTGTCGGAAATAGTTATGGGAATCGAACCAACAACCGAAGTGTGATAGAACTTTATCACCTACCAATGGACTACATAAAGTACCTAGTTAGTATAAATTTGTATAATTTTATTAAGCGGTATGATAGATGAAGTAAAAGTCCATTTTTGGAATCATATACAGTTAATGGCACCATAGATGGACTTATGTATATTTATTCATTTCTACTAACATTTTTTATGATAGCGATGGGTGGAATGACCTATAATTCTATCACATGATATGTTAAAATTTCAATAATGACATATTAAACATCATTTCTTTAAATAAGATATAAACTATAAATTTTTCATCGAATGACCAATGTTGATATTACATTGAAATCATGTAAGTATTTCTCATTATGAAAAAATTCATCAAATTTAGGGAATTAATCTTGAAAACCATAAACATTGTCCTAATACCCTCATATCGGATAAATTAGATGGTACCTTAGATCATCCCAAATTTATGGCTTTTTGACTGTCGCCTTTTTCATAACCACGTTCACTATAACACTCTATCAGAACATGAAGGTTAAATTTCTCTTTCATATCCATGTTTTCTTCTATGTTCTCTTATGTAGAAACCCAGTGATGTATTAATCTTGGAAACCATTAAATTTCATACTTTACTTTTTAAAATTATTTTTTTAGTCTTCCTTTGTATGATGTGGGTTTCTATGAAAGAAACGTTCATGTATTAAACCATTTATAACCCTGAAAAATTTCTAGGGCTAAATTCATTTAATGTGTGCTAAGATGTGACACCCAAAAATTTAATGAGAAAAATTATTTTTAATTTTATTGATGTCATATTTTTTATGCTACACTAAGATTATCTTGCGCTATACACAACACCATATTAGCTTGTAGTATACGCAACACGATTATTTGCTTATTTTATGCACAATTTCTAGTTATTTAGAAAAAAATAAACACATAATATAGTTTTTTTAAATGAAACTAGTATAGATTATATTATATGCATCACCAAAGGAATATTTCATGCTACACTAACTTGGATTGCGTTACACGCAAAAGTTACCTTCCTCAATGGCTTACGTTGTACACAATACCAACTTTCACTACAAAACAATATATTATTATAATATTGTTATGAACTATCCATTATAAATAATATTAACTGAATTTAAATTTTATAGCATTATCATTCATCTTACATATTTTCTAGAACATTTTATGCGAACAAAATTAATTTTTTGGCTAAAATAAGTATTTTTAAAAAAATGCAGTTTTGTCGCCATTCGATGGCGCACCCAATTTAAATCTAATTTTTGACAAGTTTATAAGTTCATTTTGACAAAGTAATCTTCTCCATTTCAATAATTATATAAAAATTTATGTTGGATAAATTTTTGACATTATCCGGATAACCTTCATATTTTGATGAAGAGTAAAAATATGGTAAATTTTAATTAAAAACAACTTTTTTCACTGAGATAATTTATATGGTATCAAAATAATATTAAATGGTTTTAAACTATAAATAGAATATCATATTACAATTTAATATAAAGTATGTCATTATCATTAATTTTACATTGAATTAATAAATAATACCATTTAAATATTTTGTAATGTTTTAAATAAAAACATGTTTTTTGACAATGTGATTAATTTAAATTAATTACTCCAAATTTTGTGTCTTGAATTTGGAAAATTGATTCCATATTTGGAACCAGTAGGTCTATATTATTTTAATAGGATATGTTTATTTTTAGTCATTCTGAATAGTAGCTACAGAATATTTTATTTACCACAGTTAAAGGTAAATAAGTTAAATAATGGTAAAAATTATATTTCAAAATAACCCAAACACATTCCATAATATAATTGGATGATTATATTTCGTCCTAAAATATACTTAGGTCAAATTGGTATCTATTGGAACCCACCTGTATGAGATTAAGACTTTTAATTTATTTATTTTAATGGAAAGTGAAATATGTCTCACTCAAACATCAAATAATTACAGTATTTTTAATATAAGGTTGTAAAGAATATAAATTTTATTATAAATAAACATTTGAAAGATGAAATGTTTTTTTATCATGGTAATTTCTTTGTTAATTTTTTAAAAAAACACTTTAAGAACTTATACATTAATGAAGCAAAAATTATTTATTTAGTAAAAAATTAATAATATAGTTTTTATGCAAAACATAATACTATTAAAAACACCAAATACTTGTTCGAACCGTATTGGTAGAGTTTATATAACCCATAATCTCCCCTGTGTCATATTTTGGACCATTTTTAACCTCATAAAATAGATTATGACATTTATATTATTCTATTTTAAATGATGTCAAAGTTGTCACCTTAATAATTTAATAAATACAACATTTTGAAAGATGGGATTTTTAGAAGATAAATTTGAATAATAGTATTATTATAAAATATATTATATTAATCTCCATCATATTATTATTTTTTATTTCTATACAACAAATAAGTATATTAACTAATTATACAAAAATGATGTAGTAATTAATTTCATAAGAGAAATATCAAATTAATGGATTTAAAAATATTAAAATAAATATTATATGCACTTATTATTGTGCTCCACGAATTTTCTAGAAGAATATAACATGTTTAAGAAACTATTAAATATTTTGGTTCGACTATATCATCTGTTTCGATTTTATTTAAATTCAAATAAATTAATAGCGGCAAAATTGACACTATTGAAATATTATAATAATAACATATTATTAAATTTTGTTAAAAATCACAAAAATATTGGAAAATTAATAATTTATATTTATATTTTCGAAACATTAATAAAGTATCGAATTATGGGAAATTCACACCTAAAAAGTATGTATTTTAAATCATTTAAAATTTAGAATTTTATTACCACAAAAAATATTATATTGATTAAATGAGTATAAATCAAAATGATAAGGTTTAAAATAAAATTAAAATATGTCTAAATTTGATTGGATGATGATATTACGACCCTATATTATCTAATATTTTTATTTGAGTCACTTTTGATGTTATTTTGTAGTGTTTGAGTTTATTATAAATTAAACTTTTGGAGGATTCCAAAAGTTCCCCTCTAATCTCTTATAAAAGGGCACAACCTCCTTCTTCCCTTCACTCAAGTTTTAACTTTCAAAGATGAAAAAACCCTACCCATTTCCATTATCAATTTATCATTAAACATACTATTTGTCATGGTATTTTTCAGAGAACAACATTGGTGCCCTAAGAGAAGGTTTTGAAGAGGCGTGTCGAAGAAGATGTAATATTCGTTACTGGTTTTCTCAAACTTATTTCTTCTTATAATTAATCTATATGGTTTGTTTCATTATTATGTAAAAACTATAGTATCAATTGTATAATGATATGTTATTAGGAATATGAAACAACCATATATCCCCTTCTATCCATCCTATTAAAAACAAAATCACCGTGCGTGTGTACCTACAGCTTACCGTCTCCACGCCGTGGTGTAATATGTATTTCTACTACCACCTTACTTGGATGGGTATAATTGTATAAATAATAACTATATATGATTATTATAACATGATAACTAATAATAAGATATTATATCATCCACTACAACTCCATTCAATATTTATACTAATGATATCATCGCTCATGCCTACGTACGGATTACGGTATCCACGACGCGATGAGATTCTTTCTCCATGTTAACAAATTAATAATGATTATAAAGTGTATATAATGATTAATAACAAGATATATGAAATAATAATGAAACTTTATTTATGTATATATATGTGTGTGTCATCTTCTTACTTACATTCAAGTCAATAAAAAAATGAAAACATCGTTCATGTGTACGTGTGGCCTACCATCTACATGAACATTGTATTTCACTTCATTTATCTATCTATTATATATATATATAATAAATGTATATATGATATATAAATCATTTTAATCATTCTAGATGTATCTAAATCATGATAAAATCATGAGCAACAAGGCCATGCACGCACGATAAATGAAACTATTATTACCCAAAACGTTTCTTCATCATGAAATTGAAAAATGAATGGGTAATATAATGTTGTAAGTGAATCATATAAGTTATCATAAAAATTACTATGATCAATTATTAAGTCAATGACATTATTTAAATCATTATAATATAGTTTTGGGCACTTACAAAAGAAATTAGAAATAAGCTAAAGGATAATTATTCCAATCTCATTCTTATCCGAGATTGTTTAATCATGAGATTTTACTGGGGTTATAATTATCATCCCTGTCCATTTTTTATAAATAAATATTCATAAATTTTTTACTATTCATCAATGTATTTTTAATTTTGTGTTTACTTATTTTTTAATTCTACTATGTTGTATGGAAGGAATCATTCTTTTTTTTACCATATGAGGTACTTTTTGACTTTTACGGCATAAGTATGAAGAGAATGTTTTTTTAACATATACAGCGTTAATACATTATTAAAATTTCATAAAACCATATTTACATAAATCATATGCTACCAGAATTCATGATTGTTTTCAAAAAAAATCTTTTATTTAAAATTGCATTCCATATTGAGAAAAGAAAATGATTTGAAAGAAGAAAGGATATTTTCCTCAATAATTCACTTCATGTGTTTTATCAAAACTATTTTTCATATATGATGATATTCTTAAATATCGTTATGTTTCAAGAATAATGTCTCTATTATTTACGATGTTTTATTTTTTTATAATGAAATTATGTCCATTTTTATAAGTATTATTTTATGATGGGATGGTGCTTATGAAACCCATTTTATTCCTCAAGTAAGGGTGAATGATTTATGTGTATTTAGTGGAATGTGAAATAATGATTTCATTATGAGATTGGTGGGACCAATATCTCCCTCCAATGAATTGGGTAATGATTTATATATAACGATATAGACATTTCTGGAATGAAAAGTAAATATGGTTTAGTAATACATGGCTTGAACTCCAGGTAAACCCGGTTCAGTAATGGACTTTGTCCGCAATGATGGTCTTGAAATCAATGCCTTGGATACTATGGAAATAATATCATGTTCATAATGGATTTCCACCATTACATGTTTTATTCCCATGCTATATTATCATTATTAATGTTCATTTATGATCTATGCCTTATGTAATGACAAGATTTATTTTAAAACTAATGATTTTGATGTTTAAACATTATGTTCATGTTTTTGAGTTCTAATATATATGGTTTGTATTATTTTCTCAATGCTATCACTTACTAATCATTTGATCTCACCTTTTTTTTCTTTTACCTAGGATATAAAGAATGGTTTTAGGTAGGAAAACAAAATAGGAAGGTCTTTATGGGATATGTTGAATATCTTTCACCATGATTATTAGATTATGGTCTGAGTTTCCAAAGACACTAAACTAATACAGTTCGTGGGTGTCTATTTTTTTACGTATTATGTATTCTGCAAAATTAATTTAATTTTCATGTACGTCTAGCTATGGTTCTATATTTATATTATCCAATAATAAAATATTTATTGATTCCATGCATGATTTATGAAGATTTTGTTATGATACAGATGAAACCCTTTTTTCTATAGTTATGCTACGATAAAATTGAAATTATTTTTATGGTCTTATATCATATATAGGAATAGATTTTTATTGTGTGATTGGTGGGTCCATTATAGACATCCAATAATTTGTGAAAATATAGTTAACTCTTGAGAAATTTATTTTAGATGTGAATCAGATTACATGTTGAAAAAAAGATTTGTACACATGGTTTTATTTTTATAAGTTTATACATGGACCTAGTTTTATGTTCAGAAGTTTATACGATGACATCATTTCAAATACATAACATATTGATTGAGATTGAAACTGTTTAAACAAGATAACAATTTTATAATACTATATTCAATCCACATTCATATATTTATGATATTATATCATGAATCATGGGTTGTTTTATATTATTCTATACTCTTATTAATTTCATTTTTAAAAAATAGTGCCATATTCAATGAATTAGGATTTATTATATATAAACTGATTGGGAATTAATTTGTTATATTATGATCATATTCTCATTATATTATGAATTTTTCTAATCATTGATTGACATCTCCCTTTTTTACCTTTATAGGTTATATTATCTCACCCTTATTATTTTTATTCCAAATGATATGATGAAAGTTTCAAAGATTGATTTATCTAAAAAGGGATCACGTTGCAACGAACTATGTAAAAGATTATGTATATATTTAATTTTCCAGTTTTTAATGTTTTCATTTTTCCAAATACTGAATAACTTTATGTTTATAGAGTGGAAAAAATTATATGAAATTAAAATACCTCTAAAATAATATATGGTTAATATATTAATGTTTTGGTCACCCCAAATATAGAATTGGTGGATGATTTTGACTCAAACACACCTGTTTTGGAATCCTTATCCACATAAGTCAACATGGTTATCAACAAGAAAAATATAATTGTTGATTTTATCCAATTTAGAGTTATTCCATAGTGATAATCCCAACATGAACAACATCACTAATAATTAACAATGTTTTCCCTCTATGATCGTTCGAATTCAAATAAAAAAATCTATAAATGGGGCTTCAGTTGGATCCTTCAACAGTGAATTAAATGAGAAGGAAATTTATAAGTTATAATGTATTTATTTGTTGGAAAAAGTGATTCATGATTGATTAGAACAATTATACATCACTAAATATAAAGTTTTAGATACTTTTAATCCTTCGTGATACATGATTTCTGGGAATTCAAAACGATATGTCACCCATTTTAGTTTCATGGAAATATCATTCACCAACCCCCAATGTTCATAAATTATACAGTGTAGTCATAACCATTTACTATATATGAAATAAATATTTTATGGTCTAATAACTCTAAATAAGAATAATAAATTCAAATATATCTATTCCCCTATAAATTATTTATAAGAGAGATTATTCTATATCCAAAAATGGTGTCAAAAAAAATTCAATGATCAATATTTAGAAATCTAATTCCACCACTAGATTTGGAGTTCAACATAATACCATCTTATATAACGAAATATGTTTTCTGTGTAAGAGTTTAAGTGTATATATTCTAAATAAAAATTTAATACAATAATTCTTATCACTATAATATGACTATAAATAAACACAAAATGGAAATTAATAAGCTCATCAACATTTTTTTCGCCTCTAGAACCCTTATGTGTACCCCAACACATGATACACATTATGATTTGTTATTTGGGATTGAATATGTATTCCATATTGAGATTTAATAACAAGTTACAAGATAGATATGTATATCTACATAACAGAAGATGAATAGTCATAGTTGTTTCTATATGTATTAGAAAAGCGTGATGAATGTTTATTTCAGGTGTTGTATAACCGTAATGTTATTCAGGATTGTGGGACCTTAGTGATTAATAAGAACGTATTCCTAAACTCTTTTTCCCACAACTAACTGAATTTTTTCAGGATACCCCTAATTGTACCATTTAATAATCCATTAATGTTATAACTCTAATTTGATGGTTATTACATGAAACAGAAGTTTATTTCTAATAAGTCATGTTCATAGACCATGGTAGAAAGAGATCACCATTCACCTCCAACCAGTTCATGGGTTTTAAAGATATAAATTTTGTTTTAATAATAATCAGATTTAGAGGACCTTCTAATATGACTGTAATCTATATAAATAGGGATTTATATTAGAAAACAACACTAATTAACGTTTTTCCAACCATGTAACCCTAAAATTAATGATATAAGATCATTTTCATCTGATCCTAAACTGTAAGACACATATTCATTACTCTATGATATAATATTATATGGAGTTTTTATTAATGTGCAGAGTTGAACTAGACAACCATAATTTTTTAATATATAAACCTAATACATGAAGATATTTTGAGAAATCAATACCTATACTTAAAATTTTACCTCCAAGATTCATGTTCAGGTTGAATAGTTTTTTATGAGACCTAGAACATGGTCACCTTTCCTATGTGTTTGATGAATGTAAAGAATCAATACCACCCAAATTTTATCATGTTTCACCCATTACTCGTAGTATTAACATAAAATATTTCTCCTTTTTTCGTATATATTCCCAAAATATAATATATGTTGGGTTTTTTTATGTTCCTATAGAAAATCTAATGATAATTATTTATATTAATATATTCTCAAACACATTCTTCAACTCTATTCCATTTTCACACATCAATAATTAAACATTTAAATATATTGTTAATATATGTCTAATTTCTCACATTAGATTATATATATATACCTATTTACAATGTGATTAATATTGAAAAAAAGATATATAGTGACACATAAATATCATATTTTGGGCTTTGAAACATTTCCCCATTTCAATCCATTTTCCCAAAAAGCCTTCGTGTTTCATCATTCACTAATCCAAATCATGTTCGATTTATCCATTGAAATATTACAAAATATCATTATAAAAATTAGTTCCTCATCCTCACTCCAATGATCCACAATTCCAATATTATTCCCTATTCTCATTCAATCCATGCATGTATCAATATTTTTATGTTAGACCCTCTTTTAAATAAATATAAGTTTTTAACATCAAATTTTCCGGATTATTTAATCTAATATATAATTGATTGAGTAAATAATATTATAAACCCATTTAAAAATCTTTATTATCAATTCTATCATTATTTATATCTTAAAAAATTTAATTACCACAAATACCATATTGTAATTAGTAATGATTCTATTTCATCTAATGAACACTATTCAACATGAAGACCATACATTAACTAAAATGTGGCCTTCTATACCATTCAAACTATATAAAATATTATACATGAAAATATAATCAATTTATATATGTTATGGATATTGTTATAATGGATTCTATTGTATCTGTTTGGTCTATGGTCACTCTCAATATGGATATTTTTTGATATAGTAAAAATAATTATGTCCTTATGGTTTGTGTTCCAAAATATTTTCTTATTGATTAATCATATTTTATTCAATAATTTTATGTCATTCTCCATCTCATTCAGAATTATCATTTTCAAATAAGTTTGAAAATTATATTTAATTCATTTTTAGTATTATTCAATCTATCAATGAAAATATCTAATGAAATCATGAGAATATCACATTTTTATTCATCACCTTATATTAGGGTTTCATTTTTAGTACCATTCTTCTTCCATACATATCTATACATGTGTTAGTCTTGTTTACAAAAGGGTTAAAATCCATCATATATGGTGGAGAAACTTCTAATTGAAATTATTATCCATGTTATAAGAGTACAAATTACTAAATACATTCATCAATCATATACGAGATTAAACAAGGATATACAAATTTCTATCCTCTATATGGAATTAAATTACAAGTGTTTTATTAAAATACTGAATTTGTTTTCTCATAATATATTTATTTATTTTTGTATCATATTTTCTTCACTTATATAAAATAAATTACCTCATATTTAAGGAACTCAACTCTTATATAGCAATGTTGTATGAGCGTAAAACTTGTAACACGTTAGTCCATGTTTCATTACCTTAATGATAAAAATATTCACAAAAGCCTATAAATATATGATTATATTTATATATCATATATTTTGAAATTTATATTTCAAATTTATGAAATTAGTGAAACCAAAGAATATCATATGCCGTTATTTGGTATATTAGAACATGCAATCTAAGAGATATCATGCCATTGACTCTACTATAAAATTAATAGTATATATCATTTTGTAACTGTTTTGAAATTATTGAATAATAATTGATGAATATAAATATAATAAAAATAAAAATAATTACCATTAAAATCTGTTGAACATTTAAAATAATTATTATATAGTTTTAAAATGTAATCTCATTGAACATTTATTATTGTATATATGTGATAAATATTTTTATTGACATTTATTTTGAGGTAAAAAATGTTGTTACAATTGGAATTACTAAAATATATTATAATTTTATATAAAATGACATAAAGGAAAAGAGATTCATTCTATAGCCTATATAAGGATATTTATGGATAATAAAATCATGTATGATCCTACTGTTGATTTTCTCGATGAAACATACCTTCTAATTGTTCCATTATTTTGATTTATAATATAATACCATATAAATAAAGAAGTCCCAATCCAATAGTTACGCGATTCATTAACCAATTGATACACCATGGTAGAAATAACACATTATTACGTTATAGTGATATTCATCAAACACATGTTTGATTTCTATAGATCCAACAAACATTATTTTATGTTACAAAATTTCTTTATATTTTAATATATATGGGATTGGAATCATCGAATAGATATCATAGATTAGGTATTTCACCCCATGAGCTACCAAAATAGGTTATGACCCTAGAACTAAAAATTGATAATCAATATTGGAATGATAATTAAAATTACCAATACATAAGACAATGGAAAAAAATGCATGATATCATAACATTAAAAGGGTAACACTTTCATTTTATGTTGATATATAATAATAAAAAATATGTTTTTATTTTCTTTTTTAATAAGTATGAGAGGATATTTCTAAATAAAAATTTTACCTTATTAATGCTAAAAATCTCCCTATTAATGGAATGACATTATAAAGACCCATTTTTAAGAATTTAATGCTAATGAAAGATTCATGTACATGAAAAAAATATCATAATGTGAAGAAAAATAGAAGACAAATAATAAATAAAAAGTTAATAATTTAAGATTTTCTAGGGAAAACATGAAAATTAAAATCATTTCTTTAAAAATATCTCAAAATCTATGAAATTAGAATACATTTAAAAAAGATAATTTGGGATATTCTTATAAACTAAGTGAAATCAATAGTGGAACAAAATACATGGACTTTCCATACAATATAGACATATCCTAAATAATCGATACAAAATCGTAAATGTCTCTCAATATCACTAATACACCTAGAATACAACATTATTATTAAATATGATAAGAGAATAGGTCATGAAATACATTGAACAAACAAAGGTGCTAATATGAATTTCATTCCCACATCCAAACGTCACCCATGAAAAGATACTCTCTTGATGGATGAATACCGTATGGCTTCCCATTATACATAAATCATTTAATGGTGCCAATCCGGCCTATAAATAATGTGAATTTGAATCCATTTTCTACGAATTAATTAATGTTTCTAAATGGGGAATACTGTCAAAAATAAATATTAAACATTTAGAGTGTCCTTTTTTATAATTTGATTTCATCATTCAAATCCATTTTAAAAAAATAAATTCATATGACCTTGGTATTTTTATAAAACATGGAAATATTAATTAATAATAGAAAACAAAAGTGAAAACATATGAAAACATGAAAAAAATTAATGAAACCAATTAATATAACAACAATCATTTTCTATATTATATTTACCTTACAATATAATAAAAATACAAAAATAAACAATGAAGTACTCATAGTTTCAAAATTAATGTCTTGGCCATAGGGAATCTACTTCAATACATGTTTCCTCTAATCATGGTAGTTATTATTTAGATAAAATACATCCATATAAGATAGATATACCCATAATAACTCCAATAAATACATCCCACCCTTTTATACATACACACAAATACACCTATACATTTATATATATAAGATCCCCTTCTCTAAAATTACTTCTTTACACTACCATTAGTGAATATATATATAAAGAGCTAATATAGATTCCATGCTAGTATATATATATATTTATCTATTTGTGTCTATATGTATCAACCATAGAGCCACATTCCATTTCCATCAGTGCGCTCCACAAGAACAGTCCTCAACTCCGTCTGCACAGACTATAAAAACCAATAAACCAAAATGTATAATGTATAATCATACTTGGGTTTTACCCTAGGTCACAGACACACAATTTTTGGAAAATAAACACACAAATAAAAAAAGTATAAATATATGAACAATATGAGAAGGTGACCTGGGATGATTACAATAGAAATTAGAGGAGATTTTGGCCAAGAAATTGGGCGGGATGATGGGTATGTCTCATACTGGGAGCCCCATGTTTGAATGGGTCAAATAGGGGGTTGATCAAGTGTATAAGAGATGATAACACACTTTAGGGGTTTTAATAATAATAATATTATTATTATTTGATTATATTATTTTATTTTATCTTAGTTGTTCTAATTTTAAACATGATATGGTGAATTATTATGACTCATGGTTCAAGAAAACATACACCCACTACTAAGCTCCTTAAAAACATTTCATAAGCTAGACACATGATTTGGAAAACCATTCAACAAAAATATCATAGCCTATATAAAAATTATATAGTTTATCTCATAGTTCCCAACTAGTTTGGAAAATGGTGTACCTTAATCCTGCGAAATTTCATGCAAGATCAAATAAATCCAAATTATAATTGAATGATACAGATGAAATTAAAAAAATAAATATGGACTCAAAATAATTAAAATAATTGAATAATTTTCTGTTCAGGTTTGAAAATTCTCCAAACCATTGAACCATTATTCCCTTGAAATTCCATGATAATTCACTTGAAGGAGACAAGAAATAAACAATAAATCATAACCTGGATCAACTGAATAATGAATACATAAAAACCAAATTACTCTCAAACTCAAAAATTTCGTTATCCATAATAAATTGGAAAGTCCACACTACATAAACTATTTCTAAATTCCAATAAATAGATTACAATACTAAATAATGTTAACCATATTATTAGTGAACTATGTGTGAGAGATAGTAATTTTCAAATGTCACTCAACCTGGAAGACCCGAACCACTAACATAGAAATATCCACAAAAAACTAAAAATTCTATATTTGAGATTCCCAAGAGAGTCCATCACCTAACACACCATATCAACTAACGAAATCACAATGATAATTACTAGGTGGGGATGAAACAAAGGAGTATAAAATTATCTAGAACTCAAATTTCACAAAATGTAAAGAATGAAATCTTGTGGACCATATTCAACAAAATATGATTCTATGACAGTATCCACAAAATTATAAATTCCTAGTTGAACACTAATATTCCATTTCAAGAAAGACTCATGAGTACTAACAAAAATAATAAATATATGAGATGGTTTGTGGATGATGAAATTTCTATATTCCACAATAACAAAATCTAGAATACCAAAAATAACATTTTTTCTAAATAAAATATATTAAATGATACATAAAATAATCATACACTCCAAAAAAATATTAAAAACACTATCAAAAATGATATCCAAAAAAGAATCCTTTATAAAATACACTGGACTTTTTAAAATTCCAAATCACCACTTTGATTCTCAAGATGAGCTAGATGATTCTTTGAGGGATTGGAGTTGTCCCCACAGCACCTCAAAAAAATACCTCTATAGAACCATTCAAAATTACCATAATGGTCACATGCATAAAAAAACATTAGTGATTTTTATTATGAAGACTAAGCATGCCCTAATATACCACTTTAATGGTATACTATGAGATTAATATTAGCTGAATTTCAAGAGAAGCGACACATTATCCTTTTTGTACCACTTCCCTATAGGTAATACAAAATTTTGTGCCATTTAACATTAGTTTAACTAATATGAAAACTCTTAGTGATAGGTGATACATCAATAACCATTGCATCTATGGCTAAACTAGATTCAGAATGATCACCCAACCCCACCACATCATTAAGACTCTATGGAAAAAGATTCCACCTCTAGAAAAAGTTTGGTTTAGAGGCCCCTTTCAAAGAATAAATACATCAAAAATTATTATTCGGTGATATTTTGGGGGTATGAAATCATATTGTAAAAACAAAATACATTCACACATTTTAGTTACCATGTTAAAGACAATACAATCATGCACCCATTGGTGGCCTAATTATAATGACTAAAGATTTTTAAATGATTTTTTCCTATAATAAATGTTAGTTCTTTATTAAATAATATTATACACATACAAGATATATAGAAATAAATAAAATACAGCGTTTAAAATTTCTCTACATTTTCAGCTTAGAAAAAAATTTAATGTAAAACATATTTACTGAAGGAAAAATAAAAAATAAAATAGCTAAAATGGTAAATTAAAAAACACAATAGATTTCTTGGTTGATCTACACAACCGGATATTCTATAGAAATTAATCATATTATTAGTAAAGTAATAAACATCTTAATAAATGAAAATATATATTTAGGGAGATATTATAACATCCCCTCTAGTTATTTCACATAAATTCATGATTTATTACAAAATTCATAACATCTTGTACATTGGATATAGAAATATTATTTAAAACTTCCTTAATATGTATAAAAAATCGATGTATTTTAAAACTGCATTGGATAAAATTGGGGCATGCATTAGAAATGGGTGATCTATAAGGACAAGTAAGGAAATAAATAGATAATATGGTAATACATGTTGAAAATAGGTATATCAATTAGGAATTAAATTAATGGAAATAATGAGCATGAATAATGGAACATGATATATGATGATAATCATAAAGGAATGATGGGAAATGTGGGAACAACTTCAAACATTGTATCATAAACATTGGTCAATGTTAAAAAAGATCCATCCTGATAGAAAAACTATCAAAGGAATCATGTTCACTCAAGGTCCCAAAATGATATATCATGAGACTAAACATTAAGAAATTCATAGTAATGAAATATAATTATGGGGCACCTGTCACCTTCATTTCATTCTCATTATTAAGTGTTACACAGAGATCATATGAAACAGAATCATTCATTGTCATATTTGTTTTTTGAATTATAGAGGTGTTTTGAATAAATACATGTAATTACTATTTCAATGAAGTATATTTTTATTAAGGTGAACACAAATGATAATAAATGGGTATGGTATTCTCTACACAATTGTTTTGGAATGTAAAATCATGCTTTTATTTTTACTGCCAAGCGATGTCACATAAAAATTTAAAGTTATCTTGATATGACAGAAATTGGTATCTAATCATTTAAAAATATAATTTTATTTAATTTGTACATGGGAAAAAATTACCAACATTAGGAATTGGAGATAGAAGGAATAATATAATCAAAAAACTTGAATAATGAAGAGAAGTTGAGGATCTCTTAAAAAATTTGATTACGATAAAGGGTTTATAGAAAATATTTTTAGTGCGGTTAATGGGAGTGAAATGGGTCTATCAAAATTTTTATTTTAAATGTACAGTGTGGGGATATTTTTGAACATAAAAAAAACCTAAAATGAAACTGAGAATCATTATATAAAAGAGTTGCTTGAATTGAATTGAGAAGGGAGAAATTCATTACATGACTTTGTGACTCCAAAAGTTTAGAATGAGCTTCTTGAGAGTTAGGGGGAACCATTGGATTACACCAAATAGGGGAGGGTATAATAAGAATTTCTCTATATATGTATATTTAATTGACGTTGGATTATGGGTAGCTTTATATAGGAAATGGATGTGATTTCATTATAATTTCTCAAACATAGGTTTTGGAAATTATATAATAAAATAACCAAGACCACAGAACATAAAATGGGTGTTTCTCATGGTATCATAGAAATGCGAGTGGTTTTTATTATTTTATAATTTAGAGATATGAACATTACAAAATAATTCCCTTGTTTAAGTGTAGGCAAGTCATAATTTGTAATAAATGATTTAAAACCTCAACATAAATTAATAGTTTTGGAGGATTCATAATGGAATTATAAAATAAATTAAATAATAATAAAATAAAATTATTTAAAAACAATAATAATTATTTGGTCATGGATACCCTTTATTTTATTTTGTTACTTCACTTTTGGAAGATGACGATTCCATAATTCACAAAGTATATTTATACATTATATAATCATAAACCAAAAAAATCGATTGTCGCAAAAATTTATGAAAAATTACCGATTGGATTATTTAGAAATTAGGATTAAAAAATAATATTATTTTCATCTATTTAATTCATAAAAAATGTATGTTTTCTCTTTTAAAAACGATATTAATATTTATTAAGAACTACTATGTTTTTTTGACTATATGTGTTTTCAATCTCATATTATGATAACCTCTTATGTCATAATAAATTAAATTATAAATTATATTTAATAACTATTACATAATAAAAATATTTTATTAAAATATTAATTATTTAACAACTCCATTATTTCATGAAAATAAGTCCCATAATTTAATTTTAATTTTACACAAAAATACTATTCCGGTTTTATTTTATCAAAATCAAAAATATTTGTAATGTAACATTTATTTGAAGAAAGTATATTAATTATTATTTAAAAAATAATTTACATAATCATATTTATAGTACCTTGACACATATCCAATTAATACACAAGAAATCTCCCTAAGAGTAATGTATTCAACAATGACCCTTTCTTAGGGGGTCGACGAACATAGTTCAGACCATGATCTCAATGAGCTTGAAATTCCATTTAAAATGGTATTTGACATGCTTGAGATCTTTTATCTATGATTTTTATTGATCAAGGGGTAATCCCCATGTTTCTATCCCCCACATAAGCCCTAATAAATGGGATTTATAGGGTACAATCCCACTAGTTGGGGATATCACTTACTTTTTATATGAAAATTTGATTTGTTAAAACCCTATATTTATACAAACCATGTGATCATTGTTCAACAACTATGTTATCAAGGGTAATAATGGTGAATATTCTTTTAAATATAATCGGATATAATAAAACAAAATAAGTTCATGTGTTTTCAACAACCATATGACATAATAATACATATTATGAAAATTATAATCTATAAGAGTCCGGGTAATTAAAATAATCTATCTTTAAGAAATTTATCCAACTAATTTTTTTTACTAAACAAAAAAGATGTGTTTAACAATATTATACAATCTCCTCTTATTCCCACATCACTTCTTAAAACTTTTGGTTTCACTACAACACTTTGACTAGGTGCATTATTTTATTTTATTGAACTTTTTCATCATGATCTATGAAGTTCAATAGCTAATCCCCATAGGAAATGATATTATATAATCGTAAAATACTGGATTAAGTAAATTTGAGGGGTACAATGTGTACTTTATCCATAGGGATATGTGGTATACATAATACACTTGTCATAGATTAGTTCAGAGTGAATGTCTGTAGACCACCACTCCAATGCGATCAAGGATCTCAAAGGGGACACTATATCATCGACTAATAATTCCATTATTTCCGAATCTCATGATTTCCTTACACGTAGATGTGAAGAGGAATAGTTTTCCTCCATCATTAAACTCTAGGCCTCATTAAAGATTCTCATCTTAGCTCTTTTGTTAACTCTGAGCATCCTTCATGTACTTCATAATGGTCCTAACATTTTCCACATTTCATCAACCATTTTAGGACCTAGAAGTATGTGTTCCCCAACATTATCCCATAAAGCATGTGCTCCTCATCTTTTCTCATAAATCAATTCATTGGAATCTATTAAGATTCTTGGTCTGATACTCGTATCATAAGTGAACTCGACCAGAGGATGATGTTTATCCCTTCCTCCGTTAATGTCAATTGAGCATGCTCCAAAAAGTTTCTCTACTATTTGGTTAGTCTTCTATGATTTAAAATCATATTGAGGGGGGGTGTCTATTTCGTGTGGATTTTTTTTTAAGTGTCTATAAAATTTTGGATACTTTCACTGAGCATTGAGGTGAATCATAGATCTCGATAAAAATAAACTAATATTGGTAATACATTCAGCCTTACTAATACTCTAATGTATTTCTGTGCAAGTATATATATTTAGAAATCATCTCAAATTGTGATGAAGTGTGTAGTCATTTAAATATTATCCACCAAAACCCATATATCATTATTTCCACATTATGTATTCAAAAAACTAATAAAAATGTTAATTGTGATGTTTTCACATTCCCATGTAGGTATAGGTAATGGTTACATCATACACATGGATTTTTTCTATTATTATATCACTTATTGACATAAAATATATCTTGATTTATATTATGTGATCTCCTTCTTCATATTTCCTTACCTATAATGTTCATGGAGTTCTCGATACTTCTTTTTCCTTCTAGGGTGGATAGAGAATTTTGACCATTGTGAATCATCCAACTTCTCCATTTATAACTCAATATTTACTGTTTAACATAGCTCTGACTCTATTCTCACAACCCCTTATACATTAAAATTAAACTCTAAGTACTTCACTTTCCTTGTAGCATCCACTTTCTTTTGAATTCACACAAAATTTCATTGAGAATACATTAAACACTCTATAATACAATGTTCATAAATCATTTGGGAGTTGTTTTATGATATTCCTTCCATTATTATTCCAATGTCCATGATTTGTAATTATATAGTGATTGTATATATTTCAATTATAATCAATTATATAATTACAGGATCTTTTCAATTTAAAGAGGCCCCCACATTGTTGAATTTTTTAGGATGGTAGTGGATTGTGAAGTCATAGTACTTGACCATATATAGAAATCCTATTTAGTTCATATTCATAAAATTATGTGTAAATATATACATGGTTCTTTTATGATTCGTATATAATTCATACTTCTCACGAAAGTGATAATTCTACTATATTTTCAAATAGAAGAACATATAACCAACCCCATATCATGTGTTGGGTAGTTTTTTTGTGAACTTTTCATTTTAATTGACGCATTGTATATTAATAATTCATTTTTAATTACCATAAAACTCAATCCAATCTTCTAACATTGGCATAATTTCATAAAATTTTTTAAACTTGTGGATAGTGTGAGAATAGGTGTAGTGATAAGCCTCACATTAATCCCCAAAAATCTCTCCCCATAATCATCCTTCTATGAAACATGAGTCTATATATAGTTAAATTAGATATAATAGTTTAAAATGGTGCCAATGTTTTCAAAAAATAAGGATAATATCAAGCTAATACATTTAAATTATTCATATCTATAATCGATGATAGTGTAGGCCATCCTTCAATTTATTTTTGTCTTTGAAGGGTAAACAAATTTCCAATGGATTGTGATGATATATACCAATAATGATACCTCCCACAACTATAGATCACTCATTTAATATATGGAATAAACCATCTCTTATCTTATGGTTGTAAACACAATTATCAGATTCTCCTCAAGTACTTAGTTTTTTTGAATATATTAGAATATAATCTATAAATAATTCCAAATTTTTTTGAGGTAATCTCTAAATACTGTATTCTATAAGTCCCTGAAAAGTATAAGAACATTAGTGTGTCCGAATGGAATCACTATGAACTCATAGCTCCCATTCCATTTACAAAAAATGACCTCATAGATATTTTCCTTATTCACACTTGTATGATAATATCCTGACCGAAGATCCACTATGGATAATTATTTTTCACCACACAGCTAATTATAAATTTCATCAATCTATGAAATAGAATACTCCTTCTTTATCATTTTATAATTTATCTCATGATAATCCATGCACAGGCATATTGGCCCATCATTTTTCTTGATGAAGAGGACTGCTGCACCTGACGATGAAGTACATGGTCTTATAAAACCTTTATCCAAATGATTAGGTAAATGTTTCCTCAACTCATCATGTTCCAAAAAATCCATTCTATATGGAGTCTTGTAAAATTTTTATTCCCTAGGTATAAGCCAGATCAAATAATCAAAATCTTGTTTAGGAGGAATAACAATAAATTTCTTAGGAAACACTCGAACATAGTCCCTCGTGAGGAGAATTTATTCAAGGAGTATTCCTTAAATTGACACAAATATTTGAGCATGAGAAGCTTGATCATAAGAAAATAATATCCATTCTTGATACATTGGTTCTAAATATTATTTATCCTTCCCCTTACACTTTTATAAAATCGGAGGAAGATTCACAATATGGAGAGAAAATTCCTTATAATAGAAATTGATTTTGGCACAATATAGGGAACACCAATACATTATCATAATGTCAAAAAATTCCTCCAAAGGGAGTATAAAAAGGACTTTTTCTATGTTTATCCAAAATAATTGATATGTGAGGAGAAATATACTTGGGATGAAATAATATCGCAATTTTCTATTTTCACTAGTATCCCTACATCTAGGATTTGTGGTTTTGTTTTAATAATTCTACTAAACCTTCATGGAATGAAATAATAAATGAATAATAGTTGATAGTATTTTCTTTATTCTTGAATAAATAAACATTGTGCTTTTCAACTATTAATTTTTGGGATCCACATTAGTGGTTTTGATTGAAAAATCACTCCCTTTCTTCCATGGATGTTGTTTGTTGTATCTGAGAACCTTTAGATTAATTCATTATTCTGGAATGTTCTATGGTTAATTATAGTTGCAGTACTAAAAAATACATTAGGGGGTGACTTGATAATTCCTCTATAACAACTCATTTTTTGTATTATCCAATCAAAAATCTCTAGATATGTGTCCTTCCATCCCACCCCCAAATCCATTCATCATATTTGTTAGGCAATTTCCGGGGTTCTTTTTTTTGCACCTTTGACATGTGGTATATTATAATTTCATTGGACCATTAGATTTCTCCATCAGATCAACAGAATTAGTGTCCATTTCTTTCATCTTATAATCATGATATCCTTGAGATTATCCAATCTCCATTTAAAATTTAATGGCATATCAGCATATTTTTTAATAGTTATCAATACCTAGAATCACTACAAATCATTTTATAAAATGTTTTAGCCCAGAAAATAAGCGATATCCCTTTAATTATGGGGTAAAGTCAAATTTAACGGCATATAATTCATGTCTCATGATGTTTTCATCATAAACCCTGAATGATTAATCATTTTTTACCTCAGGTCATGGAAATACCATTCTATTTTAATATGGATAGTACAATGAAAATATTTATTTAAAAACATTTTATGGATTTCCATCCACCCTATCACATCAGCCTCTTGCTCAGGCTTTGTATTATTGATCAATTTGCACCACATACTTGCATATTTATGAATATAATAAATATACAATATAATAATATATTATTTAAGAAATTAATTTATATAAGAGATATTATCAAAAGAGTTTTTCCAATTTTCTATGATTAAGGTATTAAATACTTCATTGAATGTCAGAGTCCTTTGTCGCATAAAGGCACCAATCATAGAGTGTTATCTCTTTGGGGGATTTGGACACTCCTCATGATCTATGTTTATTTTCATTACCAGAGTCATATGAGGGGCTATCATTATATATTTCACAATTCCTTCTTCCATCAGGTGGGGGTTCACTTTGGGGAAGTCCTCACGTTTCCCATCCTATTGTTTGTATACTCGATTCCTCCAATCTCACGGCATTAGCTATAATAAAGTGAAAATTTGGGATGATTATTATTACTCAATAAAATACAAAAACAAAAAACTAATAAAATTAAATAGATAACTTATAAAAATACTTATTTCATTAATATATGAATTTTTAGGCATCAATATACATTATTCAGGATGTATTCCTAACATATATTACAATGGAAATATTTTATCCCATAACAATGGTTTGAAATGTTTTTATGTATTGACCAAAGAATTTCCCCTTGGAGTGTCAGAGTAAGTTTACAACAAGGCCCGTTATCTTACAGCAGTTCCCAGTCATGTCTATCTCAACACAATTTTTTCAATTATTAACCCTATGTACATTTATTTCAGATCCAGATCAACATATTTTATCTATAAAGGGATATATTTCCTTATAAACAATATATTCTATAATTGAAAAAATTTAGTGTTGTTTTACTATAATTAATAATATCCTTAAGGCTTTTGCTATATTTTTCTTATCATAATCCCAAAAGTAACTAAACTTTTCCATTGATTCCATATATAACTACCATGCTCTTTATATTGCATTAATTCATGAATTATTACATAATATTACACATTATACATCCCAAAACATCAATAAGAATAATATATTTATGAATTAGGTACACAGAATAACATCTTCCACATGGGATATATTAACATTATTGAAAATATCATAAACACGTATCTAAAATTCTGTGGTAGTTAATACTATACGGGATAACCTGGGGACACACATAGGAAAATATTTAGCTATAATGCATAGTATGGTAATAAACCTTGAATAATATAATAAGTGCAAGAAAATAAGAATATCAGTGGGGAATAAAAGTAGTAATATTCATAAACATGAACAACAATACATGATATAACATGATAACCATAATGGAAACATTAAAATTGTTTACAACATGTTAAAACACTAAATCATAAACAAAGGTTAATGATAACTTCCATGAAATCATAATTGAAATTATCCCACAAATGATTCAGGTTCACTCCATGTCCCAAAATGGCATTTCGTGAGACTAAACATCAAACACAGCATTGTATCACTATATAATTCTGGGTGAACCTATCACTTTCATTTCATTTTCATGCTTAAGTGTCCCACATTGATCCTAAAAAATGGAATTATTCATTATCATATTTTATTTTAAGACATCGGGGTGTGGAGTATATACATTTATGTAAAAATTAATAAAATTAAATGTGGATAAATTTGAACACCCTTGATGAGAAATCAGTATTGTATTCACTAGAAAATTGTTTTGGAGTTGAAAATTTCAGTGAAATTTCGGCTGCATTCCTACATCAATAAAAAATTCAGAAGATGGGTTCATGAGAGAAAAAATTGTATCTAATAATTTGTACATAAAATATTCAGTAATAAATAAATTTAAAGACATTTTCCAATGTTATAAATTCTATATAGAAGGAAAAATATAATAAAGAAACTTGAAAAAAAATATGGTGAGCATCTCTTACTAAAATATGGAAGGGTAACGAGTGTAAAAAAGATTCCTTGGAGAGATTAACTAGATTTAATGGGATAAATAATCATTTATACATCAATTGTAAGATATGTTATTTAGGTAAACATAACCAAAAATCCACAAAATTTAACTAATATTTATTACATAAAAGAGGTTCTTGATTAGAAATGAGAGGAGAGAAATACCTTAAATGAGTGTCTATCTTCAAATGATTGGGAGGAGATTGATGAGATCTTTAGGGAACCATGTGATGATTATAGAGTGGGTATGGTATAGTATGCATGTGATCCATGTTTTTTAAAGTCGATAAATGAGATATTTTGGGGGTTTATATATGAAATTAGTGTAGATTTCATTATAATATCTCAAACATATATTTTGGACACTATATAATAAAATAACCAAAACAAATAATAGTCTAATGGTATCATCCAATGGTTTCTACACAATGGTATTATTTTTAATTATTTTATAAGTTCATAAGAATAACATAAAAACATAATTACCTTGTGTATATGGAGGCGATTCATACTCTTAATGTTTATTATTTTTAAAGCATAAAATATATTAATTATTTTGCAGGATTCATAATGGATTAATAAAATTAATCAAATAAAAAGAGAGTATCATTATTATATATTGAATAATTATATTCGGTTATAAATTCCATTTATAATATTCATTACACTACATTTGGTTTATTCTAATGTTATAACACACAATGTATATTCATATAGTATTTAATTTTTTCCTATAATTTCTGTCGTCTAATAAAATTCTAAAAAATTTACTATTGGATAGTTTTGAAATTATATTTGTTAAAATAATATTCATTTTATCTAAATAATTTTCTACATATATTTATTTTTACTTTTAAAAATAAAATAATCATTTATTAATAAGTGATAGTGTTTTGACACTAATAGTTTACGGACACCTATAAAAATTACATTTTACTCAAAAAAACTATATTATATATTATTTTTAATAATAATTTAAAATTATTATTATTTTATTTAAATATTACATTATTAAAAAATCATTTTTTTGAACATAATAATTTAGTTTATTATATTTTAATATTAAAAATTTCTATTCATGTTTCATGGTATCAAAATAAGTGTCCTTTATATAGGAAGATTAATAAGATGAAAATATATTGATTAATATTTAAAAACTAATGTACATAATAAAATTTATAGGATCGTGAAATATATCCAATTAATATAACATCATACTCTTTAGGATTATAGTGTGCGATAGTGAGATGTTCATGGGGTGTTCAATGAACAAGATTTGGGCCATGATCTCAATGATGTTTAAGTTCTCATATAAACAGATTCTTTCATGATTAAATTGATGGATCTCATCCTGGGATTGGCCTTGGGAAAATCCCATTAATTCTATCTCCCTTGGAATCTCTATCAAATGGGCTTTATAGGGTATGATTCTATTAGATGATCAATCACTTAGATTGTCTATATAAATTTGATTTGTTAAAACCCTATATTTCTAATAATCATGGGATCACTATTAATCAGCTATATTATCAATGGAAATGACATTTAACATTCTATTAATTATCATAGAATAAAATTAAATCCAAATAAGATGATGTTTTATTTATAACTATATTACAAAATAAGACATCATAAGGGGAATTTTTTTTATAACTATTCAGGTCATTATATAAATTATTGTGATTTTTAGTGAAAAAATGAAGCTGTATTTGTAGTGTATAAATAGAAATTTTTTATTTTTTTTTAATAACAAATCCCACATTAAGGATGAATGAAAACCATTACAAAACACAAAATAAAATGAATCAAATCACAATTGTAGGACTAAAAAAATTCAAAAAATAGGCAATAATGGTACAAAATTCAAAATTGATACCATTTCCCATGAGTTGCACAAAAATCCACATGTATAAAAATTGAAATTCAGACAAAAGAAACAATGGACCACTATGAAATAGCGACTTCCTAACAGCATCCATGAAACAGACACCACTATTATGTAAACTGGATCCAACATCTAGATTGCAAAGTCATTATACTACAAAAACACCCTACACACCATCATCCAAATACCATAGGAAGTATATAATCCACTGCGACTCTTAGAACACAGTTGACTGCAAAAACTACACATCCCATAACATACACGAAAACCACCTCACCAGGACAACCTGGAGATGAGGATTGAGAAAGTAACCAGGGATGATTTTGGGAAGATAGATCCTTGGGATCGGGCCACAACCTTTCTAGAACCATCAAAACCTTCTAAAAAACCCCAACATCAAACATTCATCAATCAAGCCCATAACACAACACCGCCTGAACCCACTTTGATCAAATATGGAATAGAAGAACCCATTGTTGTTGAGGATAAAACTTCTAGATGAATATTATTGAACCAAAATGATTCATCAACATAGAAAGTGTGGAAATTTATATCTAGATTATTGAAACAAACCACAAATTAAATGGAAACATGAAATAGAAAGTATGAAAATAAAAAGAGGAAAGGATGCAATAGAATAAAAAAATTACATAAGACAAGTTCTTTGAGACAAGAGGTCCATTTGAAATGAGGCTGAATAACATGAATCTCAAAAGCATGAGGAAGAGGTAGTCAGAAAAACACCAAAAAAATGAAAGCAATAATGTAGAAAAAACTCATAATCTGGCCATGAAATCATAGAAAACCTCAATGAATGCCACCATCAATAGTCCCAAATAACTAGAGTCTCGTGGATTTAAACCATGATGAAGTATATTCTAATAAGTTTTAACAAGTGGTAATGAAAAAGGATTGTTGATATAGAAAGAGGAATCTATTCCATCAACTATTAGAGTCAAACTATTTGTAGCCAATTTTTTCAGACATTGGAGGAGGTAGAATCACTGGGGTTCTCCCTTATCCAATCCCAATCCACGATTAAATATGTGAATATTGAATAAAATTAAATACTAAAAATGTTATTTTACTGGATATTACCACTCGGTCATTGTTAGTCATGCCAACCCATGAAACTACAACCATCTCACTCCTTACTGTTAGGGTGTTTACATGATTAATAAAGGGATACGTTTCTTGGACATAGTTACAAAGGGTGTAATTTTATTCGTATAAATAAAAATTTTATTCCAATAATTACTTTTGTGAATATTTTTCATAATAAAATCTACGTTTATAAAGATGAATTGGATAAATTTATTTTTAGAGGCAGATATAACATAATTATATTTTTATAGAAAATATATAAAATTTTATAATAATCTCATGTATTATGAATAATATTTTATTTAATAAATGCACTATTTAAAAAACACTCATCTAAATATTAATGATAAAATAATTTTATACTAGCCAAAGATTTTTTATATTTGTCATCTATTTGATTGGTCCTAAGAACTAATATTTTTAAATAAATAATTAATTTTATATGAAAATAATTAAATTATAATATTATCATAGTTATTCTTAAAAAGTATTATTTTTGAGAGCATCACATCAAAAATATTTGAGGATGCGTTTATGTTAATTTTTTGAAATACTTTTTTTCTTGAATAGTAAAAAAAATACAATTGTGGGATTTCAGAATATTGTTTATCAATGTGTTTTGGTCATAATAAATTAATAATTAATTAAGGAAAAACCATGTCATAAAATATATATTTTTTAATTATTTGGTATTTCATATATTTTAATCAATTTATAAAATAATAAGTGGCTTTCCAAACAAAATAATTTAAAATTTGGTTTTCAAAAACAAATCATTATAAAATCCTTACATTTACATGAAAAAATAATTATTGCAAATGATGATAAATTTTTCTGGGCCAAAATATAATAATATGTGACCCAAATTAAAAAAACCATGACGAAAAAATAGGGGTTAGCCAATGTAATTTCAATTTCCACAACCTTGATTTATAAGACATTTATTTGAAAATTATTAAACAATTCCACCAATTATGCTTCAAATACCCTCCCATTTCACCAATGCTCGTCTCTCAAAATCTGTAATCCATGTATAATTTTTGATTCATCCTCCCATTAATTATATAATGGTGTCTTATAGCCCAAATTATTTCAAACCTATCTTTTTTCTATATCTTTTTATGGTAAGGAAAATCTATACTTATTTTTCCATTCAACTTTCTTTTTTTGTGGTATGTCATCTATTTTCCAAACTATTTTCCACCTTATTTTATCCAATTACTATTGTAATATATTTTTTATTAATTGGATACCCTAGTAAATTCTCATTTTATCCTTTTCTAAAACCATTTTTACCCATTATGCTGTCGAATTTACTTCTTGAATTTCTGTCTTTTACATTAGTAATTTTTCATTACTTTTTATATGAACACCCAAACCTATTTTCATTTCATTTGGTATTTGAAAAAAATTAAATATAAATATATATTTTGGGGAAAACGTATATGAAACTCACATTTCCTTTAATGTGATAAATAATGGAGTAATGATCATGCCTTTAAGATCACTTATATGCCATCATTTTGATAAGAATCCTATTTTTTATTCTCCATGGGATGTTAATGAAATAATTTTGTATATTATATATAGATCACATGAAATTTATAGATTTAAAGGGTGATCCGTAATAGATATCATATTAATTAGTTGATGGTTTTAATATCTAAATATGACATCTTGTATGATACCGTAGTGAATAACCTTTCCAATATTCATTTATGACCCCATTGTTACGAAACATGATTCTACATAAGAATGTCTCAGATAAATGTTGTAGACGAAATTCCATGTTATGATTAATGTTCTCTTATTCCTATTTTTCATTCCTTATTGTTATCCACCATGTTATTGTTAATATTTCTTTTGGGTAATTTTTTTTTGTCTCCGTTACATTTTCACAAAAAATGGTTCGTTCTTACCTCTTTCCTTGGATGTATATCCCTAGGATATGATATATAGTAAAAATAATTGAGGATGAATATATGTAGATGTATTTCAAGAAACTTTTGAAGAATATTTTATATTTTTTTGTATTATATATCTTATTTCAATGAAAATACACATTAATAGATCCTCTATTTTTACCATTCAATGAAATCATATGTAATTAAAAAAATGAAGACTCCATAGTTGGTCTCAAAGCACTGTTTAATTATTTATGAAATTTAAGACATAAAATAATTATAAAGATCCATGGGGAGAAGAATAAATATAGGAAACCATAATTTTTTTCTGGTGAGTATTAATTATGAATTTTTCCAAGATAATACATCCATCTCTGGATACTGCAGTGGGATGGACCTCAGGAACATATATACCGAGGGGTAACAATGGAAAACACCACATTGTGTTGGACTTGATCTAAAAGAAGTTCATAAAAATAGGACTTGTTTTACCCATGGGATGAAACTCCCATGTGATATGCTTGGTTCATCAAAAAAATATTATGAACCATTATGAATGATATATAAAAAATTTACATGTTATTAGTGAATTTCTATCAAATATTTCAGCATGATGATTTTAAACATAAAATCTATTTAGAATTATTATATTCCAAAAATTAACACATTTATCACTATGTGATTCTTTACATGGAACAAAAAATGGTGGTAAATAGTAGGACCCACATAAATGAGGAGTGTAACAGGTGATGCAATGATGGAGCCTTGGCAAAACCTAGATTGGAAAACATCATATGGGTGATGAATCTACTAACCTGAGTTATGAAAATGAACATGAAACAAGTTGAGAGACCAAATTCACCTAATAGGGGACAAATTTAAGTTTTGTCCTTTAGGAATAAATTACCACCTTTTTTAGTTGATCTACCTACCCATTGCTCTTTAAAATATGGTTTAACTCTATATAAAATTTATTTAATGTACACGGTTTTTTAGAACTATAGAAACTCACCATGATAGTATACCGCTTAGAAGGAAAAGTTGATCCGTGGTGGAAACTGTTTATAAGGAATAGTACAAGAAGTGAGATTGATGATATTAACTGGAAGAGTTTAGTGGAACATTTTACAATAAATATTTCCCCTATTCGATTTGAACAAAAAATATGATGTAATTTATATAAATGAGGTATATAAAAAATGAATTGATGGGAAACTATTAGATGAACATTACAACACATTCTCAATACACCAATAATTATTAACATAACCAATGTTCAACTTCCCACATGAAGTAAATGACGTATGAAGCATTAAGAAAACAGATTTCTTAGGAGTGGAATGTTCAACAAGTGGAGAATACATGGAAATATAGATCAGATATGTCATGGTGATGTGAATCATTAACATCTCAACACAAAAAGAAGGGAATTTAATGATGTCCGAACTATATGGTCAATTCAAAATGTGTGGAAGTCATATGTACTTTTCCAATAAATGTGCACATAATATATTAATATAGGGTACTACTATCTACCTTAGTATAGAACAATAGTGAAAAGTCACACATTTTCTATCATGATGGTAGATGTACAGTCCCCAAATGATATTGAGGTATGTTGATTTATTATGCACTCAAAGATAGCATGTAATTTGTTTGATTCGGGGTTTATTAATTTCATTATTTCATTCGCATTTCAGAATAATATAGAATAAGCCCTTAAACTTATAGAATTATTGATATACGTCAATATTTTTAGATGCATTATATAAGAATAAATAGTTTATAAAAACCCTAGTATTATCCTTATTCAGTATACTATCATCACAAATCTACATGTCATTCCCTTGGTGGGATTTGACATTGTAAAACAAATTGACTATCTCTCAAAGAGTAATGATAAGATAAACTGTAGAAGAAAGGAAATATAAGTAGTCATGAATGGAAAATCGATTTTTTTTATGAGAGATACTTATGCACCATATCTGTCTAGAAGCACCTCTTATAGACTTCGTTAATAGAAACGAACAGTAAAGAGGGAATATGATATTAAGGTATAATGATTTATAATTCCACAATAGTTTAGGAATACATTGATGTATTTCATGAAGAGATACCTAGATATCCCCTAGAAATGGAGGTAGGGTTCTCTATTTAACACATCCATGGATCCAATATAATATCAATGACCTAGTTTATAATGGAATATATGTATTTAGATTAATTAAATAAACAACATCATGTTCATTTGGAGAAGAGATTTATTGGACCCATGGTGTCTCGTTCGGGAGAAAATGTTCTATTGGTGATGATGATGGATGGATCAATGTGGATACACAATGATTATACATAATATAACCTAATCATATTTAATAAAATGTATTTTCTCCGAAAGATTTATGATTTATTTTACCTGATTCATGGGGATAAATTATACTCCATGATTGACCTCAAATATGTGTATCAATAATCTTGGTTGAGGAAATGTGATATTCCATAGGCGTCAATCTAAACAAGATGGGGAATTATTTTTTTTATTATATTTTCCTTGACATGACTAATTCACTAACTATATTTTTGGATTTGATGAATAGAGTCTCTAATAAATACCTTGATAAATTTATCGACATTTTTATTGATGATATTATAATATATTATAATTGAATCAAGGAACATGAAGATCATTTAAGGAGTATGTTAAAAACATTATAGATAGATAATAAATTTTAAAAAATATAGAAAATGTGAATTCCTGTTACATAAAGTTTCATTTTTTGGGAAACATGTTACTAATGAATGTATATTAGTGGGGTGTGTAATGAAATTTGTTTTAGTGGAGTGGTATTATAATACAATGGTAATTGGGATACATATTTCATTGGTTTAACAAGATTTATTATAATTATTGTAAAAAACATTCAAGACATTATAATACACGAACCATGTTAACTCAAAAATTGGATAAGTTAATCGTGAAAAAGTAGTGTGTATAATGATTCCACTAACTAAATAAGAGATTGTTTATTGCACAAATGTTAACTATAACCTCTATTATATAAGTATTAATTATATATGGTGATGTATATCTAAAAGGGAATGGGTTCATTTTCATGAAAAATTACATGGTGAGTACTAATGCATCTTGACAGTTATAGCCCCGAGAGAATCATTATTCCAAGAATGAATTAGAGTTAGAAGATTTATTTATTCTATAAAAATATCAAGGCATTATCTGTATGGGGGTAAATGTGATATATAAATATACCACCAAATATTTATCATAATTTTCCTGAATAAAATAACTATAAATTAGAAAAAATTGAGATTGGTGGAACTTCATAAAGACTATGAATGTTCAATTCCTTGTAATCAAAGAAGAGAAAATGATGTCATTGATAAAGTAAGTAGAGAAGAACCTATTTTGGTGGAAATTATGAGTATTCAAATAGTTTCATTGATAAAGGACATTGTATGTTTGGATATGAGAATCAATAGAGACGGGACATCATCAATCCTATCCCAAAAAATTTTCCAACCGTCATTATTGGAGAACATCAAGAAGAAACATAGAGAATACAATTTGATAAAAACAATACATAGGATTTGAATAATGGGATGTTTCTTGAGTGAAATATTAATGTTGATGGTGTATTGAACTAACATATGATGCTCTATGTTTCATCTATCAATTAAATAAAGAATGATTTTATTGATGATTCTCATATATTTATACTCACTTCACATCCTCGAAGAACTAAAATGTGTCAGGACCACCCTGATCACTATTGGTGGGATAATATAACAGGGATATTGCTGACTATACAATAGGGTTCATGGTATGCCCACAAGTTAATGTGATGTGACAACATCCTAATAGTGTACATCAACCACTACACCTACCAACATAGAATTGGGACAATATCCATATGGACTTCATCACTAGTCTCTCACTTCCATACCACTGAAATAATGTGATATAGGTTATAGGGTATCAACTCACCAAGACTTCCCATTTAATTACTATTTGAGATGATTTTTATCCTAATCGAACATACAAGATATTTGTAAAGGAAATGGTTAAGAAGTATGTGGTGAATCTTTGTAACATTTCTAATCATGATGCAGGGATCAAATATAAATTCTAGAGAATTAGTCAATGTAACCTGAGTACTGAATAGAAATTTATTATATCTTATCACCCACAATATAATATCAAATCTGAATGGTCAATTTAAAAACTTGAGGGAATTCTTATAATATGATATATGTAATTCATTGTTGGATGGGATCAACACCCCCTATTAGTTGGGTTATCATTAAACAAAATCATCCACCCAAGTATTAAAATGGATTCATATAAATATCTATATGCGGATGTGAATTAGAGCTCCCACATTTTGGGATGAAGATAGTGAGAGAATGCTACATAGGACCATCTTCGTTTCATAGATGAGAAAATGATAATATTATTCAAAGAAAAATAATGGCTTCTTAAAGTCGATAGAATAGTTATTCTAAAAACCATCAAAGGAACATTGAGTTTGATGTTGGATATAATTTTTTTATTTATATATCACGGTAGAAGAGATTCGTGTGATTTTTAATGAAAGGGAATCTTTAACCAAGATACATTTGTCCCCTTTGATATCATTAATGACATAGGATGAGTGGCCCAGAAGCTAGATCTTCCATCAACTATTGCTCAATTTCATGGTGTATTCCTCATATCTCTCTTTTAGAAGCACATACATGATCACTTAAATGTACTGAATCTAGAGGTGATATAACTAAAAAATGACCTCTCTTATGTGGATCATTTGGTGGATGTCATTGACTGTAGAAAAAATGTTCTACATAGTAAGATTACCAATATAATCAATTTGTTTTGGATGAAAAATAAATTTTAATAAGTGGTATGAGATCAATAGGATACAATGAGGTATCTGTACCCTATAATTTTCACAAAAAAGATAATGAGTTGAAATTTATCGAATCAAATTTCATATGGGGTAGAATGTAAGTCCCTAGAATTTTTTTATTAAATTTGATTCCTAAAAAAATGTTTATTACATATTGTATAATTTCAAACACATAAAAAATAGAGAAACTAAAAATTCATTTATCATTACTGATGATCATTTCATTAGTCATCTATATCCAATTAAAAAACCAAGAATTAAAATTGAACATAAAATATAAAATAAAATAAAACATAAAATAACTAAAATGGGAATGTATGAATTTCCCCAGTCTTTTAGAATCACATCCCCCATAGAAAATTAAATATCCAAAAGGATGTGGAGGAAGGTGAAACTGATCGTAAGAAATGTTTTTAAAAAATTAATATTTCAAAAGAAATATTATGAAGAAGAATCAGGGAGAAATTGAAATTAATTATTAGTGATAGAATGAAGTGGGATTTATAAGGAACAAAAGGAAATGTTACCATTTAGATTTCACCATTATATAACTATTCATTAATTTACCCATTGTTCAATACAACATTCGGAAACAATACCATTGGTTGGTTATTTTAACATTATAATATGTTTTTATAAGTACTACGATTAAGGATACTTTATACTAGTAGGTGAATCGAAGGCCTTAACTAGTTGAGTCATGTCATTTGAAACATATTTTTTATAAACATTGGATGGAGGTAGTGTCACTGTAGTTCTACCATTACTAATCCCATGTTGAGATTCAATAACTAATGTCGGAACAAAATCCCCTATAAGAGAACTTGAAGTTAGTGGGGATTACATCTTATTAAATGTTAGCATAGCCACCCAATGATACTACCACCATAGAAAACATTCCC
The DNA here is from genome assembly GCA_963277665.1 of Viscum album. Classification (NCBI taxonomy): domain Eukaryota; kingdom Viridiplantae; phylum Streptophyta; class Magnoliopsida; order Santalales; family Viscaceae; genus Viscum; species Viscum album. The sequence continues at coordinate 1,603,060,998 of OY728143.1, read as the reverse complement.
TTAGATTGTATATGGGTATAATAAGGGGTTACATGTCATGGACTTTGTAACATAATTGGTATGTTTATATTTTAAATAAAATTATTATTCCATTAATTCGTTTTATGATTTTTTTCTCAATATATATTATATTTAATTAATATGGACTCAATAAATTAATTATCAGATTCAAATAAAAATAATTGTATTTTTATAAAGAATATATACAATAACATAATAAAACCACATATCCTAAATAATATAGTTTTAATTAAATTTTATTTTCAACAACTCTCCCCAAAATATAAATTAGAAAATAATTTATAATAACAAAGAAATTTTTTATATGTGGAATAAATATGACTAGGCCTTAAAAAATGACATTTTTTAATAAATAAGGAATTTTATAAATAAAATATATTATTCAAATATTTACATAATTTTTATGAAAAAACTGTAATTATATTTTAAATCATAATGTGGAAATTATTTTATTAATTATTTTATAATAATTTTCCAAAATACATTATTTTTGTGGAATAGTTGAATATAGAGTATTTGAGCTCCTATATATATAGTGACTTAATATTTATGTCATAATTATTTAATAATTAATTGCATACCATTATCGACCTGAAATATTTTATTTTATTAATATTATATATTTTAATAGATTTCAATCAATTTCTAAAATTATAAGTGACATTCCAATGCCTAAAATCCAAAATTTGGGTTTTTGAAGAAATCTTTTTGAAATCATTGCTTTTGTATGAAAAAATAAGTACTAAATATGTTATTAATTTATGATGGGTTAAAATATCATAAAATGTGTCCAAATATTCAAAACCATGAGAATAAACAAAAACCATGCAAATGGTTTTTCATTTTCCACATCCAAGATGTCCAATACATATAGATGATTTTTTAAAAAAATTCTACTAAATTAACAATAAATACCCACCCATTTGACCATTATGATTCACCCTCAACCCAAAAAATATTATATTATAGTGATTTCTACTCCAGAGGTTTATCCCCATGGTATCCTTAAGACTCCATGGTTCCATTCTCAAATTATTAAGACAACAATTCAAGGAAATGAAAACCTCCCTCTCTTATTACATTCAAGATTCATTTATGGGGGTATGGATTATTTTCAAAACTAATTTATTTATTTCAACCATATATTATCCCATTAATGTATGAATTTAATTTTTTAATTAGATAACTATTTCGCCTATCATTTTACTCTTTTCAAAAAATGATTTTATATACCAGATATGTTGCTGAATTAAATATCAAATTTCCCCCTTTTTCATGAGAAATTCTCCATTCTGTTGTACATGAATACTGAAACCTCTTTTCTTTTCAATGCTTATTCAACTGTGCTTTTAAAAAAATTCATTCAAATATTAACATATATGAAACCCACATTTCTTTATTTGGGATAATAAATTAATTAATTTTCATGACTTTATTATATTTTGTATACCTTCATTTTGATGAGTATCATATACTTTATTCTAAATATGTCAATTAATAAATTATTTCTTATGATTTATTTAGCTCACATGAAATTTATAAATATATAGGGTATATCATAAAATGTTTCCAATGTATTGGGTACATAATTTATTAGGTGTATTTGATATATTTTATGATACCTTGGTGAAAAACCATGGTAATTTTTATTTTGACATCTTTTTGGTAAACCATGGTTATAAACATATAAATGTATCATTTCATTGTTGTATCCACATTTCCCTATTAGTATTTTTCTTGTTTTATGAATCTATTTGATTACGTATATTTAGAAATCATGTTTTTATTGATATGTCTCATGTTCACTTAATTTTTTACTCCATTTCATATTCCCTTATTATGATTCATTCTCACCCATTTCCATTGAGGTATGTCCACATGACATGAGATGCAGTAAAATTAACATATTTTGAACCCATTGACTATGTATTTAAAATGGATTGGGATGATTTTTTATGCTTCCATGTTATATATACAATATTTAAATGAATCTAAACATTAAAAAATATAATGTATGTACCATGTATTGAAAAGTTTTTTAATGAAGGTGGGGATTCCATACTCATGGATTTAGTCAATTAAACATGAATTAATACTGATTTTCGTTGTTCCAATGAATGGTATTGTTTTGGTTTTGGATGAAATATGAAATCCTACTACTCTAATATAAGTCAATCTACATGAAGTTTGAAAAGATGAGATTTATTGGATTTGGATAATTAAGGAGAATAAATACCTCAATATTTTACAAACAGTCCTCAACATTCACTTTTTTCGTATTCTGAGATAAATGAGAAGGTTTCATCACCCAGAACATCGAAAAAAACTCATCAAAATGAGTAGATGACTGAGAAAAACATAGATCTATATCATTAATTGATGAACCCAAAATTTATATGTGGTATGATTTTTTGAAAGGAAAGCTAATGAAGTACCACCCATAGATCCTATTCAAGATTTCTTAGAGTATTTTGGGGGAATTCCCTGAAAATGTAAACATGATTCTAAATCAAAACACATATCAAGATAAAACTCAATATTATATTCTCAAATAAAAAGACCACATATACAAGGCACCACCCCAACCATACTTCAGTAAAACATGAACTAGTATCCTCAAAGAAAATCCCCGAACACAAAGAATGAACATCCAATAAAATTTATTACCAAAAAATTGAAATTCCATTTAAAAAATTATAAATCAAACATGGATCAATAATATCAGCATATACTAATGTCATGTAATGAATCCTTACATAAATTAACCCTTTTCAAGATCAAGAATCCATCTACACATGAAAATAAATATACACATACAAAAAATATACCCAAACATATATATTTGAGCACTAATATGAATACCAAGGTCCAAATAAATCAAACAGGAACTCATTCAATGAAACTCTTTTCCATACCCCAATTGATTTTGAGTCCTCCATTTATAATTAAAAAATGAAATTTTAACTACCCAATTAATTATCCTTTCCAAATTTTACAAAACATTTTAAATTTCTAGGGAAATATTTCATTTATATTGAAGAAAACTCAATTTTCTTTCTGAATAACCCAAAATATTCATTTTAGAAAATATGTTTTCAAAAAACATTTAAAAATACAGTTGAATCAAATCAAAAAAACAATTAAAACTGTAAATGAATACTGATACTAAAGTGATCAAAAATATCTAAATAAATATAATATGATAAGCTACACATAACTTGTCCACATGGTTTAGTTGGCCGTACACTAATCATAATAGCATATCAGTGGTCTATATAGGTAGTCATATAGTTGGTGCATGGTTTTCTAGATAGATTAAAACAACTAAACACCATATAAATCCCATCATAATTATATATGAAAAAATTTAAAATTCAAAAAATAGTAAACCAACTCATAATACTTATAATAAAAACTCAAAAGGGCCAGATAACATGAATACTTCAATACTACCAGAATGATATTTGAGGTAAAACCAACCCAGAACACCTTGGAAACTCACATGTCTTTCTGAATAGGTGGTGACCAAACACTATTATGTGACTGACCAAATTAATTCTGAAAATACTTGAGTTAAACTACCATACAACACCAAATAACAATGGTTAGGATCTAAAACCGTTTCATTGTGAACAATTCTAAATTGACCCTGAACTATACACTTGAGCCATCACAGAATAAGGCCTGAGTGGCTTTCCCAATCCTCTCATGCATTCAACTAGTGTTTAGAATCAGGAATAACTCTACATTGAAATATTTAGAAAAAGAAAAATATAATCATGAAAATAATTAATAAAAAAACACAATAAGATAAATTTATTATAAATTGATATACCTACAAGTGAACTAATTGGTTATCACTATTAAAAAACTATGTTCACTCCATGAGATTTAATAACACGAAAAGAACATGAAACTAGAAAAAAATAAAGAATATAGGCATGCTAAATTAATTTTTTTGAAGGGATTGTATATAATAAAACAGTACCATATTCCTTACATTTAAATTGAAACCCATTACATGTTAGTTTTTGATACAATAATAAAATTGTTTTTTATTTACTTTTTAAACAAGTACCTAGATAGTATTTCATAGTGACCATTTTCCCTTCTTAATTCGAAAAAACATTCTAGAGAGTAAATTAAATTCACTAAAATTTTAAAATGGTACATACCATGATGAATACTTTTAGTGAAAAATATATCGTAATTTACTACAAAAGAGGAAATTGCTAATACATATAAACATGTATTGATGTAGGTGTTTGTAGTTAAATCATGAATGTCATAATGATTTTTATAAATACAAGAAAATATGAGGTAATGAAATATATATATATATAATGGATTATATGGTATATTTCTGGACACCTTATAAAGAGAACCAAGATATTCTTCATTAGAAACAAGTTTTCAACCTAAAAAAGTGATCCATAGTCGTTAACCCACCTGACTACTCTCAAATGTACCATATATGAGAAAAACACAAATTATATTCCATTCCATGGGGATCTACTCTGTCTAATAGGGAGAAAATAGCTTCAATTTCACGACTCTCAATATAATGCCTTGGTCCCCATGACATCATCATTAAAGAGAATCGTACGGGTCACCACATGCTTGGCACTAAATTAGATTCCAACAAGCATGCATTTCCCAGAATTTAACTCCATCCATGTAGATACCCTCTCATGATATAATACAATGATGGGGATACACCTTATTTAGATATCATTTCAAAAGATCAAAATGTGCCAACACATCTTGATAGATCAAAATTATTTTTCAATAAATAGATAAGGGTTTGAAATTTGTGTTATAATTTTAAAGAAATATTAATCATCTGGAAACCCATTTTATATATTGTATTCACATTTAAAAGCCATCTAGACCTCAAAACCAACATCCATGTTTCTTATAAAAATTCCGATATGCAAGATTTAATAAAATAAAAATAATGTTAGCAGACAGGAAAATATTAAAAATGTAGAAACACATTATAATAACCACAACCATTTTATATATTAATTTTTTTTCATAATATAGGTATAAAATGAATATAAATGCATGTAATCGAAATTTAAAAATTAATGTCTTCAACATAAGGAACCTACCATAAAAAACGTTTCTACAGATTATAGTCTTTTGAATCCACGTCAAATAGGTCCACAATAGAAATAGATACAAAGAAGAACACTGGAGAAAATCTCATTTAACATGTAAAACTTTATGCACCTAGATATATAATTACACCCCGTACCAATTTAAATATTCACACTTCAATGAGTTAATATGTACATGGATATATACATTACCTATGTAAATGTTTCTATGTCACATTCATGGTGACATAAATTATTTTGTTCAATTAATGCAAAAACAATGGACCTCAACCCAGTCAATAATGATCCTATGAACTAGGAAAAACGAAAGAAACACCCAAATTGTGTTAAGGATTTTACCAAAGTCTCATGAACCACACATGAGGTAAAGAAATCCAAATATATAGGACGAACATAGAGGATCAGAAGTGAAGAATCCAACCTGGGATGATAGCAATTGATATCGGGGGAGAAATTGGTTATTAGAATTAGTGGGAGGAGGATGTCATTTAGAAGGTACCCTTGTATGTGTGGGATTAACTAGGGGATAATATAAATTACATGACCTAAATTTTAGGATATAATAATAATAATAATAATAAGAATAATAATAATTAGTTTAGTTCAATTTAACATAAATTAATTTATATTTATATTTAAACTTATTTTTTAAAAATGGGACTCATCACAAAGATCAATCACATTAGTTATGAACCCATGTTACCCCTAATAGGCTCTAGGGGAACCCCACATGGGCATTCCACATAGTTTGGTAAAACATGTTCCAACTATTTGGATGTATCGGTTAAAAACAATATTGGTCGTCACACAGTATCTGCATGGGTTGGAAAATTATGTACCATAAATATGTGACTTTCCTAGAATTCCACAAAACTCCCAATTTCATGTTAGAAAAACCCGGGAAGAAGATAAATAAATTAGGACTCAAAATAATTATAATAATAGAATTCTGTCGGGTGAGTGTGTGAAATTTCATATATCATAGTATATGATAAGGGATAATTATATAAAATGATAGTGAATTTTTTTTCTTTTCATTCCAAAAAACTAATCATCATTTCATTAAATAGATATCGTGCATATTGTTATAATAGATTAACACATAATTTAATGTAATATCCTAAGCCACCATAATTCAATTATTTAAAACAATATGAATTTTTCACTAAGTCATTGCTAATTGTAAATAAGAAGTCGTAAAATATAGTTTTATAGACTATATTAACTATCAATGGGAATAGTGTGCCAATTATTAGTCATAATATTTTTTATGATATACTATACATATTATGATATATATGACATCGATAAATACGATATGATGAATTTTTATACAATTTAATAATTGTAAAATGGATTTTGTAATATATAAAATGTTAATAATATATAGAATGGTTATTTTTATATGTGTATTTAACATATAAAGTGTTCATAAATTAATTATTTATAAATAATTATTAAATTCATCTAAATAATTTCATTATAAATACCCATAATATAATTTATTAATATTAAAATAAATTATATTTATTATTCTGATGTTATAATTTTGTGGAAATGTGCTTATATAAATATTATAAGGTAATTTATAAAATTGATATAAATTAATAAAAATAAATATATAAGGTGAATAATATTTAAATTATTAGTTTTTCATAATTTATAATTTGAAATATTCAAATTAAAATACATTATTAAATAAAATTAATAAAACCATAGCAATAGGAGTTTAGATAATTGATATGGCTAGGGTTGAAATATTATAAAATATATAATATTTGGGTTAAGTAAATTGTTTTCAAAAAATATGAATTTTTCATATGATGTATGAAATTTTTTTATTTCAATTAAATATAAAATATTTAAAAGTATAACATAAATAAAAATTTAATGATTCTCATATTATAAATAAAAATATAATATTTATATTTTCTAATTATGTAATGTCTATATTTTATTAAGAAATTATAAATCATTATAATTTTTTTATTGATGATTTTTTCATAAATTTATATGTAAATTAATGAATTATTCGTTTATTTTGATGTCTCCTTCTGTATCCATAGATATAGAATATTTATGTTATGAATATATGAATTCATTAGTTTTTTTAAATGGAATAAAAATAATTCTATTCTTTCATTTACGTTGCTATGTTATAGGATTAATGAATTATTTAGCTTTCCTCAAACCTCTATTTACATTATGGAGGGATATAAGCTTGATTAAGTAATTTAATTATATTTTTTCATGTTTTATGTTACAACTATATTGTAATTGATGTAACTATTGAGTAATATAAAATGGGTATAGTGACTTTATGTTAGACTACCAACTGGTATAAGGGATTTGGATTTCTCTAGAAAAGATATGTTTTGATATGTATCAATATATGATTCCACTTATATATATTATTGATATTAGATAATTAAATTCCCTTAGATCATATAGTTTTTTGTATCATATTCCTATAATTAAAAATGACATGAGTAAAAATAATTTCGGTTATAATTTGGGTTATAAAAAAAGTTGTGAGTTTTATGGAAATTCAATCATTAATAAGTTATGAGCATTTTGATTTTGTGGAATGACTATGATTCTAATATAGATCATTATATCTATATATACAAGTAATTTGAATACATTAGATAAGATAGATCCTCCCCTCCCTTGGATTCCCTAGTGGTCTTCATCGTGTGAACCCATGTCTGAGTCTCATCTTCAAAAGATCTCATGCACTGAGTTTGTACCTACTGGAAGCAACTAGCTGTTGCGGAGGACTCAGATCAGTGACTTCTGCTACTATTTATATATGTCTAGCATCCCTCATATAGAAATATCACTGTCAACAGTGTTATCTCTACCACCTTATTATACGTGGTACTTCACATGGGACCACAAATTATTCGATATCCATGAGGAGTCCCTAATTAATCTTCTATGAACAGAAGTATCCATCTTCGATCATGTTAAGGGAGTACAAAGTAATGTCCAGGAACCTTACAGCATACTCAGAAACCATCATTCCTCCCATATGGATCTCTATATGATCATGAATTTGAACTGAGCACATACATGATGAGGATTAATCCTCACGAGACATTTTTTGGAAGTAAGGTAATGAGAGTGTCGAATCATTTGTGCATCTAGGTAACAAGACACCACTAGCTCCTAGCTACTACACAGAAATTATATCGACTAGTGGAACCACCCAATTCTTCGGGTTCAAAATAAGATATATGGTATGGACCACTGACTCTATCAAATCCATTGATGTTAGGGTATCTCACATTCCATGGATTCTCAGCGGCCTCTAGTGCCAGAACTCATGGAGTGTGATGAAGATTCATGTATCCTCAACATCTCAGGATGGTATAATATGCTACTCCACATGTGTTTTTGGTGATACATACCCACCTTGAGGAATAATCTTATGGGATGAACCTATAAATGATGCCTCATCACATGATGAACTGACATCACGATCCAAAATTTTATCCTAGATGGCTGTCATCACAGAGGCATCCTAAAATATAATCAAAATGCACTACATTAAAATGTGAATATATATAAAAAATTTATTTATATGGGGAGATAACTCTTGAAGGAATGTAAAATAGTCCATCCAATATGATTCATGTATCATTGATCCATACATCCAATTTCTCAGTATTTAGAGTCGAGAAAAATGTGGTCATGATCCTAGTGAATAGATACATCAACCGCCTTCACTATCACAAGATTCCCCCTCCAGAGGGATTCACATGATACACAATGAAACTATTTCATTAATCCCGACTAAATAATCATAATGGGACTTCTCAAAACATCGTTCCATTGAATGAACTCCTTTGATACCGAACATCCATGAAATGACCCTAATAATCGCTTAAGACACAAGTACCCCAAGCCCACCTCCAAAAACCATGGGAGGCGAAATGGACTGAGATGTATATCTAAAATGGTATTAATTTTTTTAATGTACATATATGAAAACACTATACCAACCCAATATAGATTTTCATAGGTATAATATTTAAAATATGTAGAATGTTGAAAGTAAACCAAGCCTGAAAAACATCTATGGTATACAAGAGTACAACAATAAAATCTAAAAACTAAAGGGAAAAAATACATTCCAAAACAGAAATATGTCTCAACCGGAATGAAACTGGAATGTAAACAACTAATAGATTAGAGATCATGATCTCCAAGAATTAACCACCATACGCTGTCCACAAAATGAGGTATCCCAATGCTCCACTGTAGTCATCATCGACATATCTGTTGTCTTAATTAGAAATGAATCATGTGAGAAAAACACATTTGAAGTTGAGTATATACATCTCTAGTCGGATGCGTCGAATGTTGTAGGGGTATACTTAAGAGAAATCATTGGAATATCAAGATAATATATAGTAAAAATGAATATTATCAACACAAAATAATAGAATGAGTAGCCTCATCTATGAAAAAGTGGATAAATATCATTTTTAGATGAAATACACATCATGTATTTTAAAAATATAGTAGGACTGTAACCTCATCCAACCATGAAACATAAACACATAATAAACATGGATTAATCCTCAAAAATTTTAAACCCATTGAAGGAGATTGAAAAACTCTATTGTTATGGATATAGATGTTTATATATAGTAAGTCAAAGGATCCCAAAATTATATAGTAATGGGATCCCCATATAACATCACAACCAAGGAAAAGTGTGGTCAAAACCTCTATAAATCTATTAATAATTCCCAAAATATATTTCTTCTTCTTAGTAGAAAACATCTATGTCATGCGTCACCTCAAAACTATAAATCATATTTGTGGGGACATAATCCCTAGGTAGAATAACCATACCCTATAAAATCAAGAGGGTTCTACTAAGTGGATAGATACAAGACTCATACCATGTTCTGATAAGAGGGTTCAACACTAATAGTTGATGGATAATCCATTACCTGACCAGTAGGAGGGTCCAAAGATGATGTTATAGGGCCATACATATCCAAATTATAGGTTTCTAATCTACAATTCAATAGAGATCCCATTACCTATATAAATAAGATGGTTTCACTCTAATGGTATATTACCCATGCCTAGGAAAGATAAATGATTCCACTCTAGGAGTCCATAGAGAACCTATGCCTTGCCTATATAGAGGGTTCCACTCTATGTGTCTATAGAGGACCCACACCCAACCCACCTAGAGTCTTCTACTCTAGTTATCAAGGACCCATGCCCAGCCTTACTGGAGTTTTCCACTATGAAATCCTCTAGTGATTATTTGTGGTCATTATTGTAGTTGAGTGTTATCTAAACATGTTTAATTATTAAAAAAACTCAAATAATATCCAAAATTCAACAATGGAGGGAACCTTCTTGTTTTATGTAGAAGCAATTCTTGATATGCTACTCACATGGACAAATATGAGACTAAATAAATGGGATATGCGTGATTATAATTTCATATAATGGAACAGAGGGGTATATAGCATATGAGGGGATACTCACAGTATTTGGTAGAGCTTCGTCAACAATTTGTGTCCCTAGAGTTACATGGAACACTAATAGTATTAGAATACAAAGCCTATTCTTGAACCACATGACATTCCCATGCCACTCGAGGTCGCACCTATGTGCATGGACATGTCTATGTATCCTTCTCATGTTTGTGTACATTAGTGCACAACAAGTCTTCTCATGTTGAGGCCCTCTTACTCCCATACTACTCTCTGACTCCACTAACATGATGCTACACATTGGGGGGCAGTCCCACATATAATTTGATACATATAATCATCAAAAAACCATAACCTATTTAGATGGGGGCCGATACGCCCTGTGTTCAATGAAAAACATGGTGTGTAGTCATGATTTTCTAAAAAATATAAGTCTGAACTCCAAAAAATGAATCCAGCTATTCTTCCACAGGTCTCACCTCCAAATCATCTAGAATAAGTAGATCTAGTCTATATATGCCTTTTTAATCCACATAGTGATGGAAAAATGGTTTCTATTGGTCTTTAGTAGTTCATGATACATAACTCAAGCCTCTAGTCCTTCCATTAACATATAATTTATCTCTGATAGTAATAAGGTTCACCCAATTCTACTAATATATCCATAAAAACCCTTGGATTTTGAATCCATCCATAACATGTTGAGTCACCATGATTTTGTGTTCTTGATCTGGCTCGATACCACCCAGTAATATCAAATCGGGACCACATGGTCCATATTGGTATAAATGTGAAGAAATTGGAAGGATAAAATATAAAAAACATGTCAATACATTCCAATAATTATTGTACATAGTTTAATAAAGGGTATAACCAGAATCAGAAATGAAAATCCTAACCAATTAAAACTGTACACTGGTGCATGGAATGACACACAATTTCCATAGTCCAAAAGTATAGATTGATCAACTCAATATATTTAGTCAAAATTGGTTTAATAAAAAAAATTGATGAGTACTTCCTATATATTGTATCATTCAAAATGTAAGAATGTTTTCCCCAACTATTTATGGAATTCATTACATTCACTACACACTTATTTTCTCCAATCTAGATATTTTTCATCATATGATATGATACCTTTTTGAAACGAGGAAGGGGAACGTCAAGATGGTCCCATTATTATGATGATAGCTAATGATGATTTCAATAATGGTATATTTTATAAAATTATATTAAAATTATTCAATTAAATTAATTTGATTAATCAATTAATTAAATCACTAAACATACCGGTAGTGGGAATAATATCTGAACAACCTACACTATCAAATTTTATGTCATGCATTTGGTAAATATTGTGTTACAGACAGAACTGTGCTCACAGGTTTCTCTCTGGTGATTCTATTTATGATTTATCACATTTAATTTAATAAACTATAATCATGCAATATAAAATATATAAAATATTTTTATATAATTAATTCTGGGCACACCAGTCCTACGAATCGCACAACATATCATCTCTTAGCTATGGAAATTTATGTAGAATTATTTCATTGTGTGATAAAGAAGAAAACCCGGTCCTTACACCTAGTGTATATTACATTAATATTGAATAAATCTAACACATGAAATGAAATGAAAATAAACCTACCATAGTATAATGATTAGGTACCCATGGCCAATGTTTTTTAGGGAGTAATATAGGTTGTAATGAAATTTTGATATTGTTGTGGCTGAGATTTTATATAGAGATACAAAATATTTTAATGACACATAAAAATGAAATATATGTATTGTTTGAAAAATTATGTATTACACATATATTTTCCTTCACTATGTGTTAAGAATATTATGGATTCTTTTTTTATCATTGTTTTACCAAATAATCTATGGTTGAACATGTTATATTTCAAGAGATACCACATTATCTAATACAGTTCATACCCTATCTATGAGGTACATCTAATCATTTAGTGGTGGGTATGATTCTAATCTAGACATCTATTTAGTTTAATAAATATAGTATTCTTCAACTATTATGATTAGTATAATATGTTATCGCCTAATAGAGATAAACGTAAGGATTGTACTATCATAACTAGATATATGGCATGTTATGTTCTTTTATTGTTATAGAGAGGTATGTGATGTCATCAACAACATTGATAAATTTTATGTTATTTGTTCATCCATTGTGACAGTATATAGTTAGATAATCATGATTGTATATGTTGATATACAGAATTGGCATACTCTATGTCATGTGGTTACTCACTGTTAGGGGAAGACTGATCATATTTAAATTAAAATTTTTGTATTAAAAAGACTTTTTACATATGTATAAATATATATGTGTTTATGTATATCATTTCAGATCACTTGGTTTTTTGATTAGAATAGATTATTTACTAGATGATAGTAATTTCTAATATTTATTAATTTATGAATTCAATATTTTAATTATAGAAATTCAAATTTGATCACACATGTTGTTTTAATGAATTATGATTGGTTTTTATGAAAATCAATGAGAAACATTAATGGTTATTATTGTTTATTGAAAAATATCAATGGATGGTTATTTAATGTGTATTGCGTATTATGATATAAATGATGGTGTTGATGGATTCATTCCAATAAATAGAAACATCTAATGAGTTTTTATATGATTTAAAAAAATAATTTTTTTATAATACAATATCAGGTGAGATGGCTCAAATTCATGGCGGATTTATTAAAATTTGGATATTAATGGATATATTTAAAAATGAATAATACGTATATGATATATTATAACCAATAATGTCGTGTACACTATATTTATTGTCTATATTATTACTTAAATTGTGGAAAATGATTATTATATAATGTTGGATATAGAATTTTATTTGATATATAGATATCATAATGATACTTTAATGGGTAATCAAAGTGTATGACTTTCCTATATCCTTATACACAATTCTTGGTGAATTAATTTTTACTGATTTACATGAAATCCTCTGGTTATTTAGAGAAAATATAATGTAAAAATTCAATATTAAAATATTAGACCCATAAAGGATACTATTAATTATAAATATTTTATTGAATTAATTACATGTACAATTATTGAATGAATTTACATGATAATTTAATGATCAACCATGTTGTTGAAATAGTTTCAATTGAAGGAATTCTCTCATTAATTTCATATCATATGATTAAATACATAGAGTTTTGGGGAGATGCATCAAGAACATTATAAAAAAGATAATGGATATGAAAAATCATTGTATGGTTCTCATGAATTATCCTAGGAGAATAATATTTTTACCTATACCTTTTACTTGATAGAAACTAGAATATTGTGTCTTCATGGATACTCAAACCTATGAGTTTGGGGATTGATGTCTTCCCATTGATACATCTCTAATAAAATATTTATATTCAAGATTCTTATTGATCTTCATAAAATAGTATATTTAAATATATAAGTAATAAACATCAATAATGTAATGTACGAATGTCCTTCAATTTCATGTTCATGTGGTTTTTAATTCCATTATATATATATCATAGTTTAATGGCTTTATATTATCTTCTTCTGCTTCGATAATAATTTCTCTATCCCTAGAAAACCATCATATATATCCCAAGAGACATTATGAATTGTAACTATTAAAATATATTCAATGAAATATTTCATAAAAATTTCATGAGTAATAAAATTTATCAATCTTGTAAAAAAATTTCCATTAATAATTTAATGATCAAACTATTAGGTTTGGAATAAAAAGTCCATAGATTATAATCATATGATGATCCAACTGATTATATAGCACATTTTATGATAATGAATGTGAGACATATGATATCCTATATCATTTATACTTCTTCCCAAAATACCATATCATAGTTTATTCATAATATCATAGTGAATACACACACATATCATGACATAGTCAAAACTAACAAGAAATAGTGGAACCATTATTTTCCATTTCAAACAATCATCCAATTTTACAAAATATAAATTGTCTTACTACACTTTAACTTTTTTAAGTATTATTATAAAAAATGTAAAACCATTTAAAAAATAAATTTTATAGAACCTCCAAATATTATTTAAGGATAATTATCATTTTATTTCAATTAATATTACATAACAAGAAATGAATTTTAAAAATCTTTAATAAACATATTTGGATATCCTCCATCAACATTGGGGGTAGATCTAATTTTTTTGAATAAAACATATCTAATAATACTTCTTTAATATTCACACAAATAACATATTTGACCCATTAACGATTTTTAGTATTTAAAGCTATTATAAATTCCTAAATCCAAATTTACATACCTAGATTAGCATATTCTATAGCGTCAATGTTACTCTAACTATAAAATTATAATTCATGATATATATTAGAAACATGTATCGTCATACATTTTCCCACCAATATAAATATATATAACTATTTTTAAATTTATAATCCCTATGTTAAATAAATCAACATTCCATGAGACATGGAGTATGTAAATCCCATATAGACTACTCATATATTTTTACTTAACTATCAATATAATTATTATATGATTAATCAATTGAAATTCCATTCATGAAATTATATGATTATAATTAATTCCCCTAATCCATATAAATATTCACATCACCTGTATCTAGATTAGGTATCACTATATACATCCTTCATCTATCTCAATCATGGAATTAAATGTTATTCATTTCATATGTGAGATGAAAACATATCTTTTCAGAGCATAAATAGTTTAAATGGCTATAAATACAATGAAATATTAAATATCATTATACATCGAATTATATTTCCATTCAATATGATAGAATGATAATGTATATATTTCATTTTATATAATAGTATTAATATTTTAATCATAAAATCCATTTAAAATATTCATGAAACAATACATATATTTAATGCATTTCATATATCATATGATAGGAATCTATTGAATCCCTATAGTTATACTATTATAACAATTTTGTTAAACTCATTAAATTTTTATGTAATTCCAACCACAAGACAATGTTCTAATCAAATAATACCCTTTAAATAAACTCAGTTAGTGAATTAAATCAATGAACATAAATAGTTTGAATAATATTGAGAAATATGGATCATAGTCCTAATGATAAAAACCTTGAATATAGTGTTAAAACATTTTTACATAAAATCTTCAAATGATAACATGTTAAAAACCTATATTGTCTTCAATGAAATCAAAATATATTCACCATTATTATTATAAAACCATTTCATTCAAACTTCTCATTGATATCATTTTTACATCTAAATATAAAACATTACTAACACATCTTAAACTCTTTTAGAATATGATTTATCTTCTTTTACATTGAACTTAATAGGATTAATATTTTATTCATTATAATATACTATTCTATAACTCAAAATGTGCTCCAATAATACTCTTTTGAATAGTATAATCTCAAAATTATCATTTTAATCTAATAAAAACTCCAATGATTTTAACAAACAACATTTGTTTCCTATAGTTGGAATATTCTAAAATTGTCTTTTTACATACATATCATATATGGCATGCTATGTGTTTGAATAAATATTATAAAAATGAAGAATTTTTCATTAAAATATGTTATTATTGTCTGGTGGGAACTATTTACCTCATATTTTAACAATTATATTGGATAAAATAAATTATTCAAGGTGAAATATTTTTATTCATTCATTCTTTTCAAGAATTTGATATAATTTCATGAATCATATTCCATGTCTATTAAGACTAACATTTTATATTTATAAACACAACTCATTATTTACAAACTACTTCTTTTATCATATATGAGATATAAGATGAAAATAATGACATTATATTTAGATTCATTTGAGTATTTATATGATTTATAGTTGTAAATTCCATGATGTATCAAAATTTTGATTCACCACTTGAATTCATGCTATAATATCAATAAATACTTCAGATTTTATTTACTGATCTACATTTAGGATAATCAGAAAATATAGTTTCTGTTTCATATTCCATTTAATGTTGGAGAATTGTTTCTAAAATAGTAATACATGAATTTGAATTCTAGGGAGTCTCATAGACCTGTTTATGTGTTCTATTAAATTACATCCAATAGAAATATTATTATCCTTATTGACACAATTATTATGTAATTATCATGAATCAACTAGTTTCATCATAGATTTTGGAACATAAAATGGATTATGTAATGGTTTGATTGGAATTCACAATTCCCAAAGGATTAGTACTTGTGATAGAAATTAAGAAAAACTATATTATGAATGTTTTCCCTAAAATGAATGATAAAATTCTACTTCCCCAATTGAAGAAGGGAATTACCATTCCACACATCATAAGTCACTATAAATTAATAATTTTTTAATAGATTTCTATATAAAAGAAAAAAAGGAATAAAAATCAAATAAATAACAAAAAAAGTGGTTCATTTACAAGCATTGTGTATCATAAATGATAATAATCATCTTAGTATAGCCACCATACCCAAAATGAAACCCTGATACTAACCATTAAAACATGAAAAACCTTAACTAAAACTATAATGAAAATAGCCAGGAAAACAAAATTCCATACTAGTATCCTCCAAAACTCCCAGCATAACCATTATAAGTAAAACCTTTTTCATTCTAGTTAAAAAATATTATATGAAAATAATTTTTTCCCGTTATTAGATTAAAAATAATTGTTTGTTAATTTATTTCAGTAAAATTTAAAGAATCCATGTTTTAATTACCACTTTTTATATCATTTGAATACACATTAAGGATATAAATCAAATCCATTGAAATAGAGGAAATTTTTGGAATATTCAAACATTCATTCAAAAACAATTGTTACCTGGTTTTAAACACAAAAACGATTGAATGATTTAAAATACATAAAATACATTTATATAAAAACCCGACATATAAAAGATATACAAATCATATTCTATGGAAAAAACTTTAAATAACATTTGATTGGTTCACTGAAATAAAAATAATGATTAATTAAAACAAAAATAATTTAATCATAGAATGATAAATGTAATCCAACAAAAATCATATATACTCATAAAAAAGAAAAATATTCAATAAAAAACAATTGCAATATTTCCTAAAAAAATAAAATTATGTAATAATAACACAGCACATATGCTATGGGATCTAAGTCAATGATCCCTATATTCCTTGTAAACTATGTTATCTAACAATTATTTATGAAAATAACCAATATTATTCATTCTCGTGGATGACCCCCAGGGTATAAATACACAACGTCATAAAGATAATAATATCTGTATCTTAATAATGATTATCTTATATAGTAGTGTCAATTAAATGATACATATAGTGTAATAAATTACTATATAGTACATATTTAATGTCATCCATGCCTAATTACTTGAGGTTCCAATGATCATTCAGATAGAGGATAGTTATTCCAATAATGAATAAAACATTTTAATTCACAAAAACATGGATGAAACCAATTAATATGAAAAAAAATCCACCATAACATTCATTAACCCATTACTGAGTTATCATCATTTTCTTATAATCAAATTGAAAAATATATGAATCAGATTCCAGAATATGGAATAAATACACCCACTATGATAATGAAAAAAACTCATATTAACATTCAAGAGAAAAAAACAAGGAGGGTCTCCTGCATGGAAATAATCACACCAAGGAATCTAATTTTGTTATATTAAAATGGAACCTTCATATTATACTAAAAAAATTAAAATTATTCTATTTAAATTTGATAAATTAATCATTACATTGAAAATCCTTTAAAATCATTAAAATGTTATATACTATATCTGTCCCAATTTAAATCAAAATACCACTAAATATCGATAAAATATTATTTTATTCATGAGAAAATAATTTTATGATTTTAAAATAATAGTGTAATGATGTCATTAATTTTAAAAATATATATCTGGTGTGACCTACATAAAACTAATTTCCCACAAAATGATTAAAATTCATAGAAACCTTTCCCAGTTTCCCAAAAACATAACCCATCATTTAAAATTCATTAAAACCAATAAAAAATAATAGAAACTAAAATTACATGATGATATGCATAACTCTAAATAGGCTTAGAAGAAGTAAACATGAATCCACTAGTATATTTAGTTTGATCCAATTCTGGAAAACTAATTTTTCGAATACAAATTAAATCCCAATTTAAATCCCCAAAAATACCTAATTAGAATCAAATTAAACAAAACTATAAAAAGTTCATAAACATCCCTAAACATCATAATATAATAAAATAAAATTATACACAACAATGAAATAATTTTTCTAACACATTTAAAATGTGTGGGAGGAATTTTTTTGTGAAACATAATAGAAATCCAAACAATGATTGAAAAACACTGAATTTGGTGAGGTAAACTCTTAGAAATAGGTAATGTTTTTATGAAGGAAATTCCTACTAATTCATAGAAATTTCAGCAATACTTGGTGAAATATTGAAGTACAAATCAGAAATTCAACTAAATTATGTTTGACAACATAGCGTAGTATGAAAAATCAAGGAATTGTAAATCAAATCAAGGTGGAAAAGGAATAAAAGACTCTCTAAGGTATAATTTTATCACATATAATATAATCTCATTACCAAAAATGTTTTCATGAAGATTTTTTCCAATATAAATCTCAAATACCTAATTTAATGAAACAAATGAAGAAAAATAAAGGGTAAACAAGAAGAAGAATTGTCTTCTGATCATGTGTTGAATAACCAATAGATATCATATATTTTGAGAGAGAAGATGTGAGAGAAGAATAAGATAATGAGAGGGGTATAGGAGTGAGAAAGAGGAGATATAGGTGAAAACGCCCATCCCTATGCGTATCTAATCCCCAATAAGGGACTCCCCTATTTCCAAATTTCAATTTTTCTTAATTTTTCATTATTTTTCTATTTCATTTATTTTCATCACTTCTCTTACTCTTTCATTGCGTAAGTACACCACCCAAAATATATTGTTTTTTACAATCCCCCTTTTCTAGTATACTCCCATATGTCACTTCTTATATATGGTATTTATATTTGTTCATATTTTCTATTTACAAAATCATAAAATTTTTATAAAAATATAATAGTAATAATTCCATAAATTAGAAATTCAATTTATTTTTTAATAATAATAAAATGATCCATGCCATATAATTATGTTTTTTTATTAAATCTTGATATGATTAATATCATAATCAATATATCAACATTCTAAACAAATAAAAGACATATAAATCCACATATGTATTATATATATATATTAATATAGAAAATTATTAATTTTATTAAACACAAAGTTATATATATTTCATAATAATACATTTAATGATGAATCACATATTCAAATATTTAAATATATATGAGTGTGAGTTTATTATTTAATAACTCCCCCATTTTCAAAATTAATAAATACATTATTTAATTTATTATACATCAATTCCAAAAATAGTAATAATTCTACATATTTCTATCATAAAATGATTATTTATCTATAAAGATTAATAGATAATTGGGTAATTAATAAAAATAAGAGCCAAAAATATGGAGTGGCTGAGATAGGGTAACACACGACTGAGAGATTGTGATAATCTTGAACAATGAGACTCACGAAGATTTTCAAATATGGATGTAGGGAATTACAGATCTGATGCTCTTTTTATCTCTTCAACAACTGAAGATTTCTTTCATCTGAATCAGTTTCATCATAGAGATCACACAACCATTGATTTTAAGAAGGAATAGGTTCATTTTCTCTCTTATGATCTTAGATTTTTCTTTTTTGCAAAATTTTTTATGCTTCATCCATTGCTGTTCTTCTTGCATAAGTAATTTGAATCCATTGGATTTGTTGATTTTGAACATTGTTTTCTAAACTTGCAGAATATTATGATTTGATTCTCCTCTGAATATGACTACTATCATATTTGGTCTAGGGTTTCATAAGGATTTTGGGGTTCTATGATGAAGGTCCTTTAATAGTCCCCTATGTATACTTTTTACATTGAACCCTTAATTTCCCCTCTTTGGTTAGGGTCCCAGTTCTTCAGTTTCATTTATTCAAACAAATTCACCTCTCCCCTATCGCTAAACTTCTAGGTCATCCCACTAAGATGGAATATTCTACTCGAAACCATAAAAGACCATTAGTTTCATGTCTTCGCGTTAAGGTTGATATTACGCAGCACCTACCTTCAATAATTTGGATTCAAAATGGCGATGTTAGTTTTTCTTCAAGAAGTGGTTTATGAAAATATTCCTATCAACTGCTCTAATTTCCTCAAACTTGGATATTACCACGGATACTATGGTTATTGGGAAAGACCCTATGAGCACTCGTTGTATTTGAAAACCTCCACTATGTAAAGGGAAATCAGTTTGGATTGAGATTGAGAGACGGCATCTTGATGAGCATGTTGAACCCTCTAATGCTATGGTCCAACTTATGTCATCATCTGCCCCGGATTCCTACCTAGCACAATCCCAGTGCCAAGTTGATTCTTGTTCTGGGTTTGTGGATGCGGTCAATAATGCTGAACCTCCGGTAGGAAAATTCAGGACATATTCCATCCAATCATGAGAGAGTACATGAGACTCAATCTTTTTCGGGTGATTATAATTATGCAGATAATGAGAAAGAACATCATATTTAGGATGCTTATCATCCCTCGTGTTCCTTGAATGGTAAGAAACCTTTTACTAATCCTGATGGCATTATTACTCCATATCCTAAGAATAATCTAAAACACATTTATTATTATAAGTTATAGATAACAACTATCACTAGATCCTCAGGGCTTCAAATGAAGGAAATTAATATCCCTCCACATCCAGTGTTAAATGAACATCCATCTACTTCATCATCTATTGATGAAGGGGGATCCACCTCATTCGATAAAGAGGTCCCATAGTCTTGGACTGAGGCACAAGATGATAGAATTAATATTATTAATTGAACTCGTGTCATCAAATAAGGATACAAGGAGGAATTCTACCATTGGATTGAAGAACAATAAAGGTTCTCTTTTGGATGATATCATAATAAATCAGTAATTGTTGATGATTATGTCAATATTAGGGAGCATCTGTTTGATAGATTGTAACTTGAGCTTGACTAAAACCCTGGTTTTTACTATCTTAGACATTGGTGGGAATAATTTTTTAGTTGGTTAGTTAGGGAATCTTCCTGCTATTTAGTGTATGTTATCTCAATGTTCTACAGCCCGTTGAAAAAATGGTAAAATTTCATCTTGGTTTTATTGGTTCTTTGAGTGTATTTGGCTATCACATGAGATATGAAGTTCAAAGGGTCTTTGCTTTGTGATTTTCATGTTGTATTTTTTTTGTATATTTGTTATATTCTTTGTTGTTTTGGGCATTCGGGGCTATCTCCTGGACTTATAGGGATGGTTTTGAGGATCCTCAAAAGCAGTTCTAAAAACAATGGGTCATCAATTATTACTCTTCAAGGGTTTGAAGTAGTGTTTTGGCCAGAACATGCTATAATGAAAAAAGTACTTGTTTTCTGCATTGTTTGTCATACCTGCATCCATTGGATTTATGCGTTTGTCTTGATCAAGATAATAAGTTTCATTGAAACTGTTCAATGCACATGGTCTTCACTACAACAATACCTCTTGGAGGCACTGTTTGGAAGGTTCTTGGAGGCTTGATCCATGGTTCACATACTTGTTGTTCTGTCATTTCTGAAGCAAATGTAGTGTTTTGAATAAGGTATGCTTATGTTTGATCATATACTTTTCCCTCCATTCATTTTCTAGTTGGTTAAATTTCATTAAACCTCATGTAATAAATTACGTTACATTTATTGTTTACTAATTTCTTGGAGGTATATCGGTTGTCTCAACAAGTAATATCCTAGAGAATTTGGGTTTAATGATTTACTCATTTACTAAAAAAATATCAATTTATAAATAATATTTCAATAAAATATAATTTTTTACCACTGAAAATGATGTTATTTATTTTTTATATAAGTCAAATTTAGATTTCATAATAATAATATTTATTGTACTTATAATTGTAATTATAATTATAATTATAATAATAACAGAAAAATAGACATTAAATATTAACAATGGTTTTTAGAACTAAATATTCCCATTTCAAAATATTTAATCAATGATTAATATTACCAAGGCATGTGTCATGAAAACATCCCATCCCTATGAAATATCATACTCAAGATGTCAAACACATATCTTATAAATTTAAAGATATTCCAATCACCAAATCTCAATAAAATTATTAAAACATATCCCATTATCCTAGATCCTCTGCTTATTTGTTACTCCCAATGGATAAGACATACTTATAAAGAATCATGTTTGAAATTGTTTAATAAAATACAATATCTATTAAATCTCTAAAATATCAAAAATTTGATTGATTTTGGTGACTTAAAATACACACTATATGATTGAAATCAATTTACACTAAATTAGTGGTCAACTAAATTTCCAGTGTTAAAAGATGTATTCATTATTTGAATAAAATTGTGAAAATGATATATATAGTTGTGTTAATAAAAACAAAAAACTCACCATAAATAACAGAGGTTCTAAAGAAATGATTTTAAGAAATGATGAATATTCTTTTCATATTAATTAAAATAATTTAAACAATATTCATATATTTATAATTAAAAATGCATTCCTTATGAAAAATTGAAATTTCACATTATCAAATAATTACTAATACCATTTAAAAACAGTGGTTATTTTTTATTAATAATTTAAAATTAGGTACACCCTATATATTTATATATTTAATCTTTCCAACTTTAATATAAATGAACACATAAATATTTTCAAAATTAATTATAGTTTTTAATTCCATTTTTTACGAAGTATAGTTTTAAGAAGAAATCACAGTTGTCATAATAGAAAATACTACCCGAAAAAATTAATACATAATAATATGTCAATAAAATAATATCAGTATATATATAATTGATAAAAAATTGGGTAAATATAACTTGATATTATATAAACATCCGAAATTACCATAAAAATTATTCTATAAAAATAATAGAGAACATTTTTGAAATAGAGATGACATAAAAAAATCATACCCTTCGATGAAGTAGGCCCTATGTGAATAGTCTATAGTAGGTGTACCCGTCCCTGGAAGCTCATTCGTTCATCCTAAAAAATGATATAATGAACCAAAATTATATATAGGTAATGATAAATCGAACTCAATAATATAATTAAACATTACCATATAACTTTGGTAAATCATGGTTCAGTGATGAGAGTATTGACTTTGTACTACTTTATACATACCCCAAATGTTTCTATGATCTTATCGCATGTCTTCCTCAACTCACCAAATATCATAAAACAAGAACTGTCTATTTTACCTTTTTTCCTGAACTGTCATGAGTCCAAATCCACCTGGTCTTCTGATCCAAACATTACAAACTCTTAAATGACTTTTTTGATTACCTTGTTCCAAAATCTACTTTCAGGCATCATGTTAAAATCTCATGGGAAGGTTTTTTCCTGAAGAAAGAATATAAACATGGAACATCCCCTGTAAAGCCCTGACCCCAGTTTCCTAGAGCTGGTAAATTATTATATTACATTAGAAAAATTACAATAAATTTTTATCTAAATTTAAGGAATAGTTTTTGTATAATTTTAAATATAGATACATACACATGTTCCACCTTAGAACATGAAATTAAATAAAACATATAAGTTTTAATGGGAAAATCCACAACTATAAGTTTATCCCTATAGGTAATTAGTAATAAACTTCTTCATGTCCTAAAATAATTATTCCTTTGAAAGGGGACAGATCAAACGCTCAGTAAGAGTAAGCAATACAGTAGAAGATAATAAAAACAAAAGTATTAATCATGGTGAATAAATGAAAATACATTCCATTAAAAATAATTATCGATAACTCATTAAAGAAATAATATGAGGTTATTAAATATTGCCATAAATAATCATAATTATGTGAATTATACTAGTCAAATGACCACATAAACATTGAATTTATAGCTTAATAACGATGAAAATTCATATTACATGCATTCCAAAAAATAATGTCAAGGCTTCATCCCAAACATCTAAAAATGATTGAGACCTCAACCAAAAATATGTATAAAAATGAGCAAGGACTTGGCCAAGCCCATATCTATTTGTCCCATAAGACCTACCAATGTATCATGGTGCTATAGCAAGCCCCACGCAAAACATATTAATTCTAATTCATTCGTCATATAAATGAGGATAATCATAAACTACATATACATTCATATTGAAACTAACTTATGAAATGACAATAACATTTCTCAAAAATTAAGCATAAACACTAACCATTCGAAGTAAATTTTTCAATGGTTTTAGGATAGAACATCCATTGTTAAACAAATCATAATCCATTCAATTAAATATTGTAGATGATATCATAAAATATTAACTACATCAATACATAAGAATAATCAAGAGTGTCGAAAATGATTAAGACACTCTTATTAAATCATTGAGTAGTTCTTGAGATAAATACTTATTTACTTTAAAAGAAGAGTTGTTTGGGAAAATTATTTCTATAAAACCAGAGGTGAATTATATTATATTTACATAATAAAATGAGTGAATTTATAATGGTAATGGTTTCTAAAAACATATTATATAGTTACCTTAAAAATATGTAAGAATTTCTGAAATTCCCATGAAACAAGCTTGTATTTTGGAAGGAATTTGAATGATCCTTTTAAAACATGGTAATCCAAATAAAATAACGAAGGATTCTAGCTGGTAAATATATATAGTTCAGTCAAAAATAATTTATGAATAGTACGTAATAATACAATATAATTTAATTGTGGTAAGTAGACAATAAAAGTGACTGGAATGGAAATGGAGGTTCAGGAAGAAAACCCTTACCTTATGTTTGAATGTGTTCCTCATATGATCATAATGTCCTGAATAATCAAATTTTGGATCAGAAATTAATTATTCCACAATCTCATCTAAATTTAGTTGATTATTTATAACATTATTACGTTCATTTATGACCGTTTGGTGGGTTAAGATATTCTATTTCATTGACTGGGATCATATTCTTCCTTAGTTTTCTTGACAAAATTTCTTATATTCATATATGGATAAATATGTAAAATGAAAATGGTTTTAAATAATAGAAGTTTTATGTTAATATTGAACATCTAGAATATTACATGGTTATAAAATTAGTTTGGTTATTATTATTGATGATGAATTATAATATAAAACATTACTGACAATTATTTGTGTTAATTGGTAGTTCTAGATCACAACAAACTCATTTTAATTAATAAATTAATATCATGTGTACAAAAGGATTAAAAAATATAAATTAGTTAAAATACATATATTATAGTATGGTTCTACCATCAAAATAGTTTCATGACCAATATTGTTGATGATAATAGAAATATAAAATCCATCATCCTAGAATGATATAAATTAACACATCTCGGATGGTGTTTTCATTATAATACAAATGAATGAAAAAAGAACACATGATAAAGAATTATTCCTTTATCATAACAAAATTCTAGTACAATTAAGGTACTAGTGTCCTCAAAGCATTTGTATGAAAGGATGTGAGGAAATAAACGAAATGAAAGGAACCTGAAAAAAAAAGAATTGAAATAACTAATTTACCTAATGAAGTAACATTCCTTGAGGGGATCTTTAGGGAAGAAGATTCAATATTTTTAGGAGACCAAAGGATTATGGTAATGGGTGAGGAGGTGGGGATTAGATTTGGTCATATTTTAGACAGGGCACAAGGCTTGATCAGACTAAATAGAAGAGGGAGTGAGGGAGGTGGGTGTTTATAGTGGAGGAGAGGAGTAATTTTTGAATATCTTAATAATTATTTTATTATTTTTCCAAAGAAAATAATATTATTGATTCTTATAACCATTAATAGTAATTTATTCATGTGATTTTTAACCACAGAGTCTTACATCAGCCATACATCACCTATAACTCATGAAATATGGTATTTAGTATTTATCATAAATTATCGTATTTTATTATTCATCAAAAATTCAATTATACTAGAAAAATA
Organism: Viscum album; assembly: GCA_963277665.1. Taxonomy (NCBI): domain Eukaryota; kingdom Viridiplantae; phylum Streptophyta; class Magnoliopsida; order Santalales; family Viscaceae; genus Viscum; species Viscum album. Next base: position 1,603,034,222 of record OY728143.1, on the reverse strand, counting down.
CCAAAAAAATAACAATATTTCATCAAGTAAAATCCATAAACTAACTTCATTTTTTAAATAAATTTTTTTAAATATTATTAATTTAATTTTCAAATAAATTAATATTTTTTTAAAAAAAAATTTTGAATCTCTAATTTGTTTTATATATCCTTGAAAAATTATTCAAGTTATCATTTTCATAATGACTGTAGAAAATAAAATTATAATATGAATTTCAATTCATATGGGTCATATTACTTTTCAAATTACTATTCATAAGGGTATGTTAATATTCACAAAAAATTATGTTTATCTTATCAGACTCCAAATATCATACTAAACACAACTGTCTATACTAGTTTTTCGAAATTAAAATCATGGATGTAGAAAAATTATTATTACTCTCAAGGTTATAACACAATGTTGTTTGTAGAGAAGACTTTTTTCATGCATTCAATATTAAATTTATTTTCAAAATAATGGGGTGTTACATTATCCCATTATTAAATAAATTTCATCATAAAAATTACTATAACGTTACAACAAAAAAAAGAATTTTGTAGTTCTTAATCGTAAGATTCTCAGACTCCCTTGTTGCCTCTTTGATTTTATGTATTTTCCAATCTAACATTACTAGTCGAGTCATTGTATTCCTCAATAGTTGTTATTTAGTGTCCAGAATCTAGATAGTCTCTTTGTAGTAAGATAGGTCAGATTCCAATTCTATACATTCAGAAGGGAGTACATGCATTGGGTTTGGCATGTACTTTCTCAACAATAAGACATGAAATAAATTTTCTTCTTTAGAAATTCTAGGTTGTAAAGCCAAATTATATGAAACAGCTCTTATAATCTCTAGAATTTAAAAAGGTCCAATGTAACTAGTGCTCAATTTCCTTTTCTTCCCTAATCTTATAACACCATTCCATATATATAATTTCAATAAAACATGATTTCTGACTTGAATCTCCTAATCCTTCCTTTGATTATCAGAATATATTTTTTGTATACATTAAGCTTCATTGATATGGCCTTGAATATTCATTACCTTTTCTATTGTTTCCTACACAAGAACAAGGCTCGTGAGCTTCCTTCTTCCAACTTCATTCCAACATGTTGATGTATGACAAATAGTTCCATATAATGATTCATATGGTGCCATTTTAATTCTTGAATGGAAACTATTTTTGTAGGAAAAATCCACTAAAGATAAATATTGATCCCACATATGATGAAATTTATGTGAAAATGACCTCAACATATCAACAATGGTTTGGATCATCCTTTATGATTTCCCATCAGTTTGTGGGTGATAAGTAATACTCATTCAATGATCTGTATCTATATATTTCTGAACACTTGGTCAAAACATTGATCCAAATCATAGATCAGGATCAGAGAAAATTTAGATAGGTGATCCATGAAGTCTCACAACTTCATTGATATAGATTCTTTCTAGGTTATTGAGTTGAAAATCCTCCCTTAAAGCAACAAAATGTGAAAATTTCGTAAGTTGATCGATAATTAACCATATTTCATAATTATTTCATGGTGTTTTGGGTAATCCAATGAAAAAATACATGGTTATTTTATCCTAATCTCATGTTGGAATATGTAAGGGTTACATTACTCCTCTAGGATGTTGTTGTTCGACATTTACTTGTTGATAGACTAAACATCTTGCTACATAATCATCAATTTTCAGCATCAGGTTGTCCCACATGAGATTTTACCTCAAATATATATGAATTTTATTGTTACCATGTTTTATTGTATAAATTTTAGCTATGAGAATCATCTATGGAGTTTATTTTAGCTCGGGTTGAGAAGGAACACATATCCTTTTAAAAAAAATTGAATTTCATCTTCACACATGAAGTAAGCCAACATCCCTTCTTTCACAGCAGTAATTTTTTTTGACAATTCTCATCATTAGAATATGAAGCATTAATTATTTCCAATAAATATGGTTGGGACTAGATCCATGTACAAAGGATCCTTGTCAATCCTTTTTTTTGGTGAGAACTCCATGATACTTTCTCCTCATTACATCAGCTAACTTATTTTCCTTTCGTGGGGGGTGGTGTATGGAATAATCATAATTGATGAGTAGTAAAATCCATCACCTTTTCCTCATGTTGAGTTCTTTCTATGAGGAGTTATATTTTAGACTCTTATAATTTGTATATATCTCCCATTTTTCTCCATTGAGATATTGTCTACATATCATTAGAGAAATGATTACCACTACTAACTCAAGATCATGAGTAGGATAGTTTTTTCATTAATTTATATCTAACATGACACATTGGTAATAACTATATAATTCTGCATAAGGAAACAACCATTTCCTTTTATTAATGCATCACTATCGATCACAAACCCATCCTTCCCCGATGGTAGAGTTAAGATTATTGCATTCACTAATCTCCTCTTAAATTATTCGAAACAATAATTATATTATTTTTTCCATTAAAACATAACCCCTTTACATGTATTCTATGTCATTGGGTTGGCTAAATGGGAGATGTTATTATTAAAACTCCAATAACAACCTACTAAACAAATAAAAATACAAACCACATTTATGGTCATTGGAGTAGGCTATTCTTGCAAGACCACTGTCTTCGCAAGATCAATAGATATTCCATCCTAGAGATATTGTGGACCTTAAAGGAATGTGATTTAATCCAGAATTTTTAATTTCTAATCATCATATATAATTTATTTCTTCTAATAGTATTTTGAATAGCATGAAATTGATTTTTTTATCCTTGTAGCTTTCGGAGTATACCATGATTCATCATTAAATACCACTGAAATGTCATTAATATATTAATTGGAAAATATATTCTTTATATCCATGAAAAATAATGGATCATTAGTCATTCCAAAATGAATTCATATAAACTCATAATGCACATGCCATGTTCGAAATGTTGTCTTTTTTTTTATCTTCCTTACTCACACAAAACTGATGATATCCAAATCGAAGGTCAATCTTCGAAATATATTGGGATCCATGAAAACGATCAAATAGGTCATCAATGTGTGGTGTGGGATACTTGTGCTTTATTTTTATATCATTTATCTACTCATAGTCAATGCACAACCTCATAGATCCATCATTCTTTATAATGAAAAGAACATGGGCTCTATATGGAGAAACACTATGGAAAATAAATCATTTTCCACTCAATTTCACTAGTTTTTTTTTCAGTTACAATAATTTTATAGTGGTCATTCTATAATGGGTATTTGATATGGACCATGAATCAAGAAGTAAGTCAATGGAGAAATCAATTTTCCACTCTAGAGGATGTCTCTGAAAATCTTCTAGAAACACATAAACTTATTTATGAAGAATATGTACATCCTCAATTTGAACATTCATTTCCTCGCTCATAGTAATTGAATTCCCTACCTCCCCAATAATTGAATTTAGTAGAGCTACTAGGGGTTGATCTATATTAGAATCAGATGGTGATGTTTCTTCTCTAATGATTTGGGATTCCACATCATCCAAAATAATTGTAATTTCCGTCTTCTTGCAATAAATTTTATCATCATGGTTCAAAAGACAATTCATACTGAGAATTATATCAAAATCTATCATGTGTGTATATATACGCCATAATGGGGACTTCTTGACCCAAATCAGTGGCAATGATACATCCCTTCAGAGTTTCGACAAGAAAAATCCAATACTAACTCAATTGGAAATGTCTACTTTCTTGGAAAAATGGGATGATATGATTGAATACAATAATCTAGAATGAAATAAACCATTTTCTAAGTTTGGGGAATGGAATAATGAACCTGCCACCACGTCATTATGAACATCAATATGAGCAGTTGTGATCACATATTCTTTCCCTTTCTCCCAAGACTCATTTTATCATGATTCCATGATGCTTTGGACAATTATTAATAGCATTCCCTATCTCCATAAATTAATATCATTGATCATTAATAGCTTATTTCGTCTGTTACAATCACTGGAATTATGGAATTTATATCAACACTTGTAACACTCCCCTATTCTTTTTAAGAAGATACAAGGGTGATTCCTTCCACAATTATCATAAGGTGGAAAGTCAACTCTTCCTTTCTTCCTCATTTCATTATTTCCTTTTCCATAGTTTTTATTAACCCTCTTATTCTCTTACATTCTTTTATATTCACAAGACATTGAGAAATCCTTTTTCATCATGATATGATATGAGATTATATATCCATATGATGAAAATCATAGGGATATTAGATCCCTTCAGTTTAATGGATTTAAACCATCAAAGAATCAATAAATATTTCTCCTTGGATTACATATGTTGTCTGTGGCATGTCTTACTATCGCTATGAAGCTAGATTCATACATTGAAACATTATCATCCTCTTTTTTCATCTGATTTTGAAACTTCCATTCTTTATCTCTTCATTGTTCATAAGGGAAGTATTTTTCTATGAATATTTTCTTAAAATCCCTCCATTACATTTCTCCTATTTATTTATAGTACACTGTGTTTTGAATTAAATCCACCACTGATCTGCGTCTCTTGATATATGATAAAACTCTATGACAACATTTCCTCTTTAGTTACATCCTAAAGAGAGAAATATCTTCTCTAATGAAAATATCCACTACTCTTTTGTTAATGGGTTTATGGTCCTAATAAATGATGGAGGTTTTTGTTACATAATGTAGTCTTTTATAGCTCATCTAGTTTGTGGATTCGGATTCTCCATACGTGCATAGTTATTGATCAAAACTTGATTCAACTATCCCAGTATAGTTATATGATTCCCAACACCAGTCACAGCACTAGAGACAACATCATTATCTGGCATCAGAAGGAACTCCCGACACGTGACATGTACATTCATGTGGTTTTAATTACTTCTACAAGGATCCATTTCTAAATAATGGTACACACTATATTTGGTTATGAACCATAATTTATAATATCAACATAGAAAAATAATTATCATATATAATCTCATAATCAATTTCATGGTTTTTTGGAAAAAATTACATTTAAATAATTCATAATGACCTCTTACGAAAATGTGAATTATCCTAAGAAAATCCCCTGGGGGTGTCAAACCGTGTGTGTAGTATGGCCTATTGTTGTGAACTAAGATACCCAGACTCAAGCCTGAAACTCCTTGTTGGTGGTTTCACACCTAGGTACATATGTTCAAGAACCACGTCCCCTTGTAGTACAATCATAGGGATGTATTTTCTAGAAATATCGACAAAATCAGTAATTTACCAATATTCAATGATGTTCTTGTATATTTATTATCAAATACTATATTACGGGTTTTCCCCTAATCTAGGATTTCATAATCTAGTTTTCATTTTCTCTACTCAACTTCATCTGAGAGTAACTGTAAAGACATGACGCAAGTTGGCCTGATCTGATGCATTACTATATTAGAATGGTAGAATTATAAGAAATTTGTATCCCAAATGAAAAAGTAGTTTAGTAGATTATGAAATCTAGATAAATACATAACATCAACATTAAATGTTTAAATGAAATACAACATATACGTTCTATTTGGTACATCCAAAACAATAAGTTTATCCCTATTGGTCATTCATAATGAACTTGTTCATGTCCTGAGAAAAAGAATCATAAGATAGGGCTGAGCTCAAAAGATTAGTAAGAGTTATAAATTCAGAGAAAGATAACATAAAAATAAACACTAGCCATGGTAAATAATTGATAACACATTCCTTTAAAAATAATAAACTTGAACAAATTATAGTAGGAATATGATAAGTGTAAATATTTCCACAAATAAACATAATCATGAGTATTCTACTTGTGGATTAACCCCATGAACTATTAATTTATATCAACAGAATGAGGGAAATTCATATTCCTGGAATTCTAAAATATACCATCTGGGCCTCAAATTATACATCTTAAAATTAGTAAGGCCTTGGCCATAACCATATTTATAAATGGGTAATCCCTCACCCAAGTCCATATCTATTTATCTCCTATGACCTTGTAACGAATCAAACTTTTTAATTATATATGTTTCCTAAATTTTTGTGTTATTTTATTTTATACTCAACAAAACTATATCCTTATTTAATGAAGTTGGTATAATTAAAATGAGATAGTTGGGTTTCAACTGTTATATGACCGTTGGTTAATATGAATTTTATAATCTATAATCTGACCATTATGTTTTTATAAGTACATTTATCTTGGTCAATTAATATAGAAATTAGATAGAATGGCCTCATTTAGTATACTGTGGCCATATGATTCCCATATGATAGAGCTTGGGAAGGAGGTAGCATCACTGGGATTTTCTCTAGACCAAGCCCAAGCTGAACATCAATATATATATATTGAACAGAATCCCCTAAGAGAGTAGTTCAAGCTAATATAAATCACCACTCAGGCAATATTTTCTATGCCACCACAAGATTCTATCACTACAACACACCTTACACTTATGCAGTATGCTGGTGTTATAAGGGAATATGTAACGAGACCTTCGCTTCTTTGTGTAATCATTTTATATTAAAAAAATTTATTTTTTCTTATGCCACAGTATGTGAATTTCATATATCCAGATAATTATAGGATGTTTATTATTGATGAATTTAGAAAAAACGGTTATTTTGAAATATTTGTTAATCTTTAAATAATTTATAATGTGAAATGGTTTTCCAAAAATGGACTTCTCCAGTTCGGATCATTAAGAAATTTAGAGTCTAATAAGATCAATTTAATTTTTAGTGAATAGTAACTTTTGAATAGTAACATACACTTATGAATAGTAATGAATAGAAATGAATAGTGAATTTTCCAAAAAAATAGAACCGTCACCCATGAATGTATAAATACAATATAAATATAATAAAAGTGAAAAAACGTTCATAGTATAAGTTTTTGTATTTATGTATGTAATAAATATTTTATTTAAAATTTTATAATTAATTTACTATTTTAAAATGGAAATATATTTTCAAGTAATATAATAATAAATTGTTAGTTTATTGTATTATGGTTATACGATAATTTTATGGGACGATTATAACATTTTAATGGTGTTACAAAATGAGTTAATGTTTTAAAGTGGTATTTTACGAATAAATAATGATTTAATTAAAAAATTAAATTAAAAATATCTAGAAAATTATTTTCATAAAATAGAGTTCATTTAAAAATTCAGATCATCATTATTAGTTGAGGGTAAATTTTTTGGATTTTTCTTAAATAGTGGAATTTTACGGGAATAGTAAAAATATTGTTTTGATTTTCAGGTGTTTAAGGAAATCATTAATGATGTAATAATGATGTTGGATTTTTGGTAGACTTATGAATAGTTTGATATGCTATGAGGTGTCCGATCTGGCCAATACCATTGGAAAATACCATGGTATATCAAATGGTTTTGCAAATACCACAGATGAGTTGTCCCTTGAAAATTAATAATTTATTCCCTCACTTTTCCTATAAATAGCAATCCATTTCCCTCATTCATTTCATTTCAAAATCCTCCTCATAATTTTGTATCTCATTAACTCCCACGGCGTCCTCCCAAGGTTACCTGAATCTTCCCAAGGTCCCGACCATCACGCTTTCGAAGTTTCTCTTCAAGGTAAGGTAACCATTCACCCTCCTCTTTTAAGTCTTGGCTTCATTTATGTTATGTTTAATAGATACATTTTATTATTATGGGGATTGTTCATATATATATATACTAATTTAAATTTCATTTCCAAATGATGAGAGTGCCTTTCCACTCTAATAAATTTATTTTTTCATTTTTTAAGTGACATCGTTAGGCTGCCGAATTTTTTTAAAAGAATTAGCAAATTCTCTATTCCTTCGAGTTACATTTTCTTATGGTATTTCCTTCAAATCTCCAAACCATGATTTTATTTCTTTTTATTCAATAACCATACGGAATTGTGAGTTATTTGTTAGTGTATTACTCTTTTACACTTTCTTTTAAATGTTTTCAAAAACAATCTTATATAGCGGTTATGTTGTAGATTTTTCGTCTCAAAATCACTCTTTTTTCACATGAAATTCTCTTGTATTATTTATGTGAATACCCAAATATATTTTCATATCCTAGGGTATTAATCAATACATAAAATTGATCTATCTGACATTGTAATTGACATACATATAACCCTCACTCCCTTTCCATTGGTTATAAATTACTTAATGATCATATTTTTAAAAACTTTTAAAAAGTCACAATTTTGAAATGAATTTTTTTTGTTATTCCCTATGGGTTATTTGTGAATTTTTTTATTATGATCTATGTGGATTAAATGAAAATGAAAAAATATTAATGGTAATACCTTATAGCACACCAACACATTTGGTAAATAATTCAATCTCTATAGATGACAACTTTCAAGATACCTTGGTAAAAACACTGGTAATTTTTATGACACCTTCAAGATAAAAATTAATTATATGATCATGAATTTCTAAATGAATTGTTTTATCCACATATTCAAGTTATTATTAATGTTATTTTAGTTATTATATTCTTATTCTTCCATTTCTTAGGCCTTTATGAATTTTATCATGTTATTATTAATATTTCTCAAGATCACATGTCAACTGTTTCACATGTTTTTCATACTGAGCCTTCTGCTCACCTTTTCCATTCATGTATGTCTCCAAGATATGATATGTAGTAATTTTAAAATGGATGAACCTATTATTAAGAATTGTGAATTTTTTGGAGGAATGTTTTATGTTTTTTCCTATATTCTGTTCCTGATTTCTAGGACACTAGACTAGAATGATCCTCTAATTGTAAAATGTAAGGAAAAGATACATAATTGAAAGGTGGGATTCCTTAGTTGGTATCAATGTATAACTTATTTATTTATATAAATTATTCTATGAAATATTTAGGAATAATCCTATCGATATTTTTATATATAGGAAAACTTCCTGGTATTTTGGTGAGTATTGAGTAAGTGGTTTATCTAGAAAATACATCCATGTATGGATACGAGTAGGTAGAGGTGGCTCTGGAATAGAGGTACCTACTAGTGAAAACATTGACAAGGAGTTTCGGGCTAGACCCAAGGCATCATGGTTCATGACAACAGGCCGTTCCACAGTCTTGGTCACAACATTCCTGGGGGATATGTTTGGTTAATCATAAGATTTATATGAATCATTATGAAGGATTTATAGAGAAATGTAATTTTTTAAAGATGTTTTAAGACATAAAATCCTTTATTATTTAATGAATCATTTATTAAATATGTCTCTCACTAAGATTTCGTTCATTTAGAAATGACGGCCAATATGTGTAACTGTGCGAATGGTGATCGCAATGGGTCATGAACTGACATCACTCTAATGGATTTCAGAATGGAAACATTTATACAAATGATTAACCCACTGACTCATGTTATAGGAAATAACATGGATCAAGCTAAGAGATCGATCTCACCGCGATGGGAACAAAACTCTGTTGAGTCCTTTATGCATCAATGACCATCAACATTCAGTGGATCAACCGACACATTGATTGAAGAATAGTGGATTAGTGATATATAGAAGATCATTTATGTGCTCCGCTGTTCAGAGCTAGAGGAGGTCACCCATTTGGTCTATCACTATGAGGGAGAAGCTGATCAGTGGTGGAAGATGATTAAAAACATGAGGCAAAGAGTATGGGTTGAAACTATGGAGTGGGAAGAGTTCATATAGTTCATCTTCAGAAATAATATACCTTTTTCTTTGAGAAAAATAATGGAGAAGGAGTTTCTTGAGGTGATGAAGAAGGAGAAAGAATCTGTGGGAATATACGAGATGAACATTACAAGAATTTCCCGTTATACCTCATGCTTTGTCATAGATCCAAATGGTAAGGTTGATAGATTCTTTGGTATACTAATTCCTCATCATTGATAGAATCTAGACAATTGGGACAATGATAGCTATGAGGGGATCATACGGAGTGGAATGAATGTCGAACTGGAGTTAGATGAGACGTAGTGGTGTCATTAATCAAATGAAAAAAAGAGATCTATGGATCCCATCTTAAGGAGGACCTTTGATCAATGAAGAGGATGAAAGTACGTGAAACATCCCATATGTAATAAATGTTGAAAGAAGCATTTGGGTAAATGCGAGATCGGGAGCGGGAAATGATACAAATGTGGAAGGGATGGCCATATTATGAGGAATAGTCATAGAGATGTGAAACCTAAACATCCAAACATTAAGGAAAAGTTGAAGATGGTGTAGGCCCTACCTGATGTTCAGTGCTTTATGTGTGGACAAATGGGGCACTTTTCCAATCACTGTCCAAATCTAAGGGTTGTGGAGGGGAACCACCATCAGCCTCAAAAAACGCCACAGGAGCAAGGTCATTCTTTTTCTATCATGATATTTAATTTGAATATCCAAATGATGTGGTACCAGTTACTCTCATGGTTCTCTCAATGCAAGAAAGTACTTTGTCTGATTTCGGTTCTATGCATTCCTATATTTTCTCCATGTTTGAAAAGAATTTGGAATCATCCCCCGAATTTTTAAAAGAAGTGATATCCTTCAAGACTCATGGTTGGATTATCCAAGCATTGTTAGTGTTTAGAAACTCTATAATTTACATTGGTTAGCACAATATTATCATAAATATAGTAGTCATTCCCAAGCTGGAATTCGACATTATACTAGGTATGGACTGGCTCTCAAAGTATAATGCTATGATCATATGAAGAAGTAAGGAAATCTCACTATTTTTAAATGAAAACCCTACACTTATCTTCCTAGGAGATATATCACAACCTAATATTTTACTAGATGAAAATTCTATATCATTATTTTTGGGATTTATTAGTGATAATGAAGAAGTAAGTGAGAGTTTGATGATAGAAAATATCCCCATCATCCAAGAATACGATGACATATTTCCTTGAGGAGTAACCTTGATCTCCCCAGAAAGAGAGGTAAAGTTCTCTATTTAACTCATACCTGGATCTCATCTAATATCAAGGACCCCTTATATGATGGAGAATGTGGAGCTAGAGGAATTAAAGAAACATCTCCATGATATTTTGGAGAAGATGATAATATGACCAACTGTGTCTCCTTCGAGAACACCTTTTCTCCTTCTGAAGAAGAAGGATGGATCGATGCGGCTATGTATTGATTATAGAGAACTAAACAAGATCATAGTACCGAAAAAACACCCTCTACCAAGAATTTATGATGAATATAACCAACTTCATGGGGATCAATTACTCTCTAAGATTGATCGTTGATCTGGTTATCATCAATTGTCGGTAAAGAAAAAAGATATTCCAAAAAAATCCTTCTGATAAAAATATAGTAATTATGAGTTTGTTTTTATTCCTTTAGGACTAACTAATTCACCTTCTATTTTTATAGAATTGATGAATAGTGTCTTTAAAGACTACATTAATAAAAAAATTTAGTTTTTATTGATGATATTCTGATATATTTCAAAAGTCGTTTGAAGAATGAGGATCATCTAAGGGTTATTTTGAAAACATTACAGAAGAAATGTGTTTTAGGAAAGTTCAATAAATTTTAATTATGGTAACAACTGGTTTCTTTCATAGGGAACATTGTTTCCATTTATGGAATCATAGTTTCCCCTATAAAGAAAAATGTTTTAATGGAGTGGCCTTTGCCTACATCCATAACTGTTATATTTAGTTTCCTTTGATTAGTGGTATATTATAAGAGGTTTGTGAAAAACTATTGTTGACTTACTAATACATTAATCATGTTAAGATGAAAAGGGGTCAAGATCATCTGGGAAAAGTAGTGTGAGGAAATATTCAAAGAGCTGAATAGGTGATTGGTTACTATACCCATGTTAACTCAACCCTAAAGTGGAGAATGATTCGTTATTTTCAGCGATGAATCCCTGAACGGTCTTGGTTGTGTCCTCATGAAAAATGAAAAGGCCATTGGTTATTCACCGTGAATGTTGAATAAACTTGAGAAGAACTATCCTACATATGATCTGGAGATAGCTGCCGTCGTTTTTTCTTTGGATATATGGAGGCACTATCATTATAGGGACAAATGAGAACTATACATAGATCATCAAAGTTTGAAGTATATTTTCACAAAAAAGTAATTTAACATGATACAAAGGATATGATTGGAACTACTCTTAGAATATAATTGTTCAATTAATTATCATCCAGGAAGAGCAAACCAAGTCACTAATGCATTACACAAGAAATACCCACTTGTTTTATCCATTATTAGGATTCAAAGAGATCCTTTGATAAATAACCTAGTAAAACTGGACAAGGGAATTATAAAGGAAGAGACATCATCAACCCTAACAAAAATTATTTCTCAACCATCACTACTAGGGAGGAACATGAAATAATAGAAATAAGATCCTTAGTCAAAGATGGTGTTTGAGGGTGTGAAGGATGAGAAGTTTTATAAGTTCAATACTGATCAAGAAGGTGTACTAAAATTTCATACAAGACTATGTGTTCCATCTATTTCGTAATTAAAGAAGCAGCTGATGGATGAAGTTCATATCTCTAAACTCTCTGTATAACTTGGTAGCATTAAAATGTATAGGTACCTTAATGATCATTATTGGTGGGATAATATGAAAAGGTAGATTGCTTACTACATGTCATGGTTCCTTGTATGTCAGCATGTGAAGGCGGAGTGAAAACATCCTTTTGGGGTATTGCTACCACTGCCCATACTAGCATGGAAGTGGGACAATATCACTATGGAATTTGTCACTGGCCTCCTGAGAACTTCCAAAGTCAATAATGTGATATGGGTTATTGTTAATACTCTCATAAAGACTTCCCATTTTATCTCTATCTGAGAAGATTTCCCTCTTGGTCAATTATCTAGTAATTACATGAAGGAAGTGGTGAGGCTGCATGGAATTCAACATTCTATCGTATCTGATCATGATTCAAGGTGAAAATAATATTTCTGGAGAATGTTTACACAAGCTATGAGCACTGAATTGAATTTTGGTATGTCCTATCACCCCAAAACTGATGGCAACCTAAAAGAATTATTCAAACCCGCAAGGATATACTAAAAAATTTCAATGGAATTTAAAGGTGGATGGGATCAACATCTCCCTTTAGTTGAGTTCTCATATAACAACAATTCCACTCGAGCATTAAAATGGAAACCTATGAGAATCTATATGGGATTCGATGCAGAACTAATACTTTTTGGGATAATGTTGGTGAGAGAAATCTTTTTGGTCATGATCTTGTGCAAGGGATAATAGAAAATTTCAATGAAATCTAGCAACACATTATGGCAGCTCATAGTCAGCAAAATATCTACATCGACAACCATCAAAGGGATGTGGATTTTGATGTTGTGGACAAATCCTTTCTTTGGATTAATCCTTGGAAGAGAGTCATGGGGTGTGGGTAAAAAGGGATGCTCAGCCCTATGTACAACGACCCCTATGAAATCATTGATCGTTTGGGAGTAGTGGCCTATCAGCTTGCACTTCCTCTAAATCTAGTAGAACTTCATAATGTCTTCCACGTATCCCTCTAGAGGATGTACATACCTGACTATTCACATGTACTAAATCCTAAGGTGGTATAACTGGAACATGACCTCTCTCATGTGGAGCAGTCGGTGGAGATCTTGGATTGTATAGATATGGTTATACGCAAGAAGAATAACCACCTTGTTATGGTGTTGTGGAGGAACCACAAATGTGAAGAAGCCACATGGGAACCAAAGAAGTCTATGAGACAGAAGTACCCACAAAATTTATCATCATATGGTACAAGAGAAAATTTAGGGGACAAAAGTCTATAAGGGAGGAAGAATGTAACGACCGAAACATTTTAATTATATATGATTCCTAAATTTGTGTGTTATTTTATTTTATACTAAACAAAAATATATAATTTAATTAATGAAGTGGGTATAATTAAAATGAGACCACTGGGTTGCGACTATTATATGACCTTTGGTCTATATTACCTTCAGATAATATAATCTTAAAAATGTGTTTTTTATAAATATAGCTATATTTGTTAATTAATACAGAAAGAAGACTGAATGACCTCATACAGTAGACTCAGGATATATGAAGCCCATCTGTTGGATCTTCGACAGTAGGTAGCATCACTGGGCTTTGCTCTGGACCATGCAAAGATGAACTTTAACATATGAATCGTTAACATAATCACCTAAGGTCGAAGTTCAAGATGATAGAAATCACCACTTGGGAAATGTTGTCTGAGCCACCCCAAGATTCTATCACCATAGCACACCTTACACTTATGTCCTATACTGGTGTTATAAGGGGTTATGTATCGAGACCTTAGCTAAATTATGTAATAATTTTATATAAATTAAATTGTTATTTTTTCTTATGTCAATGTTTGTGAATTTCAAATATCTGGAATATTATAGGATGTGTATTATTGATGAATTTAGAAAAAAATTGTTATTTTAAAATATTTCTGTATTCTTTAAATAATTAATAATATGAAAGGATTTTCAAAAAATGGTCATCTAAAGTTGGGTTCAGCGAAAAATTTATAATATAATATGATCAACTTGATTTTAAGTGAATATTAATGTATGATTTGTAACATACCCTTATAAATATTAATGAAAACTAATGAATAGTAAATTGGCCGAAAAAATTGAAAATCCACCCATGAATGTATAAATACAATTTAAACATCTAAAAAGTGAAAAAACGATCAAAATATAAGTTCTTGTATTTTTGTAGGTCATAAATATTTTATTTACAATTTTATAATTAATTTTATAATTTAAAATGGAAATCTATTTTCATTAAATGTAATCATAAATTGTTACTTTATTTTATTATTGTTATACAATATTTTTATGGGTCTTTGATTACTTTTTTAAGGTGTTACAAAATGAGTTATTGTTTTAAAGTTGTATTTTTATAATACATAATGACATTATTTAAAAATTAAATTTAAAATATTTAGAAAATTATTTTCAGAAAATAGAGTTCATTTTTGAATTCAGAGCATCGATATTAGGTTTGGGTAAATATTTGGAATTTTTCTGAAATAATTGAATTTTCATTGAATAGTAAAAATACAGTTTTGCGTTTAAGGTGTTTAACAACATCATTAATGATGTAATAAGGATGTAATATTTCTTCTAGACATATGAATTGTGAGAAATTCTATGAGATTCCCCATGTGTCTAATACCATTTGAAAATACCATGTTCAAGTACATGGTTTTCCAAATACCACTGATGAGGTGTCCATTGGAAATTAAAAATTCATTCCCTCACTTTTCCTATTAACACCATGTCATTTACCTTATTTATTTGATTCCAAAATCATTCTCAACATAGTTCTCATCTCTTTACCTCCCAATAATTAATACCAAGGTTTCCTCAATCCTCCCAAGGTCTTGACCTTCATACTTTCGATGTTACTCTTCATGGTATGGGAACCTTTCACCCTTCTCTTTTAAGTCATGGCTTCCTCTATGTTATGTCTTATTGTTCCATTTTATTATGATGGGTACTGGTTCTCTTATATACTTACTATATTCCATGTCTTATTATAATGATGAGTATTCCATTCCACCCAAATCAATTTTTTTTTATTTTTTAAGTGACGCTGTTTGGCTACCAAATTTTTTGTAATAGAAATCGCATATTCACTTTTCATTCGAGTTTCATTTTCATATGGTATTTCATTCAAATAACCACACCATGACCTCATTTATTTTTATTTTATACCCACACTATATTATGAGTTATTTATCATTGGGTGACTCTTGTCCCCTCTCTTTCCAATGTTATCTGAAACCTTGTTATATAGCTATTATGATGCAGAATTTACGCCTCAAAATATCTCTCTTTATCTCAATAAATTCTCTTGAATTATTTATGTGAATACCATATTATATTTTCGTATATAGAGGTATTAATCAATAAATAAAATTGATCTATTTGACTCTGTAATTTACATACATATAACCCTCACTCCCTTTCCCTGGGTTTTAATTACATAATGATCATGTTTTAAAGAACTTTTAAAACATCATGATTTGGAAATGAAACCCATTTATTTTATTTTATATGGGTTATTTATGAAATGCTTCATTATGATTTATGTGGATCACAAGAAAATAATGACATATAAAAGTTTTTCACTGATATAGATTCAATGAATTGGGTGAGTAAATCAATATTTAGGGATGACAAGTTTCGCAATATCATGGTGAATAACCTTGGTAATTTTTATGACACCTTGGGGATAAACCTTGGTGATATGTTCATGAATATCTAAATGAAATTAGGTATTTAGAGATTCATGTTATGATTCAAGTAATTTCTTTTATTATAATCCTATTATTCCATTGCTCATTCCATTATGACTTTTATTATGTACTTATTAATGTTTCTCAAGATCACATGTCAACTGTTTGACATGTTTTCCATAATTATCTTTCTACTCACCCTTTCTTTTGATATATGTCTCCAGGATATGAGATGCAGTAATTGTATAGAGGATGAACCTATGATGAATCTTTAAGAGTGGTTCAGAACAATTTTTTTTGTTGTCTTCATATATTATGTTCCTGATTTCCAAGACAATAGACTTTAAAGATCCCCTGTTTGTAAAATGTAATGAAAAGTAATGTAATAGTATAGAGGGTTTCTATAGATGGTGTCAAAGTATATTTTAGTTATTTATGGAAATTAGGCTATGAAAACATTATGAATAATCATATTGAAATTTTTAAATATAAGAAACTATTATAGTATTTTGGTGAGTATAGAGTAAGTGGTTTATCTAGAAAATACATCCATGTCTGCATATGAGAAGATAGAGGTGGCTCTAGAATAGAGGTACCAAGGATTGAAATCTCCAACAGGGAGTTTTAGGTATGACTCGGGGTAGCCTGGTAGACAACAATAGGCCTTGATGCACTCCTAGTTACGACACTCCCATGGGATATGTTCGGTTAATCATAATCTTTTTATAAATTATTATGAAGGATTTATAGAGAAATGTAATTGTTTTACTACGTTTTAGGAAATAAAATAATTTATTGTTAAAATATTTTTAAATGAAATAAGTATCTAAATAAGGTATCATTATTTTATAAATGTAGTTGAATAAGAGGAACTGTGAAAATGGTGACCGCAATGGACCATGCATTGATGGCCCTTCAATGGAAGCCAGAATGGAAGAATTTATGTGAATAATGAACCAACTGACTCATGTTATGGGAAATCACATGAATCATTATGAGAGACTAATCTCACCGCCAAGGGAAAAACATTCTTTTGAGTCTATTATGCGTCAACAGCCACCATCCATTAGTGGATCAACCGACCCATTGATTGCTGAATAGTGGATCAGCTCTATAGAGAAGATCTTTTCTGTAAACCACTGTTCAGAGAAATAGAAGGTCCCCCTAACTGTTTATTGCTAAGAGGGAGAATCTGATCAGTGGTGGTAACTGATTTAATAAACAAGGAAATGACTAAAGGTAGAAGCTATAGAGTAGGAAGATTTCAGAGTGACCGTCTTCAGTAAGTATTTCCCTCGGTCCATGAGAACGAGAATGGAGAAAGAGTTTATCGAGCTGATGAAAAAGGAGAATGAATCTGTGGGAAGCTATGAGATGATATTTCCAAGACATTCCTATTATACCTAAAGCTTTTTCATTGATCATAATGGTAATTTTGATAGATTCTTTGGTGGTCTGAGACCTCATCTGTGGAGGAATCCAGCCAACCGATACTATGACAGCTATGAGGAGATCGAATGGAGTGCAATGAAAGAAGAACTGGAGTTCGGTTAGACACAATGGTCTGACAAATCAAAAACAAATGATATAGATGAATCCCATTTTAGGGGGTACCAACAAATCCAGGAAGAGGAGGTAAGAAAGTGCAACATCCCATGTGAAATAAATGTTGGAAAAAGTATTCGGGGAAATGCTTTCATTGGAGCGCGAAATGATACAAGTGTAGAAGAGATGGCCATATTGCGAGGAATTGTCGTAGCGAGGTGAAACCTCAACATCCAAAATCTAACGACAAGGGGAAGATAGTGCAATCCCTACCTGATGTTTAGTGCATTATGTGTGGAAAACTATGTCACTTTTCCAATCATTGTCCAAATATGAGGGCAGTAGAGGGGAACAACCATCAGCCTCAACATAGTCCAAGGGAGAAGGGTCATGCTTTTTCTATCATGAAAGCTAATGATGAAGCTCCAAATGACATGGTAGCAGGTAATCTTGTTGTTATCTCAAATAAAGAAAGTACATTGTTTGATTTTCGTTCTACACATTCTTTTATTTCATCCATGTTTGCGAAGAATTTGGAATAAACCGCTGACTTGCTAAAAGTAGTTTTGTCAGTCAAGATTGTTGGTGGGATTATCCAAGAATCATTAGTGTTTAGTAACTCTAGTATTTTCTTTGGTGAGGAAAATCTTATCACAGATATATTATTCATTCCCATTCTGGAATTCGACCTTATACAAGAGATATACTAGCTCTCAATGTATAATACTAATATCATATGAAGAAGTAAGGAAATCCTAGTAGTCTTGAATAAAAAACCTACAGTTATATTCCAAGGAGAGATATCTCAACCTGATCATTGTCTAGAAGAACCTCATATATCCTTCTTTATGGAATTATTCAGTGAAGAAAAAGAAGGAAATGGGAGTTTAAGGTCAGAAAAAGTCCCCATCGTTATGGAATACACTGACATAGTTCATAATGATATACTGAGACCTCCAATAGAAAAAGAGGAAGAGTTATCTATTGAAATCATACATGGATATCATCCAATATCAAAGACCCCATATATGATTGAAAATGTAGAGCTTGAATAGTTAACGAAACAACTCCAAGATCATTTGGAGAAGGGTTTAATCTGACTGAGTGTGTCTCCATGGGGAGCACATGTTCACTTTGTGAGTAAAAAGGATGGATCAATGCATCTATGAATTGATTACAGTGAACTGATCGGGATCACAATAAAGAATAAAATACCTTATTCCTAGAATGAACGAATTATTTTACCAACTTCATGGTGATCAATTCTTCTCTAAGATTTATCTTCGGTCTGGTATCATAAATTAAGGGTGAAGAAAAAATATATTCCAAAAACTGCCTTTCGATCTAGTTATGGGAATTATGAGTTTTTTTATGCCTTTTGGACTGACTAATTCACCTATTAAGTTAATGGATTTGATTAATTGAGTCTTTAAGGAATACCTTGATAAATATGTTGTAGTTCTTATTTATGATATTTGGATATATTCTAAAAGTAGTGAGGATCATGATGATCATCTAAGGGTTATTTTTTTATATTTATGAAAGGATATGTTTTTTGGAAATTCCAGTAAATGTGAATTCTGGTAACAACACGTTGCTTTCTTGGGGAACATTGTTACCAATGAAGGAATCTCAGTTGAACCCACAAAGGAAAAAGTTGTAGAGGAGAGGCCTTAACATTCAAAAATAATAGGTATTTGATGTTACCATGTATTAGAGGGATATTATTAGTGGTTTTTGAAAAAACTTTCATGAATTTCTTATCCGTTAACCATGTTAACTCGAAAAGGGGTCAAGATTATCTAGAAAATGGAGTGTGAGGAATGTTTCCAAGAGCTGAAGAAGATATTGTTTACTGTACCCTTATTAACTCCACCCTCACATTGATAAGGATTCGTAATTTATAGCAATGAATCTCTGAAAGGGCATGGGTGTGTCCTCTTACAAAATTGAAAGGTCATTAATTATGCATCTCGAAATTTGAAGAATCCCGAGAAGAACTATTCTACGCATGATCTGGAGGTAGTTATTGTCATTTTTTCTCGAAATATATGGGCGTACTGTCTTTATGGGTAGAAATATGAAATATACATAGACCATCAGTGTTTGAAGTATACATTCACAAAAAATAATTGAACATGAGACAAATTAGATTGTTGGAACTTCTTCAAGTCTAATATTTTTCAATTCATTATCATGCAGGAAGATAAAACAAAATCATTGATGCATTAAGAAGGAAAGACCCAATTGTTCTATCAATTATTAGGATTCTAAGAGATCCTTTGATTAATGAACAAGTAAAAATATACATCTGAATTATAAAGGAAGGAACATCATCAACCATAACCGAAATTATTTCTCAACCATCACTACTAGTGATGATCAAGAAAGATTATAAAGAAGATCTTTTCTTATAGAAGACATTTGAGGTTGGGAAGGATGTAAAGTTTCTTGATATCAATATAGATCAAGGAGTACTGAAATTTCATACAATACTATGTGTTCCATCTATTCCATAAATAAAGAAGTAACTTCTAGATGAAGCTCATAGCTCTACATTCTCTATACATCCTGGTAGCACAAAAAAGTATTGGGACCTTTGTGATCATTATTAGTGGGATAATATAAAAATTGAGATTTTGGAAAACACGTCAAGGTGTCTGGTAAATCAGCAAGTGGAGGCCAAATGACAATTTCTTAAATGGGTATTGAAACCACTAACCATACCAGTATGGAATTGGGACTATATCACTATGGACATTGTCACTGGAGTCCCAATAACATTCAAAGGAAATAATTCGATATGGGTTATTGTGGAACATCTCACCAAGACTGTCCATTTTATCTGTATCCGAGAATATTTCCCTCTTGATCAACTTTCAATGATTTACATGAAGGAAGTGGTAAGGCTTCATGAATTTTCACTTTCTATCATATCTGATCATGATCCAAGGTTCACATCAATCTTCAAGAGAACTCATCAACAAGCTCTGAGCACTAAATTGAATTTTAGTATGGCCTATCACCCCTAATCTGATGGCCCATCTAAAAGGACTATTCAAACATTCGAGAACATGCTAAGAACAATATCAATGGAATTTAATGGTGGATAGGATCAACATATCCCTTTAGTTGAGTTTATATTAAATAACAGATTCCACTCGAGCATTCAAATGGCACCATATGAGGCATTATATGGGAAGCGATGTAGAACTATTACTTTTTGGGATGAAGCAGGTGGGAGAAAGCTTCATGGGTCTGATATTGTGTAAGATATTGTAGAAAAGGTCCCTTCGATCTAGTAATACATTAAGGCTGCTCAGAGTCGAAAAAAGAGCTATACTGACAACCGTCGAAGGGACATGTAGTTTAGAAAAAGGGATCAGGATTTGCAATTAATCATATCAAAACCAAGACATAAAAATCAGGTCTGACAAATTTCCTTGCCATTAATGATTTCTGCACATAGTAATCCATTGCATTTTTCGGCTGAGTGATCATAACATAAGTATTACTCATCAAAACAGCCCATCCACTTAATACAAGGATATTTCACCCACTAAAATAGAACATAATCCCCATGCCCGAAACAAAAGAAAAACACAATTCCACTTCTCATGATACAATGGAAGGATCAAGCCACTATTCCACAACCAATCCAAGACTATATTGTTGGGTCTTATCCTATATATCATAATTAATACCCCAACCAAAGAACATCATGAATTAAAATGATTTAAAGGGTGTCCATAATAGACTCCCCAACATTAAAAACCAACCAACAATAACCAAACAATATTTCTACATGATCTAGAATTGGGCCTCTACCACCAAGGCCAAAAAAACTCCCTTACAACAGCCTACCAACCAAGACAATAAAAACACAAAATTATAATTTAAAATACTCACTTTGAAATAGAAGGGACAAGAACATACCTAAACATCTCACATGGACCCAAAACCACCACCACAGTGGAAGGGGATGTAGAATCCAAATGATTTGATTGCTGAATACAAAGGTAAAAACAACCACCACTCTTCACCTATAGACAATTAAAATCAATGACCACACCTGAATCACATTGGTGGTACTCATAAGAAAACAAATAGAATTCTCACATCCCTGATGATATAATCATAAACACTATATAATGGTTAATTCTACCAAACTCTTTATGACAATAAGAAATTCACTTCGACGAGGAACCACAATAGATACATAGAAACTACCTTACCACAATGGTGGTGGAATGAGATTAGTCGATCTCTCCACACCTCTGGAAATTTCATAACTCCATGAAAAGATACACTTTGAGGCCTATGTATAGAGCCTTGATGTTTGAAGTATCTAATTCCCCATAGCTAGAAGGTATGGATCACAACACCACATGAAGATCATGAGTACAAAAATACACCATCACCCAAAAAAATATAAGGATACACACAACCATTCTCCCTCACTCTAAATGTGGAGCATAATGGACATATAAGATATAGAAACACATCAACACCACTATGCTCTATTACCACAATAATGAGAGTCACCATAAGAGGAATACAGATTAATCTGAGCCAAAATATGTCTATATTCCATAAAATGGGCCGAGTCATCATTCTAAGAGGTAGATTTAACCCTTAAAACAAATCCTTAGTCTGATAAACTAAAAACATTTCCAACTAAGAACCATTTGTGACCACATCACAACAACCAAAAAATCTTTAAAAAACCACTTTCCATTACTCCAAAACTGAGCCACCAAATAAATACCATCTCAAGACACAACACGAGTATGCCTTTGATATCAAAAGGAAGCATACGTAGTAAAAAAGCACATCTAATACATATGAAAAACGAACAACATAACCCTCAGTTTATAAACAAACACCACTATTTTTCAGCTCAAAACTCAATTTAAAAACAAACTAAATTTTCAGGTTTCCATATTCTCCAATGATGTTTAATAATGTCTCATTCACAAGAAAATTTCCTTGACACCCCAGGAATCAAACACCATACCATACCGACCATCCATCCAGATATCCATAATACTATTTGTGAGATCACCGATGAGGGAATCAAATGTAAAAAAAATTATCATTCCAAAAATAATGTACCATCCAAAGGATCACTAACCACTAATTCAAAAAACCTTTTCAGGTTTGATAAAAAAAACATTATAAAGAACCACTTTATTAATAACCTACCGCTATTTATTTTATAAAACATCCAAATCAACCATGCTACTCCAAACATTGATTCCCATTTTAAATAATTCAGCAAGGTCAATTTTCATAATATGATGTCCACAAAGATGAAGACCCTTTCAAGGAATACACCAACCACTAAAAACCAATTTCAAAAAAAAATCAATAGATTCAATGACTTTTCAACTACCCAACACATCACATTTAAATATAAGTTTTTTAAAAACGATTTAAAATAATAAATTCCTTCAAATAATTAAATTTTTGGAGACCATAAGTTTGGATTATGTTTATTCAATCCCATTAAACCATTTCCATTTTCTCCAAAACATTTGTTCAAAAAAAACAAAAATTAGCAAAATCATTCTTATATAAATCATTGAAATCAGACAATACACTTTTTAAAATCCAACCATTACATAAAACCCCATTTCAACCATTCTTATATGGGGATTTTTGAACCAAAATTCAGAAATCATTAATGGTACATGTGATCCATAGAAGGGAACTAGTGTTAGTGGGTGACTCGATCATATGGTAGCCAGCCATTTTTCAAACACATCGCTAATTTTGAGATCCATCTAAGGACCATACTCTATATCCAAATGGATTAAAATGAACTATGAGATCATGGAAACAATTATTTCCACTCCCCTTTCCTATCCATGCCATGAATCAATCCCTAAGAACCAAATAAAATAATAAAATCGGACGTCCCATGGAGAGCTGAGGATCATAATGAACAAGAGCTTTCGATGCTTTTATAGAACCTACAGCTTATGTTATTAAAATCCTACTACATATACCATGCCATCACCTAAATAAAAAGGGTCCTCTAAAATGTCTGGTTTTCTAAGCATCGACCCCCTTTGATACTATTTTTCCACAAACCAACCTGAGTCGACCTAAACATTGTCACTTGGGCAGCTCCATGACACGTCCCGAAATGAATTCCGGATCCTCCAAGGATGGTGACAAGCACATAGGGAATCAATATTATAAAAAAGGTAACTATTTCAACCAAATATAAAAAATAAGGCAATCCTCAGATAGAATATTAATCCATATACACATTAATATCTAAATAAAACCATCATCATTTATACGACAGAACTAAAAGTATAACAGAATGATACAACTAAATTGACAAGACCTGATGACCATGTAACTCCATGCGACCTATCTAGTAACTCTCCAACATAATGATCCCCTATCACTCAAGGCCACTGAACTGAAGCTTAAAACTGCACAAGAGTTATAAAAAATAATAAAACTATAACAGTGAGTATTAAACTTGGTAGGTTATCTCGATTTTTTACTCCCAATTCACATCAACTAAAAATAAATCAAACATGAATTTCATGTTTGAAATACAATATATAAAATTATTTTCTCTAAAAAAGGTTCCATTCTAATGAATTAAAATGATAAAATCTTGAATGTTTTATATACAAGAAAGCTAGACCGATTTCAAAATATATGGAACTTCTAAATGAAAACAATTTTGAAGAGGGATGCTTTAATGAAAGTGAACTTATAAATAAAACACACATGATAATGAATTTTACATCCAAATAAAATGTATACCGATGGTGAATACAATATATCCAATGATCACTAATCATGGTAACACCCATAGGAACTAATTCGTTGTGATCCCAAGGTATATCATATCTCGGTGTGAAACTAACCATTACAATATCGGTCCTCATGAATCATCCACTAGTAGGTAAAAATACCCATAACCTTGTGTTACCCAACAACATAATCATAGCTTAGATAGTGATTTCATCATCAAACATGCTATATGAAATAGGGATGAAAGCACTCTGGATCACTAGTATAAACTACACATCCACCCACCCAGATACTCAAGTTTCCCAATAATGCTAAATCAAGTTACAAATATTATCAAATACAGATTCACATGAAAATGAAATTCAAAAATCATACACACACAAAATTACCACAAACATTCTTCAGATTTCATTCACAGATCAATAATCCACTTAAAATTTTCATGAAATATTATCAGGAAGTATACTGAGGCTTTGCACAGATTATCAATTTCAAAAATGATCTTTTATGAAAAAACACTCACCAATACCATATCATTATATGGTTGGAATCCCCAAAAACATTTAATAAATCGATTTTAGGGACCATAAAATGGCTCCAAATGATACAACATGAAGTACACACGAAAAACATTTTATCAAGAAAAATGTCAATTATGACTTTAATCATTCTTCACAGTAACATAATTTATCAAAATAACCAATTAAAATATTCTTAAAATGGTGTAAAAAGATCAATTTATGAAATATAACATTTAATTAAACCACTAAAAAACATAGTATCCACATTCAAAATCCATCTATTTCTATAAAGGTGAAAAACATGCCATTTACCGAGATCACATTCCATAACCACTTAAAAATGATACTCACTTTATTATAGAAAAAGAAACCTGATTAGAACCCACAATAATGATTCCAAAAATAATGATTCAAATGATTCCATTATTTTTTTCATAATAGATGTCAATCATTTTATATTACCTTTATCACACAAAAGCCAATCGTGCACTTTCCCAAAAACAAGGCATGTAATAATTAATATAACAATGTATATTTAACACAACAAATGTTATAAAAACATTTTTTCATTCAAAAAAATTATTTATATAGCTAAAAAAGTTTTAAAATTTATAATTCATGTGTGAATGAAAATGGATCATTAGAACAAACACTTAGAGGGCACACATTTACCAAAACGACACAATTTTTAGAAAACAAGGCATACACTACCCTTCTTGCACACTAAATAACTAAACCAGATGATAAAAAATAATACCCTGTATACATAGGACTAAAAAAGAACAACAAACAGATGAATCATGAAATATACAGGTAGTTCTTGGTGGATCTTACCTCAAAACCGTGGCGGAATTGAAACGTACAGCCGATAGCACCTTCCAAGGGATTATAAACCCTAACACTAGGAACACCATACCCAAACGAGAAGAAAATCAATAAACAACCATGGTATATCATCACCATAGTCCTTCCATCACAAGTGAATATAGGGTCATGAAAAATTGGAAGCAGGAGTAGGGTGGAGGAGAAAAGAGAAGGAATCTCACCTTAATAACTAGAGAACTATATATATTTCTTTCGATACACACCCTTATAGGGGAGGGTCTATCATGTAATTCAATGGAGAGTCTCCTTAGCTCTGAATGAACTATGAAAATATGTTTTTGGTGAAAAGTGTATAAAAATGAATGATTTATGATAGAATAAAATTACCTTATAAAATCAAGATGATTCAAGAAACTGTGAGGAAGTCCACCCTAATATCCAATGAAGATGAGGTAAAAAGAGGTAAAATGGAACACTGTTGTTTGGCTAGGGTTTTTTGAATCGGGTGAGTGGTAAAATTACTGAAAAATATGAATATGTGAATAATATATAATAGATAAGAAATATTTTTAAAAAACTAGAAATGGGATCACAAGTTGGCCCAATACGTGAATAAATAATATAAATCCACAATGATTATGAATTAATATCGATTAAAAATTGATATAGTCATTTTAATAGGTCATGGGAGGCCAAGTGGGAATTATAATGGGTTAAAAATGATAAAAAATGAATGAGTTATAATAGAAACAAATTTTGTTTTTAAATTTAGAAATGGGCCCACAGATTGGGACAAATCATGAAGCAACCACCCTTTTCTCCAACAAACCCCTAAACAAGCTATAGGGAACCCATTTTAGGGTTATTAGATAATTACTAAACTTCAAAACTCAACATTAAACTCACACAAAACCCAATAAAAGGATTAGGATTTTCAAAGAACTGAATAAAAACCAAGACATGAAACATTATGTGTGACATGAACCTAATGTATAATGATTTAAATATGGAAATTGTATTATTATAGAATAATATTTATTTCAATTATATAATATATTATCATGTTATCATCTTTTGGTTAGGTTCATTTCATTATAACTTGTTATTCAGATATAAAATGCATCATTTTTCTATGAATATTTTATCAAATATGTTATTTTTCTCCTTATTAGGTTATATTTTCTATCATAAAAAATTGATAATATCATAATATAGACCACATTTATTCATTATATACATTTATATAATCATTCATTAATTTATATCTTTTAGGATGAATCACATCACATCCTCATGATGGTAGGTCATACGTATGCATGAGAGATGATATAAGTCCTATAATTGTGAGATATGATGGAAGTGGATGGTAAATATTTTTTCCTATAATATATATAATGTTATAATAATCACATATTGTTATTATTTACATCATTATACCCATCCATGTAATGTGGTGGTGAGATAGATTACACCACGATGTGGAGACGGTAAGCCATACGTACGCCTGCATGGTCATTTCGATTTTTATATGATGGATTGTATGCGGAATATGGTTGTTCTATAATCATTATAAAATATTAGTATATAAGTGGCGCCATTTTTATTAGTATATAATGGAATAAACAAATTCATGTGAATTATAAGAATATTTATGTTTGAAAGAATCAAAAGTGGAACTTACTTCTTCGATGAGCTCCCTCTAGATCTATTCTTAATGAACAAGAGTTGGTCTTAGGAGAGGACCAGAACGTGTATAATGGTACTATGGAAGATGATATGGTAAATGGGCATTGGATGTCCCCAAATTCTGGATTAATGTGATGTATAGAAGTGATGATTTGTGTTCCCTTTTATAATTGAGGAGAGTTTCACTTTTGGAGACTCAAAAAATATTAATTTATAAAAAAAATAACCATAAAAAACCTCAAAAATATCTAAATATAGAATATGAGATGCGATAATGTTTTAATATCATTAAAAAAAATTTATTCCCTTTTTGTATATCAATTTAGTCCTTTCATTTTAATTATTTATTAGGTATTCTATTTATTTTGTAATCGCGCTGAAAAATATTTAAATATTAAATGTGTGGAATATTTACATATATGATATAAATTAAACCGTAAATGAATATAAAAAATTGTATAAGAAAATATATTAATTATTAATTATTCTTATATATTTATTAACATTTTAAACTAATTTACAAAATCATTATTTTGATAAAAACCCACAATGTCCATTTTCACACTATAAAATTCATTGATAGTTAAAAATATTAAAATAACAAGTTTTCATAAAACCAAATATTTTATTATATTTATATTAAATCAATGCCATTTAGAAATTTTTTTGGGTAAATTAATTATCCTATATCCTATTTATTTTTATATTTTTAATAATGTTAATTTGTTTTATCCATTACTAAGATAATTACTACAACAGATTTGTGTGATTATTTAATAAACATATAATTTGAATATGAATTAAAAATAAAATACTATGATGAAGATAAATCCCCTATATTTCCTAATAATTCTAATAGTTGAATATATATTTAGGAAAATACTATATGGAAAATGCTTTTTAAAAATGTGATTTTGAAAAATTTAACTGCACATTAAATAAAATATTTTTTGAGACATAATATTTTAAATATAGCTCCAAATGGTCAATAAATAGACCCCTGGATGGCTGTAATCGATAGATACTCAACCAATAATATTTATTCAAGTGTTTGGGTGTTTTAATGGATATTAATATTTTAATAAAAATTAATTAATTTATTTTTATTAAATTAATTAATTTATGCATCAACAATGAATAATTATTTAAGGTATTTATCTCATTCCTAAAAATTAAAAATAAATTACCTTGAAAATTAAAAGAAATTAGATTTAAAAATAGTACTGCTAATTGACTTTATATTCTGAACAACACAATTTTAAAATTTATATAGTTATTAAAATGTGAGTATTACATCTTTATTTTTTTCATTAAATAATATAAAATAAATGTACCAATCAAGTAAAAAATGCATCTAAAGGATTCCATTTCTAACCTATGATTATTTAGGTCGAATAAATCTCATCCAACGATATTACGATAAGTGTTAGGATAAATTTATAATATTATATTTTCCCTTGAAAAACACAATTTACCATTTTACTATATTAATAAAAATTATAGAAGTTACTATTCATAATTCCCAAAAATGAAATATCTTTGCATAATATAGATATATTAATTCATAATATGGATATATTAATTCCCCCGTATGTTGCATTGCAAGGGATAACCTGTGAACACACATAAAAAAAGTGTGAGCTATAAAGCCCAGTAAGGGAGTTAACGAGGCATACCATGAATGATATAATACATGTTATTTCATATGTATATCGAGGTATTATATGATAAACATGAACATAGAGGCATGATATAACATGATAAACATAACTAGAAAATATTGAAACAACATTTGACATGATTTTATAATGAGTCATGGATCCATTCACATTGTGTATGAGTAAACCATCATATTAACATGAATTAGAATGATTACAACCTCATTTTACTTAGTGTATCAGGGTACTAATCATTACCCATTTCATTGGAGCGCTATCATGGTGCATCATTCTAAAACATTTCTTTTCATGCATAAGTGTGCCACTTCGATCATATAAAATGGAATCAATAAACATCATAAGTTATTACATGATTAATATATGTGGAATAAATAAATATCTATACCATTCAATATGTATATTTTCATAAAGGAAAATACCCTTTATAGATACATGTGTATGGTATTCACTACACATTGATCTTGGCTTTGAAAAACACGGTTCTATTTCGGCAGCATAACGATGTGACAGAAGCATTAATGAAAATTGTTTATGAGAGATAAATGGGCGTCTCATAGTATGTATATTAAATGTATAGTAAGTATGTCATATAGATATAGATATTAACAATTTTAATGGAATTTAGATGATTAATTCCGAATAATTACTTGGACACAAAAGTGGAGACTGAAATCCCTCGTGAAATTTCAGCATGGTAATGGGTGTACATGGGAGGAATTAATGACATAGAAAGGGGACTCCCTTCATCCAAACATAAATAGGGCAGTATTGGGGATGTGTGAAAATATACCCAAACATTTTTAATTCATAAAAATTTAGAACAAATTAAAAAAAATTGACAAATTGAGAAATGAAGAAACCCCATACATGGAAGTGTGATCACAATGGCATGAAATAGGCTTGAGAGAGGTTTCATAGTAGCTTGGGGAACATTCTGAGGATTTTAGAAAGAGGAGGGAAGGGTTTTGTCAAACTCAAAAGGCTTTGAGTGAAGAATAAGTGAGAGCTTGGGTGGGTTTATATAGGAAATGAGAAGGAATTCATTATTATTTAGGGTTGGGACACCTCACATTAAACTAACCAAAACCCCAAACTGAAAAATGGGTTTTGATCATGGTTTTTTCCAAATAATAGTGGAAAATAATATTTTATAATTCCAATGGGAGAAATTCTTAAAATAAAATTGTATCATATGTGGAGGTGATTCACACTCTCAATGAAAACAATTTAAAAAGACAAAATGTTTGTAAGCCATGATGGGTCCTATAATGCTTTGTAAAATAAATAAATAAAATCCAAAATCACATTATTTTAATGTTAAAACATATATTGAGAGAAAATAATATTTATATTATTTTATTACATCACTATTGGGTCCTTATGATGTCATAAAACACATTATATATTAAAATAGTATTTAATTTTTATCCTAAAATTCAACTGTCTCAAAAAATTATAAAACATTTTCCATTGGATAATTTCAATGTCTTAATTTCAAAAATAATAATCATTTTACCTATATAATTTCATAAATATTTTAATTTTTAATTTTTAAATAAAAACTGACATTTACCAAAAATTCAAAGGTTTTGACAAAAACTACTTATAAAACATAATAAAAATTACATTTCCATTAATAAAATTATACTATAATTTATAATTAATAAAAATTAATTTAATAATATTAATAATATTTTATTAAAATAATATTTAATTAAAAAATCAATTAATTCATCATAAAATGTTTCATAGTAGAATATTAACTAAAAATATTATCTATGTTTTAAAAACTATTTACAAAGTATCGATAATAAAATGAATGCACATTCATAATAAATAAAATAATGTCCATAGATATAGTGCTAGTGTATTGTTACATAACCACTTATAACACCCACATAAGACAGAAGGGTAAGGTGTGCGATAGTGACGGATTCTTGGGGTGGATCAGATTACATCGATCGGGTGGTAATCTATATTCACTTCCACTTCTCCCATAGTCAGTTCAACTGAAGCTTATTGTGTTCAAGCTCGGCTTCTGCTTGGTCAAGAGTGAAGCCCAATGATGCCACCTTCTTTCTAAGCACCAAAAAAGGGCTTCATATGAGGCAAGTCAACTGGATGAGGCCATCACATCCTTTTACAAAGTAAATTCGATTTGTTAAAGCCCTAAATTTATAATGATAATGTGATCATTGTTAAATGAATATATTAGCAATAGAAAAAATTTATAAAATTATTTTAAAATAAAAAAACATAAAACCAATGATGTTAACATTTTATATAAACATAATAAGACATTTAATTAAATAAATAGGATTTTTCATAAATGAAACATTGGGTCATTACAATCTTCCCCCATTAAAAAATATTTCCATCAATATTTACTTTTCCCACACTAAAAATGAAGTGGGTAACTCTGATACATCATATCCTCCGATTCCCATGTCCCTTCTTCGAACTTGTAGTTTGGCCACAACACCATGACGAGGGGAATTGTCTTATTTCGTAGAAATTTTTCTGTATGATCTAAGATGTTCACTTGTTTCTCATCATCAGAAAGATCATCCTCTAAATATAATACCTATGAGAAGAGTACATGTGAAGGCTTTGGAATGTACTTATTTAAGTGGAATACATGAAAGACATCATATACTTTGGACATGGTTGGTGGAAGTGCTAGTTGATAGGCCACATCCCTGAAATTATCCTGAATATCGAGGGTGCCGATGTACTTGGGATTTATCTTCCTTTTCATTCCAAATCTCATGAAATTATTCCACTCGGATATGCATAAAAATACAATGTCTCAAACATTAAACTCAAGGTCTCGCCAGCATATATCAGCATAACTCTTCTTCAGACTCTAGGTTGCCTTGATATGACGCTTCATGGTTTTCACCTTCTCCACCATTTCGTAGACCTTTTCTGTTCCAAGAAGCTTATTCTCATCGACTTCAACCCAACATGCCGGTGTTCTATACCTCTTACCATATAGGGAATCATAAGGGTCCATTCCAATTCTCGAGTGGAAATTGGTATTGTAGGATAATTCAACCAGAAGAATATGTTGATCCCACCCTCCTTTTATGTCCTTTAAGCATGCTCTCAACTTATCTTCAGGTGTTTGGATAGTCTGCTGGTATTGGCTGTCAGTTTGAGGAAGATAATTTGTTCTAATGTTAAGCTAATTATCCAGAGCATGTTGATGACTCTTCCAAAACATAGATGTTAATCTTGAATCTCTATTGGATACAATCGATAGTGGTTCCCCGGGTAGCTTTTGCACATTTCTGATATATATTTGTGCAAGTGGATCCAATGAGAAATCATCACGAAAGAAAATGAAGTGTACATACTTTGTATGATGATCCACAACAAAGCATATTGAATTATTTCCTTTATAATTCCTCAGATGTCTGATGAAAAAATCCATGCTGATGTTCTCCCATTTCTATGTTTTTATGGGAAATGGTTGCATTATCCACTTTGACTTCTGCCTCCCTACCTTACCTTGTAGACACACTAGGCACATTGATGTATAATCAGTGATATATTTCTTCATATTATCCCACCGATAATTCTCTCGACGATCTTGATACATCATTTTGTATCCTGGGTGAATAGAGAAATTTGATCTATGTGCATCTTCCAAATGATTCTTCTTCTACTCTAGACTTGATGGAACACATACTCTTTCCTCAAATATCACAATTCCTTCTTTATTGACATTGAACTCTGAGGATTTCCCTTTTCTGATAACTTCTAATTTCTCCTAAATTCACATATCATCCATTTGAGGAACCTTTACCCTTTCTAAAAGAGATGTTTGAGCAATAATTTGTGAAATGATTGATGTTGTTACATTCTTTATGATTCCAATGTCCATATTAATCAAATCTATGAAGATTTGATCCTTCTCAATTCTCATTAATGATAGAATCATGGGTTCCTTTGTACATAGAGAATATTACACCTTTTTCACATTCCTAGGGTTGTAATGGATTGAGGAGTCATAGTAATTGATAAACGCTAACTGTCTTAGTTTGTTCATGATCTACTCTTTCAATGTGACTATATTCATGAGGATTTTTTGGTCTGTATATATTTCACACTTCTCCCCAAAGATACAATGACACCAAATTTTCAAAGTGAATATCACTGCAGCGAACTCCAGTTCATGTGTTGTGTAATTCTTCTCATTAACTTTTAATTTCCTTGAATCTTAGAGAATGACTTTGTAACTTTTCGTCAACATACAACACCTTCCCTTCATTGAATCATTAATGAATACCTAAAAAAGTTATCCACTTGTGGGTAATGTGATCACGTGCGTAGTGATAACCCTCCTTTTTGACTCCTTGATGCTTTCATCACATTCATAACTCAATACTAACATTTCTGGCTTCCGAGTTATCTTGGTATGAGGGTTGTACAATCATAATAAACTTCTCACAAATTATCGATAATATCCTAATAATGTCATGAAGCTACGTATATTTGTTACCAATGTTGGCCTCTCCCATCCCTCAATTCCAGCTTTCTTGGAGGGATCCATAGATATCCCATTGGATGTGATGATATGGACCAATAATGAGACATCCATCAACCAGAACACACATTTGTTGTACGTTGCATAGAGCTTCTCGTTACACAAGGTCTCTTGTATAGTTATTATATTCTCCTCATGATCCTCGTTGGTTTTGGAGTATATTAGTATATCATCTATAATTACTACCACATATTTGTCGAGGTAATCTCTAATGACACTGTTCATCAAGTCCATGAAGAGTTCTAGAGCATTAGTGAGTTTGAAAGTCATTACTACGAATTAATATTGCATGTATCTTGTATGAAAAGCAGTCTTGGGGATATCTTCCTTCTTCACCCTTACATAACAATATCCTAACTACAAATATACTTTGGAGAACTATAATGCCTCCTGTATTTGATTGAAAAAGTCACCAATTCATGCGAGAGGATACCTGTTCTTTATGGTGATCTCGTTAAGAATATGATAATCTATGCAAAGGCGCATTGACCCCTCATTCTTCTGGACGAATAGGACTGGTTCACTCCATGGTGAAGCACATGGGGGTACAAAACCTTTATCCAAATTCTCTAATAGTTTTTTCTACTGCTTCTCAAGATCAACAATATCCATTATATAAAGAGTCTGGGATATTGGAAATTCCCCAGGAATAAGTACAATCGAGAATTCAACATCTCCTCTATGAGGAAGACCAGTCAATTCCTTGGGAAACACTTTTGTTAATTCCCTCACAATATTCATGACTTCATGGATTGTTTCCTTGTTAGACTCAATCGTCTGATCAAGATATTCATGCCCATAGGGCTGTAATATCCACACTTGAGATGGTAGAGCAAAAGAAGATTCATCTTCCTCCTTTCACTTGTATATAATTGGGGGTCGATTCTCCAGATGGAGAGTGAATTTTCTCTCAAAACAATTTATGTTATCTCTAAATATGGAAATCCAATCCATGCCATGAATTGAATCAAATTACACTAGATAGAGAATGACGAGGTTCTCATGGAGGTTCAATCCACCTATTAGGACACAGGAGGAGTTATATTCAAGGGAAACAATAATTTTCCTATTTTCCGTACTCACCATCATCTTTACTTCCATGTTTTTTGTAGTGTTGGTATTTTTCTGCTAAACATTTGATATATAAAAGAATACATAGAACCTGAATCATAAAAGTACATTCTCTATTCTTGAATGAATAAATAGCGTAACTATCACCACTTTGTGGTTGGGGTTCACTTTGGTAATAGTGATGGAAAAAGATCTCCCTTGCTACATTGTAGTTGTTTGATGGCTTAAAAACCCTAGGCTTAGGGCACTAGTTTTCAAGATACCATGGTTCGTTGCATTTGAAGAAATGACCAACACATTTAGGGTCACACATTGTCACGAACCAACCCGAGTCAACTCTGAACCGGTCCCCCGAGCTGGTCAGTGACATGGCCCGAGAGGCGTCCCTGATCCTCCCGTGCTGGCGACAAGCGCCAGGGTTTCAACAGAGGCTGTGGGAACGATCTCTCCCAATATAAATAAATAAGACTACAGGATAATATATAGCAACGCAGAAAAGATAAACCAAACATAGTGACTAAACAGGAATAGAAGAAAAATAAAACTAACCAAACACGGCGTCCGAACAAACTCCTGGTGACCTTTTGGGTCGCTCTCCGACTCAACGATCAAGCGTCGCCCTAGGCGAGTGCACTCAAGCTATAGCCTGCACAAACACTAAAAACAGAAAAGAACTATATGCATGAGTATTAAAACTCAGTAGGTTAACCTGATATCTATTACCAATGCACTACCTTTAAATTAAAAGAAACATCATTTCAAGTTTTAACTACAATTTATAAAATTATGTTTTTATAAATATTCTACTTAAAAACAAAGTACGAACCATTTCCTTTAACCATTTACAAATTTGGGTTCAATTCGTTAGTATCAATGACATTTTAGGAAAAGGGGAAGTGATGTCTATAATTTCAAATTTGTACAAAGAGGATTAAACACATCATTTGAAAACCATTTTTAGAAACCTAATCAAAAGCAATTTACCACTTTCCAAGGAAAATAATACACCAGAATGCACAAAGTAGAACACACAGCAAGGGCAATGTAGGTATATGTGTGAGAATCATAATCACTACTGCAAGAAACAAAAGCTGAATAGACATGGGTAAACCTAGGAGATCGAGAATAAACTAGAAGACACTAATATATGAGAAATCATCCTTATCGACATGTCACGATGAAATCAAAACGCCCAATACGCTCAACCATCCTCTCTCAGGGAGGTCTAGGTAAAATCCTATAGTAATAAACCCAATATATCCACCTATTATGGGCCACTGGTCAGTACCATATCCTACCAGTGCAGTATTCATTGTTAGAATATTATCTCAATATGCCAGATTCCGATGTCTCAAGTGTTTGGAAAAAGGGGTGAGCCAACTGATGCCAACCGAGCATCCAATCATATATATATATATATATATATATAAAGTACAACAGGCATCACCCCGAGCCAATCCATGGGACAACCTCTTGCCTTTAACTACTCAAGTACCCGAGAGCCTCTAAGGGAGGCCTCCCAAATAATCAATTGCAACCAAGGCATGAGAGTCGTCCTAAGATGGTTTTTTATCAAAAAATTTTCATCGCTTTCCATAGAGTGCCAAACATGCATTAAATATATTTTATAATCACTACTCTAAAAAATGAATCTTCTTTAAAAGACCAAACCCAGTTTAAACCTATTTAATGAACCCCCAAAACAATACTTCACAGGCTACGAACATTTTTAAAAAACCAAACCAAACCATTTTTTTTCCAAATAAACATTAAGAGCCAACCGGTCCATTTCTCAAAAGAACTAATGTACTTGTTCTCGCTTCAAAAGAAATCATTTCTCATTAAACCAGAATAATATTTTACATTCCGTTAATTATGTTTAAAAGTCAAACGGGCATTCTTTCATTGTTGGGTGTCCGCCCGTCAAAAAAATAATTCAGGCGTCCTGTATAAAATAAATGTCTCTTTTTACACTATATATTCATTTAAAGATTAACTATCTTATATTAAAAATTAATTATCGTATATTGTCTCACATTATTTATAATTAATAAAATATTTATTTTGAATAATTAGTGTGCGCAAATAGCAGGAAATAATGTAACTTAAATTTTAAAAGCAGTGCAAAGGGAACCTACCTCGGATACACTATGCGACAACAAAGCTCGCACTGAATCGGGGCGCGACGACAAGGACACTTCGGAGGCAAGGCGCGACGACAACGATCACTCGAAAACGACCTGCGCAGATCCTAAAAATCCTAACCCAACCAATAAAAAATCAACCATCAACTAAAACCCGTAATCCAACAAGAGTTAGATGATAATAATAATAATAATGAAAATAAGAATAATAAGATTAATAATAATAATAATAACAACAAAATAATAATAATAATAATAATAATAACAATAATAAGATTAATATTAACAAAAATAGTGAAAATAATAATAATAACAATAATAATAATCATCATCATCATCATTATAATAATAATAATAACAATAATAATAATAATAATAGTATTAATAATAATAATAACAATAACAATAACAATAATAATAATAATAATAATAATAATAATAATAATAATAATCATTATAATAATAATAACAATAATAATAATAATATTAATATTAATAATAATAATAATAATATCAATAACAATAAAATAATAATAATAATAATAATAATAATAGTGATAATATTAATAGTATTAATAGTAATAAAAAATGATAATGATAATAAAAGTAAAAATAAATAAATTAATAAATAAAATAAAATCAAACCTTGGGGTATGCGGGCTGGCCGGGAGGGTTGCGGGTAGGCCGGAAAGGAGGCGTGCGGGGCACGGGTGAGCCGGGAAAGACGCCGGAAAGGAGCGGGGCTGAGGTGTGGCGTCCGAAAGGAGTTGGTCGTCTAGGGGGGCTATGGCTGGATGGGGAGGGAGATGCTAGTAGGAGCGTTGATTAGGGGAGGACCGCGTGGCCCGAAGCAGGTCGCGCTGCTGCTGTGTTGCGCCGAGCCGAGGGGGTGCACGCTGGACAGCAGGGGGCCCGGTGCGAGGGGCTCCGCCGCTGGAAGAAGAGGCAGGGGGTGCGCGCTGAGCCGAGGGGGGCTGGCGGTCTGGTGTTGCTGCTGTGGAGGAGGCTGATCGGGGCTGCTACATGCGGGAGATTCTTTTTTTGTGATTCTAGTGCGGAGGAAGGATGAGGCGGCACTGGATGGGAGAGAAGGCACAGTGGACAGGGGGTTGAGGCAGCTCCTGGGTGGCTGGGGAGAAAGCCGAAGCCGAGGTGAGGGGAGGGGACGCGGCCAGCAGGGAGGGTGAGGGAGGAGGGGTGGCGGCTTCACATGCGGAGGGGAGTCTCGGCCTCTGGAGGTAGCAGTGATGGAGGGAGGAGGGTACGGCGTCGGGGGAGAGGAGGCAAAGCGGATTGTTGGTGAGCAGGGAGAGGACAGGGCGGGTGCGGATGGGTGCCAGGCCAAGAAGGGTGGCGGTGCACGGGGAAAGGGAGAGAAGAGAAAAAAAAGAGGGGGCTTCTAGGGTTAAGAAGGAGAGGAAAAAAAATAAATAAAGGAAAAGAAAAAAAAACTGAACCAAATAATAATAATAATAAACAAATAAAACAACTAAAATATTATATATCTATATATATTTGTATTTATATATTTTTAAACTCATATTAACTAAATAGTAATGAATCAAATAATAATCATTATAATTCAACAATAAAATAGTTTCTAGCAATTGCTTTAATTAACATCAATTTAATTGTACCATTTAGAATGAAAATAATAATGATAACAATGATAACACGAAGATAAAATTTAAAAATAATAAAAGTAGCAATGTTATTTCAATGAAAAAATTAAAATTCTTAACACAATAAAATCTAAACGACATAACAATCAACACACGTCTTAAAAATAAACACCATTTATTTCAAAACTCCGAAGGGAATGGGATACGCAAAAGCTTGGGCGAGGTCGTGTGGCTCCAATGTCACGCTCTGCTCGTGTGCCCGATGACGTCGACGCCAAAGAGCACACGTTTTAACATAACCCAATAGAGAAAACATCTAGGACACGCCTAAACCATAGAGAAAATATATATTTAAGGCCGAAAATAATTAAGTAAATCTATACTCACAGTTCGGGGTGTGACAATTCTCACCACTGTAACGCTTTCCGCCCCCGGAAAGACACAACATTGTCCAGTCGATCGATCGACGCCTAAGGATTCTACAATAACAAGGTCCAACCTCTTAACCAAAGGGAATTTCATCAACCATCTACGGGACTCAACCTCCTTTCCCGAAACAGACCAATAGTAGAGGGGAGGCCTGAATGGACTCCCCACTATAAGGACTCCACAAGCCCCTGATAACAACTTAATAGAAAACCCAAAGAGACTCATGGTGGGTCTCCCCACCATAAAGAACTAACCTACTAGCACCTAACCAGAAATCAAACTTAGGTCAGAACCGAGCCTTACTCAATCTATAAAAATCATAGAAAAAACATTTAAACCACTTAATCTCGTCCGGAAGGGATAAAGATTCATCCGAAGAGTCCACACTAACAAAAAACCCCTTCCCCCATGGGCGGGGAGGGAGGTCCCAACGATCGGATCACTGAAACTACGACGAATGACTACTCACGACCCATCACTTCGTGATAAACACAACTCAAAGTCGCAACTGATTTACATGGGTTTTCCACGCAAGACCACCACTTGACACCTCGCATCCAATACACAATTATCAACATTGTTCGAGGGTTAAGTCCATCGCGCACTTTATGGAAAGAGGTAAATTACAACGACAGAGAAACCAAAGCATAAAAACTAAAACATTCTCACCACATAGTAGAGGCCCAACCTTAAACAGACTCCTTAAAATTCCCCAGGGGTTCCTGACTACGCGATGGCTTCACATCGAGACCTTTTGGCTGGAGCTCTGATGGATGAATCATCTTCTTCCTCGCATTCAGGTTTTGATAATCCCAATAAGAAACATGCATCTTTTTATCTGACAGACTTAAGGACAGTATTTTAAAATTCAAAAACATACCATCATTGAAAGACGAAATTCGACAAAAGACTCATGAAATTTCCATACATTTCAAACCCAAAACACCATCAGTACAACTATAACGATAAAATATACCTTAAACTGAAAGGAAAATTACACCAGAAACATTGAATCAAAGACCCAACAACACATTACTTCTGGGAACTTCCTCTGCGACACTTCCTTGCAAAACCCCGACAAAATCTTCGCATGTGACCTAGGCATCCACAATCCTAAAAGGGCTTCGGAGTGCTTGGGAACGATTACTTCTTATGACCCCACTTTCCACACTGATAACTCACAATAATCTCTCGCTCCGAAAAGGATGATGAAAGATCTTAAGGCCTCTTGATTCCACGACCTGCTCCATCCACTTTCAATTGATTACTCATCTCCTTTCCAGAATCTTCACCAGTGCTCATAGGGATCGAAGGAGGGAGAACTACTTCGAGAACTCCTTCCATCGCGGCTTCGACATGAAAATATTGTCTCGCCACATCGAAAAAAGAAGTCAGGTTAGACTCTGACACCTTCGACTGTAGATCATGGCAGAGACCTGCCTCAAAGCATTGAGACTTAATGGGGTCATTCATGGCATAACCTGAATCATAAGGCACTAGCTCCACAAAGCGCTGGAAATATTCAAACACGGATCTGTCACCCTACTACAGACAACACATCTCCATCCACTTTCTCACCCTTTCTTCCTCAGAGAAAAACTGGCGAATGAACAAAGCCTTGAAGAACTCCCAAGTAATCTCTTGATGGGGCTTGTTCCGACACACTGACTTCCACCACATCCACGGTGAACCTTCAAGTATGAAGGTCGCAAAATTGACCTTCAATGACTCGGGCAACTCAATGAGGTTAAAGTCCCTTTCAATCTTCCGCATCCACTCCTATTCCACGGATGATTCTTCTTGGCCATAAAAGAGAGGTGGATCCAATTTTTGAAACTCAAGCATAAAATCCTTAGGTTGATCAACCGTACTACGATCACCCATCGAAGCTTCAAGGGAAAAGCTGCTGGACAAAAAGATCTAAGAACCCCATCAAGGACAACCCAAGGAGTGAATAAAAACCTCAAAATGACACACTGCATAGGTGATAGGTTCATAACACAAGGAAGAAAGTTATCATAACATTAAAACGTTTCTCTTTGAAAACATATTTAATTTAAAACAAGATTAGTGGGTTAAACCCTCGACATTGGTATCCCTTTGAGTCTCACACACATGCATATATTTGTGCCCCCCGGGCATCCATCCACCGTACCAGAAATCCATCAACATT
Organism: Viscum album; assembly: GCA_963277665.1. NCBI lineage: Eukaryota > Viridiplantae > Streptophyta > Magnoliopsida > Santalales > Viscaceae > Viscum > Viscum album. Next base: position 1,602,992,928 of record OY728143.1, on the reverse strand, counting down.
TCCAACATACCACAATACATGGGAGCACTCATCGGAACACCAATGTCAAAACAAAGAAACATCATTTTCCAAAAACAATTCATTCATACCACTTCTTTTAAAACAATCTACAAATTGAACATGTCATTTCAAACAACCTATTTTCATCAAAACCAACTTTTCTGATTCAAAACACTTTCAGAAATCAAGGGAAACCCAAAAAAACTCAAACAGGGGACTAGTGTCAGTGGGTGACTTGACCTTATGGTTGGCGGCCATATGCCAAACATGCCACTGACACAGAAAGACTTCTTAAAACATGCCCCTAGCTCTACAGGGCTTGCCAGGCCGTGCGGGTTAGGAGGACTAGTGGCCCAACTCCCTTTGTCGTATCCCAATCATAGAAGAATTTTCATAAAAACCCAAATAAACAAATTAAGCCGGACTTCCCATGGAAACCTGAGGATCTGTACAGGCAAGAGTTCGCGACGCTCTTCTCGCACCTTCCCCTTGAGTCCTGACAATCCGACTCCATCTACCTCAACCTACCAAATAACAAAGGGCACTCTGAAAAGTGAGGTCTGCTAAGAGCTAACCTCCCTCTGATACCATTTTGTCATTAACCAACCCAGGTCGACTCTGAACCGGTCCCCCGAGCTGGTCTGTGACATGGCCCGAGAGGTGTCCCCGATCCTCCCGGGCTGGCGACAAGCGCCAGGGAATCAACAGAGGCTGTGGGAACGATTTCGCCCTATATAAATAAATAAGACTGCAAAATAATACAGAGCAGCGCTGAAAAGATATACCAAACAAAGTGACTAAACAAGAATAGAAGAAAAATAAAACTGACGAAACACGACGTTCGATCAAACTCCGTGCGACCTTGTTGGTCGCTCTCGGAATCCACGATCAAGCGTCGCCCTAGGCGACTGCACTCAAGCTATAGCCTGCAAAAACACTAAAAACTGAAAAGAACTATAGGCGTGATTATTAATACTCAGTAGGCTAGCTCGATATCTATTCCCAATACACTACCTTTAAAATAAAAGAAACATCATTTCAAGTTTGAACTACAATTTATAATAGTTTGTTTTTATAAATATTCTACTTAAAAACATAGTACAAACCATTTCCCTTAACCATTTCCAAATTTGGGTTCAATTCGTTAGTATCAATGACATTTAAGGAAAAGGGGAAGTGATGTTTATATTTTAAAATTTGTACAAAGAGGATTAAACACTTCATTTGAAAACCATTTTTAGAAACCTAATCAAAAGCAATTTACGACTTTCCAATGAAAACAATACACCAGAATGCACAAAGTAAAACAAACAGCAAGGGAAATGTTGGTATACGTGTGAGCATCATAATCACTACTGCAAGAAACAAAATCTGAATAGTCATGGGTAAACCTAGGAGATAGAGAATAAACCAGAAGACACCAATACATGAGAAATCATCCTTATCGACATGTCACGATGAAATCAAAACGCCCAATACGCTCTACCATCCTCTCTCAGGAAGGTCGAGGGAAAATCCTATAGTAATAAACCCAATATATCCACCTAATATGGGACACTGGTCAGTACCATAACCTACCAGTGAAGTAATCATTATTAGAATATTATCTCAATATGCCAGATTCCCATGTCTCAAGTGTTTGGAAA